>OX454267.1:30918614-32118614 GCA_949715065.1 Periphyllus acericola | reverse complement strand
ATGGAGAAGATAAAGTAGTACCTGGATTGTATGCTTGTGGTGAAGCAGCATGTACATCTGTTCATGGAGCTAATCGTCTTGGAGCTAATTCATTACTTGAATTAGTTGTATTTGGTCGTTCTTGTGCTTTAGATATTGCTAAATATAATAAGCCTGGAGATAAAATACCAACAATTAGTGAAGTAAAGTTGAATAATGAAATCCATTTTTATGAAACTGACTATGATATTCTTTTAGAATGCCGGAGAAGAATCAATTGCAAATATTGACAAATTACGTTTCAATAACGGAACAGTACCTACTGCAGATTTGCGTTTAGATATGCAAAAAAATATGCAACTTTATGCTGCTGTATTTAGAACTGGAAGTACTTTAGATGAAGGTCGTAAAAAGATGCAAGCTATATATTCAAAACTCAAGGATATTAAAGTATGAATTTGTTTATTCATAATTATTAATTCATAAAATTAAAATTGCACAGTGTTACAGTATATAGTATATACTATATACTCACTATTTATTTATTAACTAAATTTTTCAGTATTAGGTTTTTTTAATATTTCTTAGATATATTTTAAACTATTGTACAATTATACTGAAATAAAAAATCAGAACATATACATCAGAGATATTTTCTAACTTTAACTTTAAATATTGATTTTGTTGAGTATATGTTTTATATAAAATGTTATATTTTTTGTAAGGTTTGCTAGGAAATAAACTAACTACGAAAAACTCTCGCTACTAATTACATTTAGAGTAGTTCAGCTGCCCAAAAAATGTACATTATGAATATTAATAACTTAATTATTTTTTATATGTATAATGTATATAGATCAATGATAGAACTATGGTATGGAATTCAGATTTAGTGGAATCCTTAGAATTACAAAACTTATTAACTACTGCACAACAAACTATTGTATCTGCTGCTGAACGAAAAGAATCTAGAGGAGCACATGCACGAGATGATTTCAAAGTAAGTGTGATTAGTTTTTATTTACCTTCACGGTGTTTAGAGAATGAATAACTCGGGCTGTTACTATTGATGGCAAACTCATATTTTTCTACCTAATTAATAAAAAACCTACTACAAAACTTTTTTAATTTCTTGCAATTTTTTTAGATTCTATGTGAAACGAGATATTAATGATTTGTTTTATCATGATGTGTACTAATTATTTATTTTTTTTGGTGTGTATACAATTTCGACCAGTAGGATTCTTTGATATTTAAAAACCTGGTACTTTTCTGTTAAGAAATGTTGTCTAGTTAGTACTTTAGAAGGTTACTTTGGTACTTAACTTAGCTTATTTATGAAACTTCTTAACCGTTTCTGAATTATTGAGTAAAATAGAGAAAAAAATAAAAATGCAAAACACTTCAACTGAGAATCAAACTCTGCACTGTCTACTATTTCTTTACACACTATCCATTTATTTATGTTTCATACATACAATATTTTCCATAAGATTTTATTGTGGCTAATAAAAAAAATGTTTGTCGAAAAGAAGCTAACATTTTTTAGAAGTATTAGAAAATGAAATATTAACAAAATTGGATATTTCAACAAATTTTGATCCCACGTGGTTGTTTGATTGTAATACTATAAATATTAATTGTAGCAACTTTGAACATTTACTGAATACTTATATTAGCATTTAATGGACTTTTCATAATTTTTGAAACATTGTGGATTTTTTTTTCGCTGTAGTTAGAACTTTAAAAGTTCAACCTACCTTATTTTTAAAGAAATTTGGTTTTACTACTACAGCAATCATATTTTAATGTATAAAACTATTCACTCAACCTCTTTCACTCAGAGTCAGTCTGCTTTTTTATATTTTTATGTCTTACATTTTTGTTCCAATTTAAAGTCAACTCGTGCAGCACATACATTTGTATACAAATTTTCTTTCTTAGGATCGTGTTGATGAATTTGACTATAAAAAACCATTAGAAGGCCAAACCAAGGTGCCCATTGAACAACACTGGAGGAAACATACACTTGCTAACATCAATCCTGACTCTGGAGAAGTTAGTAGAAAATTAACATTATTTTTTATATTTTGTGTGAATATTATTGCATAAATATATTTTATTTTTTAGATCAAATTAACTTATAGACCTGTAATTGACCATACTCTGGATGACAAAGAAGTGCAATCAGTGCCACCAATGATTCGATCTTATTAAGTTTCACAAATCAACTATCGCTCGTATCTTTAGTTTGCCCACTTCAATAAAATCACATAATAGCTCAAATTTTATTGGCATTTAAAAATGTGTACAATTTATCAAAAGTAAGTTTATCGATGAACCATCGTTTTGATTTTTAAATCTAAGCCCTGTCTTCGAGCAGAAAATTCAAAGAAAGTATTATTAGTAGTTATATTAGTAAAAATAAATTACTTAAAATTATTGTTATTGTTTTATTATTTTTGACTGTAAATAACTATTTTGTCCTTTAATTTTTATCAACAATGATATTATACTATTATGCATTTTTCCATGAAATAAATGGTAAATTTGTAACTTATTTATTGAAATACTTAAATTCCATTCACAAATAGTAGTTTTTTGTTAATTATTAATTCGTTTTTAAAAACTCATAGAAATAAAATAATGATTATTGTGATTATAAAATTATATTTATGTTGTATATGTTATTATTAATGTATAAATAATTAAAATAAACATAGTCCCATCCTATCATGTTGAGAACTCACTAAGAACTCAAGTTCTTGTTTTTGTTATAAAGCTATCAAACATTTTGAACAGGGAATATCATTAAATAAATTTAAATCTCTATAAGACAGTGGTCACCAAATGGCGGCCCGCAAACACAATTTATACGGCCCGCGGACAAGGAAAAAAAAGTAAAAACCGATAATAAAATAGGAATAAGCTTCGATAGCAAACTTACTCGCCATTTTTCCCACTAATTTCGCCCTGAGTTTCTATTTATATTATAATATTGCTGTTAATTTTTTTTTCAATTTATTATATTTTATTTGTGTTATATTGTTGCTTCATTACATATGTTAAAAATATTTGTTTGGTTATTTTGACGGCCCCCCAAAAATTTTCAAAATTCCCTATTGGGCCCTCCAAAAGTATTAATTAGTGACCCTTGCTATATATAATATAGTCCTATTATCTTATATTATCCTATTGTTATTAAATATTAATAATAAGTAATAACCTATATTTTTAGTGTGTAATTACATTAATAATTCAATAACAATAGGTATTCAATGATGAATATATTGTTGGGTTAACTATTTTGTTAACAATTATAATTAAAATATTAAGATGGTAGTCTGAATAAAACCAATGATGGTGATGTGAAGAGTAAATAGAGATATGATTGTACCTATCTTTAAATATTTCCAAAATTAAAACCTATAACAGTTATTCATATAAAAAATTGTTTTAATAGGCTACAATCAACATTATTGATAATAAATTTTCTTGTTCTTTGAGTATTTACGTCCTTAGATGTTGGTCATCTTAGTTTGTACAAATTTAATTGCAATAATATGATAAATCGCAAAACAACTCTTAGTAAGCTAGTGGGACGGTTAGTAATAAGTAGATATTTGATATTTTGCTAAGTATATAGAGTTTGAGTATTATATATTATAAGTCACTGTACAAATATACCAGAAACCTGAATATTTCTGAAACAATGTAAACCAGCTTCAATGAAAATTTCATTTGGTTCCATAAAATTATATTTTTCAGAATAAGCTAGATACCTGTAAGCTGAGTATGTTTTTGGTTCCACGTGATTCTATGTTTTATGCCGTATTCACTACTATTATATTTTCTAAAAATATCATAAAAAAAAGTTTAAAATATTAAAAATGCCTGAATTAAATTTTCTGAATTTTTAACCCTAATAACCCTATTATACAATGGGCTAAAGTTAACCTTTACGTATAATTTTTAAGTTAATTTAATTAACATATAATTTTGAAAAATTACATTAAATTATTAGATAGCTGCAAAACAAAATTTAATATTATGTTTATCCGTTTTCCATTAATTTTGGAACTAAGTATATTTATTACTGAAAAAGTCAAATGATAATTGTATTATAAAAGTACCAACCATTCTGGTTCAATTTCATGTATTATGCTCCAAATTAGGAGGTATAATATTTTTATATGGGCCTTGATGCAAAATTACAATAATTAGTGTTAATAAAAAACAATTTTAAAATCAAAACCAGCTTCACTCATAATTAGTGATTTTATCTAGTATCTGTATTAGTAACTACTCCAAATTTGTATTCTATGTGACTGTTGCAATATTCAGTGGCATATATACATATGGGGTATATAGGTGTATATTGGTAATTTTTTTGTGTTTTACATATAATTTTTAAAAATATTTAAAATTTAAAATTTGTTTATAATTTTTTTTCAAAAAAATTAAAGATAAATGAATGACTGTGTTACCAACATCCATGAGTTTCAATTAACAATTTATGATGGGTATATTGTCATCGCTGAAGCCTAAAATTATTATATGTATAATTATTGTATTACTTAAATAAAACCTTTAAACCTATATTATTTGTATTATCGTTATAATTGATAATTCAACAACAGTGGACATTTAAAACGTATTTTTAATTTCTTGTTTTATTCTTTTTTTTTTATATTTTTAAGCTAGAAAATTATACAATCTATACAAACAAAGTACAATAGGCATAAAGTATGGTTTTTTAAAAATTTTGTGTAATGGCTTGATGTCTTGAGGGAAGAAACCATCCAGTGAAGGTACTTCGGCATGAATTTACATTATTTGGATGTTAAGTATTCATTATGTTTACATTATAAGGTCACGGGGCCATTGTCGCTTGAGTCTTCTGGGAGGATTGTCTGGGATAGAAATGGATAGTAGCTTTTTTTACATGGGGGTTGGTGTGATTTTGGAGGCGATTTCTGAATTTTTTGTAATACAGCTTGGCTGTTTCAGTGACTTTAGGAACGTGAAGATCTGTATGCAGAGTGTGGTTTGAAATATAAGGTGGAGCATTGGTTTATTCTAAATTATCTTTTGATGTTATGTCTTCTGAGCTCAGTAAGCTGAAACTTGCTCGTTAGAATGAAAAAGTGAAAAACATCAATTGGAATTAAAGCTTTTTATTTTCAAGTACTCACATGCTGATAACAATTTTATGTACACTACCGGTATCAACAGCTACTCCAAAAAGAATGATTTACCAAATTTAAAAAGGGTGAAAACTAATTCAAGGAATACTATGAAAGAGGCTATTGTAACAATTTGTTTTCATTAAAATTATAAATTTCATCTATATGTATATAATTTTAATATATATCATTCACTCACAATCGTGTTTTTGAAAGCAATGCTACATTGGTATTTGGTTTCATATTTGAAAGGCCAGTATTACAATTAGTTTAGACAACTTTGAATTAAGTATTAACGAGAAACATAAAGGGAACAATATAAAATATAAGTTAAAAAAGTAAAATTTATTTAAAATGCCAGTATGGTTAAAAAAAGATAATATATTAAGTATAATATATTTTTGGTATCAATAGGAAATCAATACAACATAAAATTTTGATTAAACTATATCAAAAATAATTCGATATCTATTACTTGCAATTTTTTACAATTTTTAAATTAATGTAACTGATATAGATTCAAAAAGGCGATAAACGTCCAGATATTGAAAATAACTACATAAGCATAACCGTTAGTATTTACTGTACATCTATACCTCTATTACTCAATGTTGACAACGAAGAATCAGAGAATTCACAATAATTTACAGTTAGTAAATATTTAATAACAAATATAAGGAAAATTAACATTTGTCTTCAATGCCTATAATCATTATAGTATAATGGAATCATCAATTATTATCATAAATACCTTCATAAACTTAGCTTAGACCTATTTAAAATTAGATTTTATACTTCATCATGATGTTCATAAAAATGAAGTTTCATTTTAATTCAAAATATTTAGCGTTAGGTATTAGAATGGAATGTAATTACTAATAAGTATATTTTACGTTGTTTGCAAATTAATCAAATATTTTAGATGAGATATTTTGAAATAAAAACTTGTTTTTAATACTAATAAAACAATGAAGTTTTTGATATCATCCTCTAAGTGAGTGATTCAGTTTTAGATTTCGTAGAAATTAATGGTAGATATACGTGTAATGTATATTCCATAATATTCCAAAATTAGTGTCTCAGTGACTCAGTGTAATAAATTGGGTGCATGTTGCTGGTGTAGCCCC
The DNA here is from genome assembly GCA_949715065.1 of Periphyllus acericola. Classification (NCBI taxonomy): domain Eukaryota; kingdom Metazoa; phylum Arthropoda; class Insecta; order Hemiptera; family Aphididae; genus Periphyllus; species Periphyllus acericola. The sequence continues at coordinate 32,112,322 of OX454267.1, read as the reverse complement.
TACTTACATATAAATATAATATAGTATTGTATCTATATTCTATATGATACCTATAAATATAGATACAGTGAGATAAACCATGATAAAACATCATTTTTGTCATCTACAATTTCCTGGAAAAAATAATTGTTGCTTTGCTACAAATTTTACACATAAGTCTTGTTATATATTCAATATATAATTTTTAAATTAAGTGTATAAAATAAGAACACATTTTATTATTTATTATTGAAGTTTATTATTTAAAATAAATTATGATTGTTGTTTTTTGTCTTATGAACGGAAAAATGTATAGCATTATAGGTTTATGTTATATTAAGTTATAATATTACAAACTACATGCCCAGTGTCTACAGTGGCACATGACTGCATAAACATAAATCTAACTAGGTTAACCCTTTAAGTGTCCTAATTTTTTTTAGAACTATAAAATACTTAAAACATTTTTTTTGCATATATGTTATGATTTTTTCTACTGATCCATCCCTCCACCCCTAAACATACATTTTGTATAACCTCTAGTTTGTGGTGAAATGTGACAAATAACAATATTTTTAGATGAAATGTTTTAACACTCCAAACTGTTCGGTAGGTACTTACAATATTTGTCGTATGGCTTGGAGGCGATTCTGTTGTCTAACCAGCTTAGGTCAGACACCATAGTAGATCCCTAGGCCAACTATCAATCGTTCTTAAAACTTGAGGTTGCCCAAACACATAGATGATGGAAAGTGCTAGTAAATTTTAAAATAAAGAAAAAAACGTTCATACAAAACATAAATAAAATATAGTATAACAGTTACATTGAGGCATTGAGCTACCAAGAAAATCGTATGACACGTCTTAATTTGTAGCTGTGCCAATCGATATCAAGCCGTATGAACTATCTAAAGTATTTTATTTTATCTAGTATCTCCTCTCGGAAAAAACTCGTACGTATTATGCAATAACAGGCTATGAGTACTTATTTTTGAGTACTTGGTGAACGATTACGTCTAACGCCCGGCTTCCTAGAAGAGGGCAACTTAATATACATGGTTGTTATAGTTGGCAATTATAGGATATAGTATAATACTATAATGTATTACTACTTTTACTAGGCGTTATAGTCTTACAATTGCTAATTTTTACCAGTGACTTAACATAATCAAGAAAAAATAATATATTTGTTATTAATGTAAAAAAAATTAAATTCGATCAAACAGAATTTAAACAACTAAATTTTTTGTCAACATTTCAAATTGACCCGGGCTTATAATTTAAGGCATTCTATTTGAATGTTTAATCAGCGCAAACTAACCTATTCCCTTTGTAGAGAAATATAATCAACTTTAGATTTACCTACTTTACATAGGTAGTTCAACAAGAAATTAGATGTCAGTGCCCAGTGGTGTCATATGCAAATTGAAAAACCCTTGTATTTTATAAATGGTATACATTGAACACACACAAACACATGGTCGGGGTATAGAATCGATTAAAATGTGACGGTATGCACAGGGTGTCAGGGTATACTATAAATGAGGTATTTTTCTATTCACGGATGGCAATTACTATAGTTGAACACTATAGTTAACGTTAATTATACATTTTATCAATCATGGCACATCAAATTTGTTTGTATACTATGACTCATCTAAGTAAATTTAAGGTAGGTCGTGATTCTTGAAGCTACATTTTATTATTCATACGCTCTGTTTAGGAGCCATTGGCAGACGGCAGTAAATGCCTTCAGGCATACCTGACACACTCGGAGCCGGCGCTATAGTTTACAGAGCCCCGTGCAAAATTGTTCGCGATGTTTCTAATTCCGAAAATAGATCTTTAAGTAATTGTAGTTGGAGCAAAAACGTGTGTACATACTGTAGTAAATTCCATTACTGCTAAATGCTATATCGTTTAAATATTGGTATCGTTCCGTAAACTGGCTCAAAAAGATTACGGTTACCTAGTTAATTCGATAAACTATTTGTCATATTATTTGTTGGTTCTTTTAAGTGTTTACTTTTGTCAATTGGAATTTTAAAAACAAGCGCATTCATTTTTTTCTAATACTGTCTCTTTTTGTATCAATAATAATTACATGTTAGTTGAACTTCAAATATGATTAGGCTATTTCAGCAAAGATATATCTATATTAATATTCAAATAATTATGTATTTATTATTATTTCTATAAACATCATATTCATTATTATTTCCACAAATATCATTTATTCCCTTATTTTTTGGTTTACAAATAAAAAAAAGGCTATACGCACTATTTACTTTATACGGCTATACGTTTTTTAAATAAATAAATGTGTTCATAATAATTCATAATACGAGTAAATACATTTGAACTGCAGTAAACATTAATTAAAAAAATATATTCTCACGCTTTTATAATGTACCCGATTAGTGTATAGTGTAAGTGTACACTTAGGTACTTGTGCTATCAAATAGCAATACATAGACATTATTAATTGGTCGAAAATACGCTAAACATTTTTTAATTACCTTGAGAATTTAACTCACGTATCTTTCAGAATCTTAAAAAGTTTCCAGTTTGGAAGTGTAATTGATTAGTTTTTAATTACAAAATATTACATACTTTCAATGTGGTCATTACAAATTGAAAAAGCAAATTATTTCTTAGTAAAATGTTACTAACCAATGTTTATATAAGTGAACCTAATGAGTAAACATTTACCATAATGGCTTAATTGCAATATATAACTGTTACAAAAACAGTTTCTAGTTTCTACGTTTTCAAGACGAGTCACGAGGTGATGCGTTGCATCCATAAGAAGTATAATTTAATAAAATATAATATTCAATTCAGATTTCTAATGTTTAACTTTAAAATATTTAAATCACGGGGTCTAAATTAATTTGTACTTGGTAATAAGTAATAACACTATAATAAGTTATAACCAGTTATAGTCTTCGGACGATGAAAAGCATAATAATTAATAATACAATTGGCATTAGAATTATCTGTTTACTTTCTGACCGTAATGTCTTTATTTAGTTATAAACTATTGGTGTATTATTACTACAAATTTATACACACAGGAAATATCGTCGTTCAAGGATTATAGTTCGATTTGAAGACTGCATTTACTTCGTATACGATTATAATATACTAGACGGTATTTTTTTATAGGTATCCTTATAGCGAGCGTGTGTCTCTTTCTCCGCGATAAATCGCGATCGTATGACGTATCGATAGGTATGTGGTGTAACGAGAGTGCGCGCTAGGTATACTTGTATAAATAGTAGTATGCCGTACGAACGAATATATATATATTATCCACGATACTATGGTTTATTATTACGCACGGTGTATGCAGCAGGGGAAATGTAAAAGCGTGCAGTTTGATTTTAACGGAACGTACCTGAATAGTTCGAATTTAAAGTGAAAATAAACCATTTATTACCGTTTAAACAAGAACTCGTTTCAACAACGTTTTATCTTGTTCTCGTATTGTGCACATTTTACCAAAGGCGATACATTCTATCGCTTATTGTTTTCCGTGTTATGAGTTATGACTTATGACCATTGACGTGTGATTTCGGTGTACAAAATCTACAAATCGTCAGAAGAACCGCGCCTTTATAACACATGAATATTTTATTGACATGATGATCGTCAAAATTTATCAAATATTTACTGACGTCTTAATTAAATATTATGATATTATTCTAAATAGTCGTATTGTAAAATATTTAAAGAAAAAATGTGATAAATATTTTTTCATCCATCCTTAATACTATAACATCAGTCATCAGGGGGTGTTTAAGGGAATTAGCTCCCTAGAAATTTCAATAGCCCCCAGAATCAAAACTTTTTTTGAAAGTTTATTATCACTGTTATTTGATTTAAGCATGTATAATTATCTATAATTTTATTAATATTTAAAAGAGGTAAAATATTTAATCGTCAAATGGCGCTAAAAATCGTGACAGTGGTTTTATATTTATATTAAGTCTCTGATAGATGTGTCCAATTTGATTGTCCTAATTTATTCCTTAAACGATTAGTGGCGAAGAATGTTGCTGTTCAAAACTTAAAATATGTTACACCAGTATTATCAGAAAACAAATCAATATTGCCTAATTTGCACAAGTGATTTAAAACAGCATTAACCATCAGCATTACCAATCAGAATCATATTCGCGAGAAAAGTTTCTCTGCTATGAGGAAAATAAAAACGTTTCTTCGGTCACTTATAGCAAATGTGTCTAATATTATTTCATTGTCTACTGCAATATTTTTTTCGATATATATTTGCTCTATTAGTAAAACGGTCCTGAGTCATGTTATAGCTCGGGTTTCGGACATTTGTGTTAACCCTTCTCATGTATGAGAAGGACGTTTTACACATGAACGAGCTCACAGGTATTGTGATTATCATTTGCATATAATACTGTTTTATCTAAATTTTCCTTAATATTTTTAAAATTGATTTCTTTAAACATGTTTTCATGACATTTATTTCAAATTGATTATTTCATCATTGGTACATTTATTAGCTATAATTTCTGATAAAAAATATTTAATAAGTAGATAACAGTTTATTTTTGGAAGGGCTTGGATCCTTTTTGCGCCTTTGCACGGAACTTCATAATATATATTGTATACACTCGCAGGTTCGTGTGCTATTCATCGGCTCTGTAGTTAAGGGTTACCAAATTTAAAATAAAATTATGAGACATTACTGATAAATGATTACAACAATTTTCTCTAGGACTCTCGTGTTGGATAAAAAAAAAGAACGGATGAAAAGCAAGCGTAAAAAATGCACAACCTAGATTAAATAATTTCACTATTCCAATGTCAAATAAATGAGACTAAATTACATTGTTATTGTCATATTTTGTTTAGCCCAATGAAGGAAATCGAAGAATCTCAAAAATGTTGGAAACAAGTGCAGTGTATTTCAAATATTGAATGACGATGATGTCTCGCGTTACGACTACACATGTCAGTATGTCACATGTGTACAGACCGTTTACGCTTGCGGAAAAGCTGACCAGATTGTATTCCGTAGTTTGATTGTTTCGTAACACTTTCGGAGTGATATTTGCCGGAGCGAAAAGAAAACCGTTCAAGACACCGCGACTGGGCTTGTAGTCTGCTTACAACATGCACCCGGGCGTTAAATATATCCCGATAGGGATCCGGCACCGAACACGGGATCCCGGACTTCCTTTCGCATACATGGGCGACGAAAAAACTCTCCACTCAAAGATAATAATAATATGCACCATAATACGTATAGGCATTTGGCTCGGGCGCGTACCGCATAGCGGTGTGTGTGCTTGTGTTGTGTATATTATATACACCTAATAATAATACGTGTGCGTACGTGCGTCGTGCGTGTGTGCGAATACACACACACACACACACACACACACACACACACACACACACACAATACGCCGGAGAGGGACACCTTATAATAATACAATCTATTTTCGTTATTCGTGTAGGTCGTCGCATCCGCGTATACAACAAGACGTCTAGACAAAGTCGTCTGTAGGGCGTATTTCGCGGGTCGATTCGCGCAACGTCGGCGGCGACGGTACGGTGGTACGCGCGCGCGTCGCACAACGGACGCGGTTGCGGCGACGTTGGCCGTGCCTGAAGAGCGGCGTGGTACGGCGGCGGCCGGATGCTGTGGAATGCGACGGAGATCGCGTCCGCAGAGGCCGGTTCGTGCGTGCGCTCGCGAGGCGGCGGCATTCGGCCGTATTAAAGCCGTCGTCTGCCCGCTCGCCGTAGACGCCGCCGCCGCCGTTCGCTTTGCCGGCCCTGCGAATGAATGGCATTCCGACACATACCGCGTCGCGAGGCGGCGAGCGGACGGCGGCGGGGGGGGGGGCGAGCGTGGAGTTGTATACAACAATATTACATACATAATAGGCTTGTAGGCCTCGGCGGCGGCCCGCTCTCGCGACGCGCGTATATACCGTACGGTGTCTTTTGTACGGCCGGCCGGGAGGGAATCGCGTAGCGGCGAGACGCGAACGTGCGTGCGTGCGTGCGGCGGACGCGAGTTAATCGATCCGAAACTCGAGCCGCGCCTATTTTATTTACGCGAACCGTACGCGCCGAGGAAACGCCGCGGCCGCCTCCCGCGCGGCGTAGTACACGGCGGCGACCGGCGCGCACGTGAAAACCATGTGACTTTTTTTTTTTTTTCGCTTTCGCACGTCTGTTCATTTTTCCCTCTATCCGCGGAGACGCTTGCCGCCCGAATAAACAGCGCCTAGAAAACCGTGTCGCCGACCGTACGACATCGTATCACTCTGTACGTACCGTGTCGCCCAGCGATTCGGATTTGTGTACCGGTGGAAGAACGCGCGCGTACGGTGTGACGGGCGACGCCTGTAATGGTTAATGAGACGACCCGCGCTGCGCGGAAATCTCATTTGGTCCCGTCTCAAATGCTATAATTATAGGTGGCCGTTGAACCGCGCAGGGATCAGCGCCGTGTCTTCGACGGATTATTCCTAGACGGTACCACACCGACACCGCGGTCCGTTTTGGACGGGTGACGGCGTCGGCGGCGTTTACTGTTTCTCGAGTTATATAATATCTAAATAATATTTTTGTTTATAAATATAAATAATGAATCGCGGTGTGGGCTGGGGTGGCAGCACCAGCGCGTGCGGTATACAAACACAGATGAAAATAATATTCCGTCGTAAACAAATCGTGGACGAGCGACGGAAATTATGATAATATCTGCAGTCTACACGCTAAAATATCATAATATTCTCCGTGTCATCGTCATCATTATTAAAACGTGTCATTTGCAGTAGGACGCAGCCGCCGCCGTTTGCGAACACCATTCGCCACTGATGTCGGCGGCGGCCGTCTGCTGCATTTATATTGTTACCTATATAATCTATACATACGTATATATAAATATGTATTTATACAAGCTGAATTACCCGGCGTTGCCCGTGAAAAAAATTGTGAGTGCAACTCCTTTTGGTTGTAATTCAAGAAAGCAAAGCGTTTTTAAGTGTAAGTTTCCCTTCTCTGTTAAACCTAAAATGGCTTTAGAGAAAATATAGAAAAAATTGTGCTTATCGAGTCTCAATTAATTTTCATGGTTGTTTTCAAATCATCTATACCATGTTATTTCTGTACATTTTTCATATTCATAGATGACCCCACTTATTTGTTTAACAATTTAAACCAGAATAACTCATCTTCATGCCTCTAGCAGCAAAAACATAGGACTTTTAGACTCCCTTAATTCGGCACTGTCGCAACATCCTTTGTAAGCTGACGTCTTCTGCCTATTAACTACCTACCGGTCAAATTTCAACTTCGTAGGTTAAGTCGTTTTCGAGATTTCGCCTTTAGTCTGTGAGTAAATGTGACCTTTTGCTTTTATATATTTTATGTAGAAAACACATCATATATACTCGATGCACGACGCACATGCTATAATGCGACGCCATGGCATACACGGCTATTAACGCTTTTACAATATTTTTATATTTTCATTTCTGATACACGATTACACGATTAAAATTTTTTTTTTTGCATACTGTAAATGTCCTGTTGACATGTAATATTATACATATAATATTACTGCAGTGTGTACTTACTACATGTCTACATATTATACGTAAAGCAGCCGTTTATTCATGCACACACGACACATGTCATAATACACAATACGAGTATACATATTGTTTCATGTGTTTGATTATACACTTTAATGTAATTATATTATGTCGTATTGATGATATGACTATACGAGGAGGCGTAATCACTGTCCCGATGAGTCACGACAGAAAATATGCATTTATATCATCGTTCCAGAATAAAAATAATATTATTGTTTACGTAAGGTTTTTTTTTGGGAAAATAATACACATCTTTTTTAGGAATAACCCTGTCAACCGAAGTTTTAAAACACGTAATATACAACACATATTGTGTAATAACCTATAACATTATTCATTTAAATGAGCAGTTAAATTCCAGAGTATTTCAATTATTCTATAAATAATAATATACTTACTTAATAGTAGTAGTAGTAGGTTGTAGGTATACGATGTACAGGAATTAATAATACAAATTTTAAATATTAGAAAAAATATTCTGCTGTACAATTATATTTTATTAGATTTTAGTACCAAAATATGTTTCCAACTTAATCCATGTTATATTTAAGATTTCTATCAACAGCAAAATCATTTACAAAATTTAACTAAATGTTGTTTTATAATGCTCCAAAATATTTATTAATTTATTATAATTTCGTCGCCATCACCATAGTTATTTAAAAATATAAGTGTTATTGACAAGGAAGATATCGAGGAATTGGTTCTTTCAAATATATAGTCGGTTTTATTCGTTTTTCATAATTTATCATACTCGAGTTCCTTGTGTAAAGTCAGTACTTAGAACACAATTTCAGCGAATTATTGTCAAAAAGATTTCATTTTATTTTATTTGGGCATTTTAGCATTTATAGTTATGAACTTAATTATCTTATAAAAAGTTTCAAATATTATACAATTCTAAACTCTAAAAAATCTATTTTGCATCATTTTTAAGTTCGAGTATCAGAATAAGTAGAACATAAATATCTCTTAATTAGACGATAAAAAATTACTGGAATTTTTTTCTTTCACTATTTATTAATTTATCGAATTTACAGTAAACAACAGACGTTAAAACAACATCATGATAAAAAGCATAGTCAGTTAGCCATGACCAATATGGCAATATATTAGGATATTGACGACGAAAAAAGTTATTCGATTTCAAGATCTTTTAGGTAGTGAATATTCAATTGCAATTGAATACTCAATAATGTTTCAACTTTCTAACACCAGGTACAATGATTATAAATTGGATATTTATGCTTAATATCAAATAATATACCTGCAGCTACTGCAGTTACAGTCAGGGGCATATCCAGTATTTTTTTTTAGGAGGGGCTGTTATACATTACATTAATAAAAAAACTATAATAGCAGCAACATTTAAACTAAAAAAATTAACTTTAAATTTTAAAACCATAAACTATACCTACAATTGAATTAGATTGTTAATTTTAGTTGTCTAGATTTGCCATCATTGAAAAACTTATCTAGTACCATATCATCAGCTGTTATATTTATATCTCTATGAATATATGTCGATAATAGAGTAAGTCCCATAAGCCATGACTCAGATGTAGTACCTACTTTATTTGATATCATTTGAAATTATTTAGATTATTACTTAAGATTACCTGAAATTTCGGTGGTGAGGGGGGGGGCTGAAGTGCGCCACTTGTTACAGTAGATCTTTCTTAAGAATGACTGACATTTTTAGTTCATAGGAAAACAATTTTTTATTGTGATTTGGAAAGAAGTTTCAGTCTTTACGATTCAAATATCGATTGTAAATTTCATTTAGCTGGTACTTAGTTATAAGCTGAAGATTTTGTTCTCATAATTTATGTCTTATACACGTTTGTTTAATATCATAATCATTCCTTTCAGTAGCGCACACAGGATTTTTTTTCGCGGGGGGGGTTAGTTCGCTTACAATAATTTTTTAGATTTTATAGAGCTCTATGCAGAAATATGGTAAACTGCTTGGAAGTATATTTTGACATTATGTACAAATATTGATAATAAATAACATCATATATTCTATATACTTTTTAATTTATATTTTATTTAACAGTTTCATAAATGTAAAGCTAATCGCTTATTTAATGTTTTTCCCATCTCATTGACAATTTCATCAGGAGTTATTGTTATGTTCCTGAATATATTTAAAAGTGATAGACCGTTAAGTCTGATTTGTCCAGTAGTATTTCTGAAATACGTTTTTATACGTCGTAATGTCGAAAATGAACGTTATTCTGTGGCTAATGTAATTGGTAAAATTATGAAAATTTGAAGCAAATTTAAAATAACCGGATAAATTTACGAATTACATTGTAAGAATAGATTTATTACAGTAATTTTTAAGTTATTGCAGCTCATATTCAATGCTATTATGCCATAAGTTTAATTGAGCACTGTTTGAATAATCATTTAAAATATTAGCATTGATATCATCATCCAAGAGATCTTTGTACTTTTGTTTAATTCAAATTTCAACAGTTAAATTTCACAAGTTTAATTTAATACAAAATTCTTTATATATATATAAAACTGGATAGTGGATAATGAAACAAAATTTAGTGTTATTTAAAAACAAAATGTTATGGTTGTTTGAATATTCAATTTTTAAAAACCGACAATCATCACAATAATCTGCAACGTTTTAAAAATCCATAAGATTTTTAATTTTAATACTTTAGACTTGAAAATTTGATGCGATTTTGATAATATTTTGATTTTTATAAGATTTGTTTTATAGCCATTAAGAAAAAACATGTACCTGGAAATTTTACGAAGCGTTAGGAAATCAATGAATGTTTTTTTATCTTTGTACATGATTCCAACCAGTAATACTGCTCAAATCATCCTAATCATGGGAGGTTTCTGATAGGAATTGTATATTTAATATTTGGTACATTAGGGGAAGTAATTTTATAAAATGTCTTATTGTTTTTTTGATAATTGCAAAAAAATAACGAAAAGTAAAAGAAATGTTTATAGTAGGCCGGGACGTGTTATAAGAAGTGTACAATAATAAAATATTACAATAACCATACGACTTTTTACTGAAACTAGTTTGTTAAAATGTCAAATTATGTTTAATTGTTTAGCCTCCCCCCATTATTGAGAAGCATAGGGACGCCACTGTTAATGACCTTATTTCTGTGTGAAATAAGTGAATGAACAATTTTCTTGATGTAGGATATTATCATAAATCATAATTTATAATTGCTGTATCATGATACTTAAATTTGTCAAGCTCCATGTAATATTTATCAACATTTATTTGCTATTAAGTTATTATTCATCTAATCTAATATTATTTTTATTGATACTAACTTCCCGTGATAAGATTTTAATATTTTTTTTGTAATCACAAAAACGTTGTTTCTGAATTAATATTTTTTAAAAAATACACAAGGTAATAATACAGTTCAAGGTACTTTCATTCAAATACATCTAGCTTTATTACATTTACGTTCAAGGATCAAACGGTTCAAGATTTTTTACGTTCAAGGCCACATCATTCAGAACAAATCCAATTCAAGTACCTATTTTCGGCTTTGGGAAAAATTAACGTTTATTCGAATTTGTTGGAAATATCTATATACTAACAAGTATTCAAATTCACATACTATTTCTAACATTTTTAAGCTGACAAAGTTAGACATAAATGTATTTTAAGTATCTTATTTTTGTAGATAAAGTTGACTTGTTAATTGCTGGTGTCAAAATAACTTCAATAAGATATGTTTTTGAAATAATATATGAAATATTTCTATTATATTGTATTTTAAAATAAAAATAATCGTAAGATACACTCGCTTACTTAAAACCAAACATTTATACCACTCATAGCAAAACATAAGATACATTTCATATAGAAAATATTTACTTATGTCAATCAACACACAAAAAAAGATAAACATAATCTATATTAATATTTTTAATAATATAAGATGTGTAGACATTATAGAAATCTTTAATGAGGATGTAAACTTTTTTTTTATTTGTTTGGTGGACTAATATAAAATTTGTCCATAGACGGGTTACGGGTAATAATGTAATATATTACATCATTATAATTTAAACTTTGCTATAAAAAATAATATAATTTATAATGCAACGGTATAATAGTTTTAGTTTCATACGTGATCTTTTAATAGTTCATGTTTTAATCTATAAACATTTTTACTAACTATTTTAGAGAATTTGACAAATAAGTAGTAATTATTTTAGAGGTTATACAATACAAATTGCAAAAAACGTTTTAAGGAAAGGATGTTTTAAAATGCCATCTGGTTTTGATTTATAAACCAGTAATCTAAATGTTATTTTTAATATTGATTTTGGTCATTTTAGTATAATAATTAAACTATTACGTAAACAAACATGAATTAGTTCAATATAATTGTTCCGCATTTGTGCCACGCCACTGCCACCCCTTTCACCAACCTATATGGTTATGAAACTATAAGCATACTATTTTTCTATATGTATCATATAATATATAAGATATTTTAATTTTTAGGATATTTCGTAAGTAAATCGATAATATTTAGAATAAAACAAATCAATACTTAAAATAATAATTATCTATTCTAATCATAGCTTTAAATTGTATATGCCATACTTAATATATTTATTAATAGTATATTTATTTATTCCCTAATAAATTACACACTAAGTGTAATATGGTCATATGGTAAGTTAAAGGTTATGTCATAAGAAATATTCAGCAGTTAAAGGTTAAAGGTTAGAGGTAAGTTATATTACTATGACATATTTATATTACTTTTGGTACAGAGCATGACACATAGCAACTATGTAGTGTCAAAAATAATATTCGTGAGTTCTACAACTATAATTCATTGTGAAGTTACTCAGATTACACTTTGATCCTTATTGAGTCCTTTAAGACTCTTAAAAATAAAATTATATTCTTAAATTAACTGTAAATAATAGATTGGAGTGTTCTAAAGAAAATCAGTGGAAATGTAATATGTATATATATTTATATATACATTTTTATATACATTTAATATACATTTTAATATACATATTTATATATTTATAATAAACTCGTATGGTATTACTTATAAGTTATAGCCAGTTATGATAATGAATAATATAATTGTTATTATTATTATAGACGGGATTTCTCTCAATCACACAATTTTCGTCAGACTAAAATTACTCGGCGTGGTGATAAACCCGGATGTGCAAAGGAATTCAACTTCATACAATAAAAATTCCATTTTACTAGTCATATATTTTACCTACTGTAATATCTATGTAGAGATGTAGTGTGTCGTGTAGTTTTGAGTTTTACCTATTGCATTTATGGTTTTTTTTATATAATAATGGAATTTATTAAGAGTGAAAAAAAAATTAATTAATTTGCAACTGTTGTGTATTTTATAATTTTTAAAAATAATTTTTAACAAAAGAAAAAGCATATATATGGACATATGACTAATTTAAAAAAATGAAGGGCAAAGGTCATAATCATGCTAAACATGATCAAATCACTATAGAAATTGCACATAACCATATAACAGATTATTGGATAATTGAAGCAGCAAAAATCGTTAATTTTATTAAATTTTTTTTTAAATTAAGCTTAAAATTTTCAATTTCAGCATTGAATATAATTTGCAAGTAAATTGATATTATTCATTATATTTATACTTCTATCAGTTTTAAAATTATTTATTAAACTATACAATTGTTTGGCGATCAATTAACCTGGCGACTAATTTTATCACTGAGAGTAAGTTATCAATAATTCACGATTTTGCTTAAATTATATTATTTTCTATGGTATATTAAAAAAAAATTATTGATAGTTATAGGAATAAGGTTTTACTGTACTTAGACTGTAACAGTGTTTAATTATGAGCTTTACAGTAAGTTTTACGATCAATTTACATTTAAATATAAATAACAACTTAAAATTAAAATTTGAAATAGGCAAATTACTTATTTTTACGTTGTTAAGACGCGTCAAAGATGAATATTACTAACATATAATTGCTGAAGTTTAATATTGCAGACGTAAAAAGTTCAACGAAGACTTATTTCAAAAGATAATGAAGTAATAAAACATCTTCATAATTGTAAATATTTTTAATAACTGCAAGTTACAATTAATCGTATGTACGCAAACATTAGTACTAAAGAACCAAAGTTATATATTTCCACATTTATAGGTATACTCAAGTCTGATATTAAATAATCACGTTTTTTAACCGATTACAAAAGGTTAGTTTATATTAATATTAGTATTTGGTTATTCTATGGAATAAATAATCATTAGTATATAATATTCGCATTATACATTATGTAATAATAATAAATACTTACTTTAAGTCTGAAGACGATATAAAATTATTAAATAAAACAAAATAAAAACAAAGTAATGACTACAAATATAGATTATATAGAAACTTTAAGAGAACAGTAAAATTGAATCATTTTTTTGTTTAGGTTAAATTGACCGCCGAGGGCAAACAGTTAGCACTTCATATTTAAATATGTTATTAACTTTGGTTGGTACACAAAAATAACCGTTCTTGAACAACATTATTTTATTTTTGACACCTTTTAAGTTTAAAGTTTCTATTATAAGTGACATAATATGATGTTTGAATGCCAAAATCATTCAACAGCTTAAATCTCATTACACTAACTAAAAACTATGAAAGAAAATTGTCTTGTAAAATAATAATCAAACATAATCAATATTTTAAGTATAAATGACATCATCAGTGAAAAAATATTATCGAAGTAGGAAAAACAATACTAAATATAAATTCATTATTTTCCATTCATAAAATATTACAAAGGCACTTTAATATTACTATATTTATTCTTATTTTTTTTTCTTTTACCTTGCTTCATTAATGTAGAAACATATTACGTGAAAACAGAGTAATTATTTTTTTAATGAAATATTCAGTTATTTGATTTGGTATTATGCATATATAATTTTAATATTATTTACTTGATGATTCTTTACTTAAATTTAAGTAATATTTGGTTAATTCTAACTAGTAATGAGTTGTATTGAGATTTTTGTTTATAATCTTGAGGTTTCACTTACAGATTCGCAATTATAATATAATTATGTGTATACAAAATACATTATACTATGATATCGATATATTTTTACTTATTGTGTTATAGCTTATCACTCATTAATTATGTTTTGATTTTAAGATTAAATATTTTAAGTATTACATAGGATTGAAGATTAGACCAGCATCTACAGGTATTCAACGGTCAACTAAAATTATTTATAATCATTTCATCCAAGTATTACTTTACAATACGTATTTCAACGTAAGTTGTATGCATGTGAATTTTTTAAAAATCTGTGAAATTCCAGTGATCTGAACAAAGTGAAAAATATTATTTATCACAAAAACATTCAAATACTAACAATCTTGTTCAGTATAACTACGAAACATATTGTAGATAAAAGAAATAATAATTTATTTAATTTGTTATGATATCACCAATCTCCTGAAATGTCATTCTAAAAATAATTAAATACTTTATTATCATAAGCCATAACTCAAAATATCATATTATGAATTTAAATACCTACATACATTTGTACTATAACTATATTAGTTTAAGAATCTATATTCTATTATATACTATTAAAAAGCATAAAGTTTACAACATGCAAATAGTTTTAAAGTGTATCTCTAAACCAAGGGTCGGCAATTAATTTCTATGGCGGTCCAGATAATTTGAAAAAAAAATGTTCGGGGGCCATAAAAAATTTAATAATAATAATTTCACAATTTTATTGTTAAAAGTTTAATGAGAAAAATGACATTTTTTGTCTTGAGCCAGTTTTTTAAAATTTGCTACTCTTGGTGAAGAACTAATGTGCTGAGTGTTTTCAAGGCGGAGAGCAGTTAATCTTAAACGATATTTAAAAACGTCATTTTGGAGAATGATAAAATTGAAAAATATTTTTGGCGGTCCAGTTATTTCCACTACACGGGCCGGACTTGGCCCGCGGGCCGCCTATTGCCGACCCCTGCTCTAAACTATTAACTTTGGGAAACAATAAAGAGCTTAAAACCTTTTACCACTACTTTGGTACTTATCTAATTTTTGGGATTCAATATCTGTTGTATTTAAAACTTTTAACTTTAATTCAATCCACTACAAGACCATACATAATTATTTTTCACAACTAACCATGAGTATCGCCCCTATTTCAAGTAGGATTCATATTATTTAAACTGACTAGGTATTTAAAACCAATAATTGATCAATCATTATCTAGCTCTTATACCTCATACACATATTATTTATTTTATATCAAGAGTCAAAAAACCCGTTCATAAATGATACGTAGTTTAAAATAATCTGACTATTTTAATGTAAAACACTCAGTACTGACACCAGGTTTTTAATCTGTAGTAATATAAGTTATTAGTTAATACATAAGTATAAAAAGTTGAGTGAAGCCTGAAGAAACTTGTTGAGAAAATGTAAGTGTTGTAATGGGCTGGAGGCAAGCCGATGGGACGTTGCGCCACGCACCTTTTTTAAACGATACTACTACCGATTGGATGAAGCGAAGGAACGAACGCGATTTAGGTAACAAATCTTTTTCATTTTTCAATATTCAGTGTAAATAATTTTTATTTACATTTTTTTTTTTTGATAGTCATTTAATCTTAATTTACTGAAATTGATGCATAAATAATAATTCCACTTACTCGAATGGCTGAGGATCTTCATTATTACGACAAACTACATAATTTGAAATTTGAATTATTATTAACTACTACTGTTTGAAGTGCCAATAATTGAACTTTGAAGAAACGTGGTCAGGTAAGGCATTTTTTTAAAACTTTTTATAATATAACATATTTCACTTTATTTATAATTACTTTTTCAATTACATATTTTTAAAACTATTAAATACCAAAAAAATATATATATATTGAAATACCTATTTAAGTATATATTTATAAGTTATAACCAAACAACAATAATGTTATACCTCGAACTGGACGGAACGACTGAATCTAATTAGACTAAGTCTAACCTTCAGAAGTTCAGACTCAAATCTGGTATGATGTTTTTGAAAACGTAAATAATAACAATAATGACAATTTTCCAAGAATAATTGTTCGCATATACGCGGTGATATGCATGCCCATACGAGTGTATTTTATGCCGTTATGTATATTTATAACTACGATATTCGGAATTTCGGTAATACGACATCCGGCAGTCAGCGACGCAGCAATTTATTTATTTCATAGTAAAAATTATATTAGTAACAATCCAGGGCAATTAAAATGTATTACAATTTTTTTGGTTAGGATTTATCGAGTAAAGTTTAGTAAGTAACCTATAAAAAAAAAATCTTGAATTTACAAAATATTTGTGCTCGAGATCCGGGCCTATGCGCAAATCTGTCACGGCTTTACATTCGAATCCTCGGTGCGAGTTCAACAAAACTTTTTCCTGTGTATAAAAATAATAAATAGCCAACCAAACAGTTTTTTTAACATTGAATGTGAAATTAATTTATAGATTAATTATCTATCAATTATCAATAATTATTTTTGATCTATTGCTTACTAATTATTAACTATTATTCATCTATATACTAGTATTAATATCACCAACAGTTTTTTATGTTACTTTTATCAAAATTATAAACATTTTAAAGTCCACAGTGAAATATGTTGAACTTTTATGAAACTGATTAGGCATTCTATAATTTTAGTATAGGTGGTTATGTATTTATCATAATTTTATTTATCGTGTTATTATTCCTACTTATCACTGTATTCAATTTGAATAGTTTCACTAAAAAAATCTACAGATAATATTGGCTGTTATCAAATTTAATTAATATACATGTATATTTTTAACTTCCACTCAACGTATATCGATGTAGTACAGAGGCGTGTTGATCTTTATTTAAAAGTGTTGCTGCCTACAGCATAACATAATATTGGAGGTATTGAAGTGGGAGCTATGCTATGTTACACGTAATTCATAACGATAGGATTTGATTTGAGTTGAGTAATGTGTTAAAAGAACATTTATTTAAATTTTAAATGTGACTTAAGATTTGTGGTTGGAATTATGCAAATTAGATATAATTGGTATTTACTGTCTTGTAAACATAACTTCTTTTGAATTTTGAAATATGGGAATTGGCGTTACTGCACTGATGTCTGGTATCAATGTCCTGTACAAAATACAAAATAGGTACACAACATCATACTGTGTCACTACCTATATTTATTGTTTAAATATTTACATACTTCAAATTTCATAGATAACTTTCATAGTTAAAAATTTTATCTTTACTATAAAATACTTTATAACTATCCGGATTTTATACTTGGATTATGTATCTACTCTTTAAATAGTTTATGCAAGGTTTTATTTATACAAATATGAATGAGTAAATGTAAGTAGACATGTTTATTTTATAACGTTATTTATTCGATTATTTTATATAGTCTATATAGTCTACATGTACAACAGAATTAAATAAAATCTTCGTTCTTTCAAAGTACCAACTTTTAATAACACGTTCTTGTTTAACTTTTAACTATTTATTATATGTGGGAGTCAATAACCATTATTATCGTCATAATACCAAATATGCAATAAATGTAAATAAATATAACGATTATTTTATTCGGAATCATAGTTGCAACTCTTTGCTTAAATTTTTAAAAATTATAAAAATATATTACAGTTATAAAGATATTTATTAGTATGCATAGGCTAAATACTATAGTTACAGTATATGTACATGAATATATTATACACCTATGGTTTTAAATGGTTATATTTTGTTTGGTTGTTATCGCACTGCTGTTGAAGATGACGCAATATCTGCTAGGTTCTTGCCTCATTTAAAAAATAGCGATGCGATGCCCATACAACTACTAGTAGTAGTTTACTACACATACCTATTATAAATTATATTATAATATTACAGTCACATTCAAATAATCATTATTCATTACCACTAGCTAGAATGGAATTTATGAACACCGATTAGATAATTTCGTTTACTCCAATATAGTTTATATTGTTTATACGAATTTAAGATACATTTCTGTTAACATAATCATTAATCATACTTGTATTATCACTAATTATCATTAATCATTAATTTTACCTAAAAACATAATTATCTCTAGTGTCATGATACCAATATGTGTATTTAAAGATACAATAATAACAGCATATGTTGGTTATTTTAAATAATAAAACAACAAAACAGAAAAAACACTATTCGATAATCATAGCAACAGATTAAGAGTTAGAACTATCGGTAAGTAAAGAAAGTAAACTGGTATAGTTGCTGTATTATCTTAATATATTATTAGATTAAATTAATTTAATCTTTTATAAAGTTATTTTTAAGCACTTTGTAGTTACCCATGTTTCATTTTTGGTCTCGATACAATTTAACAATCTCAATTTTTGGTCCGCGTTAAAAATTATTGAGTTCTTGAAAATAGTTAATTTCATCATTATTGACTAAAAAAACGACTAGACTTTTAGTTGAACATCCTTTATATTAATTATTATTAATTTACAATTATGGTCATTTTTATATTACACTTTACGGGTCATACATATTTTTAAGCATATTACACAGAAAAACAACTTATATATACGAGTGGACCCTCGATAACTTGAATCGGTCGGAAGCAAAAAAAAAAATTCGAAATATCGAAAATATTTTTTTATTCAACACAAAGACTTTATTTTATAATTTTATTTATTCCATGTTCAATTTATATATGTATGTATTATAAATATGCATATAAAAAGTATTTTAGAGCAAAATAAATAACAAAGAAATTAAAGTAGCACTATTTTTGGAAGAAATCAGATGTTTTTTATTGTTTTTTAGTGTTTGATAAAGACCTATCTGTAAAGTTTTCAATTAAGTTGAGCGTGGAAAAATCTCGTTCTGGTCGTTCACGAATATATTTACGTACTACCTAACCTGTAAACCATCTAATGCCTCGACAAGAGTACTTGGCAATTCCACATCGTCATCAATGTCTGAAACCTCCCCACTTGACTCTTTAGGTATTTCTTGGTACGTCAAATCATTCAGAATTTTATCTTTAGAAGGATATGATGTTAGAACATCAGAGTCCACCTCTACAAAATTTTGAAGTTCAACTCGATTAGTCCCAGGAGAGAGCTGCTTGTATCGATCCCACTCTGGGATTACTTATTTCAGTAATTTTTAGTAATGTATGTCGAATAATTTCGAGTTATAACTTATATGCCAAAATTCATCTCATTTGACTTCGACTTATCGAGAAATTCGAGTTATCGAAAATATGACTTATAGAAGTTCGAGTTATCATGGTTCCACTGTATATAGAAACATCTGAAGTACCTACATGTTTGGTATTATAGAAGTTACCAGCTAATTGTAAGAACTAAGATTACATTTTGGTAGAGGCTGATCCATCCTTCGCCCAGATTTCGCCCTTTGATTTCAAATGTAAAAGAACAATAATACACCTACATCAGTCCTGTAATTAGAACCAATATCTTGATTTTTCATTTGGTTTATTAAATATAGGTAACTGTTAGTAGTTATAAATAATTAAAAATGTAATAACCAAGTTAATTGTTATTCGCATGCCTATAGCCTACATTTTCAAGTTACTCTTATGTTAAATACTTATATTTAACATCATATGAACTAAAAACCTCGATTTGTAGTAATTAAAGTAACAATATACATACTCAGTCATTAAAAATATTTATAAGAGATGCGAACCCACAGACTTTGTCTAAAAGCAAAAAAGGATAGATGCCTAGATGACAATTTATAGAACTGTATCACTGTCAGTAAAAAATAAAGTTTGGTAAATATTTATTTTTGGTATTATAAAATACTAAAGAAGTTAAAAAATTAACTTTAATTTTTTTAATTTTTGTGAATTTCGAAGATAGATAATGGGGCTTCTTTTTCTGAAAATGTCGACGGTTAAGACATTCAGTTTTCATTGGTCATCATGATTTTCAATATTGTTTATTAGTTTACAAAGAAATAATGTAAATTATTATCACCTCGTCATTTTTCCGATAAGGCTTGTTGATAATGTTATTATTATTTAAAATTGTGTAAATAGTACACTATTTTCATGTAAAATAGGAAAATTATCATTCATGAAGTAAATGAAAATTGAAAGTTAAACCGTCAACATTTTCAGAAAAAGAAGCCCTCTCTAATGGCTTTCATTGATATTTATAAAAATGTATTGCTTAACTTCTTTAATTAACTATATACTTATATCTAGCAAACTATTGTCAACAATATTGCCTTAGGCCTTAGCCCAGAGATGCTAAAAAAAAAAACAGAATTTGACTATCTCAATATCCCGTGCAACTATCAAGAGATATCGCTCTGGGTAAATCCCAATGGGTCATCCTGTATATTTATTTTATTTTAAATTGTATTAATTTTAATAAATTATTTATAAATTCAATTATAATTTGTTATTGTTGAAGAGTATTAACTATCAAACAAATAATTTTTTAAAATTTTTATTTTGTTTTTAAATTTAAAAAAAAAAATTAGTAAATAACTGCCAACAAAAAGTAATTTTCGATGAATAACAGTGTGTATGTCGAATATTTAAAATTAAATACCCCGAATAAATTGACTATATTAAGTAATTTAAATATCAACCGATGATGTAAAACTTGATTTTGTTTAATATCTTCAGTGATTTTATTACAACGGAAAACCCGTGAGTTTTATTAAACCTGACTTTTATTTAAATACTCAAGACGCAGTAGGTAATTCGTATACGAGGGTATATAATATGATATACTCGTATCATATTTTACGTGCCAATCAGTTCGAGTATGCAGTCAACGTTTTGGAGGATAAGGTTTTTAAGTGTCTTTAAATTATATACAAAGCTTTTGACTTAGGAAAAAATACTTTATTATATTAAATTGTTCTAAGTCGAAAAAATTGAATTATATTTGTAAACATTTCTAAGTCCCAACAATTAATTTACGGTTTTAACTGGTGTGGAGGTGGCAGGTGCTTACCATAACCGGACTAAAACACATCTTATTCTGGTGTAATCGGGACTCTCTCGCAAGCCCCGAATCTTCTTGATTCACCTGCCATTCTCTTTAGTGAAACAGTTTTTTCCGTATATTATCTCCACTTGCCTATTTTGTGGATCTATGTACGTATATAAGATAATAATTAGTGCGCCGTTTCTTGGAATCGCTATTTCTGCGTATCCAATTTACTAAAAAAATGTATTAGTTTTATGTACACGGACGAATTTTTTTCCTTGTATGTTTTAATTTATTCTTTTTAGGAATGACTGTCACCCCCAGGATATATTTTCTATGCACGCACTCTCACAAGGCTACATTTAGGTATGTCCGTAACACATAGATCTTGGTAAAACAGTCATATCAAAACATATGACGAGTGTAGAGGTACCAGGGACATTAAAACTACATGTTGATCAAACTGGTGGGGGAGGGAGACGGAATGAAAATGTTGTGTGTCTGAAGGAATTACACGAAGGCATGGAGCAGACTAGGATATAGGGTCGTTGTAGGGAACGTAAACGTATGGAACTGCAGTAACGAACAACAACAACGACGACGATGGATGGGCGGGTTGGTATATCTTCCGAAAGCGATACTACCGCGGCCAAGGTGATCTCGGTGTGAGAGTGACGATTTGGATACGTTTTGGGCTCGTAGGTAGGTATCGCGGTACACATCACATCAATTTACGCGCTTACGATAATGTGTATAAACTGCGTAGTAGGCTTTCCGCGTCGGCACTCGGGAGGGTTTTTCGGTCAAGGTATGGTGGGGTAGGTAGGTGGGGGTGGTACATGTGCGTATATATCTTTACCTATATATACGCGCGTACACACATACACACTCACTCACACACACGTAAAGGCTGGTAAACGATCGCGGTGAAGGGATCGGTGACAGTTAGGAGAGGGGGGGAGACCCTTTAAAAACCGCAAACATGGGCGTATGCGTGCGCGCGCCGTACAGACGTACGGTCACGAGGCGGTATCGTGTGTTGGCGACGGTACGGGTTAAGGGGAGGGCGAGGTAGACAGAAAAAAATCGATAGTTCCGTCGTGGTCTCCACAACCCACTATATGGCACTATGGGCACACGCACACGCACACACGAACACGAGGAATTACGCGGAGAGCCGCCCACCCTCGTGCACGCGCTGAATGAAGCGTCTGGCCCACCGATGAGCCAACCTAGTTTTACACGTATACAGTCAGCGTTATCGATTTTACGAGGGCGTCAAAACAACGCAACGTGATTCCAGCGTGGAATTCTACCCCACAACCGCCGCGCGTTTACGCGCGTACGTACAAGTATACGATTGTCATTGCCCCGCCGCGCACCCCGCCCTTCATTTACATAACGTAATCGTAATGATGGTGTAACGATAATATTGTAAAAAACAATTACTCCAATACCGTGCTAAGGTGCGTACAAAGTATGCGTCTGTGTCAGCATATTGTGTATACTGTTTATACTGTTTTATACTGTTTATACTACGCGGCATTATCCTTCGCACACACACTCGTGTACAGTATAATATACTATGGTAGTTTAATATACATGTAATAATTGTCACGGCGGTCAACGTGCGTGCGGGGAAACGGAAAAGCGAAAAAAAAAATAATTTGATATTATCAGTTTTATTATTGTTATTGTTATTATTATTGTCGTACGGCGATTGCTCGAACGCTACACGAGGTAAAGGTTATTGGATTTTCTGAGGGGTCGGGGGGGGGGGGGGGTTAACAATAAACAAATTATTGGAAATAATAAAAATTTTACAACACGCTGGTGTGCCGCTATAGCGTGTACGTAGACATTTTTACAAATAAAATATCGCGCGAGCACCGCAGCATTACACTACACGTAATAATATTATAAATATTATTGTCGGCGTGTCGCGCGCGTGCGCACGAGGGGTAACAGCCGTATTATTGCTTTATAATACTTTTTTTTATTTTTTTTTTTTTTCCCCTCGTTTTCGTGAAAGAGAGAAAGATGCGTGTACGCCGTACACACCGACTCCGCACGGGAGTGAAAAATATACAACGCTATGGGAAAAATGTTGTTTTTGTTGTAATGTTGTTGTTGTTTGTACGGTTCAACGGTCAACATGACCCGTACGGCGAGAAGGCGGGGATGCGGGCGCATGCGCACCAGTTGTTTACATCTATAGGAATACGCGCTGATTAATCGTCACACAGACACACGCATATACGCGCACACAAAATAATAACACACAGTGGTGGCGCTTACGTATCCACATGACTTTTCCGCGAAAATGTTTTCCATTAACAACAACAATAATATCGAAACGGTGAATACAGTGGCAATAACTGCGTCGTCGCCGTCGTCATCGTCGTGGTCGTGGTCGTCGTCGTCGCCGTCGCCGTCGCCAGCGGAGTGTGTTTCGCGCAACGTTGTTGTCGCCGTCGTCGTTCCGCAGTGGTCAGCGGCCGCCGAAAGGGTTTTCGCCGATTTCCAACGTGCCCCGTCCGCCGCAGCATGTTCCGTCGTGTCGTCGTCGTAAACGCCGCCGTCGCCTTAACCGTCACCGCCGTCGTCGCACCGTGTTCCGCCCGCAGTGTTTACCGTTGTCGTTGAACGTCCACTACCGACCGCGTCCACGCGCGCCGCCGTCCGCAAACCGGAGAAACGTTAATAATAATAACAATCGAAAAAATAAACTACAACAACGATAATAATATTATTATTATTCCTATTATTATCATCGTCGTCGTCTCTCGCGCGGTGGCCACCGAGCGTTGTTGTTGTTGTTGTTGTTGTTGTTTTTTGTTGTTTTTTTTTTTCTCCGTAATCGTGTACGCGTTGTGATCATCCGCTCGTAACACCACCACGACGTTGTTGTTTTCGCCGTTCGCGCAGTCGACGATTCCTCCGACGCCCTCGTCCGTCGCACGCTTCGAGTGTGTGTCTTGCACACCCGGGTACTTCGCAACCACGGCCACTTGGTACAGTACTTTTATTATTATTATTATTACTAGATACGTATACAATATTATATTATAATAATAATAATAATAATAATAATAATAATAATAATAATATAATATCACAATCGTCGTGATTATAACATCGTACCCGCGACGCTGTGCGCGATCGTTGAACGAAATATATTATTATTGTATTGCCACTCGCGCGTACGTATTATGCGCGCAACGTTACGCATGGACGTGGTCGCGATGTCGGGCTCTGTAGTCGATTCATAGTTCAAAAACGAAATCCCGAGTTCACGCGTTCGCGATCGCGCGTGTGTACGCGAAAGGAAATACCAGGACAAGTATGTACGTTACTTATTGCGTGCTATTTTATTGCTAGCAATTGTGTGCAGAAGAAAAAAAAAAAAACTGATGGATATTAACGTAAACAGTGCGTGCCCTTGACATAACTGCCCGTTCTTGAATGGATACCTAACATAGGTACCTACTCAATGTTACCGACTAGGTTATATTATTATTATTATTATTGTTATTGTTGTTATTGTTGTGCCATTGTCTTATGTTATTGTTGTTATTGTGCTCGCGGTGTGCAGTGGTGCATTTGTCTAGTCGTCACCGCTGTGGTGGGGCATTGCGTGTTGGCTGAAAATCCGGTATCGACGCTATGATTTCATCGATTCGCTTTCAACTCCCCCCCAATTTATCGTTATATTGTATACGGTTGAACTATTGTCTTGGTCGTATCATTCCCCGATGGATAGTGTTGGATATAGGTAAAATATTATCCACAACTAATTATCATAAATGTGTGTTGTATTCATGTAATCGACAGCAACAGTCTTCTTGAGAATTAAACGAATCCATAGTAGTGGCCATACTCCAGAGGAAATTAATGATAGCAACTTCTGAGGACACTTTAATATGCCTACCTGCGATACCACATCTTGTGGTAATTTCATTTAAGAATTCAATTTTATGTTTGTTAATATTTGTAACCTTAAATCTTATTATCACAAATTATATGAATTTGCCAATGTTGACCTCTATCATATTTATGAAGTGAATTTAAATTAAAATATTTTTTGTCTTGTCATTTAAACTCTGGTCAATAAAACACATTAACAATTGTATTGTGCTGTATACAAATCTCTTGCCTAAATATTGAAGTGTTTTATTAATTTAAGTTTTTTCTATTGCTTAATTGTCTATAACCTTGTCATGAAATTTCAATCAAGTTATGCTTCTTATTTTCAAATATTAATAAAATTTATCTATTTTATTGGAATAGCAAATGATTGATTTATGTTGGTTCTCAAGTTAATATTGTCATGCATCTATGATTGGTACCTAAAGCTAAGCAATTTAATTAAGTTAAAACTTTTGTGTTATGGGGAATCAAATATAGATTAAGATTGATTTCAAATGTTTAATTTAGAATTCTGATAAAATAAAATGTTTCTTAACAGGGTATTAGTTAAAAATAAGCTAGTATATTAGTTTATTATTTGCTAAAAGATATCTTAAGTATTTGATAATATTTCTTGTTAATTAGTATTTTATTTAGGAACAAAACTTTAGCAATTAAGCTTATCATGAAATGTATGCACCAATTATGTTAAACAAAATATTTTTTGGATTTTATAAATTACCACCTAATGTAATTAATTCTTAGAAGTTAATAAGATAACCAAGAGCTATTATTTAGTACCAGTGGCATATAATTTGGCGTTTTAGGGCCTTGTGACTCCGTCTTTCCACTGGGCCATGTTATATCGTATTCTTATATTAATCACATGTAGGTATATTAACCATACTTTTTTTAGGAACTTCTCAAAATTACAATTTGGATTAATTTTTATGTTCACAATAAACCTGAATAATTTACAATAATCAATTACATTAGTCAGATTTGATAAAGTGTAATATCACCTAAACTCAAAATGACTCCTGACCTTAAACAAACATCATCTGTCCACCACATTTACTAGTCCCAATCGGCAAATTTATAATATAATTGATCTGAACATTTTATAAGTGTTGAATTGTATTATTGAACTTTCAAAGTGTTTAAACCGTACATTTCTCTTCAAATCTTATGTATATTACATTTTTCACTATATACCTATACTGTAAAACTACAAAATGTACATAAATTTTTTATACTTAAGGTTTTTATGACACCTCCCTTACCTACTTTGCCTTTAAATATGCCACTGTTTAGTACTAAGAATTTGTTTTTACTCTGAAAAAAACAATAAATTGAAAGTAGTCTTATAGTTTAGATTTATGTATGTACTTGAAATTTTATATAAATAAAATATTTATCTTTTTACATTTTACCTAAAAACAATATAAATATTTGTTCTAGAAATTAACTGAAAACTTAATTAATTTAAATTACATTCGGCGAACACATACTTAGCAATATAAATATCCTATAGTTTTTTATTAATTAAAAAAAATGATTTTAGTTATGATTTACCTATTTCTTGATGTTGAGATTTGTTTTGTTTCGCTTATTATTCTACTGTGCATTTATAATGGTGTATCTATTTAATAAATATTTCGACATTCCGTATGATATTCAACTTAAAAATAAACTATAATCTTATATTTAAATATTTCACTACTTACATGTATAATACTTGGCTTTTAAAAGTATTTGAAAATAAATTAAAGCAACTTTTATTTATTTATTATGGTTAGTTGTTTACACTTTTGTCTTTTACAGTTAACTATGAATATTTGACAATAGAATTTGATTAAATAGGATAACTGTAATAAAATAAAATTGAGTAATATTTATTTATGAACATAATAAAAATAGTAATCTCTACTAAACCAGTACACTATGTGAACAAACTGTGCACAATATCAGTTGATAAATTATCATTATTTTTAATATCTTATTTACCAGTAAAATTCCCATAGTTATTATTTATTGAATACTTCATTGATGATAAGAATTGGATTATCCCAAAATAATAAATACCCATATTTTACTTTTATGTTTTGAACTACGAGTACAATCATTGAATCATTATATTTTCATTCAACTTAGAAGTGTTATAAATTTAAATTAAATTTTCATTGTTTTATTTTTTGTAATAATTCATTGTTTTTACAATTAAATAATTAAAATAATTTTATGATGTGTTTCATGGTACCTATATTTTTAAATATTGTTTTATTAACTATTCTAATAACTTTCAGTTATATTATATCTTTTAAATTTGCAGTCATTACAAATGTCAGTAATTGATTATAATTATAAACCTTATATTTTTTCAGAAATTATTTAAAATGAGTATGTTGCATACTGATCAACCCAGGCATAGAAACGCCATGGCTGGTGTTGTGAAAATTGGATATTTAAAAAAAAATAAAAGCATGAGAAAAAAGTTTTTTGTTCTTCGAGAAGAGACCGCTCATGGTGGACCTGCCCGCCTTGAGTATTATGAAAATGAAAAAAAATGGAGAAACAACGCATCACCAAAAAAGTATGAAATAATTTAATTATATTTAACATATTTTATGATTAACAGTTATTACATTTATTTTTTTATTTTTGTTAAAGAGTAATTGTGTTAAAAACCTGTTTCAATATTGACAAACGCGTAGATTCGCGCACTAAAAAAACATTGATATGTTTATACACAAAGGAAAATTACTTTTATATACTATTTGATAGTGATAAAGAACTTGATGAATGGTTGGATCTTATGTTAGTTTTACAACGTGTTACTAAAGATTTTGGACCTGGTGATTCAATTAAAGAACCTTTTGGTACTTATTATTATATTCTTATATTATTGAGACATTTTAATTCAATTATTCTTTTTTTAGAGCATATATGGCACATCTCTATATTAAAAAAAGAGTTAGGAATGAACGCAAATTTAATGGGTTTGACTGGACTTTGTTTATGTGATAAAAAGGTGACCATAATGAAGTATCCAACTAAGTCTAAAAAACAAAAAACTATTGATATTATGGTAATTATTTAAAATTGTTTTATTATTATTCATTGAATAACAAAACTATAAACCTTTCTTAATATGTTAAGTTGACGAGTATTCGACGCTGTGGAGCTTTGGATACATTCTTTTATATGGAAGTGGGACAAAGTTCTCCATTTGGATCTGGTCATATATGGATGGATACATGGAATTCAGAAGTTGCCAAAAGTATTCATGAAACCATAATGGGTGCATCAAGTAGAACTCATGACCCTAGATTCAGAATGAGATCTTCATCATTTAATGAAGGATCTCGCCTAATAAACTGTCCATCTAGACTGCGGTCTAGTTTTTATGGTATAAATTTTACTTTAAATTTATTAATAATATTTGTATTATTTAATAAATACTTTAAAATTACATTTTAGATGAAAATAATCCTGGGCTTCGGTATAAAAATAATAGTCAAAGTTCCTCAACATTAAATAATGGCAATGTTGATTTAGCTCGTACAGGTAATTTCAAAAAGTTGTGTACTTTAAAGTATACTTTTTTTGACATTTTTTTAGCGTAGTAAAAATTACTTATACAAATTAAATAATGGCCTAAACATTTCTTCACCTAATTATTTCTGAATTATTATTTTCTCATTAAATTTGGTACTGCATATTTTACTTAAGTTCAGTAATACAGCCTGGATTTTTTTTCGAGGGGGTCTTATTGTATCATTTAATTAAATTCTCAGTGAAACAAGGAATGTATTGCTTATATGTGTTTATTTGTTTATTTTTTTGTGTTTTGTGTACATAATTTCAACTAGAAGGATTGCTCTAAAGTAACATGGTAATTTCCTGAAAAGAAATTTCATGTAGTTAGTATTTTGATTATGTTATTTTTGAATTTCCTATCAGTTTTTTCGAATAATTGAGAAAAACAGAAAAAATTGCAAACAACTTCAACCAAGATTGAGAAATTAACTCTGCTCTGTTTAGTATTTTCATCGTTAATTTTTCATAAGGTTTTCTTTATGTGGTTGTTATTCTATAAATACTTATCGTAGTGACTCAAAATATACATATATTATCAATTTATCAATATTAGCATTTAATAGAAATCTCATAATTTTCAAAACTTTATTTCTACTTTATTAAAAAAATGTTGGTTTTATTATTGAATCAACCATCTTTAGAAGTATAAATTATCTAACTGACTTCTTTCACTCGGAATTATTTTTTCAAGAGTAATGGTACATTGGTTTCAAGTTAAAAAAACCCCATTCCTACATCTCACTGGCCTAGGAGTATTGCCCTTATTCATTTTTTCTTTTATTTTTTTATTTTTGTAAAATAACAATTAAATTCTTACTTAACATCATAACATCACGTATTCTGGTTACATAGTGTGATGTATGATTTTATATTCTAAACATTTTGGTAACTAATTTAGAATTTTACGTTTATTAAAATTATATAGTTATAATGTATAATAATTTTATAAATATTTTTGAGTTTGAGTTCTTAATTTGTATGTTCTCTATATTCCAAATTTTCATGATTAGTACAATTTTCCTTAGTTTATTTAAATATTATTCATTCAATTTCAATTTTATATTTGTACATTTAAAATTATAGAATGATAACTTTTCCTGAAAACTAAAAAAAAAATTGTTTATTTACTTTTAGGATCAGTTAGACAACGTTGTGATAGTATGCCATTGCGGCCACGCACTATAAGTGAAAATACTACTTCAACAACTCGGTCTTTCAATGGGATTTTATCTCCAAAACAAACGTCCCATAAAGGTTGCAATTGTGTTTCTGCTTCCACGTCAATATCAGCGTAAGTGACATTTATATATAATATTTGTACTACAAATTGTACATTTAATATTATTTAATTTATTTCAGGTTTAATGACTCTAGCTTAAGTACCTGGGAGCCATCACTTTCAAGGTCTACCGATACTACTGATGGAATATCTTCTTTTTACAGTCTTAGTGACCAGCGGTCTGCAATAGTTGAGGAAAAACAAGAAGATTTTGTTTCTTATATCCCATTAGATAGAGGTACTTTTATCATAAAATTAATTTTATTGAAATATTATATTTTATTTGATATAAACTTTTTTTCTTATAGAAGAAGACACAATGAGGCTAACAAGTGATAGTAATGTTAATAACAATATTAATTTGATTAACAACAACATTGTTGGTAATAGATCCAGTTCCTCTTCACAGGTTAGTTGATTGATAAGATTATATTTATTTTTTAAATTTCTTGTTCATTTGTTATTTCCTAATAAATATGGAGGCATTATTATTGCTTCGAGTGTCATGAACGCTTTACTAACTTTTTAAGGTATACATTTTGAATGCATACATTTATTAAATATTATTTCTAATTATTCATCAAATTGTTGTAAATGGAATAGTTTTATATATTAACTAATCGATGCTTATTTATATTTCACTTATATAAATTATTAATATAAACAATATGCTATTATAGTATGCTATTAATTTAAATATAATATTACAAAGTAAAATAATTATTATTTTAATCAGTAAGAACAAGATTTTAGTTAAAATGTTTAAATTAATTCGGTTTGAAAAAGTTATTTGAAATTAGATTTAAGCTGAGCTTAATTTTAAATTATATCTGTTTTTCTATAAATAAAAAGTTATTATGTTTATAGACGGGTTCTTGTTGCGACTCAAATAGTCCATATGGCTCTCCCATCAATGTAGATGACCATTCGTATACTCCATTAAATCCTGGTTAGTAAATTAACTAATTTATTGTGATTATTTTTATAGATAAATAATGAAATTAATTTATAAATATCAGGTGTATCTGAATCTTCTCCACCTCCTGACGGATATCTTCCAATGAAACCAGGATACACTTTTCGAAATTATTATACCTTGATGGAAGGTCATAATTCTAAACAAGGTAATTTTTTCTTTATATTACACTGACTTATGCAATATTTTATAGAAAAAACATTAATGTTAATAATTAAATTGGAGTACTTAAGAACCAGATTATTATAGTTTACTCTCAAAATACTTATATAATATAAATTCTTTAAGTAGATTGCAAAATAAATTATATTTGAGTGGATGTAAATTTTTGAATATGTTTTATTACAGAATATTCTTTTAAAATACTTTTGAAAAAGTTCTATCTTAGCTATCAAAATGTTATAAGTCACTTACAAACTATACGTTTACTATAGTATATAATTTATAATTAACTTCATATTATTTTTATTAAATTAGCTCTTATACTGTGTTTTCCAATCTTTTTATACCACACTCCTTTGTAAATTTTCAAAAATATCATGCCAACTTATAAAATTTATAAATAAAGTCTAACTTGGTAAACTCAAAATGTTCGATAACTAAAATTTTTCCTGGCCCCTTAAATATTGTATTATCCTTGGATAACTCAAACTTTTTGGCTGATCCCTTCAACTTTGTGTTAGCCAAGTCTGACTATATTTCATTTAGCACAAAAATCACATTAAATTATTTTTAAAATTGTAACTCACCTTCAATAAATAAGATGTATATTTTTTCTATAATAGTAATTTATGTTAAATTGTTAATAAATATAACACTTTTACTTAAACTTATCAATAATGAACATTATTATGAGCAGGCTATAAAGAATTTCACTGTTTTTTATTTATTCAAAATCTAAATTCTAAAATATGTGAAAAAAATTGATTCTTGTTTATAAGAAAAATAAGATCTAAAATTGGGGTGGTCCAGGTCGTATAACATATAAGTTCTCTAAGTGGTCCGTGGTATCAAAAACGTTGAGAAACACTGCTCTAATGGCATTTATATAAAAATCATATTTACTACTACTACTTTACTACTTTTACTTTCTCACAGAAACTTAATATTAATAATTTAAAATTATATGATTAATGTAGTCTGCAACACACACACATAAATATTGTGTAGATTATTGAATGTAAAATATACAGTAAGAAAATAAATGTTGATAGATTTAAATGTCAAATTTTATATTTGTGTACCAGATGGTTTATTTAATAAGATAATCTTATCACAAATTAACAAAAACTGCAGTGTATATTATATAGAATATGTATAAATTACAAAGTATACAGAACAGACGGTACAGAACCGTATAGGCTTAGTCACCATAATAGTTTTTAATAACACAGTTATGATTACTTTCTACTTCTAATTAATAAATCCTTTTTTTTTTAATTGTTAATTTTTAATACATTTGTGGTTTGGATAACATTATTATAGAATTTTTAAAGAGGGAATGCAAAGTTAATGGATATTTTTACTGTAATAATAGTTATTATGAAACTATTTTGATTATTTTTAAGTTAATTCATACTGATTTTGTTTTATTGCATTATTGCATCTTTATGTATCATCTTATAATATTTAATTTTTTAATTTTGTATATTTGAAATCCTCTTTAACTTAATTTGCAATTCAATAGTACAATTGACCATAAGTTATGTGTTAAATATTTATTTGAAATAAATAAAAAAATTTAAGTAAATATTTTAATCTATATATGTATTCAATTTATTAAAATAGACTCTATTGATATGCCTCAACCGGAGTTTACATCACCTGAAGGCTATGTTCCTATGGCTCCTGTGGGTAAAACATCTGACTATGTATCCATGGATTGTAAACAAGAATCCATAGAATCTGGAACACCTTCTACAGACACTCGCTTTTCTGATATACATTTAGATAAAGTTTGTGCTTACCTAACTCCTTCTGAGTATGAAGGACCCATCGAAAGACCTACTAGAGCTTATTCTGTTGGTTCTAGACCAGATGGCTTAAGAGAAAAAATAGACAGGTATGTATCAACAACCTAAGTTAAGAATATTCATGAATTTGTATCAATAATACGTTTTTTAACCATAGAATAAATGCTGATCGAACGAGAACACGTGCATTTTCTGTTGGTAGTCGTGGTCGATTACCCCCAACTGGATTAGCACGTAATGGTTATCAATCTGGTTCGACAAGTATGTCTGAACAAAGTGACAGTGGTGATCGTATGGAAATAGATTTCAGTTGCAACTCTAAATCTCGCCATCACTATTCAGCCACTTGTCGTACTTTGTCTGTTCAAACACCAGCAGATTTATCACCAAGGTCGTCACCTAAACTTTGTCCTTCTCCTGATACATCGTGTACTCATAGATCAACTGGTCGTTCCCCTCCCAAAACTATAGTGTCTTCTGTAGATATTAAAAGAACACTATCTGGAGCTGTACATGGTATTTCCAGGTCACCTCCAGCATCATCACATGCATATTTATCACCAACATTAGAAAGGGTTTCAGAAATACCTAGTGTTGAGCTTTTTGACAGTTATACACCAATGAAACCTGGTCAAGGATTATTCACTTGTGAAAAGTATGTTTATATAATTAAAATATTTAATAATTTGGTGTATAAAACAGCAAAATAAAATGTTAAAATTTGTAAATATCGGAATCCTTATCGTTTTAACCAATAAAATATTAAAATATGAATTATAATTTTATATGTTATTATTATTGTCACAGAATTTTTATGCTTGAATTGTATTTTGTAGCTCAAATACAGTAGAAGAATCAAATAAAAAAAATTATGTTAATGTATGGGAAGCTGCAAGTAGTACGTTGAAGATGATTGGAGGACTTCATTGGAAGAAAAACAAGAAACGTAATTCCACTTCTGTTCAAGAACAACTTATACCTATGGCTGATGAAGGAGTTGATGAAACAGATAGTTATACGACATTTAGGCCTGGTGTTAATACAGTACCTGCGCGACCAGAACAACAGATTGGTCAACACTCTGATGCAATGTTGGATGCTCTTCGAGATGGACTTGC
Source organism: Periphyllus acericola (assembly GCA_949715065.1). Classification (NCBI taxonomy): domain Eukaryota; kingdom Metazoa; phylum Arthropoda; class Insecta; order Hemiptera; family Aphididae; genus Periphyllus; species Periphyllus acericola. The sequence continues at coordinate 32,077,763 of OX454267.1, read as the reverse complement.
CGATCTAGTGTTTTCAGATCAACAACCTATTTCATATAGTTCTCAGAACCACCCTCAGTCTGAGAATTCTGTGTCTTCACTAGATGGGTAATTATATAACTTGTTTATTGTATTTGTTGGAAAATAAATACTGTTTTAATTTAAATTCACTGGTAAAGAGATTTATCACTGTAAGATACAAAAAGTTATGTAATTTTTTTAATGTTTAATTTTATTGTGTTATTCTTTTTATTTGAATTAAACAAATATCAATATTTAGGTAAAAGTATAGTGTTATAAGTATATATTAATATATTTGGCAACAAAAGTATTACATTTTAGGAGAATTGTATCCACGGGTAATTTTTCTAACAATATTTAAACTTGAATTTAAAATACATACTTTTAAAATATATTTAATGCATCTTAAATTTTAATAAATATGTTACCAATATAACCAGTATGAACTGAAATTTAATTTTAATTTTGGTCTTATACGCTTTAAACTTGTAAAAAATATAAGTTGATAAAATAATGAATTTTTTTTATTGTTATTTTAAAATAATAAGTTATCTAATCTATTTTCTATTTAAAACGCTTGAGTAAAGAAGGTAAGGGAGTTGAACATGGTGACAAGTATGTCGAGATGGTTTTGGCATTGTGAGAGAAGGAGAAAAATTGAATAATTAAGATAAGAAAATTGAGCATAGAATGAAATGAAAAGAAATAGACTTAATAAAAATTAAATAGAGAAGGAAGATATTGAGTTTGTGTAGAGTAGCTAGGAAAATGGTTGTAGAATATGAGTATGGAAGTAATGATAACGAAATTGACTCCTCTTTGTGAAGGATGAAAGAAAAGAGAAAAAAAGGATGAAGAACTACAAGCAGTTAAGTAATTTCAAATGTCAAATATTTAATATTGTAAAACCATATAATATAATTACCAATTTGTATAAAATTATATTTATAATATTTTATGTTACAATTAAATAATAATTTAACTAAAATAAGTATATATTTATACAAATGTATATATCCGTGTGTATATGTGTGTGTGTGTGTATGTGTGTGTATGTTTGCGCTTATGCGTATGTATTTTTTGTAGCAAAATTAAAAATCTCCTTATGACCAGACGTCAATGAATGCAAATAAGACTGAAGAACTGCTCTGGGAATATACCTAGCTACTAAGTACTGTATTTAATTTTAGGCTCTGAATAGGCTTTCATTTATTTACCAATTTCTCATTTGAGTCTATTTTTAATTCATTAATCTAAAAAATCATAGTTAATAATTTTAATAAATTATAATGGTGTGTGTCTGTGTTTGTGTGTATGTGTTTATATGTGTATTATGTTGATTAAATTATATTTAAATAATTGCAAAATAATAACATGATTGACGTACAAGAAAAAATGTATTATTCTAAAATACCTACATCACTTCTAACTAGAAAATGTGTGTATAAGTTGTATTATTCAATTTAATTATTCTGCCTTCTCAATGTTACTTAATAATCAATTATAATTTTCATTTTTATGGTTTGATATAAATATATTCTATATAATATTGTATTGCTTAATGGATAATTATTAAAATACTTTGATAAGTAAAAATAGTTATTATAGAACATGAGAGAAATTTTGATTTTTGGTTACATTGTTTTTGCAAAGTATAAATAATTTGGGTTTTCATTAGAATTTTGAGTGATACTCTTAAAAATATTTGATATTTTTATGTACTAGTTATAAAATAACGAATCTACAATTAAGATACAAATAATTTCTCTCACCACCTGTATTTATTATTATACACTCAGTACTGCCACTATTATAAGAAGACCAAGTTGTCTGTCCAATCTAACTATTACAATTAAGTTAATGTTTTATAATTTTGTTTTATTAAAATGTGTTTAATTTTGAATTAAGGTGAAAATATTATTAGTAAATAATTATTTTTTGTTTACTATTTGTCTTTATTCTTTTATAGATAAATTTTGTTGTAGCAAGTATTTGTTTAAGGGAATTTCAGTAGGCTATTGTTTTTTTTCAATTTTTTTTTTTTTTTGGAATGTAGGGGTTTTTGCCAGTTATAGATACACGAACAATTGTCTTTTTTTTATTATTTTGCTCACATTCCTCAACTGTTTTCTTAATATTTTTTTTTTGTTTACTGCTAAATTATGAAATTAGAAAATGTTATACGAACACACGCCTTTATAAATAAATTTGTTAAGTTTGACTTTTTTCTAAAAACTTATCTTGTGATCACTGTATTTATTATATCTTAGTTAAAATATTATAGATGAAATAATTGGAAATTATCAATTTTGTAATATTTATTTATTTTGTATCAATACTCTTACAAGTATTGTTTGAAATAGTGTAATAAACTTGTTTTAAAATTATTGCAATAAAATACAGTGTTGTACATTGAATTTTTAAGACTTTTTTTTTGTATTTAGCATAAATGTTTATTATTTATTTAGGATCATGAAAAATGTATAAAAATAATATTTGTATGTTTATTCTGTTTGTAGTTTTCTAAAAAAGTGTATAATTTTTGGAAGCATCAGTGATGGAAGTAACTCTTAACAAGTAGATAAAATGTTGTAAATATGATACATATTGCCCAGTCTTAAATACATATTCTTTTTTGATCAAGATCAAATTATCTAAGTAGTAGTATACTAGAATGGTAGAAGTGTTGTTTTGTTAACCTCACTATAAAGTATTATAGTTATTCAGAAGAATGCTTTACTTTGAAAAACAAAGGTGAATGAAAAAGTAAAAGTGGTGGGGTATCAACTTTGACCACTGGGAAACTGGTAAGTATTTCCTGTTAGATGAATATATTTTTTAACAGTATAATTATTAACGGTGTTACAGCTAATTCAAATAGATTCAAATATTTCAGTTAAAAGGTAAGGGCCCACTTAGTGAAAGTTTTTATAATGGCCATTTGGAAATCAAATTATTGGAGACTTACTTTTTCTATACTGAGTATGGCTAATTTGGATCACCCTAAGTACTCATAATGTCTATATAAGTGAGTATTGAACATATAACTTGGATACATAGAATGTTTTACCCTCGTCATATCTACACAATTATAACTCGTTCAGTATAATACATAGACTGAGAAATATATAGGTATGTGTGATAGCTATAAGAGCCAAAAAAAGAAAATAGATCTTGATTGCAATCGATTATAATTTTAGTATAATGAGTATTGTGATAAATGATAATAAATTTTAAGTATTATAAAAATTTTCATGTCAAAAAAGTATTAAATTTCACTAAAAATATAATTGTTAATATCATTGACTCATTTTGCATAAATTATAAACGTGGTAAAAATTAGTACTGTCCTATTTATAAATAACGAATAACTGTAGTAAATGTCAATTAAGTCGATTCGTCTAACCTACCTCAGTGGCTCATACCCATAATGTTAAACGTATATAAAAATAGGTATAGTATTAATGAGCATGCTTAGAAATTTAGCATTCACGTAGGTAGTATATATTTGTATAATTGTATTTATAATTTATATTTATACATATATATATATATATATATTTATATAAACAGTGATTCTTATATACCTGGAATGAATCACTTGATGTTAATAATATGATAATACGTCAGTTATATACCAGCAAACGGCAATGTGCTAAGATCAGTCTTTTATTGAAAGCCGAGAATGACCAGGAAGAGTGAAATTCATAGAAAAACGTTGAAAACTAGTAATCCGAATTCCGAACCCTAATGCTGGTTGTCAGGGTAATGTACATTTTTTATTATTTTTTATTATTAGTATTAGCTTTTCATCATAACAGTATTAGGCGGCAATTTATGGTAGTTACATTACATGTACGATGTACATCATCCCAGTTGGGGTCGGCACTTCAGGTGTCTCGTTGTTTTTGTTTTTCAATCAAAGCCATATTTATCTTGCATATTAATATTACATATTTGCATTACCAAGGTGTCAGACTTATATTATTATTTGCTTAATTTTATTTGCTTTTTATTTGCTTACCTTTAGATTTTTTAAGCATCGAAAATAATATACAGTATTTTTTTTAAATATGTATCCATTTCATATTGTTTTGTACTCAATTGTTTACATGTTATCGTCAATTATTTAAAAATGAAAAGCATACGGAATAGTATTCAATCCCTTTCAAAAACTTTTAAAAATTACTTAAACATCAAGTTCATATTATTTTATTAATATTTACATCTGTACCGCGGGATGAGGGAGGATTCTTCAATTCCGTCGTTCCAATAATTTAAGTCACTTTAATGATTAAACTATCTGGCAGTGAAAACAACCACTTTGTTATTGCGTTAATTACGTATTCTTATCGGATTGTATTAACAAATTACACGAGGTTAAATAATAAAATTGTTTACGTGGGTATTTAGTATTTACTTGCAGGGAAATGAAAAACAGCTTTAATCCGATGGAAGTTTAGCCCGAGTATATTTTAAACGTGTCTCGTATATTAAACGATCCATAAACCTGCAGTATATAATTAATAACAACGCGACGTATAATATGTACATTGTACACACATTGATACGTTTACATTGACGTATTATGTACGCGTGTAGTGTATACACACGGTAATTATTAATTCTAAATAATGCGTAGCGAAAAAAAAACAATATTTATGTGGAACATAAAATTTCCTACGTAATAAACAAAACAGAGTTACAAATAATAACACGATACAGTACGTCAACACGATAATATAATTAATATATAATGATGGTAAATTAATAACAAATATAGTAATGTACTCTTGTATAAGGACGATATAATGCGATGTATATATAGTTATACTCTGTCATAGAATTAACCTAAGATAGACCTAAAAATTGTGATATAATATTGTAGAAATTATTTTTCTATTTTTTTGAAACATTGAAAAATTTAACTGAGCGTTTCACCGATAGAAAATACTTCTATATATTTTTAATGAATAAACTAAGTACATAAATTAAATATTGAAGTAAAAAAAAAAAAAAATGCATTATTTATTGGAATCATTAAAAAAACGATCACTGGCCCATAACTACATAGGTAGTATAAAAATATCGTAAAATTGATGTACACCAAATAAAGAAAATCACTTTTCCGATCTTCATCCGTATACGTCACCGGCTACGTTCCGGTAACAACCAGTAAACGTTTATTTAAAATGTAGTAGTAGTGACCATAGAGTGTGTGCTGTGCAGTAGGAAAAATGAAAAATTTCAGGCTCCGTACCGTCGTACTTATCGCGTGACGGTGACGCGTATTCGCGAGTTTAGGATAAATGCGTTCAGTGTACGCGCGTGGCATCACGCGACCGACCGAGTGAATATATTATTCGTTTCGTTTGGTTTTCGCGCCGCGTCTGGTACACGGTGCGCGCCGCGTCGCGTACGCGGGCACGATGTTATTGCGGTTCGGACGCGGGGGGCGGTTAGTACGCGTTCGACGGTTGTGCCGGCTTCTGCGGTGCAAGTGGATTCCTACTGCTCTGCTGCGAATCGTCCACGTACGTGCAGGTAAAACGATTTTTCGAGTTGTACACACTATTATTTGTTAATTATTATTAGTCCGAGCCGTCTGATCGCGACCACCGGTGACAGCGGCATATTGTGTAGGGGTGCGTTTATTACCGCACGATCGTTTCGCTGTACGACATTTTTCCTAGGGGAAAGTTTCTCGACGATACCTACGCCGCGGCGGACTGATTGTTGGGTATTATGTTTACGTATCGAGATGACTCGCGCGTCTTGTTAAATATGTGTCATTGTTGAACGGCAAATAGTGATATTATTCTGCAATATCGCGGTCTACACCAAAATGTGCAAACTTCGCGGATCGTTAACGCGTTGAATCGGACGCGAGGATGTTGTTTTTGTTCGATATTATGATGCATATGATGTAGTACGTGCACGTACAGGTGTGCATTTTTATGTGTCTCGAATTCTTTAAAGAGTTAAGTCAATTCGCAAAAGGTCAAAACCTTTTATAGAACGCTATTATTAGATCATTTTACAATCGCAGTATAATTAATTTCCTGTACGGCCATACAGCTATAATCTTAAGTAACGTATATTGTAATGTATCAGTTCGCAGGTATATTTTATTGGGGGGATTATATACGTATTTCTATAATTATCACATGTGTAATTAAAATAACCCTTTAATATAACTTTAAGTAATTTTTTTTATTTTAATTATTCCACACGTGTAGAAAAATATTGTGTTTTATGTACACGATGACGAACGTCACACGTAATATACGCGCGTATTATATTATGTGTTCTGAGTACGCGTATATCAGTGTACCTACAATACTGCTCTGATCATACATAGTACATATGAATATATTATCACATATCATCTTTATGATATATATTATTATCGACCGCAATCATATACTATTTGTGGTTGAAAACTTTTGAATCTGTGTTATCACTTATCAGTCTTTACTGATGTTTTTAAAACTGAGTGAACATTTTTGTTTTAAACAATAGCGTTAAAAGTCTTATTCTACTATAGAGATCCAACAAAAAAACATCACAATTCCATTATGAAAAGCTCTATATGTAATTAATTCCGCGATAAACTGCCTTTGTGGGTCACATGTACAGCAGTCTGGCCCAGTAATATTGATCTCGTTTCAGCATTGCCTCTTACGGTTACCTCTATTCGAGCTCAGAGCTGAATGATAAATTAAAACAGTTTTGTCGATAGTTATACTTATATTAGTTTCAAACATCGCATATTTGCTGTACTCGAACAGGTTTAAAGTTAATTAATATTTATTATTTGTCTCTAGGGAATGGGAATACATGACCCGAAATTGCTTTTAAACCAAACTTTACTTATGGAAATTATTCTTAAAATAACACCTTCAATTTCCTTTCATATTTTACACACACATTTCCACGGTTAACATAATAATGACTAATTAGCTATTCTCATTAGTCATTAATATTGTTTTTTTGTCGTACTCGAGCTTTTACTATCGCATTGTAGGCCACAGATTACGTTATATTAAATCGATAAAAAAAATCAAGAAAATGTTTCAATAATTTGAGATACAGTATATTATGCGTTTGATTATCGAATTATTTTGCGGTGTACCAATGCATGTGTATGTGGAAACTGTTCACCACAAATACCATATTTATTAAAAACATTTTTTATTTCATAATAAATATAGTATTTGAATCCTTTTATAGTAGCAAAAACCAACGTGCGCCTTATCCTAATAAATGTTATGTATATACGAACAAATTACACGCGTAGAATATTTGCGTGTGCGTGTAAATATTGAAAATACTATTGACGGGGGACTTTATATTATATTACCTATATACCTATGTATCAATTTATATTATGTTTAATACAAAAAATATACAGAATATAATTACTTATTATACGTAGTTATATTAAATGTATAATTATAAAGGAGTGTACCCGCGTTTTATTTTTATATCTACCCAAAAAAACAAAAAATAATAATTAAAAACAATATAAGAATATTCAAGATGAATTCATTATTATGATAGCACCTAAGGGTGTTCAAAATGTATGGTCCAAAATGATGTTCGCTGCAACCCGGGACTTGTTAAAAACATATTTTACAAAAAAAAGCTCGGAAGAATGAACGGCTGACCTGGTTGCCTTGAACGTTGTTTCGCAAAAAGCCCACCCCCTCTGCAGCGTAGATTTTATAGGTCACGCAGTTTCACCCGCCGTCGCCACCACTCGTTGCCGGCCACTGCAGAATATTTCAACAGAAGAATATTTTAATCGTTATGTGTATATACATTTAGTCATTGAAATAAATGTCTTCGAAAACACGAACCTCATTGAATATATAGATTGTAGTTTTGGATTCTAGATATGGATTTATTAGTACAACAAATAAGCATACCTTATACCATTGATTATAAATAGTATTTATAATCAATGCTTATACTAATGCAGCAGATTGGGAAATTCTTTGATACTCGTATTATTTTATTTATTTATCAATATTTACTGTGGACGAATCGAAAAAAATAACGTCAGTACCATACACTTATAAGTTATAACGGGTTTCTTATATTTTTTAATTTCTGTTGAATGTCATTGTTATTATTTTTATATTTTATTTCTATTTTTATTAGAAATAAGGCTTCTTTTATTATTTTATAATTTGAAAAAGATTTCTGCTTGTTTGATGTGGGTTTCTCTGGTTGATAAAATTTGGCCATCCCAAAGTTTTATTGCTGAATTAATCTGTAATTTATATATTTAATTTACTCTATACGTATATTGTATATAGTATGTACTATATAGAAACAAACACATAATTAGGTTTTTGTCGAATATTTCATTGAAATTATAGTATTATATTTATAGCTGATACAGTTAATATGAATAACAGGTTTTAAACCCCAAAGTTGAATTTTTTATCAAAATTTAAAAGAAAATTATTATTTATCTTGGTAGGATTGATAGTTATAATTAGACCATTCAAAAAAGTAAATACAAATATTATGTAATCAAGTTTGAGTTCTAAACAATGTCTTAATTCAATTAAACTTCGATCAACATTTCGAACTTTTTATTGTTTTATTCATATCACTTTGAAGTGCAAAATGAAAATAAAAAAAGGGCGAGACTCTTTAGTCGGTTGAGACTTCGCCGTAGGGTAACTTACAGGGGTGGGTGAATTATACTGCTGTATTGGCCTTTTAAATTTCAACCAATGTATTATTGCTTTCGAAAACACGATTCTAAGTGAAAGAGGTGGGGAGTATCAGATTATGATGTTTATGTTTATAAAAAAGCAAAAAGATAACTTTTTAAACAGGAATCTCTACACAAAAGATTTAGCCTTGATTGTAATTTTATATAAATTTCAACTACCTATATATAAATAACTTTATAGTATAAAAATTGTTGAAGTAATTTTGAAATTTACGCCATCTCTAGAAAATTTTTATTTAAGTGTTCTGTAAAAATTTCAAGTTCTTTCGATAATTATATTTTGAGTTGCGATGAAATAACTAACACTGTCTAATCCAGTGGTTCCCAATTCAACAATAGGCACGGACCACTTTTATACATTTTTCACCGTCACGGACCACTACCTGATTTCAATGCCCCCCCCCTCTTTATATCACTTATTTTTTATACTTTTTTAGTTTTAAAGTTTTATAGTTTATAATTTCTATTTCTATTTTTTCATTCGCGGACCACTTGAGACGAGTCCACGGACCACCAGTTGGGAACCACTGGTCTAATCGATATCGTGGAAACACTCGATTTCATCAAATAAAATTTTTCTGCATTTCTTCAGCAAATTTTTTTGTTTCGCTGGAAAGAACAACTTCTTTAGTATATTATAATTAATTTTCTTATCTTAAATATTGATATGGAAATGTTTATAAACTAAATACAAAAAGTAGGCAGATTTCGTGATTTTTATTGATTTTTATCAACATTTCTAATCCAAACGCTTATTAATAAAAATGGTGGCTACAGATTTTTGAGATTATTTCACACGAATAAGAGAAATGTACAAAAAACATTGTATTCAAATTTCAAAAATTCAAAATCCACAAATATTTTTTTAAGGACAATTTACGAAATAAACTAAAAAAACTCAAATTTCAAATGGCTGTAATTAAAAAAAAAAAAATCCAAAACAGTTTGAAATTTACACCATCTTTAAAGTAGCCACAAAATATAAATATTTAGTGAAAATTAGTTAGTGGGAAAACTGTTGAGAAATTCAAAAAATAACGTCTCTAATGCACTAACTAGACAACATTAGGGATCGGAAACCAACCCTAATTCCTAACCCTTGTTTTCTAGGAAATAAGTTGACGACATACACAAAAAATAAAAAACACACGCTATGGTAAAACCAATACATTCCTCTTTTTACTCTGGATCTAAAATTCAAATTGTAGTTAATATATCTATTATCTTCCATCAAATAACAGAATAAATGTTCACCTGCCCCTCTTCGCGAAAATTGAGATAATATCGGCCTATAAAATTACTCGGGATATTTCAATGTATTTGTGACATAAAGCTGCGGTATGTTTTTTTTCTTCTAGTTAAAAAAAGGGAATTTTTTATTTTATTTAATCTTGGTTGTAGGTAATATATTGTTGAATGATAAATTATTATTTATTAGTAAGTACGCTGAAATTTGAAATATTTAAACAAACTTGTTACTATTTTTTTTTTTTTGTAAAATTTTACTCGTATATTTGTATGGTATTATGACTAAACTTCCTCTCCGTGCACTGCACATGTTTAGATTACTATGGATATGAATTTATGATTCTAAAAATGATACACATTTTAACAAAGAACATCAATATATTTAGTATTTACACAATGTCATGAAATAAGTTAACACAACGTTCTATGTAAATAATTTATTCTATATTTCGGATAACCAACGTAGTTATGTTCTGCTATAGATATGAAGTATGTGTTACATTTTTAAATGGTAAAATATACAATTCTATAGTTCTATACTATTATCTAACAAAAACCATATATTTTATTCGTGTTTTACTATAATATAGATATAAGATATGGTGTAACGCGTGTATAGATTTATACAAAAATATTTACAAACCAATATAATTCGGTCTTGGTTCATACATTTTAACAAACGTTATACCTAACTTATGTATGAGGCGGCTAGGGCGTAGTGAATGTGTCTTGGAAACCAATTGAGTTTTATATTGTACAAACAAAATGTGTTGAAGACACTTTAACGCATCAGAAAAAAAAGTCTGAAGAAATAAAAATATAGAATTATAACTAACATATATTGTAATAATCAGTCTTATATCCTAGTTTCTAGACGAAATGGTTTTTGATTATAATTTATAGCTTATAATCATGGTTATTAAAATGTTGATTGATCGTATACATTCCTAATATCATATAGACCCTGCGGTCACCCATCCGAATATTCTGAGAGCGTAGAATTATGAATTAGTTTATAATACTATTACTACTATATACTTACCAGTATTGCAAAAGGGCAAAATGAGAGGCAACGATGAAAATGAAGAATAGCCTAGGGCCCTAGGCCCTTAAAACAATTATTGTAAGAATGTGTAAGATAACGCATGAGTGATGTTGATTTTGGTAATGGATAGACGAACATTGAATGATCATTAATTATTATAGGTACTTAATAAGTGGAGATTAAAGAACATGAAAACGTAACATATACTATGTAGTATTTTGTACTCGATGGTTGTTAAAAGGTGCATTATTATTATTAAAAATTGAACGACAGTTAACAATACCACTTAATACATTTGAATGTCAAATCACGAAAATAATAGTCTCCTATATTATAAAAGTAGTATCTACTGCCTAGACATAGGAGTTTATAATATATAATTCGGTATTTTTTAGTAATATAATTTATAATAATTATCAAGTAAAATTATGTTCAACTACTGTCTGTTGGTAGTACTAGTTCTTTTAGATATTGTATACCTATGTGCTTTTAAACGTATTTTTAAACTATCATAACATTCATAACATGTTCAAATAGTTTATAAGTACTTGAATGTATAAAAACATTTGATCTGTTCACTATTTTATCACTTTGTTATTATCTCACACTTCAAAATTCAAAAATGTTGCTTTTCATTTTTTTTATGCTATTTAATGATATTAGTTTTATTTTTTATAAACCTTCTCCGATTCTTACAATAGTTGATTAAGTGTGTACCGAAAAATATTAACTTTATTAATAATCAATTATTGTAATTACTTTATAATATTGTATACTTACTATATAATAAATGGTCAAATACAGTAAAAGCAATCAATATTTTGTATTTAATAATACACACAAATTGCATAGCGACATACTATTTTGAGGTTCCCGTCGTTCCCGCATGTTCTAAATAGAATTTATAGTAGATTTAGAACATTAATATAATGACTCCATTTCGAATAAGTAAACTTATGTATAATAATTATAATGAAAATTATAACCAATTATTGGTTATTGGCTGAGTGCCAAAGTATATATTTTAGCAATATTAATTATAGGTTATCAATAAAAACACATTGAGCAAACACTAACATTTTGAGCAATACATTTTTAAATAACATTTTAATTTTATTTGCTAAATCATTATAACTGTGTATTATTCATAACTATAAAGTTTATATTTACGTTTATGTAATAGATTTCTTGCCGTTTTTAGACGAGTTATATTATTTTATTTCAAAAATTTCTATGTTTAAATTTTTATAAGACATTTGAGAAGGGGAAAAGTTTTCAATATTTGTCCCTGTATATTATGATGTTTAAACAGGAATATAATATCTTTTTCACATTTTCAATTATAGATTTTACACTAAAATTAGTAGAAAAATAGGTTTTTATTCTGAAAATAAAAATTATTGTTTCATTATACTGAGCTGAAATAAATCAATCAATTAGGTCACAGGCTAAGAAAGTAAGAGCTCGGGCCAAATTATTAGAACACAGATTTCAAATTCGATTACGCCCATATGACACCGCAGCTTTTGTTGTCTTTTATAATGAGCTATTATTAGGAGTCATAATAATAATATTGCATCTTCGAAAAAAAAACAAATCACTTCAGCTAATAAAGTAAGCTGTTACAACGATGTTGAATTAATAATTTTTTAAATCTTGAATTACATTTACAGACTTACAGTTATATGTGTGATTTGAATTCTTATTGCACGACCCTTTCATTGATTGGAAATTAGACTCGCGTGTATTTAGCTTAGGTAATAATTTGCACAACGGAATGTTTAAAGACCGTTTAATCTTAAATTATAGCGAGGTATGCATTAGGATTATTAAATAATCCGATTCCGGTAGACGACAGCACTATACCAAGATTACTAGTTCCGGAAATAGAGACAAAATCACTATGACAGTTTGACATTTGTATAATATTTAATCAGTAAGCACTAATCATTATTCAATGTAGTTTCATAATTAAAGTTTTAAAGAACCAACAATCAAGGGCCAATGGTTATCAATTATAATGAAAAATAAACTAACGGGATTCACGTATTTAAGAAATGTTCTAACTACTTGTTAGTTAGATTAGTATACCTATGCAGATACTAAAATAATATTTTATTTGGAATTTTTTATTTTTTTTGTTATAATTAATTTTGACAATTATAATTGTAGTTACAAATTTAAATTAAAAAGTATTTCGAATTATTATTGTAACTTTTTTTTACTACCTACTTAACTTGAATCACAAGAGAAAAATGAATATCGTGTCATGTAAGTGTCTGAGTAATTGAATAGTTTTTCTGTGGATAACTTTTTTAACCTAAAAAATAAATACAAATTAGTCTTAAACTGTTTAATAGTCATTACTCGTTAGTCATTACTCATGACCAAGTCAGCCATATTAATGTAATATTTATAGAATACGTGCGGCTCATATAGCTTGTGGAATGCATTTAGAATAATCAGTTAGGTTATCATTTTTTTCGAGGTGTATTATCTGTACTGGAGATTGCTACGGTGAAACAATAGCTATAGAAATTAGAAACTGTGTGTTACAATCTTGAATCTATTATTCCTAAAAAAATATTTTATGTATGTTAGCGTTTGTAAAAAAATACAATATCAGAAAAACTATTTCCAAATCTTTGCAAATCATATGTTAGATTATTAATGCTTATCAAGCTAATTCACTGTACGAACTCGCCTACGAAGCGTGTGACAACTTGGCGTAAGATTCATGTACGAATTCATGTTTACCGTCCAAAAACACCATACGATATTTAATAATGAGTTAAATATTAAAATAATATAGTCATATAGGTACCACAAAGCTTTTGGTGGGCTATTAGAGTCAATTATAAAATACGATGAGCCTATAAATAACATTAATTCATGCACTTTTTGTGTATATTAATTTCTATGAACTATGGTCTATGGATGAACTCCAATAAAGTGATCTTGGATGGGGAATATAGCCTATAAGAAAATAAATGAGAACACAAGCCCATCCTTTTTTTAGGTTTTTTAGGATTTTTTTTGAGAGGTTTTAGTTTTTATTTAGAAGTCTATAAAATATACGAGTGCAGACTTGTGCAATGTGTACACTACAAATTACACACTAGAGCTGACTGGTAAAGGAGGCGAGAGGCCAATCGCTTCCCGGGTCTTCGATTATATCATTATGCGATATTAATAAAAAAAATATATAATATTAACTCATCACCACTCGCTCAGGGTAAACATTTACCCTAATATAGTAAGCTAAATAAAATAAATATTTTATAAAAACATGTTTTTATACAAAAATATTTTTAAATGTAGCCAAAAACAATTTCAGGTGGTACTGATAGTATGGACTCGCTAGTAACTCGATGGTGATTTTATGTGCACGTTAATTCTAACTGGGGTAAATTTTTACCCGGTTCGAGTGATGTATATATGAAACTATATATTACCATCAGTGAGGTACTGTAGTAATAAACAAAAATGTTGTCATGGTTTTTTAAAGTCAAAGATCATTATCGATGAGGCGGATAAGTAGTGTTTTACCAAATAATATAATTTCTATTTTCTTATTAATTATTTTTAAAAAGTAGATTTTTGAATTTCAGTTATTTATAAAAAAAGTCATAAATTATTTTAATTCTTAAATTAATTTAAATTTAGTTTGCATTATAAAAAGCTAAAAATATTGTTCTTATTTGAATAATAATTATTACATTACTATACATTATTATACAATTATTGTATAAAACACTAAAGTGTAAAAAAAAGTTGAATTGATAAAACTAAAAAGGTTCATCATCTAGAAGAATAGGCTCCGTTGCAGGCCCTAATAACTGATTAACTTCACAGGCCACTTGACTCCCAGTTCGCCCCTGAGTACACACATAATCATGGAAAAATCTCATTTACATATACATTATACATATTATACATATATATATATATATATATATATATATATATATATATATACACACACTATAATGGATCACGGTGCATTTCAGTTACTTGTGTTACTATAGAGTATAGTGTACCCTACGAAATAAAAACTCGTCCACGCACTGTTATTAAACATGTATTATAATATATGTATACGTTTACGGAGGAGCCAAATGGTATAGTGTTAGTACAGCGGTTCCCAAACTTTTTCTATTCAAGCCTCCCCAAAAAATAAAAATTATAATTGTACCTTAAATGGATAAATTATAAAAAATAATAGACACAGGTTACGATAATTATTTATTCATTACTATTCAAATATTTTTATTTGTGCAACTACGGGGTCTAAAAATAAATGTAAGCAATTTTTACTTGGCATTTCCCTCGTCAAGTTATCGCGCTTCTCCTGAGAAGTGCATCGCACAGTTTGAGAAACACTGCGTTAGTATATTATACTGTTTTAATAACCTTATGTTTTAACTATGTAAATTCTAAAACGGAAACGTGTTTTAGATATTTTCGATTTGGTCATTTTAACGTATACTCATTTTGTTCACTCCGTCTATACATGGTGGCTTGATATTAATAGTATCAAATATCGATTTAAACATTTACTTAATAAAATTTTTTTTCGTTTTTATTTTGGTTTAGAGGAATTCAATTATTACTACCCATGTACTATAATCAATTAAGACGAGGCAGTGGACAAAAACAAAATCCTTTAAGAATATCGTTTAAAAGATATTCAAAAATATGGAGACTGATTTGTGCAACTCTTATGAAAACTATAAATTTCGCCATCAGCTTCCCGGTAGTCGTGCTATTATTCCTAGTCATACCAATCACTCTTGTGTTCAAATGGATAGTGTCTATGGCGCATCGAATTGTTTGTCTAGGAGGTAAGTAGAATAAGTTCCAGTGCGGACAACATTTTATTATAATATCACTTTTTTCATCATACACAACATTGTGTAAGTACACAGATGGAAAATACATATAAATATAAGTTTAAAAATTAGGTTTCAACTTTGGTGTTTTGTACATTCTATAAGTATTAATGCGCGTATAGGTTAATCAGGATTGTTGAAACAAGAAATGTGTGGTTTTATATTATGGTACCATTATACCACGGTACCTACTCGTATATATTGTTTAAGCGTTATCTATAGGTGGAACTGCCCCTAAACTACTCCGCGGAATATAATTAAAACATAACTATTTAACAAAAAAAAATTGGCTAATAGTCCTCCTATTCGTTCCATTTCAATGTTTTGACCTGTGGCGTATATTAATATTATTTATTAATATCTTATATTAGGTATTCGTGTTTGGCCAATAATTAGTAAACATAATATATAACTGATTTTCCAATAACAAGTAAAGCGCGCAAAGCTAAAAAAAAATTAAACTTATTTTTAATAAAAAAAAAACTCACCAGAAATATTTGATTGTTATTAATCATTGGTGCTAGGTTAGATTAATGGTTTAAACGCTACCACAGCATCAGTGTATCAAAATTTGTTAAATGAATTTGTACTGATAAACTTTCTAAATGTCAGTGGACAGTGATACTGATATACAGAGTGCTACTTTAAAACTTTTATAAACTTAAAACTATAAAAATGTTATGTATATGTAATGTAATTCTGGATTAAAAAATACTCAATTGTTCAATATAATAGCAAATGCACAACAAAAGTTTAATACGCTACTCCAATACTACTTATAAGTTTTTTAATTTTTTTATTTTTAGTTACTAGTTACAACTATGATAATTCAACAATTACAAATAATTATAAGTCCATTCGTTTATTCGTGAAATATTATAGCTAAGCCTAATGATTCACATTTATGATTTATAATTTTATTGGAAATGGGAGTTTTAACATTAGGAAACGTGGACTTTACAATTTTATCTCTTCCTCCGTTGTAATAGAATTATATTTATACATAACATTGTAACAAGTCCATGATAAATTGTATCTTACTCTTTCTCTTCTTATTTTTTAATTAATATCTATGATGATTAAATATTATTTTTTTTTAAATTAAAATAAAATTGGTGTAATAATAATTGTACTAAGTATGATCCAATTTGATAGAAAGGTGTACATTTTTTGAAACTACATTTACATATTATTATAATACACATTATTATTATCGATTCTGGATTTATATCAAACTTGTTACCTGCACGAAACTTATTTTGTTCGAATAAATATTTGATTAAACTTGAAAAATTTTTTTTTTTATCAGTCTTAGGAAATGTTATGACCAACAACGAAATCCGTTGGTTGGGTGATTCTTGGAGACATTCTACTGTGTTCGCTATTTTTATCCTAGACTCTGAAATTGAATTGCGATTTTTACAACAGCTCATCATTAATAAAGTACTGCCACAATGTCCACGGTTAACCGAAAAACCAGTGGTGTTGACAAATTTATTCGGAAACTCGTATTGTTGGACGTCCGATCGCAATTCATTTGATATTAATCAACATGTTTTCAAGTCGTGTGACGACCCGATGGAGAAACACGAGCTTCAAGTAATTATTATTTATTATTATTATATAATTAATAATATATGAGTTTTAACTATAAAAAGTATAACAATAGGAATCTCTGTAATATATATTTTTGTGAACCTATCCTGTAGCTATTGACTTACTTGTGATGAATACTATATAAAAAGTTAAGGCACCGAAAAAATAAATTATTATTTTATATGTACAACGATTCTGTGTAATTGGTAAATACGTCATTTACTCATGTACATATAAAAATGTATTTATTTCAAATGGTTTTACTTATCTTATATTTAATTTATTATTAGATTTTAGAATTTGTATGAATATTTGTCAGGGCTGAATTATACAGACAATTAGTCTGAAGATTATCCTGGAGATTAGTAAGAATTTTCATTTTAGTTTTGTTATGACATGAATTATAAATGGACTCGATAAAACTTGTAATTAATTTTTTCTGGAATAACTTTTAAAACAAATATTACTTTTCATGTGTTTTAATTTGTATTATATTTAGGCTTGCCATTCGTCCCGGTTTTCACGGCATGTCCCGGTGTCCCGGTCGGTCATTAATTTTGTCCCGGTTAATGGAAGCCGAGCGAAAATAACTTTAATATTGTATTATTCAATAACGAAATATGGAATATTATTGTACATAATATCATTACATCATTATATGTTTATATGTATAGCATAAATCCGTCTGTGGGAAAATAGTTTTGGTGATGCATCTACATTTTTTTGGGTGGGTGAAAATTAAATTAAATGGGATAATTTTTTAAAAGCTTCAGAAACTTTAAACTTGAGACTTAAACTGAAATTGTAAACCACGATCAGCTTTTTGATGAAGTAGTGTTAGTATTATAAAAATGTTGTTTAATGTAAAAAAAATGCATTGGTTTTTTAATTTTTTTTTAAAAAAAAGATTATTTAATAATATGATGTCCCGGTTTGGTGATTTTCAAATCTGGCAACCCTAATTATATTGCTACATTGCTTTTTTCTTCCAAGTTCAGATTGGTCCTCAGTGGCAATATCGTTTAATACGGTTAAATATTATTTTTGAACATCTGCTACGTTTGGTAATGGTCTTCATTCATTAGTTTCATTCGAGCGTACAACTAAATGATCTGAGACCTGAGTCCACTGTCTGTTGGTATCTATTTATCGCGATTATTTACTGCACATAGTATGTTTATTCATAAGTCATAACTAATAACACATCGGTTATGTGATAATATAACATGACTTGTTATTTTTCCTTTTGCGTAATAGTTGAGATATTTTATAGGAAAACAATAATGAATTTAAAGCAACCGATAAATACTTTTTACGTTTGACTATAAGTATTGAAACATCAATTTTGAAATTAAAATATGTTTCGATTGGACATACAAACATGCATTGGACGTAATAACATTGAAAAACGTATGTCTGTTAAAAATATATCAACAGTTACAATGTCAGATAGCAATTTAGGCAATGCAGAGAAATAGGTTTTTGATGAGTGAATAATTTATTGTTGAAACTTGAATGTACTTTTACCAACAAATGCTTTTAAGGCATCATTAATCTATACTAACTGAAACATAATATATAAAATATTGCTATTTTCTGTATCAAAACTAATTTCCTTATTTAATAGATTATTTTGTGACGTATTCAATTTATAGAGGTATATTGGACAATTAGTTTCTGAAGGTTTATCAATAGAAAAACCGCCTTGGGAATTACATTTACTATCTCAACATGATGAACTAATGCCTGGGAAACGAGACGCAGTAGTTGTATTCCTAGCTCACAGGTGTTTAGCTGATTGGATATCTTTGGCTAAATTGTTGTGTACTTGTCTGTCAGATACAAAACCTTACTACCATATTGCAGAAGTAAATATCAAATGTGATGCATGCAGAAATGTTAAATAGAATTAAACGAATGTTGTTTATTTTAGAATCCGACCAAAATGCGATATTGGACGAGTGTAGCGAGAACTGTGATGACCGGTCCTGCAGAACTGTTATGGAAAATGATCACTCCGGTCAAGGAAAATCATTTAGTGGCTCCAGATCCGTTGTCTTTAAATTACAACTTAAGTTGGTCGTGTTTTCAAGGTGCTCTATCTAAAGTAAACCGAATTAATGAAGTGACTAAAACTCCAAACAGTTATGTGGTCTTGTCTGCTGTTGCCGGCTCATTGCACGTCATGATGAAATTTATTGGACTACAAAAATTGAATAACATGAACGTAATATAAACATTTATAATAAAATGTAATATATACTATGATTTTAAAATGTATTTGCTTATATTGTTAAAGATTGTGTACCCGGTGCAAACTGGGAACACCGACCACTCGTCTCCTGTTCTTCTCCGTCTACCCATAGACATCGAAGGCGCCATTCCAAGATTATGGTTTACCAAAACCGCTATGGAAAATATGTACAAGTCGGATCAAGCTTTACTGCCAGCTATAGTTTCTTTATTGATGCCACTGCATTCTTCAGGAACCAGAACCCTGTTATCTGAACTAACAGATAATTTGGTAAAAACAAAATATAATATTTATGATATATACATATTACATATATATATATACCTGTATTATAAATTGCACATTAAAGAATAAATTGTGTACATTACATACAAATTCCATAAATGTAAATTATGTTTTCAGGCCTGCTTACAGTTTAGTTGGATATCTGGCCCAAGGTCGAGAATTATAATTAAAGGATCTCCATTAAAAACTGTTTATTCCGTACTGCCATCTCAAAAATCTATAGGTGTTTCGATTTCAGTATTTACGTACACCGATGATATATTTATTAGTGTTACAGCAGATAGTGCGATTGGCGAAGGATTTGGTGAAACTTTATTGCTCAACATAAAACAACAAATTGACCAGATGTATGAGTTGTTACGATACAGAAGAGTACCAAAAAGTCTAAAGAGCGGTATTTTATCATCAGCTCATTTTAAAGATTTATCGTCTGTAAATATCGAAGAGGTAAATTTCCTAGTTACAATAATGTTTTATTTTTACCGTGTATGACTAAAATACATTTTTAGCTTTTAGGTAAAATGAAAGGTATTCAATTACAACTCCAGATGGCTACAGAACGTGGTGTTTATAATGACGACCAAGTAAGACACATCAATCAACTAAAAGGCGAGTTTTCGATTTTACTTCGAGAATTGCGTAAAAGAAGACATGCAAACAAGAGAAGGCGTATTTTACAAAAAATTGACGTATTGGGATGTAGAAATTTATTGAAGTCAAAGGTAAAATTTATATTATAAAAATACTTTGTTGGCAATAGCATATTAATATATGTTACTTACCTTGTTGATGCATTTATTTTGTACCTATTGTTAACATGTTTATAGTATTATTGAATAACCATACAAAACACGAATATACAAACTATAAAAATAACATCTTATTAATTACTTATAAAAAAATGTTGATGTTTTAATTTAGTCAAGGTGTCAAATTGAAGAAATTAATCCACTTCAGTCTACAAAAAGATTACAAGAAGAAACTAATATATTTATAGCACAGTCTGCTCAAGATTACCGTCCTAAACTACATATTTGTAAGAGTGCCGTCTATGCTAAAGATAATTTTTTGGGATTGCCCAAATTACCTTCTAAAGAACAGCTACTTACTCAGATCTAAATGCGGTTTCTAATTTATGTATAAATCGAAAAAAAATTACTATACCTATAGTTCTTTAGTTTAAGGGATATCTCATAAAACATTATAGTTTTCTGTTTTTTGCTATTTTAAAATGTTTTAACGTTATATCTGAATATAATACTACAAAATATTTGATATACCCTAATGCTCACCATTCACCAATAATTAAAATGATCCAATATAATGTGAGATAATTTTCGAAGTGATTTCTAAGAATTGTTATATATACTCGTAATATATAGTATGTTTTATTTATATATAGTATGTACATGAGGCTAACTCGGTAATTATATATGTATATGCATACCTATTAATATGATTTAGGAACTAGAATCGTCTTTTTAGGATTTTATGCAATTAAAGCATGCTATCTTAGTGGATGATACAGAATTTATAGACTTATCGTTAAATTACATTCTATGACTTCCATTAGTAAGTATTATAGGGTACTAGGACCAATTAAAACGCGAATGCTCAGATCTTGAATTATTGTTATACTATTAACACCAATAGTTAAATTTTATTAACAACTTTTACCATTTATCAATTTTTTTTAATCATGATTAAACAAAACAAATAACTTTTGTTCTATTCTATATTTTTTATTTTTAAATAAATATGTTGATATTGCACTTATTTTGTAGTACTTTGCATTTTTTTTCAAATTAAAAATGTTGACATTATTTCCACCATTTTAGGAAAAAGTAAAAATAGCCATTTTGTAAACCCGATTTTTAGGAAATTGTCGGTGTTCATAATCCTTATAGAGGTTAATCCATTGATTTTATTAAATTTTCTTAAGTTAGGGTATATTTTAAAAAATGTCTGTATTATCATTCATAGTTAAGTACAATGTACTTATGAATAATATATAATAGCTGAATTAATGAAATAATCAAATTTTCCAAGAGTTTTAAAAAGCATAATAAAATTACTGAACTTGTATATGAAATGTTCCCACAACAATTTTTTTACTAAATCAGGATTATGAAATGTTAATTTTGATTTTTGTATAAAGCAATAGAATATAATTCTTAGATCCAAAAATAAAAAATAAATTAAACCATTATTTTTGTAGCACAGTATTATAATATAATAATAAAAAAAAAATTAAGGTTATTTAATAGAACAAAAGTTATTTAAAACATGCTAAAACCCTGTATACTCTTATACTGTTCAAGGGTAATTAGATAAAGTATTGATGTTTTCCTTTCGAACGTTTTTCTACCTATTTAAAATTTCTTATATTGTTAAAAACAAATTTAATATTTTACAACTTACAAATATAATATAAGTACTATTTTGGTATTTAATGTTTCCTAATATATTAACTCTTTAATTAACTGCTCACTTTTTAGGGAGTTTTCAATCGAGATAATCATTGACTATAGATGTATATGTATTATATTACTACATGTAAACACGGATATTGTTATTCGGGATTTAACTGAGTAATTTTATTTCAATCTAGACTGCATAGACAATTTAAATTTAATACATATATGTAATAAACTAGTCAAAACGGAAACATCGGGGATCAATAAGATTTTAGCGGATATTATAAAAAATATTGTAGTAAGATATGATATAATAATTTATTAGTTATATAATATAAGCTATATTATGTAAGCAATCGTTTATTACATTAATAAAGTTATAGAAAAAAAAATGTGATATTATGTTAAATATGATATAATATAATTTATAATTATAAGGTCCTTTTCCGTTGGATGAACAATGCAATATAATGTTTTGTTATGTTTTTTTTTAATTATTATAACTACCCGCTGTTATTTGTTTAAATACATTTGAACTGTACATCTTTGTTAAAAATATATAAAATATATTTAGTATTGACTATATTATACATACACGTTGTATTCAATTGCTATCTTTAAATATTTTATTGTATTCTGCAATGGTACAATGTCATGGTATACAATTAAAAGCTTAAGACCATATTCATGTAACATTATATAATATTTACTTATTAAGAATGACGGTTTTATTAGGTTTTTAAAACGATTAAACAGATTTAAATTCAAGTCCAAAGAATACTTGTGTCTTATTATTACAAAGAGCGAACAAAATTAGATACAGGTAAATTATAAAACAAATTTAGAATCTGTTACAATGTTAAAATAATGCTTAAAATCTCAACTATTGCAATCTATGACTCCAAGTAAAATATTTTCTGGTTGTACAACTTCATTCGTTAATTCTATGGCATTTTGTAATGAAATTAACAATGATTTATTCAGATCATTTTCATTATGATATAAAACTATACACTCGGTATTGTAATTAACATAATCTCCTATCTTAACAAGCAACTGAACACCAACTGTCGGATCGATCTGTTGATTGGCAAATTGTCTTCCAGCTCCCAACTTGTTACAAACTTTAGCAATGCTCATACCTTTGATTTTTTTCACATAACCTAAAAATAATAACATTTGTCAAATAAATATTTTATATTACCCACGCGTTGTTATCATTTGAATTTTGAGTCAATGAGTCACAGTTGTCAGTTATTATTTATTTAGAAAGCGCGCAATGTCACATCCACAAACACATATTTTATCTTATGTTTTATATACTAGGCACTATGCAAACATTGCAAACTACATATTGAGGAATGCACATATATATATATATATATATATATATATATATATATACAACAGACGCCGTGAACCTTTTTACTGTGCATAGTATTTATAGTAACTGCATGTGAAAAAAAATAATAATGCAAGCGTGTCAGTATGAAATTAACTATTTCAAAATACACCCATAAGAAATAAAATCAGATATATTAAGGTACTGCTCATTATTATGAAGTACTAGGATCAAATTCAAGGCTTTTAGTATACCTGAAGATAGCGACTTTATCTTAGTTTCGTGTTTGGCCATTGGTAAAATAGCAGCTGCATGACCATAACATAGTCCATCTGCAATCTTTTCATCAATTCTCTGTTTGATTAACATTTGTTTGAACTTTTCTAAAGCGGTACCATTATTTAACGACTCTGCTATACGCTTACGACCTTCTTCGACGGTGTTTGTTTTATGTGTCATTTGCAGCAAATGTCCACCTATATAATTAAGAAATAATGTAAAATTATTATTATACGAAAAAATAAAAATATAAATACCAATTAATTCAACGAGAGTCTGCAAGTCTTCTGGTCCTTCTCCTTTTAAACAGTTTATGGACTCCAATATTTCCAACGAATTACCAACATAATTACCAATTGGAGCTGACATTTTAGTCAATAATGCTCTACATTCAATACCCATCAACTTCGCTACAAGAACCTACACAACATATTACCTACATCAGTACTATACAGTTTATACAATATTTAGATGTTATGAGACTTAAAGCAATAATTATTTTTTGCAATCGGACAAAATACAAATATATAGTTGTAAGTATTTAAGTATTTATAAAATTCGAAATATCATACACATCCTGTGTAAGTACAGTTCACACATCCATTTTCCGCAGGACTACTGCGAAACTCAAAACTGCTGAAGGATGTTAAAGATAGATATTAGGTACGCTCCACACTAGGTCACAGTTTTTATTCTTCAGAGTTTAGACTGATTTTAACAGAGTCACTTATTTATCCATCTTAAACTATAAGTTAGCTAGATATAATTTTTAAAACGAAATATTACACATGTATTCTATATTTCTATAAACTGTTATTTAGCGTATATGAGTATTTTTCGTTGGATTATTTTAAAACCATAAAATGTGTTTAACATAATATTATCTACGCGTAAACAAGTTTATTTTATGTGCGTTTAGAGAATATGTGTTTTGAAAATTGAATAAAATGTAATTTTAACTTCAAAAGTATTGGTTAAATCTTTTACGGATTTACATAATAATATCATGGTCAAAGACAATATTTTTCATTATTCCTCCTGTTTCTCATGTTTCAATTCTACTTATATATTTTATACTTTTTTTTTTAATTGATACAAATGCAACTTACAAATTGTTTTCCAAAAATCTTAGCTTCATCAATAGAATGAAAAAAACTTGCTGATCCAATTTTTATATCAAGTACTAGATATTTAATGCCAGCAGCAGCCTTCTTAGATATTATTGACGCTATATTATGTTTAATGTAAAAATTAAATTAAAGAAAACGATTACAATCATTACAAAAATTACAAATTATTAATCCAGAGTTATCCACCGTAGCAGTAACATCTCGGGCCTGGTATAAAATTGAATCTGCCGGTGATAAAACATCTGATCCAACGATAAAACATCCGAAGTCATTTCCAATATTTAATAGTTGTTCATCATCATAACTGAATGCAGAATATCCTAGTAAAATTAAATGATTGTTATTTAACAAAATTTAAAATTTAAAAATTTAAAATTAAAAGATTTAAATTATTATTATTTAATTTTACTAACCCGGGATACTCTCAAGTTTGTCTAACGTGCCACCAGTAAATCCAAGTCCCCTGCCCGATACCATTGGTATGACAAAATCTTCTTCCGTGGCTCTTAGAGCAGGTACAAGTGGTATAGAAACCTTATCACCAACCCCCCCAGTGCTATGTTTGTCTACGACAAATGGCAAGGATTTAAAATCTAGTATTTTACCCGAATTTGCCATGGCCTGGGTCATATTACTAACCTCAATATTAGTCATGTCATTTAAATATAAGGTCATTAACATTGCTCCTATAAAATATAATACGTTTAAAGCAATAGAATAATGAAACTGAAAATATAAATAATTAAAAAGAACGGCTTACCAATTTGACATTGTTCTATACTTCCTTCTACGATACATTTTATGAAAAATGTCATCTCATCGTTGGTCAACTCTTCTTTTTGACATTTTTTTTGAATTATTGATATAATATCCATCTTGTAATGAGACAAAGGTATTATACACACCTATATCTTATACGTTCACCTTCACAAGTTCTCTAGGTAGCTCGTGTTCTATAAGTTGTGAACATATAATGAATTATTATAATATTATAACTTACTCTTTTTGATAATGAAAAATTATCTTTTAGATAAGTATATATGTATAGATGTTTTTACTTTTATTAAAATGCACTTAATCGATATTAGGTGTAGTAAATGCTACAATATTGTTCATAATACCTATGAAGAATAATCTGTTGTTCATATTCTTTAAATGTTTAAAAGGACAAAGTTCAGAGTTAATGATAATATCGATCTAACAATTTATATTTTATATATGATACCAACATAGAGTATAGTATGTATTATACTACTATAGTAGATCTATTTTTTAATCTATATTCTTAATTTAAAAATTAAAAATATGGTCTA
Organism: Periphyllus acericola; assembly: GCA_949715065.1. NCBI lineage: Eukaryota > Metazoa > Arthropoda > Insecta > Hemiptera > Aphididae > Periphyllus > Periphyllus acericola. Next base: position 32,051,210 of record OX454267.1, on the reverse strand, counting down.
ATATAATTAATATTTACTCGTATAATTAACTAGCTGACCCGGCAAACGTTGTTTTGCCTAAATTTTTTTTTTAAATTAAGTTGACCCGGTGAACTTAACGCCTTCAAATAAAGTCTAGATTGATAATAAAATTCAAGTATTCCATTGTAATGAATTGTTACAGAAATCAATATATTGCATTTTGATGAACAATGTTTTTCGTTTTGTTTTCTGGTGCAAAAATAAACAACGAAGACGGTTTTCCAACACGCGAACTGGCAACGTACAGCTGCCCATGCGAAAAACATGGAAATTCCAAATTGATCCCACAGACTTCCAACGATTGGCCTTGCGATTTATTGATTGTCATCGCAAAAGCCAATCTAATGGGAAACTGAATCCGCTTAAACTGAAATGGAAAATCTGTTGGAACGATCGGAATTCGTGGGATAAGGACTTCCTCCCCTTTGAAATTGCCCTTGATGATCGTTGATTGTATTACATTGTTCATCAGTTTCTTGACGGACAATCGTGTACCATTACACAATTTAGGAGGATTTAGATTCCGCAACATAATTATGATCGATCCCACTTTTACCTGTAAATTATGCGGTGGAGTTCCTGGCACATCAAGCGAGTTCAAAAATTCTGTCGGATAATTGACCGCTTCGTTTTCGTCGGTCGTGCTGTCAACGGATTTGTATGAACGCAGTTCTCCAGCAATTTTACTCTGAATTGTAAAATTCAAGCTATCGACGTCCTTATTCCTCGCTGCTAGTATTGCCCGTTCACTCATCCAATCAAGATTGTTATAATTGACCTCAATGCTTGGGAACACTTTTGTAATGAGTTCTTCCTTCGACGATGTGAACTCACAAAAATTTGCCGGAAACGATATTAATCCAGTCAAAACATCAATCGGAATGTATCCATTACCAAGCGCCAGCAGTTGTCTCGAGAATTCAGTAGCCGATGGGTCGTTTTGCAACGCAACTTTCATGTTCGTGGTCAATTTCAACTTCTTGACATGCCGCCGCAAAAACGACGATTTCAGGCATGCATTAATTTCATCGGCAACAGTAGATTTCGGAATGACGGGAAGTGTTTGACGAAAATCTCCGGAGAGCAATATCATTGCCCCACCAAATCGTCTCGAATTACCTCTTAAATCTTTCATCGTTCGGTCAACTGCCTCCAAAGCTAGTTTATGTGCCATCGTGCATTCATCCCAAATGATGATTTTGCACTCTCGCATCAATTTCGCTGTCGCTGAATTTGGTCGTTGTGCACGTAGGCTTGTCAACCATGAGAAGATTCATTGGCAGCTTCAAAGCTGAATGTGCAGTTCGACCGCCTTCCAACAATGTGGCAGCAATGTCAGAGGATGCGACAGCCAACGTAATTTGTGATCTTGACCGAATTGTTGCCAGAATCAACGAAATGACGAACGTTTTGCCTGTTCCTCCAGGAGCATCGAGAAAGTAAATGCCTCCCGTTCCATCATCAACAACCTTCATCAGCGAATCGTATACATTCTTCTGCTCGGCATTCAACAGCGGCACATTTTTTCGGACTTTTTCAGCTTGCTCATCTAGATCTAGTTTTTCTCCCGCTGTAATTCAAGATTGAATGCAGCGTGCCTCGAACGATTTGGCGCTGGCATTCCCAAAGTTAACAACAGACTGCCGCACATGAGCACGCACATGTCTTCGATCAGAACTAATGCTTCGTTGCGCATATCGTCGTTACTTTCAATATCAAAATTAAAATTTTTCGTTCGAACTCTGTGCAAAATGTCATCAACCATTTCGTCCTTGTATTTCTCCCACAATGCATTCGGGTTCGATGGATGACATGTGGCTATGATGATCGCAAACAACGTACGAATTTGATTTGCTGGCGCAGAAACGGTTGCATCGGCGAGTGTTAAGTCCCAATGTGAATCGTTTTCGAGCAAATTTAAGCATTGGCAAGCTTCCCGAAAAGTTGTGCACAGTACACCATCGACAGTACGCAGGGAATTGAAGGATGTCGGGCCCCTAACGTTCACCAAAAGTAAGCGAAGATAGAAGCATTCGTCTTGGCGTGGATGAACTGTGTATATTCGTCCGAGGGAATCAGTCGAATAGACATCTGCGAAGCCAGAAACAGCATCACCTTTCTTCCTGCGTTGAAACTTCTTTGATGCAGCATTCCATGTATAATAGCGTGGCATTTCCGAATATAGTAAAGTCCTCGCGAACGGATCGCTTTCGCATGTCGAAAAAAAATTGGTCAATGTCGTCGCTGGTGGTCGTTCTGCTCTTTGCGCTGCGTTCGCTTCCGTCAAGTATACACGCTGGTTGTTCTCTAAGTGAACTGCCAAATGTACAACAGTCGGGTGACGTTCATGAATTGTAAATGAAAACAGCCGCCAATATGCCTCATTACAACTCACGTAACGTCCAAGTTGAAATTTCATCACCTCATCGTTTGCATTTGGATCAGCAATGCCAAACACAGCCATGTCACTCCCTTTGTTCACATATTTGCAAACATATTTGATAGATTTTATGGAGTTGCAGTACTCAACATTGCAGTGATTTGAGAACGTTTTCGACAAAAGTGGACAATATGGAACGATCCAGCGATTATCGACGACGACATCTTTTCCCTTGACTTTCATTATGATTGATCTGCCGTTGTCATCTGGAGAACGACGCCAATACAATGGATATCCGTCAATTCCACTGATTGTGTCAGCCACAAACGGACGCGGAAAACGCTTAATGCAGTTTCCGTTTTGCATGCACGGTGACCCAGGATTCTGAGTTCCGCAAGGGCCATGTATTATGTTCGTGGTCACAACAGAATGCAGCTCAGGATCTGTTTCTGGATCTGGTATTTCGGCAGAAATGATCGAATCAATATGATCTAGTCGGACCTTGTCAAACATCCAAAGCAGAATGTGCGCATGTGGTAAACCACGCTTCTGCCATTCAACCGAGTACATCCAACAACGGATTGCGCCAAAGACCTTCTGCTTAACGATGTAATTCATGAGTACTACGATCTTTTTTTTTTATTATTTATATTATATTTATATTTATATTTTTATCTGCTAGAGGGTGCCATCGGTGTAACTCAGTTTTTGTCTCTAAATCTCTAACTCACAGGAGTTAGGTCCATAATTTATGCTATAAACCCGCTCCCCGACATTCTCTATCATTTAAAAAAAATTTGAGCCAAATCGGCCCAGCCGTTCTTAACTGATGCAATTTTGAATTTTTTGTCTCCATTTTTATATATATAGATAAGTCATAAATAGAAAATGTTTATACGTGTGTTGTGAACCGGGTGGCTTGTCAGCAACGCAGAGGAAGGATTATTTTTGATTATAATAAAAACACTAACAACTCGTAGTGTTTATTACACTATTGTTAATTTTATTTTGACAGTTCAATAAAAAACACAGTTTATAAGCGGATTATTAAGGTGTACATTTACTATGTAGAAGACAAACGACTTGACTACGTCTTGCTCAACGTTGTCGTTGTATATCACAAGTCCAAGTCCAAGTGTCTTGTCCTTTGCCTCTACTATATAGTTTTATAAACCAAACAGTAACAACGTAAAAGATAGAATCCCCCCTTCGATGTGTCTGTGTGACCATGTTTTATTGGCCGTACGTGGCCCTATGTCCAGATTTCCTTTATACATATCATGATAATTTATACTCGGATGTGCGTCCTCTATTTCTTAGTCGATTTTGAAATAAAATTTGTATAAAACAACCAATGAGCAATATTCGCCTTAGTGAATCACGTACTCACAAAACGTGATCAAAAGTTCAATGTTCATATTTCTACTCATAGTATTGACTTTTTGATAGCTTTTCTAATCGTAACAAAGAATTAAAAAAAATCTCGGAAACAATAATATTTTATATTAGGTAGAAAGAATATACATTATATTATATTTATAATCTACGCAAACATCGTATAACAGGTACAATAAGTTGAATAAGTGATTAGGGAGATTAAATTGTTGTTTAGTGATTACCATATCTAGTTAAATAATAGTATTATTTGACCATGACTTGCCTGCATCGTTTGTTTTACTTCACAAATTAATATTGTTTTATTCGCTGCAAACCGGTAAAATGTATAACAAATAGTCGATGTCTTGTCCAGTGTATCCGTAGCAGTGGCGCAACCAGGATTTTCTTAAAGGGGGGGTCCAAAAGTATAATTATTTTAAATTAACATGCAAATTGAATTATTATTTTATTCATTGTTTAATGTAAATATTGTAATTATAATGTAAAATTGAATGATAGTTAAATGTAAAAAATAAAGGTAGGTATGTACAATGCTGTAGAGTTTATAAAATGAAATCTAAGCGATGGTTTGTACTGCTTAAATGATTTATTACTTCCTCAGGTGTTACACTGACTTCGTAGTGGATATTGAGAGCAGCTAACCCATTGAGTCTTCTTTCTGATGTGGTATTTCTCAAGTAACTTTTGATTCTTTTAAGTGAGGAAAATATCTCTCCGCCTCACATGAAGTAATTGGAAGTGTGATAAGTATTTGCAATAGCTTATATATATTTGGGAAGAAATCGGGATTGCATTCATTAAGTATTTAAATTACACTATTATATCGGATATAACTGTCAGTCAAATAACGATTCCATAAAATTGTTTCTGATTTAACTCGATAAAAATCATCAACATCGTTAGCATAAAACTCAACAAGTTTTCTAAGTTTTTCTTCATCAAACACTGAACTTTTAAGTAACATTTTAAATCCACATATTATATTTTGATGATTAACAAAACGATCATTTAATTGTTGTACAAACAAATCAAGAAATGGTAGAAACAAAGTAATTCTAAAATATTCTTCGGGATCTTTGTTTGGAATATTAGCTCGGTTCATTTTTGTCAAACATTTTTATTATTTTAGAAAGACATGACACGGTTCAAGGGGGGGGGGGGGTCCGGACCCGGGGACCCACCCACTGGTTGCGCCACTGATCCGTAGTTATCTGATTGAGTGTTCAAGTCGTTTACAGCTGACTGACTTGACTATTAGTATCGTGTTCAATTAACCGTGCGATAATATACACCACACAATTCACAGCGATTACAATTAATCAAATGATTGAAATAGATACAAATACTATATACGTCTATATATACTTTGTTATTTTAATAGGAACACATTTTTTACGCAAATAATTATTCAGTTATTTATTTTTTTTGGAATTGTTGATATCACGTAGTCAAAATTCGGACAAAAAGGTTTCAAAGTTATTCACATTTAAAATTGCATACGAAAAGTGTAACATTCCCGTTATTTCGTATTAGTAGCAACACAGAATAGAACAAGTAGAAAGCAGCCATAATATTATATAATTACAAATTATTTCGTACTATAGTAGTATTTGGTATTATAACACTATTTTAAATTCACAAATTCACAGAAAAGGGGCCCTCAATAAAACACCGCTGTGAAAAAGAGAGTTTCTACTTGAAAAATAAATGTTTGTATCGCCACTGAACACTCTTAAGGTGGCATGAAAAAGAAAAGGTATGGAAAACATGGGTTTCATAATAATAATAATATTTTCATAATAATATTGAATTCTTACAAAAAAAAAAAACATAACATAGCATTTTAGTTACAACTGTTGCAAGACAAAATCAACTTTTCGTTTTTTTTTTTTTTATTAATTCGTCCAAAACTTCGTCAGCCGTTAATTTCAAATCATAGCTAGACAATTTAATGTTTTCTGAAATATTAAATAAGCAAATTATATTTAATATTATAAAATATGAATTATGATTTCCTTAATTACTCACTTATCCAATAGTGTTCCTCAAATAAGTTTTGATTCTCTTAAGATTTAAAAAAGTATGTTCATTAAATGATGTTGAAACAGGTAATGTGGCTAGTATTTGGTAAACAGTTGGTATACATTGGGATAAATGTCATTATTACAAAACGATAAAACTTGAAATTCGTTAGTTGGCTGTTCACTCAAATTTTTTAAACACCTTTGCCACAATTTGTATTCAGGCATTCAGCCATAAAAATTGCAGGGTTTCCATTTTTCCAGATCATCTTGGTAATAATTGACTAATGTCATAAATTTTTCATCTAATTCTTCTTTCGAAAATAATGAATGAAAATGGTTTAATGTAGTTCCGTGGACAATAAATCTTTCTTTTAGTTCATTATCAAATGACTCCAGATATGGCATGAGTACACGATAATATTCCTCTGCTGATATTGTAAAATTTCTATTAACTCTTAAGCAGCGCGCACACCGGATACGTTCCGTTACGTTTCGTCTCTATACGGATCGGAGACGGATGGAGACGTGACGTGACGGAACGTATTGCGAAGGCGCACACTGGATACGTTTCTTTTCGTCTTGTTTGTGTTGTACTCGTAGGGAATCGTCACTCTACGTTTGATATCGTTGAAGTAACATTGTGTGTTTATTTCAAATTTATTTAGTTATTTTATTTATTTGATATTAGAATATGGACAGTTCTTCCGATGAGGAACTCGTAATTATAGCGAGTATTGCCGCAGATGAGGAAGAAAGAAGAACAAGAAAACGTTTATGGGTTCATAATATAAAACACATTAAAGAGAGGCCTCAAAAATCAAACTTAGCTTGCGAAAAAAATTCAACAGATTCGATTGACAACGACATTGTACTTGATGACGAATTAAATAAATGTATTTAATATTATAATATGTTTACGCATAAATAATGAAGTTACCAGTTGATAATATTATACCAAGTTTAAATATTGAACAGTTACCCATAGAAATAATTCAAAATGACAATGCTAATATAATTGTCCCACAATACAATGTCAATATAAATATCCTCAGTACTTCAAAAAGATCATCCGTGAGAAATAAAAATAAGACATTGCCTCAAAAGTTTGCCAATCAGACTTATGTATCTTCTAAAAAAAATCGAGAATTTTTGAACTTAAAGTGGAAAAAAGGTAGTTTTGTTTCATCGGATCAAAATTTAGCATATGAAGAAATACCTTTATCTGACAATATATTAGAATTAAATACACCTTTACAATTTTTCACTTATTTTTTCAACGAATAACTTATACAAAATATTGTAAATGAAACTGAGTTATATTCCATTCAAACAAACGTTAGTAAACCTTTAAATGTATTAATGGTTGAGTTAAAAAGATATCTTGTAATTCTCATATATACTTCTGTTTTTCGTGTACCTAATGTAAGAGACTACTGGAGCGTTGAACTTAATATTACTTTAAATACTTAGACTTCTGATGGTAGGTCTCTAATGTGATATGAAACTATTCGTTGCTTTCTACATTTTAGTAATAATGAAACCATGCTTTCTAAAGACAATCCTAGTTTTGATAGATTACACAAAATAAGACCTCTTGTGGACCACTTAAATAAAAAATATTCTAGTGTTCAATGTAAATGTAATCAATATTTATTGAAGATGAACAGCTTCGTGCAACAAAATGTATAAGTTATCTTAAACAATATATGCCTGACAAACTGCACAAATAGGGCTACAAACTGTTTGTATTATGTGATGATGATGGTTTTTACTTTTTATTATACATTTGAGATATATACGGGTCAAGAAAATTGGGAAATATTTCGGATGCCAAATGAACCAGATTTAGGGACAAGTTCAAACGTAGTAGTCAGACTTACCAAAGATGTGCCACAAAATAAAAACCACAAACTTTATTGTGATAATTATTAAAACTAGTATTCCTCTGTTTGAGTTTTTATATCAAAAATGTATATTAGCTTTGGGAACCATACATTATAATAAACTTACAAATTGTGAACTTCTAGATAAAAAATGCTTAAAAAACCTACAGAGAGGAACATCAGTTGATAAAGTATCAACCTATGGAATAGCTCCATTGTCTTTAGTTTTATGGAAGGACCAATCAATTGGTCACACTTTTGTCTACATATTGTGAGATGGATCCAGTTTCTTCTGTAAATCGTTTTGATAAAAAAATTAAAACTCAAATACGAGTAGATTGCCCATTTTTTATCATATAACCGCCATATGGGTGGTGTAGATTTACTTGACAGTCATATAGACAGGTATAAAATTAAAATTAAGTCTTGCAAATGGTGTATGAGAATATTTTACCATTTGTTAGATATAACAATGGTGAATTCATGGATCCTCTACAAAAGAGTATGTAAAGCTATAAATACTGCTCTCAAATTTACTTTGGCTGGTTGGAGAAAAGATCTTGCTTACACATTGTGTAAAATTGGTGAAATAAGACCAAAAACAGGGCGACCATCAACACCATTGCAACAACACCATTAGGCATTAACTATGCCGAACAAACGCTTATTTCGTAGAAAGCTTAGTTACAGCTTCAAAATATAAAATATATTGCAGTTAATATGAGTGCTTTGTATTACGAAATAATTTTAAAATTAGTATTTCAAATGTAGCGCCAAAAATACAATTACTAGTGGGGAGCCTATATAATAAATAATTTATAGGCTTATTATATGATAGGCTGTCTAGCACGAACTAAGATATAGATTTTAGTTCGTGCTCTTTAGATTATACTTAATTAATTTCACAAACTTTTTGTTAAAATAAATAAGGTAAGTAAGGTAAGTTATAATAAATAATTAAGAATTGTAGGGCCCAAATATACGGTTGGTAGTACTGTACGATGGTTTTTCGGCGAGTGTTATATCTTGTCGTATGGTATATTGTCGAATAGCTTTTTGTCTTTATCGCGTGGCTAAATGTTGAGTCCGTGCTTCGATTTTCTATACTCCCTGATTGTCGATTATGTGAGCGCACCCATTGGTCAATAGCCATTGCACAGACGCGACGCCGGCCGGACGCCGAAACCCCGAAACCTGATGTTTTGCGCTAGTCATTTTCCTTCAGTTTATTCCTTACGTTTGGTTTGTCGGACGCGTAACCCCAGTCATTTTGTATTTCATTACTGTTCTAGATGGTATACGGTTTTCATTTTCCTGACGCTCACCTTACGTTGGATTCTTTTACTTTTGTTGGCGGTAAACGGTCGTCTTGATCCTGATGCCCACCATTAGTTGTACCCGTTGACCGTATTACTGTATTGTAGCTTCAACACACATATTATAACCTACGTGACATACGGTTCAAATGCTGTCGTGCGCTGCTGCGTAGCGCCAGTCGGGTGTTCAACAGTTAATCAGCAGTGTGGTACACTTCGCTGTTCACGATTGTGGTTTCCATTCTTGGATGGTAATTGGCAATATACCGTGCTCGCACGTTATATATTTATTTTATTACGCGTTATTTAAGCAGTGATTTTGTTTATCTAAATGTTCAACATCTGTAATAACGCGTTTATCGGCGCCATTGCGAACGTGACTAACATTAATAGATGAAAACAAATAGATTTTATTTGTCATTAAATTAATTTTTCAGTAAAAAGTATTGTTTAATGAACTGCAAAAGATCCATATTAAAATTTTTAATGAATTCATACCATATTAGGATGTAACATTTTTTATTTCTGTGTTAGAAGAACTTTTAAACATGGATATATTAAATAAAACATCTTTATAAAGTATTACTTCATGATTGTTTCATTAACACTTATTGCTAATTATGATATATTTAGTATTTTGTGACAAATTTTGTTAAGGCACCAAGACCAAATATAATATTGTTATTTTTGCTTTATTTTTTTTCAGTTGATATCAACATAAAATACCTAGGAATAATATTCATACGCAAACAACATTTAATAAAATGGTGAGCATTTATTTATATCAATTGTTTTAAATTTTAAATTATAATTAAGAATATATTTTATATACTCGGGCCACTCTAAAAGCGCTACTCATTAGTAGTGATGGGCATAAACGAGATATCTCAATTGTTTTTCATAATCGAGATATTTCGATTATGAGTAAAATAATCTAGTAATCGAGTAAGTTCTGATATGAGTAACGTAATCAAATTTTTGAATTATCTGGTAATTGATTATTTAGTAGGTATATTTTAAATCTGAAAAATGGTTTACATATGACATTACAATTTTCAATGTAAATAGTACATATTTATGATTTTGATTGTTTTTTTCCAAATATAATTGTTTAACAATCTTGCAAGCCAAAGCCATAAACAGTTAGCACTAGCAGTTAACCTTAACAGTTTTTTAGAGTTTTTTTCATAATTAAGAATTTACAGTATTTTAAACCAACAGATTTATTTAAAATTTAGATAATAATTATTAAATAAAAAAATAAGAACTTGTCTTTTATTTAAAGCACCTATTAATAATGCATTATCATGGTTATTACTTATTATTATTCATAAATTATAGTCTAATTTTTAATTAATATACCAGCAAATAAAAAAAGCAACATTTAACAAATAATTATTTACTATAAGTTTATTCATATTTTGAGTGATTTTTCGATTATCTCAATAAGTAATAATAGTTGATTATTCTTATCATATGAAAAAACAGTTTTAATTTCGAGTGATTTTTCGAGAGATTCTCTCGATTACTAATCATTTGATTATGCCCATTACTACTCATTAGCGCATCCAAATGACTGAGCTCCACGGTTTCGTACCCAAATTTCTCCCACTCTACTACCTAGTTGCCGCGGTAAATACCCCTACTCAGTACGGTGTCGGAAGCCAGTGTTTTGAAGAGTTTAGTGGTGGGAATGCGCGAGAACGGACAAATTTTGGTCGCCGCTCAGAAGCGCTCTTAGAGTGGCCCGAGTATAGTAAAGAAATCGGTTATAAATTGAATATTATAACAGACTCATACTTTTTGTAATTTTAATGAAGTGAAAAATACTTATTTTATTAATTAATGTTTTCACAGGCTATCTTTTGCGGTAAACATTCAAATTGCCTAGCACCAATATCAGTTATATCTGAAATAATATTTAAGAATGAGCCAGTCAGGTAAATAATTTATACTAATCTAATATATAATACATCATTATTATGTTACAAGGTTTTTGATTTAAATATTGTCAACAAAGAACTACTAAAATAAATAAAAAGTCTAATGCATACATGTATGTAATTATTTATTTGAATTGTGAACTGTATGGGCTAGGATTGCTAGATTAATATACACTTTTCTTATTTAAATATTTATAGGAACTGTTAATAGTTTTACTTACCTATTATCTATTGATTTTTATATTTTTCAATAGAATGAATTTTCTTTAATAGAGTTTTACCGTTCTTACTTTTTTCTTAAAATTTGCTACAAGTTAAATCAAATTCATCTTACAGTCAATCTATTTTCATTCATTCCAAGATATCTAATTATTCTAGTTCGCTAGATTTTATAGGTCTAAAAACTGGCCCTATACTAACTTAATATTGCCAAACCCTGACATATATGTAGGGTTACCAGATTATATTTTTCCGAACCCGGGACATTTTGAATGGATAAATATTATATATCGCCATATGAAAGAAAAAAAATCTATAGGTATATAAAATAATATTTACTTTTTTTGATCATTACGATATATGTATATATTTTTTTTAATGAATTATGAATACAAGAAATATAATAATAATTCATACTCTTAGTCTTCGGAACTTTTGGAGACCAGGGTTTCTTCTGTTGATTTTACTACATATTTGGCTGATCAATGAACTTGTTTTAATAAAGACTTGATTCCCAAAATTCGGTCGTAGAATTCTTCACAAAATGTATTATTGAAGCATGTTTTTATAATAAGAGAAGATTCTACCGTTTTTATATCAAGTTTGTTTCTTGAATGATTGATTCATGACTGATGGAAAATGAACTCGAACAAATTTTGTACACATCATAATCGTTATCGTTACGAACTTTTTTCAAAAACGTGAATTCACTTTGCAATTTTTCTGTAAATCTACATAACCGTTTTACCACTCCGTGTTGGTGGCATTATGTCGTCACGAGAAAAATAGCACACCAATTAATTTAACCAAAACTAAGTAAATATTTTAGTTATTTTATACGAAGGGAAATCGGAAATCTATAGTTGACAGCCAGACGGCGATACGGCATGAACTAAGAACTATAAAAAAATAGTATCTTCAAAACATAAAACATAAAACTACATTATTGAATTGACTTGAATATAAAACTACATTATTATTTATTACCGTAGTGATGTAGCGGTTATAATAATTATCGCGGTAATACATTTTGGGTTTGACCATACAAAGTCTAAAAATAAAATACCTATGATTATCGCGCGTATAATCTTGCATTTTGTAATGTGTAGGAACTTAGGAAGATAATGTTTTCTCATAATTGAAAATCGGTTAAAATGTTGTAAAATGTTGAAACCGGGACAAATTGCTGTCCCGAAACTCTTTCTCGGGACACCGGGACACTTGGTTAAAAATCGGTAGTGTCCCGGCAAAACCGGGACGTATGGCAACCCTACATATATGATATATCATTGCTGGCTTCATATTATTTACAAATAAATTGCATGATATTAACTGATAATATATAGACAAACTAATAGTATGACAACCAAAACCTATAGATTAATAACTTGGTTCAAACTTTGCAAGTCAAATTACAAAATGTATACATTTAAATGTTTGAAATGTCAATATTTATTTATGCCCTTACATTAATGTTTTCCTTGGTCCTTTGTCTCTCAATTGGCTTTTTCTTGTAATGTTAATGAGCTAAAAAAATTAATTTAACTTCATTTTTTTTCAATAACTATGTATTGATAACCTAACTTAAGGATTCCATTCCCACATGCATTTTTTTCAGTCTTTAACGTACCATATGGCAAGTCTGTATTGAGCAAAACTGATTTTATGTTGTTAGCTTTTCTAGAGTAAACTGAGCTATTATCAAACCTAAAGTGAAGAACATTATCTATGCAATGTCATAGGTTTTTGCGATATTATAATTTTTAAATGCGTTATAAGCTTTTTTAAATTTTAAAATAAATTTAATTAATTAATACATTTTTAATATTTTACTTAAAAATTTAAGTATTATTTAAAACCTATGACATAACACTGATTTTGTTCTTCCCTTTGAAGTTTGATAATAGGTCAGTTTACTATTATATTGAAGCTAACAACACAAAATATGTTGTATCAAACATAGATTTTATGTATTAAATTTTTTTTTTGACATACAACACATGCAGGTATCCTTAACTACACTCCGTTTCAAAAGAGAACATACCGCTTTCGCGACCGATTTTCGCTCGGCGGCGCACACCCCCCACCAAACATCGCCGGCTCGTGCCGTTCAGACATCACAAATAATTGTACACGTTTGAAATCTGTGTAATACTCATCCTAAAGTTTTGATCGCCGACCGTCGTGCACGATTGATGCCTCGGTTCGGCTAGAGTGGGAGAAATTGGGCTCTAGACCGCGGACAGCCGACAGTCGATATGCGTGAAAGTGGTATGTTCTCTTTTGAAACGGAGTATAGTCATTATCATGTGGTACTGGCTCTCGAAATCAAGTTTTCAAATATTTTATTAGTTTGGTATTTTATAATAATTTACAATTTCAAAGTAACCTGTTATATTAAAGTCATATTAATTAAATAATAAATAATTTCTTTCTTACTTTAGTTAAAGTGGTTTTTTTAAGTTTGATAGAGTTAGAAAATCCTAACTCTAGTTATGACTAAAGAGTTTTATAATCTTAACCAACATTTGACACCTGATGGACTGTGATCCAAATCGTCCACTTATCTTATACATTTTTATTATGATAAATACCATTATAAATATTTTATTTTATTTGTCGTATTTAATTGCTCGGCCAATTCTAATTAATATTGTTATTTTAAAAATATTTTAGTAATGACTAGTAAATAAAACAATTTATATATTATAAATTACATATTTCACCTTTGGCCCTTGTTTATGATTATTATTTTTATTTCTGGTTCCAATTAAAATTACTTGCTGGCCTTAAGTCTGTACAGTTTACTAACTTTTTTTGTGGTAAAATAGTAATAGTCAATCTGGTCCAGGATGTTAATTAGCTTATAATTATTTATATATGTGATTAATTTCTTTGAGGTTTTTAGTTCTATCCTATTGTATATTATAAAATCAACTTATTTATTTTAAAGATGTAAAGATTTGTGTGATCAATTCAATAGATTGGGTCTTTTTCAAGTAAAGGATTTGGCTAATTCAACTTTTGTAGAACTCAATAAAATCTCCGTTGGTAGTGATACAATTCATGTACTCTATGGAGCTTTAAAAGTAATTATTATATTATTAATAATCATTAGAATATATTTTGTTAATTTTTTATTTTTTTCAGGCTTATCATGAACAATGTCGTAAGTTAAATATTTTTTCTAATTTAGTTTAATTATACATTTATAATATAAAACAGACAACTTCTATACTCTATTCACAATGAGATCAGTACTTGGCGGCAGGTGGGCCCCCACCAAGCATACTACCTGCTGAATCAAATCTCGTTGTGTCTTATATAGGTATACCGACTGTGACGCAATGTATTAATGTATAATAATAATAACTTTATCGCTTGGCGCTATATGGTTCAGATCAAGGGTCGGCAATTAATTTCTATGGCGGTCCAGATAATTTGAAAAAAAAATGTTCGGGGGCCATAAAAAATTTAATAATAATAATTTCACAATTTTATTGTTAAAAGTTTAATGAGAATAATGACATTTTTTGTCTTGAGCCAGTTTTTTAAAATTTGCTACTCTTGGTGAAGAACTAATGTGCTGAGTGTTTTCAAGGCAGAGAGCAGTTAATCTTAAACAATATTTAAAAACGTCATTTTGGAGAATGATAAAATTGAAAAATATTTTTGGCGGTCCAGTTATTTCCACTACACGGGCCGGACTTGGCCCGCGGGCCGCCTATTGCCGACCCCTGGTTTAGATTATGTTTATACATTAGTTGCCGATTTTAGAATAATGTGACGCACCCGCAGACAAAAGTGCTCAAGCCAAAGATTCGGAACAAAGCCACTCCCATGCGCACAACTCGGCCGCCGAGTACTGATCTCATTGTGAATAGAGTATAGGTTGAATGAGATATGGATGTATTTGTCTTCAGTTCCACTTGACTATTTTCTAATCGTTTTAATTTTGTCACTTCTTTGGCTTCATGTACAGTAAAACCTCTCTATAACGGACCCTCTATTAAACGGAATCCTCCTTATAACGGAAAATGTCAATAGTCCCAGTGCAAATAATATATAAAATTGACCTCTCTAAGACGGAACCTCTACTAAACGGAAACGGACAATTTTCGTAATCAAATTAGTAAAAATACTCTGTTTTAAACGGAAAATAAAATTATTTAAAGTAAAATTACAGGTTTTCCTGAAAAATAATTTGACAGTATTGCTTCACGATTGTTATATTGGCTTGTTAATTACATACCTTCTAATGAGCATGTGTAAAAAATATTAGATAACCAATATACGTAATTTTGTAAATATGAACAGCACAGTCGTCTTTTTAAGTAAAATGTTATTTTTAGTTCTTTAGTATTTTATACAAACACCTTTTAATATTAAGTCATACATTATAATCTTAATGTATAAATTTAAGTTGTACGAAGTACATATTTGCCTAAAATATAATTTTTTAACACATATATACATACATACAGTCTTGAAACTTAATTTTTTTTTCTACCTCTTTATGGCGGAAAACTCTTTATAACGGAAAAATGTTTGGTCCCAAACAATTCCGTTATAGAGAGGTTTTACTGTATATCAATTTATCACCTTTTATGGCTTAAGTCAAGAGATCTAGTAGATCAGATTATATATTTGTAGATGATCAACGTGGTAGTAGAATCAAATTTATTTTATTTTAAAAATTGTTTATAAGTGAAAACTCTTTAATATAAGATAGTGTATTAATTGATACAAATAAATCAAGATAATGATTCAATAAATATAATAATAGAACTAACGATTACAAAATGCAATAAATAGAGAGCAATGAACTCGTTCATTTTTCTCAAACATTTAACCCGAGAACAAACAATATCACTTCCATTAAAAAAACTTACGCCCATCATTACATTTTTTGTATTTGAAATTTAAAGTATGCAAAATATGTTGCATGGACCATTGTGAACCCAGATAATTGATTTTTTCATGCAATGCTCTCAATATTTTTGCTTTTGTTGGGTACCCGACCCATTATCATAAAAACTATCAACTGTCCTTCTTGCTAGAAGGTTAGATTTTGACAATGAAGTTGTTACAAAATCATCCAAGTTGGTCATAGGTTTGGCACGTTCTCAACTTTTCCTTGGAGACTTGAATAAAGAAGGTTCGGCATCTAGTGGATTTTTGCCCATAGATAATTGTTTCCCTTTAGCACAAACTCGTTAGTTAACACAAGCAAGATTTATGCCACCTGATTCAGCAGTAATTTCACGAGTTTGATGCAAGAAATTATTAAGTTCTGGCTTACCTTTGTCACCTGCCAACGTTTTGAAATAATTATACATGTGAAAAATTACTTTCTTCATTTGAGAATGTATGTCTTGGTATGCTTTTTTTAAAAATATTTTTATGTATGAGTAATTATTGAAGAAATAATTAAAATACCACCAATATTCAAACTTTAAAAGTGCACTTTAAAAACCAGCGAACGCGAGAAATATGATTACAGACATTGATAATAAGTGAATAATAACAAAACTATAATGCATGTGCCATATATTTTTTATTTTTTTTTATTTGATATAAAGGCTTCAACAACAACAGGTTATTAGCCTATGGTTACAACAAAGATAATATAATATGTACAGATATTTACAATTTATGGTCAAGGTGGATATAATGGTAAAATTTGTAGGTTGCTTCGGTGTTTTCATCACTGAGGGCAAGTCGGAGGGATGATGAGTTCTTAAAGATTTTCCAAGCTTGGGAGTATTTTGGGCATCTTATTACAATGTGTTTGATCGAAAGAATCACGTTACATGTAGTGCATATTGAAGCAGGTTCCTTGGTGATGAGAAATGAGTGGGTGAGGTGTGTGTGTCCTATTCTGGCTCGGGTAATGATGACTGTCTCTTCTTTTTAAGCTACCGGAAAAATCCCATTTTTTGATGTGGGACTTGATGATCCTTAATTTATTTGATACGGGAACATTAGACCAGTTTTTCTGCCATGTCTCTAATATTTTGAGGTTAATGATGTTAAGAGACTCTGAGGATGTGATTAAGTTCAGTTTTACAGTATTCTGGTGAAGTGAAGCTTCGTTCGCAAGTTTGTCTGCTGTTTCGTTGCCAGAAATGCCGACGTGGGACGGGACCCACATGAAAGAGAATGTTTTATTTGATGTTGATATCAGTTCCTGGATGTGTTGGATGGACTAGTTCATTTGTAGAGTATGCATTTAAGATTGATACTAAAGCACTTAAAGAGTCACTGATGATAACGAAAGAGTCCGGAATGGAGGAGGAGGCGATTTTCAGAGCTTCGAGAATGGCATAGGTTTCCGCTGTGAAGATGCTGGTGCTGGGAGGGAGAGCAAATTTGTAATATTCATGTCCTAGAACTGCCGCAAAGCCCACACCGTTGGGATCTTTGGAGGCGTCAGTGTATATAGGTGGTACTACTGGGGTATTGTTGAGACATTATTTCTGAGAAGATATAACGGATGATAGTGCTGTCGGTAGAATGTTTACAGTGATTGGTAAGTTGTGTATTGATATGAGGAAACCACATCCATGGTGGCGATGAGAGTTGTATTTTGTACATCGATTGTGTTTGGAGGCCAATATTAGTACTGATCGTTTTGAATTGTTCAACAATTGTATTCCTGTTGTTGGTAGGACTAGTAGCAAGGGGATTATGAAGGATCTTGCTGGATATATGCTTAGGCTAGGTCTTAATTCTTGATATGTATTTGAGTACACGGCTATGGCATCTTAGTTCAAGAGGGAGTTCACCAGCGTTGCATAAGATGCTGTCTACCGGGCTGGTTCTACGGATATTATTGGAAAAGGTCAAAGGGGAGTTCATGAAAGAGGTTGGCGGAAGGTGATCTTTTTCCTTTTTGTTGAATATGATACATTACGTTTTTGAGGGGAAAACGTAAACCCAGACTCCGACGACCACCTGGATAGGACATTCAGGGAAAGTTGAAGAAAGTGGATGGTAGCCTAATTTGCAATCTGCTGCAGTAGATATGGCAATCATCCGCGAAGAGAATGTATTTGACCGGCTTAGGGATTTTTTCACAAATGTCATTAATGGCGACAAGGAAAAGAGTAACGCTGAGAGCAGATCCTTGCGGGAGTCCGTTGACAATATCTTGGGATGATGAGAGGTGGTTATTGACTTTGACGCAGAACTTACAGTTGGCAAGAAAATTTTTTATGAATCTCAGGAGATTACCATTCAGTTCCCAGTTGAGAAGAATTGTTAAGACTCTGTTTTTCCATACAGTGTCGTATGCTTTTTTGATGTCTAGACTTCTAGAGCAATCGCAATGAGGTGTTGTTTGTTTCTATATGCGGAGCAGATGTTGGTATGTATTGAGGATAACGCGTCTAATGTTGAGTGGTTACGTCTGAAACCACATTGCTCTTTGTTAAGAAGGGACTTGGATTCTAACATCCAGATTAGTCGTTTGTTTATAATTTTTTCGAGGAGCTTGCTCAAAGTGCTGATTAACGATATTGGTCTATAGTTCTCGATTTCAAATTTGGAATTGTCTGGTTTGGGAATGGGGATTACGATAGCATTTTGCCATTGAGAGGGGAAGAAACCATGTGTCCATATGGTATTTGAGTATTGTATATAAGGAGGAGTGTTTGGAGTCCTATTTCTGGAAGATTTTTGATGAATGAGAAGGGTATGTTGTCGGCTCCAGGACTCTTGCTGTTGCAAGAATGAAGTGCCGTGGTCAGTTCAGACATGCCCAGATCCAAGTTATATTGAGCGTTGGTTTGAGTATATATTATTTCAGGTACTATGTTGTTGGAAGATCTGTTTATGATAAATTCTGGATTATAGTTCTCATCACTGTTGTTTTTTTTTTTTTTTGAAAGAAATGAGCTAAGGATTCTGAGGTGTTGGGAGAGGAGACTATTTTTTTTTGATTATAGTGCAGAATATCAGGAATGGTTTAGAATTTGTTTCCTTTGATAGAGTTTATTTTATTCCATATTATTTTAGATGTGTTCTGGCTTATGGAAGAAGTGAAATTTTGGCATGAGATGGTTTTGATAATTTGTTCTTATGTTCAAACTCATATCACAAATGAAATACCAAATGTTAACAAAAAATAAATTGGTCTCCAAAATACGATGAATAGCACTATAAATTACTACTTGCTATTTTTAAAATGTGAACCAGTTGTTTCCATTTCTTTCAAAAACAGAAAAATTGACTACTTGGCGTGCGACTTCATCTCGCGTACTATAACAGATATTCTATATACATCTCGGAGGACACCCTGTATATTATATTAGTAAATCTATTGATGGGCCTGTGGACCCTGGACTTGCTATAGATTTATTTTATTCCCTAGTTTAATGATTAAAAATAGAATTTACTAAATATTTTACTGTTAATTATTATAAATTGTTATAAAAATAAGAACTCGTAATTCTTGCTAACTTGTTAAATAACTCGTATACATTCATAATAAATATTTTTGTTTTTGTTTCAGAAAAGCAATTACAAAATTCTACCCGAGAATATGAGAACAATAATATTATGGTTTGCATAGACGAATGTCTAAATTTATTGATACATAATCCCCTGGATATAAATATTTTAATGTTAATGGCTGCATCATATTTTCAATGTAAAGAGTATGATCAATCAATAAAATGTTTATTGAAAGTAATCGAATTAGATCCAAATTGTATTGATGCATTCAGAAATTTAGGTTCAAACTTTTATAAAAAATTTAATTTTGATTCTGCACTTTTTGGGTATTATTGTGCTGCAGCGAAGAGTTATACTTATAATGATTGTTGGAACTTATATGCTAAGGCATATGTCTTAAGTCAACCAGGAAAAGAAGAATTGTTGTATAAATTAATTTTACAGTATAAACCTGATTTATATATGGTGCGTTATGAATTTGCCAATTATTTATTTTTATCAAATCGAGAGGAAGATGCTTTAAATCAATTTCGTATTGTTATAAACGATTCACCACAATTTGCATTAACTTGGAATAGTTTGGGATGTATATATTTCAAAAATCATAAAGAAGATGCAATTAATTATTTTACTAAAGCATTAGATCAGGATCAGCAATTGTCAGATGTTTGGTTGAATTTGGGAATTACTAACTGTTTATTAGGAAATTATGACAGTGGCATAATAACTTTTAAACGTGCTTTAGAAATAAACCCAGATAACTTTAGTATTTCCCATTATTTAGCTTGTTCCTATTTGAAGCAAGATAATATAGATTTAGCTGTTGATGCTCTTAAAAGCTATATTCTGGTTCACCCTGATAATGTAGATGCTAATTATGAACTGGCTTTAATTTACTTGTATAAGCTGAAGAATATTAATGAAGCAATTAAATATTTGGAAAAATGTTTGGAGTTGAAACTAAATACTAAAGATTTTTATATGAATCTTTTCAGTATATATATTAAATTAAAGAAAATAAAACAAGCTTCTCAGATGTTTATATTTATGGGTGAAATGTATGATATTCAGAAAGAAGATAAAAGTGCTTTGCATACTTTCACTTGTGCCTTAATTATTGATCGGAGCAATGCAGAAGCGCATTGGAAACTTGGATTAAAATTATTTCAATTGGGTTGTTTTGATATAGCTGACTACAGGTAAATAATCTTAAAATCAAATTTAACGCAATAATTTTGTTTTTTCCTTATTATATTTATTAAATTATATTATTCTCTTATACACTTTCACATTTGTAGACTGTCTCTTGTGACCTACATTATCGAAAAATTAAATACACTTCTTTTACATTGCTTTTACTCTTAATAGAACAATATTATTAATTTTTGCAATTAACATATTGTTCTATAGTAAATCAACAAAATGGTTATCCCTGTAATTAAACATGTTTAATTTCATAATTTAGTATTTGTTTTATGGTATTCCCTTTTAAGCGATAGTTGATAAAAATTTATAATTACTTGTTATCCTTTTAATTAAACTATTATTTACTTAATTTATATTTTAACAGGTTTAGAATGGCTTTAAACTTGAGGCCTAACTTTCCTGAGGTTTACTGTGACTTAGCACTATTATATGAAAAAACTGAAATGTTAGAAAAGGCATCACAGTACTATAACATGGCTCTTCATCTTCAACCAAATTATGTAACTGCTCTACATAACCTGATTCGTTTGGGTCAAAAAATTAATCTTGGTGAAAATGTTATTAAACTATGTTATGGGTTTCTTCGAAATGATAGTTCATTTTCTTATGATATACATGTTGAATTGGGAAATTATTATTCTGCTTATGATAAACATTTAGATCGTTCATTTTATCACTATAAATGTGCTTTGAATTTAGATCCTTCATCAATTAATGTTTATATTAAATTGGGAAATTTATGTCTGAAATGGAAGAAATCTTACGAAGCAAGAAAATATTTTAAAAACGCAATTGCATTAGATCCACAGAGTGTAATAGCTCATACTCAAATTGGGTCCATTGATGAAGACCAAAATAAATTCAAGGAAGCAATAGAATCGTATAAATTAGCCTTGACAGTTCAATCAGATTTTCCAGATGCATTTTGTAATTTAATGCACTGCAGTACACACATTTGTTATTGGCAAAATTATGATGTTCATATTGAAAGATTAAAAGATATGTTGAATGAAGAAATGAATGGCCTATTGCCATTAATGCACCCTTATAATTCTTTATTATATCCATTGTCTTCTGTAATGATTAAAGAAATTGCTTCTAAGCATGCAGAAAAATGGAACAAAATACAAAATGTAGCGCCAAGTTTTAAGTATCCAATTTCATTGACACCTAATGGATGCATTCGTGTGGGTTATGTATCTTCAGATTTTGGGGACCATTCAGCATCTCAAATTACGGTCTTACAATCTATTTGCAATTTTCATGATTCAGAAAAAATAGAGATATTTTTTTATGCTCTATCGTCAAATAATCTTATATCTTGGTAAGAACTTGATTTATTTTATCTTTATCTAATTAAAATCAAAATTAGTCAATTTGTTTAGTTTATAATTAGGGTTCTGTAGGTCATGCACTTAAAATCATCAAATATGAATTATTTTTAATTTATTTTTTTTACATTTCAAAAGTTTTAATGGTTATAAAATAATAACTTATAAATGTGGGCAAAGATCATAATATAATTAATATGAAATATGTTGTATTTTTTTATTTACCTAAAGAGTAATAGCTTACAATGAGGAATTTTGACTGGTTTTACTCATAATAACAACTGCAAATAAAAAATTAAGATTTACACTTGAAAACATTCTTGTAAGGTGGTATCATGGACACTGTCGATTCAAAATGGCCAAGAGGGATGACCTCATAGATTTTTCGTAAACATCAAATAGTTCAATAAATTATTTTTTTCGTCATGTAAACTCGTAATTGTTTTTTGCTTCCAAAAATTAACATAATATTGCTACAGGTTCGGTGGCATATTTCATGAGGATACGAGGTATTTTAATTTTACCTGTATGACTTTATAATTTAATCGGGATGTGAATAACATGCAATGTATGGCTTATTTTGAACATGATGTTGTGAAATATTATTTACTGCTGGAAAATTATAAAAAGTAATAATTATGCAGTAAAATATAATTTAATTTTAAAATAGGTGTATATTTGTCAAATAAAATTTCGTTTTTGAACTCTGGTTATGATTCAAACTTATCTTGCATATTTTTTATGCATTTAGTAAAAACATGCATTAGCATGAACTTCCGGGCCCTAGTTATAATCATAGATACCACTACCATGTGTTATGTATACATTAAAAAGTTAATTTAACGGCAGATTGATACATCGTTTTATTATTTTCCATCCCCTTTTAATTTTAACTTTGAATGATTATTATTTATTATCAATAAACAGTTAGTCTTATATAAGTTGGATGCAAATTATTAAAATTTGAATAAAATCATCTCTTATTTGGCTGTGTAAACCAGCGGTTCCCAAACTTTTTCGGAGAAATTTCTCGTGGAGCCCCAAGAAATATTTAACGTTAATTTGCATTTTCCTGTGCTGGGCGTGTATGAAGCATAATTAACACGAACTGTATACATACGGGGGTCAAAATAAAATTATATTTATGAATAAAGGAAACAATAGTCTTAAAAGAACTGGAGAAAACATTGTCTATTATTGAAATCTACAAAATTATTAAATTTTTGTGGTGTAACGAATGGAGCCCTTGAGAAACCATTGCGGATCTCCAAGGGCTCCGCGGAGCACAGTTTGGGAACCGCTGGTGTAAACTAACTAGATCTCGATGTATGTCAGGGTTAAATACAGCTGATAGTTGAAAGTTCACCTTATGCCATGGATGATAGGCCTAAATCGCTAATACTTTGTTGGGCTATGTTTTCATTAATTTAAACTAAAATTTCTCTGTTATATTCTACTCGGTTGTTCAGATATATGACAGTATTATTTTTAATTATTTCCAGTTGAATTACATTTTCTGCACTCATGAATTTGTTGCTTAAA
Source organism: Periphyllus acericola (assembly GCA_949715065.1). Taxonomy (NCBI): domain Eukaryota; kingdom Metazoa; phylum Arthropoda; class Insecta; order Hemiptera; family Aphididae; genus Periphyllus; species Periphyllus acericola. The sequence continues at coordinate 32,027,490 of OX454267.1, read as the reverse complement.
TAAATAATAAAATTTATTATAAATTATAAGTTATATTTTAAACTTTATTTTCGAGGATCTTATTTGAAGTTTCATATAGCCAACTTAAAATGATAAGTTACTACTATTTTTACTAACAAAAAAATAACATAATATGACATAATGTAAACTGTGTTTTATAAAAAAAAATATAAAAGAAAATGTTATTTGTTTGTTTTATATAATACGGTGGTTCTCAATGGGGGTGATATTGCCCCCCAGTGGGCGGTGAAGGGTTACCGAGGGGCGATGAACTAGTTTTGGGTGGTAGGGGGGCGGTGAACTAGGTTTGGGTGGTAGGGGGGCGGCGAGGGTGTTCACGCAAAAACGTTGTACATGGTGCGATATAAAATAATACAAACTTGATAATCCATATAATAGCTATCTATCAATATAAAAAATAATAGGTACTACTCGTATGTTGACTGTTGAGCAATGCACAATAACTTATCATTGATTTTTTTCCAATTTATTTTTCTTTATTATTTTAGCGATTGTGCGTGCACATTATATTTTATTACACTGTATTATCTTAAATTTTAGAATTCTCACATAGGGGGGCGGTAACTTAAGAAAGGTTGAGAAACACTGATATAATAAATGAAAAATACGTCATCGTATTAAGCTGCTTTATATCTCGAACATTAATGTTTTAAATAGACTCAATTATGTGTTAATAGGAGTTTGAGCATGCCACATAAGTGAGTTCTCTAAAGCAGCGTTTCCCAACTGGTGTTCCGCGGAACCTAAGGGTTCCGTAAAAAATTTGGGAAATATATTTAAATTAAAAATATTTTTAATTTGAATTACGATTCGAACATAGAATAGGCGAATCGCGAATAGCTCCTCTTCTCGTTAGGACGTTTCCTTATCTTATGATAAAATAACGTTAATAACACCATAACAATATTGAAGGTTGTCGATCCATATATATATTTATATTTTATATTACCATTCATTTATATTTTCTGCAGTCATTAGCTAGCAGTTGGCCAGAGGGTCTCTTCACTACAAGATACTTGTCAGTTTTAATTCTGCCTTGACGATATGAGAATTGATTCCTTTTCTTGTAATAATAATACATTTATCAATCACATAAGTTTAGTCTCGTCGTTTATTTTCAGAATATAAATTACACATTTATTGAAAAACTATTTTTTTACAGTGAATTTTAGTGTTCAATTATTACTATCACAAAAAACTCTCATTTTCTGATAATTTGTACTTTTAATTATGTAGAAATAGTTTAAAATCAGGGATTAAAAACGTTTTTAACATACGTTATTTTTTATTTAAATTATTTAAATTAAATCGTTAACTCATTATAATTTTGATATCATTTTTCAAAATAACGTTTACGTTTTCGTTATGAGCATTTTTTTCGTTTTTTCTGTTTTAAAAAGTTAATACAAATAAATAATACATTTTTAGCTTTTGTATATACATTAAAAATATTGTAATAGTTATAAACAAAATAAAATGTTTAAATCGTCTTTACTTAATTTTGTTTTTATATTAATGACACTCTTGTGTCGGAAGTGTCCGACAACCCACTCATTTAAGTGTACAAAACATATGTATGCACTACTAATATAGAAAAAATATGGGGGGTTCCACAAAACGTTCAAGCTCCTACAAAGGTTCCGCGAGTAAAAGAAGTTGGGAAACGCTGCTCTAAAGGTACTCATCCAAAAATGAGTGTCTGTATTACAGTTTAACCTGTACAGACAAGCAGGTCCTGGGTGGTCACACCTTAATATCATACATGTGTAATAACTAATAAGATACATTTATTTTAATGGTACATTGTTATATATATACATTTTAAAATAAGAAATTTTTCAAATTAAAGAATTTTTTTTGTGCTGTGGTATTCCCCATTACTTAAGTTTTCTTAATTTTTTTATTTGTGGTTGTGTATCATTAGAAATTAAATATTTGGGTCATAAAATTACTGTATTAAATAATATTTTAGAATTATCTTATCATTGATTTATGAATACTTATATTTTTTGTTTTAGGAGGAACATATCTAGGTCAGTTCATCTTAGAGATATTTCCAAAATTAATGACACTGATGCTGCCCTTCAAATAAATAAAGATGGGATACATATTTTAATTAATATGAATGGATATACAAAAGGGGCTAGAAATGAAATATTTGCTTTGCGACCAGCTTCAATCCAAGTTCTATGGCTTGGATATCCTGGTACTAGCGGTGCTGCATTTATTGATTACTTAATTACAGATAAAGTATGTTCACCATCTGAATTTAATCATCATTATACTGAAAAATTAGCATACATGAATCGAACTGTTTATATTGGTGATCATAAACGGTTATTTGGTGATTTAATACCGCGCAACAGTGGCAAAAATCAAAATGGACCAACAAGAAGAAGGCTTAAGACTACTATAGTAATGAACAAAGGACTACCTACTATAAAAATCCTTAATTTAAATGACTCCATGGAGTTTAAAAATAATATTCCTACATCTATTCATAGTATTAAAAAATTTGCAGATGGCACATCAAAATTTTACACTAGATCTCAGTACAGCTTACCAGAAGATGCAGTTGTTTATTGTAATTTTAGTAAATTGTATAAAATAGACCCGCATACTTTTAATTTGTGGATTACTATTTTAAAAGATGTTCCTAATTCTGTATTATGGCTTCTTAAATTTCCTGAAGTTGGTGTTGAAAACTTAATTAATACCATTTTAACATTAGATTTTGATTCATCGCGTATAATTTTTGGTGATGTAGTACTGAAAGAAGAACATATGAGACGAATACAATTGGCTGATATATTTTTGGACACTTGTATATACAATGGCCACAAATCTTGCTTAGACTCTTTGTGGGCTGGAGTACCAATAATAACATTATCTGGAGAAACTTTTGCATCTCGTGTAGCTGCTTCACAGTTAATTACACTTGGATGTACAGAGACTATTGCTCAAAATAAAGAACAGTATTTAGAAATCGCAGTTAAATTTGGGAAGGATAAAAGTTTATTGGCAAATCTGAGATCAGAGATTTGGAGATTAAGAACTGAGAGTAAATTGTTTGATTGCAAATCCTATACTGAAGAACTTGAAGTTATTTACAAAGACATGTGGAATAACTTTTTATCTGAAAACCATTTAGATGTTTTAGTTTCTAATTAGTTGCTAAACTTATGATTTATAACTATTTAATGTTTCTTTTAGCAAACAATACTATTTTTTTTTTGTATGATATAAGTAGATTTCATATTAAGTACTAAATAATTATGGTTTAAACTTCAATAGTTAATTTGTCTTTTAGCTTAAGAAATTATATTTATCGTATTCATTTATATTGTGTAAAAAAAATATTGAAATGTCTATTATTTAGAATTAAGTTTAAATTAGAATGAATAAATTAAGATATATCGATGTAAAATACAAAAATATTTATGTTTTATGTTATTAACATAAACTTTTATAGGTAATATAAAATAAATTCATAATTACAGATTATTACTGTTTGTTTTATTAATTACTTACTAAAATGATTTAATAAAAAAATAATTATTAATTATTATAGAACTTAATCAAATTATTAAATAATAAATAGTTTTTGTTCGCCTCGATTTGATCGATTGGAGATCTTGAAATGATCTAATTTAACGTTTTACCATCTTCATCATCATCGTCACTGTCAACCATTAAGGATCGAAATTTTTTAGAAGGAGGAGAGTCTTCTTCAAATTCCGAAGTTATATTTAATTAATTTTCTTTTTCGACGTACTGGGGTACCATTTTCTTCAATTCAATTTCTAATTCTTTCCAGACTATTTTTTTTTTGTTCTGTAGACAGAAGTTTCAAATCTCGATACCTGGAATCTAATGCCGATGCTTTAGACTCTACTAGACCCATCAATTGCTTTCTTTTATTGAGGTCATTTGATATGAGTGATTTAACTTCTATTATGAAGTTTGAATCTGAGCTATGAACTTGTATATTATTTAATAAGCTTTTGATCAATCTATGTACTATTGATGCAGTAGTATAGTTTTCTCCACCTAGCGTTTCAGTTACAACTTTAAAGGGTTCTAAAACGTCTTTTAAATCTTTCATATTTTTAAAATCACCTGAAGCTTAACCATTTGTTAATTTTTTTTGTTTTTAGAAATTACCAAATTAACCGAATTTTTGTGAATACTTTGTATCATATCAAATGTTGAGTTCTACCGTGTTATACAATCTTGAACGAGTTTACTTTTTTTTTCACCAAATTTTATATATAATATATAATTCTATATATTTTATCTTATTATTGTTAGTAATGCTCACAAAGTGAAGTTTAATATTTACAATACTACCTGGAATCTAATAGCTATTAGATATTTAGATAATAAAATTGATTAATAATATTAAATAATAATCCGTTGTATACTAATAGCTAAATATTTACATAATATTATATAGTGAAAAGATTGGATTTTAACGATATCGCTTTATATCGATAACATTTAACTCAATATCGATATCGATATTGTATCAAAATATTGATATCGTTGGCCAACACTATTGTACATGTCTTCCTTTATTTATGTTCTAATCAAATTTTTAAAATACATGTTAACATTATGTATCTTGTATAGTTGTTTTACAAGTTGTATGTTGTATGAATAAAATATTACACATTTTTGTCTCTAATATTGTTTAAATATATAGGTATTAAATAGTTAAATAGCAAATAAAACAATCAGATTTAATAAACTAAAAAAAATTCTTAATCAATGCTATGCATCGTTTTCTGTAAATCATTAATAATATTAAGAAAACCATTAGGTATTGGTAGGATTTTCTCCTTTCCCTGCTGCAAATTCAAAATAATTATTCTACTATTAGTGAGTGGAAAATCAATTCCTGTTAAGAAGCAAATAATTTGGAGTATTTATGTACAATTAATAAATTATTAACTAATATAATTATCAAATATTTTGTTTAGAAAAAATATGCTCAATTAAAACATTGGCTTGATTCCTTTTATAGTTATTTACAAACTTGTAAAATGAATCTCATACTATAGTAACTTAAATTGTATTCATAGTTCATACAGCCATTGAAGATTAAATCAAATAGCTACAAAACCTGAACATCAAGTAATTAGTTTCATATATTTCTGAGCGAAATATATATCAATTTAAGGCTAGGGACTTTACACTCTAAGAAACCATAGAAAATGTATACATTCATGTCTTAAAAATTTATCATATCCACAATTTGTGAAAATGATTAAGTATGATCATAAAATCTATTGTCTCATTGAAAACTGTTAAAAAATTAAATTAACATGTATTTCTTTTTCTTTTTGAAACGTGCCTTTACACAAGAAAAATTTAAATTTTAAATGCAGTGTTCATAACTATTAAAATCTTACCAAATGGAATAATTGCATTGTGTGAATAATACTTTTTTTATATTTTCAAATAAAAACAAGCGATTATTACAACATGTGATGAATTACCAAATAATGTTTTATTATTTTATTTTTTTTTTCCAATTTTTAGAAAATTAATATTTAATATTGTATAATATTTGAAAAATATAAAATTAATTTCTTTATTATTTAGCTGTTTTGAATGATTATTGAAAAACATGCAAACTCCTGTCTCTAGCCCTAGATATTATGTATATATCATGCTATATAGTCCTTAATATTATTATCACTTTTCTTAATTTTATATTATTTTGTTTTACTTTGTATATTTACGTCATATTAATTCTTCAAAATTAAGATTATTGAATTTGTGTTGCTCTAAATTATCGTAAAAAATAAACATAACCAATTTGTTTTTGAAAAAGAATAAATTTCAATACATTTGAGAAAAAATAATTAAATACATGTATTTAAAATGCTTAGGCAATTCAATAAATTAAAACAATTCATCATGGTTTTAAGAAATAAACAATTATCAAAATACTGTATTTGTTATTTTTTATTTTCATGTACAATGTAAACAAATGTTAAAACCAATTTATGTTACTACTATGAAGTTTCTATACATTTAAAGTAAGTTAACACATTCTTCTAAAAAGTAAAATTCATGGATTTGGATATTTCTTCAGAAGATGATTTATTTCTCTAGGAGTAAGATTATCTTTCCCCAAAGAAATATTTCCTTCTCGAATATTCTGTTTTCTTTTGAATTTGTCAACATGATGTTTATTTGCACACACTTGAAAGGTTTTGATTTCATTTGAACAGCGAGACTGGTCAAATTCATTTTTTTTGAAGCAAGCAAACATAATAGACATTTCATGAACACATGCACGTTCTTTCGACTTATCTCCTTTGCCAGATACTTTGTCTTTCAGTTTTAAGGGTAACAATTCTTCAAAACGAACATCAAGAGGATTCTTTGTGTACCGACGCATATCTCGATAATGCAGAACGCTGCTTAAACGCATCTTGAAGTAAATATGAAAACAATTTAACCACTAATAGAAACTTCAAACGTAATAATTAAGAATATTTAAAAAATAACATTTAATAACCACTACTCACTATGTAGTAAAATCACAGAATAGAAAATATATATTATATAATAATAAATCACGACTGTTTCATCGTTGTTGTCTTCTTATCAGTTAGTTCGTTATCATATTGAATAAGGTTATGGCTTTAGTATTTTGTGCATTGATTAAATTTATATATTGTATATTTAATCGATGTTCTGAGGTTGTTAAGTTGTTTTCACGGCTATTGATCATAAAATAGAGATAGTCCGTGTCACAATTGTATATTTTACTGTGGTCCGTGCCCACAATGTAGATGAAATCGTGTCCGTGCCCACAATGTAGATGAAATCGTGTCCGTGCCCCATAACATTGATCCTAGAGGCCGTAAGCGTTTATTTAAAAACATATTATTTAACAGAAAATATACACCAATATCTCCAATTGGTTCACATATTGGCCTACTCATCATAACAGACACCTAGACATACTCAATTTTTTTAATTTTTCTTATACTATTTCGAACTTAAATGACCCAACATCTGACATTACACCAGTAATTAAAAAAAGGCACAGCAACTTATAGCTCCCCACGTTCTTCGTTATTAAATGGTCCTATAAATTGGGACTACTTTTCAAAATACACGGAAATTCAAGATGTTCAAGAAATTTAAGTACTTAAATAATACGCTTTCAACTATCGAAAAACATAAGTATCAATTAATAAGTACACGCTAGTATAATGTAACAATTATTAACGTTATTTAATAATTATTATTATTTGTCACACATTTATTAACAAACAGTAATTATAAATATAAAATACATAATATGCTAACATAAGTCAATTAATTAATAATGGTTGGTGGATATTTCGTCTATATAATAGAGTAGGTATATCTAGTGACTAGTGGTGAACTGGTGAGTACATATTTTATGTGACCGTGAATCCAGCGTATTTATTAGGTTGGGGGGGATTTTACATTGTAAACATATTGTACTTCCTAAAGTATAATCGAACTAATATTTATACATGATGGTCTGCTTAAGAAGATAAATTAAGAAGATGAAGAAATGATGCATAGTCTGATAGTCATGAGCAACACGATTTATATTCAATGACCAATGTGTATTTCATAAAGTTTCGGAACTTTCGTTGAATCCGTTCAAGTTGCTTACAGGAATCAGCTGTCTGATAATTCCAAACAACTGCCATACTTAATAGTTAATATATTTAACTAATTAAGGGAGTTGGTGAGTTTGAATTAATCTTTAAAATTATATTATTTTAATGAACCCCGATACTTTAAATGCTTTACAAGTAACTAGATCAATGAAAGCACACAAACAAATGGAGGTAGTAAAAGTAAAGCTAATATCACATATGCTAGAATTAACAGTGATGAGTTCGGACTTTCGGAGCCATTCAAATCATAGAAATGAGTAATGGGGAAACAACTTCTGATAAATATCATTGACCGGTATTTTCCAATATTGTGAGACCGAGTGTTTCAAACCAGGAAAAGAAGGAAAGTCTTTTAAATTTGAAAAAAATATACTATTGCTTACGAAAATACGAGTGTTTGAAAACACAAGTAAAAGAAGTCGGGTGGATCAGTTTGTAATGTTTATATTTATAAAAAAGCAAAATGATAGCTTTTCAAATAAGAATCTCTATAAAAAAGTAATAGTCTGGATTGTCATTTATCTATTTTATCTACATTTTAAATACCTATAAATAGCATGTAATTTGTTGAAACTTGATATCTTTTCAAATTCACATCATCTCTAGAAAATTTTTATATGAGTGCTCAAGAAGAAAAAATACTTTTGCGTTAAAATAAATATAATTAAATAAAATGTATTAAATAATTAAACTAAATATTATAAGTATTTTGATGTTTATACATTTTTTTAAATTTTTTATAAAAGCAAATTTAGAGAATAGAAATAATATACATGGACTGTATTTAGGAGTATTTTATTTTGCCCTCGTGCTAAAATCTAAAAGTCAGCGCCCATGGATTGGGAAGGAGGATAAAAAAGATGTAATTTGACTGTAATTAGCACTCTTGAAGTGATTAAACGAATAAGAACTATAGAATAAAGAATAAGTGGAGACGTTGAGAATAATGACAATGAGAGGAGAATATTACATATAACAAAATCGTCGATCGGGCGCGTTCAAATCGGCCATTTCGCGGATCGCGGTCGATAGGGAACGAGTGTCGTTTCGGGTTTCACCTTTTCCCCCGGTGTGGCAGCACTGTCGAAAGGTGAGAGAAATGAAAAAAGAATATTTTTTCTACATGTGTAATGGTTTGATAGCGGTGCGGCGGCTGGTTTCTTTTCTAGTTAAAATCGTTTCGGTTTCGCGTCGAATAGTTGTCCGCTGTTTTGTTTATGTACACGAGTTTTGTATTTCTGACAAACAGTCCTCATTCTACCGGAAGCCCGACAACGTGATTTCAGTAAGTGTTTTATTTTTTGTGCTGTGGCCCGACCAGCCGTCGCTTTCCGTCGCCGAGACGACACGGCCGACGCGGCGATCGTCAAACCTCATGGCGATGATCGTGCGTCTGGGGTTATGTCTGCGTGCGCACACGCCAGTCCGGTTGACACGTCGACTCACGAATAGGCTTTTTTTCTTTTCTCCTTTCATCTTTTAATTCCTTATGCACGTCCCTTAATCCTCCCGGGGGTTGCTCGTTGTTCGCTGTTAATATTCCTCACAGTCCGTCTGGCCACCGATTTTCCACCGCGTTCGCTCGTAGACGGCCGTCACTACTCTGTAGGTACCCGCATCATTTGCACCACTTGCATATAACGTAGGTGGATTTCGATATTTTATTTCGACCCTCGACCCTTGCGATTTTCGCTTTTTATTACGTCACCTCCCTCCCACCATTAACGATCGACCGGTGTCGTTGCACTCGTCCTAAGTCTAACCATTGTATCATTATTATTATTATTATTTATGGATTCCAAACATAAGGAAGGTTGGTGTGGATGGGTTTTTTTTTATTGACTGTGACTAATAGTTGAGTTTGGTCGAAGAAATACTTCAAAAATTGAGAAATCGATGTTGAAAGAAGAAATAAAAACGTTATAAAGAAAATTTGTATGTCAAAATTTATAATTTTGGTGTGAACCTATCATTCGCATCACACATCTAGTGAAGTAGTGAATTGTTTTAAAACGTCACAACAATTTTTTTTATGCTTTAGTATGTTTTGACTATGTGATGCGTTATTCAACATGGTACCTACTAGGTTCCTATGAACAATTTCCTTCTATTACTGTACTACCTACCTACTAATATTCTTTGAATTGGTGTAGTAATAACCATATTACTTCTTTTAAAAAATCAAATATTATATTTAGTAGCTATGAATTTAGGTAGCGAGGTACTTATCTAGGTTTTGTTTAATGTGCCCAAGTATTTTTTGAATAACACTTTCTAACATTGTATTTTTCTCATAGTAGTCTATTAATCTGATACCTACTTGTATATACTTATACTATACATTTTTAATTACCATTGTAAATCAAATTTTATATTTTAAAATTAAGTATTTAGTCTTACAAATAAAGTGCTTATTGATTTAATCAATGGAAACTGCTTTCTCTTATATCCTATTCAATATGATTGTATTTTAATTTTTAATACAGATTTTCTGTATTTTAGTGACTATTAGGTAAATATGTTTCCAGTAGCTATTCCGTTCAGTTTATTACATTTAATTTGTCATTTTCCGATTGGGTACTTAATAATTATGATAAGTTTATTTAATATATTTTAAATTAGAAAAAGTATGCTCCCTTAACAGATCTATTCATCTTTTTCTTTTATTTTCGTTACTTTTATTATTGAATATTAATAACTTCAATTGAGTATTAAAAAAATAAATCATAATTTTGTGACTTCTTTTTTACAAACTCATTACCAATTCAAAATTGGTTTTCATCCATGTTATTGATTGTTATTATTCCTGCATGAAATAGTTTACTATTATACCGTAGTTCAGTAATGTGGAAATCTATAAAGAGGTAAAATGTAAATTGTTATAATACAATTTAATTTATACTGTACAATGAATATCTAATGGTAGTTAATCTTATATATTGATATTACTTTGATATTTATTGAATTTAAATATCTACCTTATCTCAATAGTAAAGTACATTCTCTATTACTCATATCTATAATTTGTTAATTTTATATTCTACGAATAATTCATTTTTCTTAAAATATTTTTGATAGTTAACATCTTAAGAAAATTCTTAATTCTTTTAATTATTTTATTCATTTTTTATTAAGATTAATTTGATTTAATGACATAAATATTAATCAGGTTTCTAAAAGTTTTTAATTTTGTTTTTATGTTGTAATTATGAAAAAAATTTAAAAAAATGTCCCTTAGTACCCGCCGTGGCCAAAATTTACTGTTTGGTAAAATTATGGTTATCGCTGTAATTAGTTTTAAGATAAACTTAAGTATACCTATTATATAATTATATGTAGTTTATTTATTCATTAGAAAATACATCTTTGAGAAAAGCATTGCTCAAAATGTTAGGTTTAATTATTAGACTTTTTCATGAATGCTTTGTACAAGTCAAATAGGTAGTCTCCAAAACTTTTATTTCATAAATACTCACCAAGATCTATTTAATTTCTAAAAGTTTGATTTAACTTGCCTTGATCAACATTTTAAAAAATATTTAAATTTAACTAAAAGCTATACTGTATATTTTCCATAGATATTTTTTTATGTTCATTTGTATAGCTTCTACTAATAATTTACTTTTAAAAAAAATTAATGAATATAATTGATACCTAATATTGTTCAAATTTAATTATCTCATGTTAAATAGCAGGCTTATACAATTTTAATAATATACAAAATTCTTTTTATAGTTATAAATATTATATTTGCTTATAATTCTACTAGTGATTGAATATTTTTATTTATTGTTTATAAATACAGAAAAGACATTTAGTTGATTTATATAAAATAGCTGACCCGACAGACGTTGTCCTGTCTTAATTATAAATATTGAATTCAAATTGGTATAATTAATAAAAAAAGTGTTTATTATTTTAATGCTTTATGATATACAACATTCTTAGTTTTTTTTCTTGCTTGTATATAAATAGTTTTGTTGGTATTCAGACACGGGAACAGGCAACATATAACTGGCCATGTGAAAAACATAGGATTTTCAAGATTGATGCCACAAATACTTAGTGACTGCCCTTGTGAATTATTGACATTGCAAATGCTAGCCGCACTGGAAATTGCAACCGTTTAAAGTCAAATATATATAAGAATATAGAAATATAAGATGGTTTCACGTCGTAGAATTAAAGTATACTTTTCCAAAATATTAGATTGTTTCCAACTGACCTCTGTGCAAAATGCCAATTAATTTATTGCTGTTGTGGAAACAAAATATTTGCTTAATACAGTTATTATATAATAAGTGGTGATTGCCCTTAGATTTTTGCCTTCTCCTTTGTTTCTTCATCCGTGTTTCCATGGTTACCCATAAGTATACCTGTGAACGTTTGGAATTTTCCGTTCCAGTAGATTTTCAAAAATTTTCTTTCATACGAACCTTCTCTCGATAATGACAAACACAACAAGAAATGAATTACTGAAATCATTCCAGCCGTTCACGCGTGATGCGATGACCAAGGGAAATTGGGATTCATTTTTATATATAATATATTTATTTACCACAGACAATTAACATTTTACCATAAACCATATACAAGTGTATAATACAACATACCATTGTTTTTGAGTAATTATATGCTTGTGTTATGACATAGATAATTAATTAATTTTTCCATGATAATAAGGTTATTGGTTAAATATTTATATATATTATTGTTTTTGTATTAAAATGTTTGCTGACCACACTCTTAAAAAGTTTTTTAGACTCGGACATTTTTTAAATTTTTCCATCCTTGTACTTCAAGGAATATTATAAAAAAAGAATTAGCGAAATTGGTTCAGCTGCTCTCGAGATTTGCGCTTAGCAACAAATTCAGCAATTCATTTTTATATTATAGATAACTTAATTATTTTTATAAAACCATTCTCATAATTTGATTTTCAATAAATATTTGATATTTATTCGCATTTAAAATTTTAGTGTTTCAGTAAAGAGAGACCTTTGGTACTCGTTTTATTTGGACTTAACGTTTGGTAAAGAAGCTACAGCCATCATGTTGGAGTTACAGCAGCAAGATATCCCTAAGTTGAAGAGTGAACGCACGGTGTCCAGCAACACCGGTCCAGAAGATGGTGGCAACAATGGTAATAGCTATGACCTTGTGTTTCCAGCTTTACCTGATTCAAAAATATTGGGTCCTAAAAGTATTGGGATCAATGGCCAGTGTGCAGCTGTAAGTGCACCTCCTAAATTATGGAGTAAAGTTCGAGCTTCAACTGTAAATCAAGTAATTTGATATGCCATTTTTATTATTAAATTTAGAAGAAAAAATTTTTATAGTACATTATTATTAGGATTATAAGATTTTCTCTTCTGTATAAATAGTAATTCCAGGAAAATTTTTGTTGATTGATAATAAGGATATTATATAAATATTATATTATTTATACTATGTACAATTTTTAGGTATTTACTATTTCTGTCCAAGACCGTAAATCAGATAATAGTGAAAAATTTGGAGAAGGAGAATCCAAACGTATTTGTAGCCAAATTACAAGAGAAACTGGAGCAGAAATTGAGATTTCTACATCAAAGAATATGAACTTGACTTTTCTGGTCAGGGGTAAAGAACTTGATGTTGTTGAAGCGAAACGTAGGATTATTGCTAGCTTCCAAACTCAAGTAAATTATACATATTATTAGACTATTGAACTTTTTTAATAAGATTGAGTGATAAACATAATTTACATAACAATATATAATTTATAATGAATAATTTTTTTACTTTATGGTTTCTTATATGAATAAATTGCTATAATATGTTTTTGTAAGCAATTTTAACTAGAATATTTATGGTATTTTTACAATTGTAGGCTACTAGTGCTGTTCCTGTTCCAAAAGAACATCATTGTCAAGTGATGGGTAAACAAGGAACTCGTCGTAAGGAAATTGAACAGCGCACTGGTGCACGTATTCAAATGCCGAGCATTCAAGATACATCAGATATTATCAATGTTACTGGAACAAGAGATGCTGTAGAAAAAGCAGTACAAGAAATTCGCATGATTTCTGATGAGTTGGTTAGTTTTTTTAAGCAATAAATATTTGTTTACCAACCAATAACATACATTTTTAACAGTCCAAAAAAGCATTTGAAAAGATAGAAATTCCAAAAATTTTTCATCCTTTCATAACTGGTGGTCACAACGAAAAACTTAATAATCTTATGAAAGAAACTGGTGTTAAGATTCATGTTCCTCCGCCATCTGTCAATAGAGATGAAATAACAATCGCAGGAGATAAAGAAGGAGTTCAAATGGCTATTGAAAAGATTAAAAATATTTATGCAATTATGGTATGTGTCAATTATATGTTTTAATGAATCGAAATATTAATTATTTTAATAAGGTTTTGAATGTTTGTGGTCATTCTTTGAAATTTTAAAAATGAGAAATTATGTGTAAATGTAAATTAAAATATATTTGGAAAATTGTATAGATTATTCTAAATAAATTATATTGATTTAAAAAAAAAATAATACTGATAGTTGAATTATTTAATTATTTGTCTTGTAGGAAAAAGAATCAGCTACTGTGTTTGTGGAGATACCAAAACAAAAGCATAAGTACTTAATGGCGCAAAAAGGAAGTGGTATTCAAGATATTTTATTGGAAACAAACGTTAGTGTGGAAATGCCCCAACAGGATTCAGACAAAGAAACAGTTACCCTTAGAGGGTTATATAAGGATTTGGGAACTGGTAAATTAATACTTATTTTTAATAACATACTGGATGCAATTTACATTTAATTATAAATTCTGTGTTAGGATTAACAAAGTTATATGAAAAAGCTAACAGTATGACCGCTGAAACAATTGAGTGTCCTGGGTGGATGCATAGATTTTTGATTGGAAAAAATGGTTCCAATTTACGAGAACTGATTGAAGATAATGAAAAGGTATGTTATTTTATTATTTTTAAGTATATGAAAGAAATAATTATTTAATCCACCATTTGAAATATTTTTATAAAAGGTGCACGTTGAATTTTCTGATGACAATAAGATAATTGTTGAAGGTCCAACTAATATGATTTCTAAAGTTATCGATTCTTTAAAAAAAGCTATTGAATGTTATGTTTCTACAGAACTTGTAGTTGATCCAAAGTTCTTCAAACATATAATCGGGAAGAATGGAAGCAACAGTATGTTTATTTTATTTTTGTTGATAAAATAAATAAATTAGTATTACGTAATATTATTTATTTTATTATTTATTTTTTATTAATTATTTTTCAGTCAATCGTGTTAAAAATGATACTGGTGTTATTATCAACATTTCTGAGTCTGATAATAATTCTAACATTATTCGTATTGAAGGACGAAAAGATGGAGTAGAATTAGCCAAAAGTGTATGATTAATATTAAATACTAATAATATTTTAGTCGAGAATTTATATTATTTTAGTTTATATTATGGTTTTCTTATAAATTAAATTCTTATCATAGGAATTGGAAGAAATGATTTACAAGTTGGAGAATGAAGTTGAAAAAGAAATATCGATTGATCAACGCCACCATCGAGCTATAATTGGGGTTAAGGGTGAAAAAGTTAGGGAACTTCAGGAAACCTTAAATGTTCAAATTACATTCCCCAGTTCAGGTAATTAATTATATTAGACTATTTAATTTGTGTGTTTTGTGTACTAATTATTTTATTTTTGTTAAAAGTTGAGGCTAGAAGCAATTTAGTCAAAATACGAGGTTTGAATGATGATGTAAATAAAGCATTCAAATCATTAGCTAAATTGGCTAAAGAGTTGGATGAAGCCAACTATGTGTTAGAAATTCCTGTTTTTAAGCAATTTCATAAACTTGTTGTTGGAAAGGGTGGAGCTAATATTAAGAAGGTAAATATCTTGTGATTTAATTCCTTGAAATATTTTTATTAATATATTTAAATATATTAGATTAGAGAAGAAACTGATACAAGAATTGATTTACCCCGTGAAGGTGAAGATAGTGATACTATCAAAGTTATGGGAAATAAAGAAAAAGTTTTAATTGCTTGTGATATGATAAAAAAAATACAAAATGAAATGGTTGGTTAATTTTTATAATATAATAATAATATATTTTTATTTATCTCTTAATCTTTTTCTTTTAGGGAGATATTGTAACAAAGGAAATTGTGTTGGGAAATGTTAAAGTTAGAAATGTCATTGTTAATCTTGGAAATAAGTTCATTCAATCTATTAAAGAAGATTGTGGTGGTAATGTTACATTAAAATTACCAACTGTTAAAGGAGACAATGTAAGTATAGTGTAATTTAATTACATGATATATATTAAAATATTAATTTAACCAATTGAACAATTTAATTTAAAATATTAATATTATAATATAATAATTGTTTTGCATACCTAGTAAACATAGGTTCCTATTTGTATTAAGAAACATAATTTCAGCTATTGCTATTTTACAATCATCATTGAATAAGAGCTTTTGCCCCTTTTTTGAAAGACTTTACTCATTGTCTTAAGCAGCTTTGAGTGTCTTGTAATTTGCCCAATTTGTGTTTGAAAATGCTCAGGATAGTAGATGCTCTAAAATCTAGATATTTCTCTAGTTATTTATTTCAGACTCATGTCTTATAGCAGTGGTTCCCAATCATTTTTATTCCGCGCCCCCTTTGTAGATTTTCGAACTCTCACGCCCCCCGCCCCTTTAATAACATGAAAAATATATCACTTTTTTGTGTACTTAAAAAAGAAATTATAAAATATCCGAGATGAATTCAATTTATTGATGATAATAATTATAAAATATAAATCATAGTAAAATAGTAAGTAATATAATATAATGAAATTTCAAATTTACGATTTATTAATGTGTAGGCTGGCAACACTTTTCTTTTGACAATTTTTTTATGTTTGGCTCAATGTTTGTTTATCAATACTTTATCAATATCTTTATTGATTATATTTATGTCTCTTTATCAATATTCAATAACCAGTCGTTATTACTTTTCATATTTTCCCTACATTTTAAAATAAAAACTGTATTTTGTAATGACTGCTAACGCCTCCCCAGAAATGTTTACACGCCCCCCCAGGGGGGCACGCCCCCCAGGTTGGGAAACGCTGTCTTATAGTGTCCAATAATTCTGTTTTTTTAAAGTTACTGATAAAATCATTTGTATTTAATTTTTATAATTCTAAATTAATTTTTTTTATATTTTAAATTAACTGTTAATAAAAATTGTAAAAAGATGATGTGCTAAAAACAGAAATGTATTCTAAATTAATCTCCCTCATAATAGAACATTTAAAATGCTTATAATTAGTAAACTGATAAATATTTTTTTCCATTTGTCTACAAAGTGAAATACCACAATTTAAGTGACTCTTATCTCCAAATTGTTTTTCTGCAATTTTGTACAATTGTATTTATATATTTTTTAAGTCTTATGTAATAATGGTTACATGGTGGTAAATATATTGTATATTTAAAGTACATGTAGTTAATTTATTGAGGAGCTTATCAAAGTCTAAGACCTTAAATTCTTTATAAATAAATTTAGTACAAGTAAGAATTGGAGCTTTTAAGATAAATTTTATAATTTTATTCATAGTTGATTTTAGTTTGGTCAAGTGGATATCATAGGCACCTCCCCATATCTCAATACCAAATGTAATTGTTGATTGAACTAAGGAAATATAAATAATTATAAGTTATTGCTTGTCAAAAGTATATCTTAGGTCCTTAAAAATATTAAAGAATTTAAGACTTAAATAACCTATTTGTATTTGAATTGGGAATCAATATCTATTTCTAGATAGTTTAGTTGCTTACAATGTGTATTTGTCTATGTTTATATTGTCTTTTTAAGTAAACTTTAATTTACAGACTATAGTTATCAAAGGACCTGAAGATGATGTCGATAGTGCTATTACACAAATTCAGACAATGGTTGATGAAGTTCATAACTCAGTTATTGATTTGAAAGTAAAGCCGGAGTTCCACAAATATTTAATTGGAAAAAAACGAGCCAATGTTAAAAGGGTATGTTGTTAAAATAATATAATTTACAATGTGTTAATTTATAATCTTATACTTGGTTTTCAGATCAGAGATTTAACTAACACTAGAATAATTTTCCCACCTGAAACTGATTCCACTAATGAAAATATAACTATTATTGGTAAAAAAGATAATGTCGATAAGGCAAAGGCAGAATTTGAAGTTATGATAGTTGATATTAGTAATGTTATCGAAGAACGTGTAGAAATTAATGAAAAATATCACAAAAGTTTTGTGGCCAAACGTGGAGAATTTTTACACAAATTGGAAGAAGAATGTGGTGGTGTTAAAATTTCATTTCCCAAACCTGGCGCTGGAGATAAAGTCGTGCTTAAAGGTAGCAAAGCAAATGTTGCTCTTGCTAAGCAAAGACTTTTAGACCATGCAAAAGTTTTGGTATGTATAATTTTATATTAATATATTAAACTAATCAGTTTTACAAATTCATATGAGATGTTTAATGAAACATGAGCAACAATTTGTAAATACAACTTAATAAGTTAAAACCTGTAATAGTTCTGACTAATATATATAGATATTTATACTTATATTAGCTTAGTTTATATTAATGTATTAATATTGACATTAATTTTTAATTTGGGATAACTTAATTATTTTGATTCAGGAAAATACTATTCAAGTTGAAGTTAATGTTGATCCAAAGTATCATCGTCACTTTGTTGCTAGACGTGGTGAAATAATCAATCGAATCATTGATGATTGCAATGGAGTATCTATAACATTCCCTAAACTAGCATCTAATGATAGTGTTGTCATCATAAAAGGTGACAAGACCAATGCTGAAGAGGCGAAACGTAGAATTGAAGAAATTGTGAAAGACTTGGTTAGAATTCACTTTTTAAATATTTTTATTTCTTTTTTCGAGTATTATTAAATCATAAATAAGAACTCAAGCCAACAATTATTAAATAAAGAATACTTGTGAATTTAGTCATTTATTTAATTTGTTTAATATATTGATATGTTTTAGGAAAATATAATTGAAATTACTATGAGTGTTCCTCCAAAACATCATCGTCATTTTGTTGCCCGTCGTGCCGAAGTAATTAATCAGATAAGTGCAGAATATAATGGAGTTACTGTTACATTCCCACAAGTTAATTCAAATTCTAGTGAAGTTTTGATTAAAGGCCACAAGGATTATGTTGAAAAAGTCAAAAATAAAATTAATAATATTGTTATTGACTTGGTAAATGTTTAACTGAAAATTATTGTTCTTGATAAATTATAAATCAATGTTTTAATATTTTAGGAACAACGTGTTACAATTGAAGTTATTATTCCACAAAGAATGCACAGAGTTTTGATGAGAAACCGTGATTTATTAGAAGGCATGAGAAGAGATTTAGATGTTTGGATTAAGTTTCCTGAAAGACCACCTGGTATATATTTTTATACACTTTATTGCATTAAAATTAAAACTATTATTGTGTGATATCTGCCTTTCATATGATGCAATATATGGAGACACATTAATTTTTTTTTTGCCTTTTTTTGACATTTATTGCAATTAAACACTAATTAAGGTTGCATTGGAATATGTATATCAAAGATTATTTAATATGAGGTAGCTGCACTACATTTTAAATTAATGATTAAGGAAAATGTCTGGTAAAGAATAGCCTCTTTGGATAGAATTAAAGTGAGAGTATTTCAAAAAGAGAGCAATTTAAAAGAATGTCAAGTTGGTATATCTTAATCATATTTGTGATGGTGGAGAGTACAGAGAAGAGGAATTTAAGAAAACATTGTTAATTTAATTAGAATTTTTAATTTCACATTACAGAAATATTAAAAATATTAAGGAACTAATTTAATTATATTATATTATAATAATTAAATTATATTATCTATTAGTTGTGATTATTCATTTAATTTTGTAAGACTTACAATTAATTTAAAAACATAAGTTTAATAAATAAGAATATTTTGTATGTTTACTTTGATAATAATATTTGAGGCAATTGTATGCATTCTGTTATTCCTAAATACTCATCGACAAACAAGAACTTATTTGTGAGTCTTAGCTTTTGCATATTTTTCTTTCAATAATGTGTCTTGCTAATCTGTGGTTGGTGAACTTTCCTTTTATGTGTTATGTTAATGGTTTTGGTATGGATTTTGATTATATTCAATTGAGATTAAGGTTTTTTTTTGTGGATTAAACAAACTAGTTAGCAATTAAAAAATAAATGGGAATTTATTACTAAATGTCTATCATTAGGTAAATCAGTGGAAAAACAAAATTAGGATAGTGAAATTTCTAGAGTTCAAAATCTGATTTGGTATTTAGAGCTATTTTTGATTTCTTACTTTCTTTAATAGTGCTGAAATTATTGCATGTAAATGTAAACTATGTAACTTCATTCAATTTCAATTTTACATTATAACCTATCTTTTTTTTTATAAGCATTAATTTACTAAATAATTTTATTCATACATTATTTATAGAAGATCAGTATAATCGTGAACAAGAAGATATTAATGGAGAAGATGCTGAGGAAAATCGTACTCCTAGTGTAAATGATATAGTTACAATTTTTGGAAAACCTGAACATTGTGAAAGTGCTAAACAAATATTAATTGATAATATACCAAAAACTATTGACGTGAGTTGAAACACTTTTTATATCACTTTTAATTCATGCATGAATGTTATTTTTTATCATGAAAGTTAAATTTATGTTATATTAAGTTATATTAATGTTTCAAATATCTGTTGTAGTTAAACGTACCATCTGAGTATCATAGATCATTAATTGGTACCAAAGGTGCTACAATCCGAAAACTTAGTGAAGATTACAATGTTCAGATTAAAGTTCCAAATCAAGAACAAAATGCTGATATTATAAAAGTAATGTAATTTTTATATTAAATTATTTAAAAATGATACTATATTTTATATAATATAAAAAATGTATTTAACTAGTTCAATTTTGTTTTTTTTTTTTTATTTAGATAACTGGGGTACAAAAAGATATTGATGAAGTAGCTGAAGCTATAAAAGAAGAAATGAGATTGTATGATGCTGGTAAAGAAGATAGACAATTACGTTCATATGAAATTCAGGTAAATTTGCTATTTTAAGAATTTTTTATCATTTAATAAATGAATATTAATTATAATTAGAGCGCGGATTTCTATGCAATTGCATATTTGTTTCCTTTTAATATTTTTGGATTTTTGTCAGTATTCTCTACAAATCATCATAATTTGAGGCAAATGGTGAAATTTTTTTTTGCATATTTCTGCATATTTCAATGTTATTGCATAATTTTGCATATTTAGGCAAAATTCAAAATTTATTGCTTATTTATTGCATATTTGAAGCAAAAATTTAAAAAAATTTATAAAATAATATTTTGTCAAGTAGAATGAATTTTATGGGCACGACGTAAACTTAATCGCTCTTGCTCTGTCAGTCGGTTATCGTCGTTATCGACATACCACTCTGTTACATCGACGATTAGAAAATAATCTATGTACTTTGTCCGTAAATTGTTAACATGCCGAAAATAAGTGCAGTACTATCAGGCGAAAACGTTCAGCTCGAAGATGTTTATCAAGACCCGAAAATAATAAGTTGCTTCAAATATGCCCCAACAACTTCGGTTGACGTCGAACGTTCGTTTTCAGTATTTAAAAATATGTTAACTGATAAACGTCATAGCTTCACTCAAGAAAAACATTCGTTTTAATAGTAAATAAAATTAAAAAAATTTAAAGAGAAATTTATATAAGTATTTAATATTTTAGTATTTAAGTAATTAATTGTTATAAGAAGTTTAATTTGTAAAATTTTAAATAAATAAAAAAAATGAATTTCATGATTTTTACTGCATATTTTTGCATATTTTCATGATTTTTACTGCATATTTTTTTGCATATTTTCATGATTTTTACTGCATATTATATGGCATATTTTGATACTTTTTAGTGCATAAAAATCCTCACTCTAATTATAATAAACCGTTATTATTCAATGTTAAAAGTAAAATTAAAAATGTATATAAGGGATTGTAATTATTGAAATATTTATAGATGGTTATTGAACCGGAATTCCATCCCATGATAATTGGTAAAAAGGGAGAAACTGTTCGTAATTTACGTAACAAATATGGTGTTCAAGTGAATTTGCCTAGAAGAGGTGAAGGTAACAATGAAAATATTGTGACAGTTGTTGGCTATCAGCAAAAAGCTGAATTAGCAAGAGATGAGATTCAAGAAATGGTCGATAAACTTGTTAGTTTTTTTAAACCTTATAGCAGTAATAACTTATATCCGATTATCTTATAAAAGTTTTTATCTTTTTATAATTAGAGAAATGTGTACAAGGAAGAAATTTACATAGACAGTAGAATTCATTCAAGATTAATTGGTTTTCGAGGACGTAACATATCACAAATTATGGACAAGTATCATGTGGATATTAGGTTTTCCAAGTCTGACAGTAACAATCCAGATTTAGTTACTGTTTATGCTCGTGAAGATGCCACTCAAGATGATGTTTTAGATTGTGTTGATGATTTAGAAATGATTCAACAAGATTATGTAATTTGATTTTTTTTTTTAGTTATCAATTAATCAATAATTCTAAAATCACTTTTATATTAAAATAAGATATTAATTAAATGCTACAATTTTTCTTTTTATTTAGTTGGTTGACCTTTTGGAGAATGAAGCTAAAGCAAATTTAAAACCCAAACCTGATAGCCAATCTGTTCCCAATGGTAATCATAACTCGCAAGGTGGTGCAGGATTTGTTATGGGCAATGGAGCACCTTGGGAAAAAGCTCATCCTGATACAAATAGTACCAGAGATTTCCCATCATTTGCTGGTATTGCAACGTCCACAAATAATACAGTTTCTGAAAAAGCTAATCTTCCTAGTTGGGGAAGTGGACGTCGTTAGTTATGTTAATTCTTTAATAAAATTATTGTTTCCAATATTTTTTTTGCAATTTCAATTAAAAAAAATAATTATATAGTGTCTGGTTAACACTAAACTGAATTTTCCCAAGTAATTAAATTAAAATTTAATAATTATATTTTAAGAATAGATTATGTTTAGAAAAAATGTGTTATTTAATAGAAAACGAGAAAAAATAATATATATATTTTTTTTTTTACCATTAGATGGAAAAAATTCTATATTTTCCAGGCTGTGAAGAAAAAATGCTGTATAAAATAATAGATTGTAACCATTTGGGTCTCATTTTTCTTGTGTCCGCTATGTTTTTAACAGATTATACTAAATAAAAATGTTTTTATATCATTATAATGTAATGTTAAGTCTAAAAAATGTTGATCATATTTTGTTATGCTTTTAGTGTTATTTCTTCTATTTGTTTTAAACATTTTTCTGGTTTTTTTTCGACCAAATTGAAAAATAATCCGTAAATTATTTCTATTTTTAAATTATATTTCATCTGTTTTAACAGATATAGTGACACGGTATGTATTAAATTAAAGAGACCCAAAAATAAAGGGTTTTTTTGATAGGGAGTAAAATAAACATCTACATAATTAAGACCTTTTAAAGGTAATTATAATCAGACTTGTCTATTCATTTTATATTTTGTTTTTTTTAACATTTTAGCCAATTTAAGTTTGAAAACAAATGACTCGTTACTCCATGTTATTATTTTTTTGTGTGTTACAAAAATGATTCTTTCTCTTTGGATCTGGTTGGCGTTAATAGCGACATAAAATAACTAAATTGATTTATTTATTGATCTACTAAAAGTGTTTTCAATCAATTGTATATAATACAATGCCTATAAATATGAGACATTTAACACGTAACAAATTTGTAATTACGTGGCTATTATTTAAATTTTGTTTCCCATTAATGTTTACTTCATTTTTACAGTTACCAGTTCTGCATTAAATTGATTATACATAGACAATAAAATAAACATCAGTATTTATTTTTCAATTAGTTGATTTAAATTGTTTCAAATTCTGACAAAAATAAATTATGTTAAACAATAATATACTGATAAATAAATTTTTTTTTTTTTTTATTATTTGTATTATCTCAAACCAATGACGTATTTCAATTACTTATTAATGTACATTTGAGTTAAATGCAGTCACATTTTAAGCTAATTTTTCTAAGTAATCAAATTCAATCATTTTAGTTACATTTTTTATTTACCTCATTGTGTGTATTCGTTTTAGTTTATATATTTATATTTTATATGTATAAACAGACACAAATCATTAACTAATTATATTATCTACATTCTGTATACATTATTTTTCCACTACTACTGTCCTTCGATTATTTTGTGTGCAAACTATGTAATGTATTTTGAAAACTGTATAATAATAATATAATGTTCAGGGTTGAATATTAATAAATTTATTATTTATAACTGTTTTATTTTTATTAATACTGGTGTTTTATATTCTATAGAGTTTCCTTAAACAAATATCCCTTTCTTACTATTTTTATTATTAATATTATAAGTTATTAAAAAAAGGTACTGTTTTGATTAAGGTATTATTTATAAGAAACTATTTGCTTTGATCAAATCATTGTTGGTAATTTGGCACTGGTGTCTGGTAGTATTTATTGGCGATATAAAGTATTGACCATATTGTAAATTTTTGTATTCACTTCTTGGCTTATATACTTGATTGAAATATAAACCAAAACATACTGTTCACTTTTAAAAAAGTATTTAATTGTACATAATACTAAAGTGCAATAATCTCTAATAAAACCAAAAAAATAAAAAAATTTTCATGCATTTTTTAAATTAATAAGTCACAGTGAAGTGCGTAAGTACTGAGTATTCAGTTCTAATATTTTCGTTCTTGAAAACATTTTGTAGGGGCGAGCTTCTACAAATCACTCTTACCCTCTTTTTGAGTTACCAATGTACATTATTTGAAAATATGAACCGCATATGCGTTGTAGAATTCACGTAGGGAACATGTGGCTTTAGATGGGACAAATGTACCATCTAAATACCATATCACTTCAAAACACGGTTGCAATCTTTTTTCTGGGATTTGTGCCGAGGCTTATTGGGTCATTACGGACAATGCGGCTGGGTGGATTTTTGGGTTTCATCATAAGTACACCACTTACAAGGTGGTATATAAGTATATTGTGTGTACAAGTAGGGGGTACTTCCGTGATATTTATAGGTATATCGGTGCATAGCCTACTAAGCGTTTGATCGCGCGCACGTGTATTACGGAGATAATAACTTTTTCCTCGGCAGCCTCGATTGATTGTTTCAACAGTGATTAAGTCAAAGATAGGAGCTTTGTTTTGTGGAAATTCGTCCTAGTCGTATTTCGTTTTGGCGACAGTAATAATTATAAAAGGACAATGATGAGATGATCTCCGGAGACGGAAGGGGGGGGGGGTAGATAAATGCGGTAGGTACAGCTTGTTTAGTTTTTAACTATCGAAATATCGATTTTTTCATAATGGCATTACGTGGTGCGTTTTGACTTTTAAATAGTATTGTAAATATGTATAGTACAATATATTGCTTTATCCGCACGGCGCACAATACTGAAAGCTTGAAATTGACATTTTTATTATTAAAACAAAGAAATGCTTTCTTCGTGGTATTTATACTTTAATTAATTTTGTTATCCTATATAATATACTCTTTAAATATATATATATATATATATATATAGGTGGGTATATTACAACATTATATTATAAGTCTTAAGACGACTCAGACAGAAATACTTGGTTGTATTATGAGTGTAATATAGTTGTTTTCTCTTTGCCTATCCTTCAGCACTGAATATAGTGAATACAATAACTTTATGCGCGCATTGAACGGAACTCACTTCTATTTATTTTATAAAAAATAACTTAAGACCACTTTAAATAGGTAGTATTTATATCTTGCATAGTTCCTTTGAAAATCTGAATGAATTCTGAATGCACGCACGAGTGGTACTTTAAACGGGTATTTTTTAGTCAGTAGTTTGTTTTAGAAAATCCATGGAAACTAAATAAAAACTTCGGGATGTCTACAAATCACACATTATTTAAGGCATTAACTTTTATATAAAAAAAAAAAAAAACATTTTACGGGTGTAAAAATAATATTTTCAAACGGACTCGATATTGATTGATCCCTCGTGAGATTTTGAAATCAGTAAATTTCATGAGTTACGGCAACGTCAATGCCGTTACTAATGATTGATTTTGTTCTGTAAATTGTTGGTACATCATGTATTTAGTTTTTGAAAATTAATAATTTAAAGAATCGATGGTTTAGAACTAGCATAACTTTAAGATACAAACGCATTTTAACATTATAAAATATTTCAAAGTGTACCAATATAATATTACATCATTCGAACTTTTCAGCCCATTATCCAGGTCGTATAATTTTATTGTAACTCGTAAGAGTATTATGTTTACTTACTGGCTTCTATTATAACTTTGATATTGCCATCTCGAAATGCGCACGTAAAACGGTATTTAAAATTATAAAGCAGTATGTAGTTACCCGAGTGTACGAAGTAGGTACGTTAATTTTGTTAAATACTTGATGGAGCTATACTGTTTGGTTTTGACCATAAAAATTAAATTGCAATTCGTGTTTCTAGTTTTATTTATTTATTTAGCGTTGATATCCTGCATAATTTAATTTAAAGAAGTAATTACAATACCACTGCAGTGACTAAGACTAAGTATACTGCTGACAGTCCCAAGCCCGGGATAAAAGTGTGACAGAATTCTTATCGAACTTAACAAATACTTACACAAAATCGATAACATGATAAATTATATTAAATCGAGCTTCGCTCTCAGTATATTCTTTTCAAACGCGATAATTGTTACGTTCAAATTTAAGATACCAACACTCTTTTCACACGGTCTGTTTTGAGGTGTGTGTCAGCTGAGATTGTCCGGTCCGGTGTTTTTGA
Source organism: Periphyllus acericola (assembly GCA_949715065.1). Lineage (NCBI taxonomy): Eukaryota > Metazoa > Arthropoda > Insecta > Hemiptera > Aphididae > Periphyllus > Periphyllus acericola. The sequence goes on along the minus strand of OX454267.1, from coordinate 32,000,769 downwards.
AGCCAATAATCGAAACATTTCCTTCCCCAAACGGATACAATTTTAATAAAATATTTCACTCATTGTTTTTCTTCTTTTTTCATTTATTGTAGATATATTCAATTTAAGTATCATGGCAGAAACGGTAAAATATACACCAATATATTATTTTATCTATAAACTATTAACAATAAAAAAAACACATTAAATAAGATTGAAGAGCGATCAGCTATAAATTGTATAATATATAAATTAAAAAAATAAAAATGAATACCAAATCTGGTTATGTTAATATTTGTTACTCGAATTGCTTCCGAATATTTCGGTGGAAATTCGAGTATCCCTATGTTTACAATTTCACATACTCGAATTTCCATCTGTAGCATCGAACAGAAAACAATCGATATCATTTGAAATCGATGTCGATACTTATCGATATTGGAAACAAGTGTACGTTTTTTTTTTCATTCAATAAGTTATATAAGACTGAACTGGTCAACAACTTGGTAATTTACTAGTATTACGCCCGTGTTTTTAAGGTGACCAATAAAGTCGGGATTTAATTGTGTTAAATATTATAATAAATACAAATATTGCATTTAGTTATATATTGTCGTGGATTTAGGATTATAGTATCATGTTTTATTTGATGTACCAACTAACCAACGAAAACTCGAAATTGAAACCTTCAATACATTAAACATCAGGAGCTCCAAGGACCAAGACGTGTTCTTTGGTTCATCACCATAACACGGTGTATTGGTAAATTAGTATTACTATAATGTACCGAATACAAAAACGGATCTACAAATTAAAATAATAATACTTTGTAAATACCACTACTGTCTACTGTTTTGGGCTTGGAAATATTTTTTTTTATGAAAAATGTTAATTAGATTAATAATCACGGTACTAGTTATTTTTACATGATACCAACATGTATTATTTTAGTTTACTTTAAACAATTGTATAGTTTTTTTGGCTCTCCTCGAATGTAACATAATTACAGATACGTGTACAAATCGATAGTTTATATCGATTATATTGATTCGAACAAATGGTAAATTTTCAATTGGGAGGCAATTCGAGTGGCTCCCAGACAACTGCCGTTAAAATGTATATTTTTATCGATGTACAAATACCGTTAACTTTGTACAGCGACGCTCGGACCATGCTCTGGTTCATTAGATCATAAATTACTGTACATAATGTGAACCGAGTGAATTATGAAACTCTTAGTATTTTCTAATTGAACAAAGTATGACCTATTGTGTTCGCGAGAAAAAAAGAAATAAAAAAAATATACCAACTTCACGTTTCTTCAATTCGGGTGCATAAAGTTGGTAAACATTCCAAGAATTGAATTAGGTACATAAAATGATCACGTATTTATTTATTAATTTAGTATAATTAGTTAGTTAATAATAGTGTTTTAATTGGAGAAGACGTAACAATATAAGCGTATAAGTAAAGTGCTCCAAAGTTAACTCAGGACTACGTTATAAATTATAATATTTTTCATCCCCATTTTAAATTATATGAACTTTGGAAAAAATATATTAAACACTTATTGTTTTTTTTTACCATACTGAGTTGGAGATTATTCATTTAGATCAAATGCGATTTTGTTCCTTACTTGTTCGAGTTCAACATTTTTACGATTCTAAATTGTTCGCGTGGTGATGAAATTCTTTCGAGTTGAATATACGAGTATATATTATGGCTATATATTTTAGTCTTATATAGTTATAAGGAATTATTATAATTTTAGTTCAATTACGTACTGATAATAATGTACTGAAGTACATTATCTTTTATTGTTGTATTTTATCATAACATATGCAGGGTGTATACAGCCGAGGATTTGCCAATTGTGCTACTCGTATATCCTGAGATAATGAAGATATTCAAATTCTGTTTTTTACGTAAGAATCACAGCGACAAGGACTTAATCACATATTTCAAATTTTAAATAAGTTTAATGTTTTGTGGTGTTATATTATAGTAAAGATACAACGATGATGGTACCACACGAATATTATGTGTGTAACTGCTGCAGTATCAAATAATCGATCCGTGATCTAATGGCGGTATTATTGCTAATGATTAAAATATCGATTAAATAATCGTAGTAATCGTGTAATTCATGAAAAAACAAGCGTATGAAGATGAGGGTGGTATAATATTCTCAACTGACATTGTTTATGCAAAAAAATATAGTGTACAGATTTGATTGGTTCTATTTAAAACAGGACACGGCGTTGAAATAGCACCTCCAGTACAATCGTCCTTTTTGTTGATTTCGTCTCTGCATCTAAAAGAATACAACAGGTTTATATAAAAAAGAAATCCGTATTAAACATTTTGGTGGTACACAATTACATTAAATCAAAAACGTTTAAAACGCAGCGCGTAACGGCTAAAAACTGTTTTGAAACTACGCAATAGTCAATTATACATTATATTTATATATTATTTGTGTATAATTATAAATTATCGTAGAAAATATAAATTATTAATTCTTTATTTTCGTAATGATTTATATATACAGTTACCTAGCAGTGGCGTACACAAATATTTTCAATGAAGCGAGGAGGAGTGGGGTAATTTAATATTTTTACACATTTGGCATAAGTTCGGATGATTTTACACATCATAGGAAACAATTTTACTTTTAACGAATATTACTGACGATTCTTCTTCTGTTATCAGGTGTATAACTTTTTTTTATTTGTACTCGTAAAAAATGTTCGTTGATTCATTTCATTTTTCATATTTTAGAAAATTCTACAGAAAAATGATTATAAAAGCTAGAATTTACCTACCAGAAATTTGAACATCAAATAACAGCTGTCCAAATCCAATAGCCTAATAATTGAAAGATAATGTATAAATATCCGTCGATTGTCGATAATTCGGCTCGTATTTGCGTTTGATATTACATCGATATATTGAAATCATATCGATATTAGTATTTAATAAATACAAGATATAATAAGATATATAGTACTTGCCACGAGTCAAAACCTATGATATTTTTTTTTCTTATTATTATGCCAGTATTATCAATATTTAATGTTAAAGCAAGTATTTAATAATTAATTATTCTATCGGCCGTTTGGAGTATTTTTGTCAATTGGTTACGTGTCTCACATATGGATGAATACGTTTTGATTGACGATAGTGAAGCATATTGTAAACGCTTGTATTATTTCGTTTTAAATTAAAGTTTTCGCGTAAAAATTAAGTTATTGTTGATTAGTCGACTGACGGAATGTTAAGTTATGATCGCAAGTGATAAACCGCTTGAGCAGATAGTATTGTAGCAGTACACATCAGCAGGGTGTCGAGGAGCCCGGGGGGTTGATCAGCAATCGGGGCCCGGGATTTAGCCTATACTTATATACATATCTTATATTTTAGATGATTTTCGATGAAGCCGTCTGCACGCACGACGATCACTGATTATATCATGTGTAATAATATTTTATTTATAGAACTATTCGAATTTAAAAACCCGTGATAACGTAGCTGAACGTAAAATATATGTACAGCAAATGAATGGTGTTTTACCGTTAAAAATATAATAGATAATTTTTATTTATACGCCACGATCGAGGGCCCGGGAGGCGATTGCCCCCTCGGCTCCCTGGCCAGTCCGCCCCTGCACATCAGTTCAGCACGTCGATCGATGTTTAAAAGCTGTACGGAAATAATTCGAAATCGGTTTCGCATGCTGTCGTTTTACTCGCTCGGAATAAATGTGTACGCTCACTCCGCGAGTTATTTCGTTGTAATTTTAGTGCAACGTATATGTGCAATAAATGATGTACATAATAATATATATTTACGTGTGCGTGGGTGTGTGTATTTTTACTGCGAAAATATTCGAGTTTTAGTTATTACGGATATCAATTTTACTATTTTTTCCGTTTTATACATGTGTACACTATATATTGTAATATTATTACACATCACTATGTGGTACACGGCTATTATTAGTGTATATCATTATTATTACTATACGTATAAATATTATTATTATACGCGGTGTGATAAAAACAAAAATTGTCATGCGGAAAAATAAAAATATCAAAACGTATAATATACATATAATACATCCTCATCGTTGGATGGGTGAATCGGCTAGCGAAGTGAACTGCACGGACGAAGCTCGGTATACAATTTTATGTCGTCATAATGTACACTACGTATTCACGCGTGTAATATTATTACCATACGTCGAAAAGCCGATCGCAATATCTTTAGTAGCGTTCATAATATACGTTTCTGTTCCAACTTTTCCCAGGTCGCACGGTACTCACTAAATACACATACAATATACTATAACACTGTGTACCGGAGACCGCGGACCGCTATAAATCTCCGTGCGAGGACCGAAGTCGTGCAATGTTCCCCCGCCCCTGCGGTACGCTTTCTCGAGCACAGTCGTTCGATTGTTTCGAAAAAAAAATCGTCTACGTACCCGACGAGTGGGAGGGTTGTTGATCGACTGCAAATAGCGTAGTCCGAAACGAACACGATAACGCGGAGAACGATACGACCGCAGTGATACGCCTGAAGTCGTTTTTCCAACGGTATAGGGACGTATAACTTTTGAGTTTCAAAGCGTAACCGTAGTGCTGCGTTCGAGAAACAAGTGCATTGCCAGTTTTTCGATCAGACGATTTCATTAATTAATGATAAGAACTCAAAGTTTTATTTCAATTTACTCCGCCCACGTTATTGAAGTTTTAGCATCTATTCAAAACCACCTGAATGATCTACCTCGCAAGTACTACTCGCCCACTGGCGCGTCGAAATTATTAGAGACAAATCCTTTCACACTTATTTTGTTTTCCGTCACAGCCAATCTCCTGCACTGATACACCTAAAAAACGTACCCGTACCAAACACTGACACGGCCGCATACTTATAGGTCTAACATTCGACGAACGTCTGACGTGGGCCAAACACATTTATAAAAATAAAATAGACGGCCGTATATACTTGGTAAATTCTCTAAAATTCACCTTAAAACCAAAATACACAATTATAATCTTCTACTTAAACCCATATGGATGTATGGAATTCAACTCTAGGGCACCGCATTCAAATTTCAAACCAACACTTAAAAAAAATAAGCCATAAGCTCTTAGGATTATAACAGTCATAACTGACGTTTTCCCATACGTATCAAACCGTACCGTCTCATAGATCTCCATCTTTCTCCAGTCATCAAACCCGAAACCTAATAAATTAAATTAAACATAAATGATATAAATGACCTGTAACTCACGCCGATAAGTTCCACCACTGGATAGTTCTTCTCTCACGTCAACTAGCCATGTATATACAAATTAAAAACGTTGCTTATGTTTCTTGTATTATACTTACATATGTAGAGATTGTTTAATTATATGAATAAAAAATTAAAATAAAATTTTAAAAATACTGTTTTTTGTCTATCGTAAGTAAACACGTGTTAGCTCTGAACAGGCTACAAGAAATGACGTCCGAACTGTGCACTGTACAATGAGCGTGATTTATCCGGATAATTGATATTCCTTTTCGAGATACGAACTCAATAGTTATATAAATAAATAACGTATTATTTGATCTATTGGCATCAAACTAATTGAGGTTATCGCCAGCATAGGTGCAAACATTCGTCTACAACTTGTGATTGCTAAAATTATACATTCAAAGATAATCCGGGTGGGGGAGGATACAATTCACACCCCTACACCTTCACAATATAAAATATTTGAATAACTATACGAAAAATTATAAATTATTATAAGAGAAGTTTAGAATATATGGGTATAATGTATAAAACCGGTAATAACGTTATAAGAAACCTACAAGCTATCATCTCATATCTGTTGTAATAATTCTAAATATAACCATGTGTTGGAACGCAGAAATAATATTCTTTAAACAATATATGTTTAGCTTAAAATAAACCAGGGAAGCTAATTTGTGACTCGAGAGTGCTATAAGCACCCTCTGAAACCCCGTATGTGCCTCAACGAATTCGTCAGCCGGATCCGATGACGGACCTCGGTGTTATTTCTAAATTACATATTCAGCAAGCGAAAAAACTCATAACGCATGTAACGTAGTGGTGTAGGGTGTGGCGTACAAAGTCAAGAGGTCTCGATTGAAAAGGTGAGTTAATATACGTACGTATAAACAATTCGAAGTATGTGTGCATGATACTGAAAATTTTTTACTCGGGTATACCGACAGATTACATGTGAATTTACTGTCCAAGTTCACGTTTCTTAATGTTATTCACGTTTTTACGGATATTTGTTTAGTGCGAATATATAAATGTGTTGTGTATATTGTATAGTTGATCTATAATTCTTATTAATATTTTTCATTTTAAATGTTTAATAATATTATGAACATAAAGTAAATAATAAATTTAAAAACAATTATAAAATATTTTTTATTTTGATTCAAGACGTTACAAAGAAAATCTGGAAAAGTCAGGACACAACTCGCTATATCCTTAAAATTAAAAAATACTTGACACAATTCGTTAACTCAAAATCAAATCCTGGACAACATTCGTTTGTAGCTCAATCAGTTAACGGTTAAATAATATGGTTATTTACCTATTGATTTGACCGAAAGAAAAGATTCAAGTACTGAACAGCAAAAGTTCTTAGATTTTAACGTGGTATCTAATATATTTATAAGCCGTCTTTCGTAAAATGGGACCGATAAAAAAGGTAAATACAAATTATTATTTCCTCTTACTGTTTCGAAAACATGTTATGTAAATAATTTTATTGAACCAAATCTTAGCTAGTTTAAAATATTATTTAGTACAATTGTACTGTAATTCACAATTCACGAAAATCATAATTTTTATCATATTTGTTGTATTTAATAACTGTTTTTAGTCGGTCGTTTTAGATAATGTTGATAATTTGCCTCATATTACTAAGAAAGTTGTAGGTTTTTTTTTTCTTTTATTACATTATACTCCTGACTATAAACTTTGATATTTAGTATGAAAAATTGCTAATAAATTAAAACTTATATAAAATAATAATAAAATTGTTTTTGCGGTTTTAAAATAATAACAACATATTATTAAATACTTCTAATAATATCAATATAAAATAAATTTAAGTAAATTAAAGTTTTTGTCTGCAGTGTTGGTCTGTTGTATAATATATACAACAATTTACGACCGGTTATGATTTAAAAAATCATTATCAAGTATAACCTATAAGATATTCTTTATGCTTGATTTTTAAATCGAAATAGGTCGTAAATACCACTGCACATATTACACAATAATACTCTGGAAAAGAACTTTTATTTATTTATTTATATTTTATTTACATCGATATGGATAGTGATGGTTAATAAATTATTTGTAATCTATCAATACACTTTGAAGGAGGCAAAAATGCTGAACTAGAATTGTCGTGAATACAGTAAAACTATGAAATACACGTAACGGTACCTATATTGCCTATCTAATGCGCCCGATTACAAAAATCATGTACTTTTTATCAGTTTTAAATTATAATATTATTGTAATAATAGTTACTACATAATGTTATAAATTATAAACATTGGATACTTTTGATAAAGGTAAAGTGTAAAATCATCCGAAATCTAAATATTAAAATAAAAGGTTTTTTTTTTATAAATTATAATATTGATAGTATTTTATTTTAATTTGATACCTAACTATGGAGAACACCTATCACGTCATGTTTTATTGATTATTTTAACCTTATATGGCAATTGAGTTTCTTGTTTCAATCAAAATCGAGTGACATAATACGCATCCTATATACCTGTAGCACTGGGAGAGTAACGTCTTGAAAATGTGTTCGTTGGGTAAATTCCTGGTTTTCAGACGCCGCACAAGCGACAAAAAGCTAAATATACAGCTAAACCAATTTTGAAAACTATAATTTATTTAATAAAATATTTTTTTACAGGCACTTGTTTGTATAATTTTAAGATCAAAATATTGTATTTGGGGGAGTACATATTTTATTCGCTTGAAATTGCATTTATTAAAATCGATGAGAATATCGTTACAAAAGACGCAATGTAATTGACGTTAATCAATTGACTGTTGAAAACATGAAAATGTTTTGATATTTTGTGTATAACTATAAACTATATATTTAACAAAAAATTAGTGTGTGTGTTACCAGTACGCGCGCGGGAAGTTAAACTTCTTTTGAACGGTACACGTGAGTGAGTGAAAAAAAAAAGAAAGAAAGAAAGGTATGGATAGACTGGGGTAATGAGGATAATAAAGAAAGAAAAGAAACAATGTAAATTATATTTTTTATATTTTTTTTTATTTTTTTTATGCTAATGATTGATTATCATTTTGCTCAATCGGTATAGTAGTTATGATTGGCATATGATGACTGAAATACGAAACGTACATTTGCGACTGAACATTATCCATATATCGCGTAAAAATTACATTTCAATTCACCGACCAACATTATAATTTATAATACGTAATATTATTATTATGTCATATTATGTACATGACGTACTGATACGCTTCTCACCGCCGCCCCGACGACCGTATGAAATCGTCCCGGACGATCATTCCGTTTTTATCTAAATATTTATCTCATTAATATTATTGTTGAGTATTCTTTGTTTAATAACCCAACCAAAAATACTGTTGCTTAATGACACAACCCATAGCCGTTTACAAAATACAGCTACGACAATCCGCGGCTGCGCACAACGACATGTCCGTGTTCGCGTTCGTACGGCCGTCCGTTCGTACGGCCGCCCGTTCGCTTTTTTTTTCCTCACTACCCTGCGTAAAGAAGTTTAACTTCAAAAAACTACATACAAATTCATGCCAGTATAGTTAAATATTACATACAACCCAATTTTTTGCAAATTTAACACAGTACGATATAAATAATTATGTTACTCACTCCAGGGTTTGGTCTAGGCGCTCCGCCAATTGGAATCGATCTTTCTGGATAGTATCCTTTCATATTTCCGGAATTATTTCCGTCTACAGCTTTTTGTAATGCCACCATTAATCTGTCCAGCAACAGTGCCGTCCTTTTTGGTACAACTACCTGCGGCGACAAAACATTGTTATAAAAAAATATTATGAGGTAAAAAAAAAGCGAAGGTTTATTATTACTGACGAGTCACGAAAAATGTCACAATTATTTCGCTTCGAGTGAAATCACGGTAATGGGAACTTTTAGTCTTATGCTCAATATTAATGTATATACTTGTGTAAACAACATTGTTTTAACGCTTAGTGACTGGAAGTGGTACAATCTACGTATTAATTGACACAGACGCGGTCTGTACTGCTTTACACGCCGGAAAGCTAATACATTTTCCCCGCGGTTCGTAAATACATTTAGCCTAATTAATATATTCGTAATATCTAAACAGTGATTGAACTGTACATACTTCTATGGTATATTTAGTCATTTTTTCAATATTTTGTGTAAAATCTATCCGCAAAACTTCCGTGAGTTGTTTATTGTATTTATCGTATTAGTGTTTTTTTTATTCACGTCAAATTATTTAAATCGCGGTCGTGTATAAAATATGTTAAACACTGTTTTCAATAAGGTACCAATGGCCTAGGTGTTAATTTGAATAATTCATAATACGAGAGAACCACGATCACTTTAAGTGCGAGAATACCTATTTTTTTCGGTTTACGCACTTCTCGATGATAGATTTTTTGCTAAACCGAACTCGAGAAAATCGGAATACAATTCGTATAAATAAATACGTAATTACAACAGTAATATATTATATTTGTCTCGCGTTGTCGTACATAAAACAAAAATCGGTAACAGTTTAACCCGTGCGGTCCGCGTTACTGATATGTAATCGTTTAGGAACACCGTGTCTTCTCGTTTTCTCTCGACTATCCCTTTATGCACATAACAATATATTTTACTTTATCGAACATGACTATAATATGACGTCTTAGAATCGAGGGGTTAATATCACAACAAGTACCGGCTGGCGATAAAAGTCTGAGACATTACATCGAAATACGCCAGCGGTTAATGAGCAAAACATTTTATCGGAGTTTGTTACGTTTAAAATCGCGCGATGGTCGTAAACTCAATAGTGATGTATATTGTATTAGACGAACAACATGAATGTGTACGTATGTGTTTGTGTGTGTGTGTGTGTGTGTGTGTTTATATAACACTATTTATACACTCGTTTACCGGGTACTCGTCGAATTCGACCGATATGTTGTTCTTCTCGTTGCTCGGCGGTTGTTCCTCAGCCGTCCGTTTGTCATATCTAAGTAATGTGAAAGGATCCAAGGGCTTTTGAAAGGACGAGTCGCACGACGCGATCGTACACAATGATATCAGTAGTAAAACTATTTTGTTCCAAACAAACATAATGCTGATGATATTATACTTGTTAATATCCACCTGGAAATAACAAGAATTGAATTAAATATATAATTTACTTGAAATTGCTTTTACATATAAATTACTAGTTAGTGAAAAAAATTAAGTTTTATTTCAACACATTTATTATGAACGTTCGAATATTAAATTTTGACAAAACGACAATAATCACAAAAAAAAGGTTTATGAACGTTAGAAAATTATTTTTTTTTGCCCATGTATACGATTTCGACTAGGACAATTTCACAGATCCTCACAATCATGGGAGGTTTCTGATAAAAAAGATTTTATATTTGGTACATTAAGGGGAGTGATTTTACAACTTTGCCACTTTGCATATTCGTGTCCAAGTACAAACGATATCACGCGTTATCTAACTATCTAACTATTTTATTAGATATTGTAAAAATTTATAGTTCAATGAGGTCGTTTATTTTATATAGGATATTTTCATCCGGCAGAAGTTTCACTGGACTTCGCACTCACTGCTCTTGTGGTTTCCGTTAAATCTTCCAGGGCTAAACGTTGAGAATTCTGGCTACCCCATTAATAATTATTTATTTTCGTTTAGACCCAGTTTCTTGTTTATGATATTTTAATTTATTTCTAATACCTTTTTTTTCCCCCTGTTTGAACCGAGGATCAGGCAAGAACAGTTTCTCACAGTACTTCCACCCGATCCCCATCGTTTATTAGTCTAGATTTATTTTTAATACCTGGATATCTACAAAAATATTATTAATATTGTCATCTCCATTGTTATTTATATTATTTTTACTTTTATTCATATAATTAGATGCCTTGTCGGCATTTGGTGAGTACAAGAACAAATAACAAATAACGAAATTAACAGTGAGTAATGCTTAATATTATATAACAATAAAGATAATACATGAAGAAGCCCAGGACTAAGATGACGTAAAATTCTGTGGAGTGGGAGGTTATTGCCATAAGAAGTGTGGTGAGATGGAATATAAAATAGATAGTGATTTCTTGTAGAGTGGGTAGGAACATAAAGAAAAGTGCTAGTAAGTTGTGGGCATCAAGAGTGCCGTTTACAAGGGAGTCTAGAGAGAGAATATCAAGAGTTGTACGATTATTGAACTATTCTCAAAGTTGAAGTTTTCGTTTTGACTATGGTGTTCCAAGAAAAAAAAAAAACCTAAATATTGAATAGTTCTTGTCACTTACTGGGGGAAAAAAAATATTTGACTTATAGTGATCTATATGGTTGGTCTAATTTCAATCTGCTAAATCTTTTATTTTATTCCGATTTAGGTAAATAAGACTTTTTATTTGTTTATATGATTTGTAAAAATATTCTTATTAATAATTTCTTAAAGTCAACTGGAATAAATTTATTATATTATTTTTGTTTTTGGGATAAATTAGTAACTATATGTATCACAACTGTTTGGTAGTGTAAATACCATGCCAAGGAGTACTAAGTACTTCCAATAAATAAGCCAATGATTATCCACTTAACGTCCGACAACGTAATTAATTTCAATAATATACCATTATGCTTCTAAAGATTATATTTATTTTTAAATTATTAACTGCAGGAATTCGGTTTTCTTTATATGATTTTTAAATCCTTATAAATTAAGTTCCTGTTTATTATTAAATAATCTAAAATATTATTATTAACTAGGTTTAATGAGGATGCACTAAGAAATACATAAAATGTTTGCATTTGTAAAATAATTTGCATTTCTTGATCATAAACTAATTACTATCTGTATAAAAAAATCAACAAAATGCATTTAAAACTTTATTTTTATATTTAACTTTAGTTATTTTCCATTGGTTTTTCGTTAAGTTTTTAAAAAATTACCGTCAAATTTCGTCTTGGTACTCAAAAAGAGGTGTCTGTGATTGAAGAAAGTAAGTTTTTCTCGTTTTATTAAACTAATTATTGCTCATTTGACAACTCAAGAAATTTGATTTTGAAAACAAAGTGGCTTAAAAAATTTTTAAAAAGTTTTCTATGTATGTTTGTACATGTATGTATCATATTACTTTATATCATATTTATCTATTAAAATACATTTCGTCATAAAAATGATCTTAAGAAAGTGTATCTCAATAATGCTATATTATATAATTAATCCGGTGTTGATATGGGGGTATCTAATTCTAATCAGATTATCAAATTTTCTTTATAATAACTAACGAGTTTGCTATAGGTGATAAAATATAAAAAACACATATTAGTGTATTATTTATCCACTTAAAATAATTTAAGATATTTATTTTTGTATGCAAGCATTGTGAAAACTAGATATGTCAACAGGTAAGTATATAAGAAGTTGAAATAAGAAAATTAAACAAGAAAATAGTGTTTATGGTTAAACAATGTTACCGGAACATCAATAAAATTACTTTGGTGACGCAAAGCATATGTACTATGTAAGTATAAACGTGGAAGAAAATGGTAAGTACATTTATTTATTGTTTGTTTGTTGTTTTTATCGGTATTTGAAATTGTATATCACCACATTTGTTTTATCGGATCATCTTTAATTATTGAAACATCGTTTTTTACATGCGCCTATTGACATTTTCCGTTAGTAATCATGTAAGTATGTCATCGTGGTGTAATGAGTATTGAAACAAAATATATTGTGTAGGTATAGGTACCTAAATATATCATCAACAATTTAAACAGTTTTCTCTTAAAATTAACTATGCTTACATTCAGCGATCTCAATCCCGTTGCTATACAAAGAAGGAAGTTTAATTGCATTGTTAGTTATATGTTATTTATGTAATGAGAATTCTATGACTTACGTCTATTCGACTGTAGAAAAACATTTGCAGTTCTGTCTAGACGTATTGCTGTAATTTTTTTCGTAATATTTGAACAATTGTTTATTTATTGTGACGCACCTGTTCGTGCTACATAATTTATTTCATGTTTTAAGAAATAACATATTATACAATCGTTGCAAATCGAAATTCAAATGTACGATTTTAATTCCATAAAAATGTTTATCATACTGTTATGAATTTTAAACTATATTTAAATATGAGTTTCTTTAGGTTTTTGTGGTTATTATTATTATAAACACATGTTTGTTTGTAAATGGTTCCACTTCACCGCTTAGAACATTGAACGTAATCGAAATCGTTTTAGCTCCGTTTTCACGTATTTTAAATTTAATAAATGTAAAACATTTTTTCAACTATTTCTTTTTCTCGAATTTTCAAAAGTTATATTTTCAACAACAATACCTAACCATTATAATTGTAATTTAATCCAACCATGAAATGCCGAAACTAAGTGAACTTTGTATTGTGTTAATTAATAAACACGGCAGCACCGTAAACTATATTGGTAGTTCTATTAGGTTCAATCAGTTCGTTATTTTCAAAAAAATATTTTACATATTGTAGAGAAGGTTAAAAATGTAATGTATGATATTTTTGAATATTTGAAAAACTTATCCGAATCATTAAAAATAAAATCATGCATATGCGCTTGATGTATACATTTGTTAATTATCTTGGTTATGCGTCAAATGTTGAACGGGATCATTTGAAATCAAATAAACACCACTATTGTGACTCTTCTAATATTATTACTTTACCTACGAATATTATTGTTGAATTCTGAATGTATTATTTAAATGTTATTCAAATCATATAGAATGCAAAGCGTACATTATAAACAAAAATGTATGTGTGTGTATAAGAAAAAAATGTTACATTGCTTTTGATTCGAAAATGTTTTTGTTAAAAATCTTGCGGTATGTATATCGACAAACGTATTATAATTAATTTACTAACCTTTTCGTATAATAAGTCTATACAACTGCATTGGTGTGCAACTAGGAAATGTATGACCAGTTGCCGGATAAATATTCGTTTGCAGTGCAATGTTTCGAAAGCCGCAAAACACTCCAACACGCGAGTCTATAAACAAGTGATTCTTCAGGATCCATGTAGCGCGCCACCTACTTACGTCAACTATTTAAACGCCCTCCTTATTTTTGCCTTTCACCCTTTTAGGTTATTTATTTAACAAGCAACTGAAAATATGCACACATTTAAAAATGAATATCTGGTTATTAAAATGTGGTTATCTAATTTCTAAGACGTTCTAAACTAAATAACTTACACAAATACGCTATAATAATGCAGATAAAAATTAAATAAAATAAAAATAAATATAAATAATAATTAAAATAAAAAATAAAATTAATTTTCAGTTAAGACGAATTTATTCTTATTGAACTTTTGGTATAATTTTATAGCAAATCAACATATTTCATATCACAAAATTATTTATTATTTAAAATTGAATTGTTATAGTATCCAGCCAATCATGATGATGTTTTGAATTTGAAATTGAATTTTTAGGTTGAAAATAAAACGTACTTTTTGTATATATTTATCTTAATAACTCGAATTTAGGAATGTTTTTTTATGATTTTTCGCAGATTTGATCCATATAATAATCATAATATTATGATTATGCTATATTTTTTAGTAATATTAAATACATATTTAATTTCCATTTAACACTGGCAACAAGTTGGATCAAGCTCACAAAATTAAAATATAAAACTATTGTAACCTTGTTTTATTTATATTTTACCTTATTATATATTATAATTTTTATTATAGCTATCATAATTTATAATTTTATTCCGTATATTTTTAATTCTAGCTCATACTGAATTATGGTAGTTTTTTCACGTTATAATTGAACAATTAAATTTTACTATCTGTTGTTATAATAGTATTTTTTTACAAAAAATGTTTATTATTTTGATCCATTAGGCTTAATTTGTGAGACTTTTGGAATTTTTAAGACTTTTGGAATTTTAAAGCAACCGTATTTATTTATTTTATTGCATGAAGCACTTGCGAGTTACGATTAATTGTCATTATTTATTAGTTTAAAAATACCATATATATTTATTTATCACAATCAATTTTTAATTGTGATTTTTCGTATCTATCGTAACTTCTTTTAAACATCTACTTAAAATGAGTAAAAATTGTTCCGTTCTATTATGATAGTAAATACATCCTTTGAATCAAATTACAGATAATACATTTATTATACTATTCAAAAAATATGTTTACGGAATTTGTATAGTTGTCTGTAGGCTGTAGCTATTGTATCGAATAGTTTAGTCATTATACAACTTGCGCAGTGTCTATAGACTTAAATACAACCAATTTGATATTATAATTTATAAGTATCTAAATTCTTATAACAACAATTTCAAATAGTTGCAATTAAGTTTACATATTTGGTGGTGATATAATATACATGTGTGTGATTTGAACTTTGTGTTTATATTATTGTTTACGTACTATGAGAATTTATACATCAATTATCATTTATTAGTTGATCAGTATTTTTGGGATTCTATAAAACAGGATCAAAGTATATATCATGAATAATATAATATAGACCATTGGGGATTACATTAAGCTTTGTTACTTTCATTAGTTATCGTATGTTGTTGTGTTTTTCACTTCTTTACGTATAACATGGAGCACTTATGTAGCATGAATAAATTATTTTTGGTCTAGTCGCTTTACTTATATTTATAATAAAATAGGTACCACAAAATCCTTATTATTGATTTGAATTTCTGATACAAGAAATAATTGTGTAGTATTTTTCCAAAACTAGAAGAAAAATTTTAAAATTTTTATTTTCACGATGATCCGAATTATTGATACTAATGAATATGTTTAAATTATTTTAACTTATAAATCTATCTTTTACAAAAGAAAATAAACAAAATAAAAAAAAATAAATTATTTCGTTTTACCAGTAATACAATGAAGGCTGAAAAAATTTAAAAACTAAAAATAATAAGGCTTTCAGAAATTATTAAAAAGTAAGTAAACTTTGTTACAATATAAATAGGTATACAGATCACGCCAATAATATAGAATATTGAGTTATCAGATTAATTTATTTTCAAATATTGTTTTTAAATATTTAAATGTGTATTTAGTAAAACAATACTCGAAAATGATTTCCATTTAATGTACATCGATTCATATTCAAGCCATCTATATCTGTATAATAGTGATAAACCTGCAGCGAGGGACAGTATTTTTTTTCAATTTACTTTTTGTTTAAAATAAATATTAGTTCAACTACTAATCATTTTATCAAAATCAAACCTCAATATACTTGACCATATAAAATATGGTATTAGGCCTTCACTGTTGTTTGTTAAATAGTTTATATAATGTTGTATTAAGTATGGTCAAAACTCAACAATTATTTATACATTCGTTTAGTTTTCATTTATTGTTAAACATTAATTACAACTAATAAAAGTACGTTTACGTTAAAAATAAATAAATTATTGCATAGTAAATAAATGTATTTGTTATTTTATAATCTTAATAGCTCATATACATGTTTTGAGAGAAAGACTCTTGTTCATGAACCAAAAACAATAGAAATCTGCATGTATTTAATCCCAAATACAAACTTATTATAACTCATGTTATCTATGTACTAAAATAAAGCAACCAAAAACGTTTATTTTTCTATTTACGATAGAATCGATTATAATATAATATTTATGATAATCGTATTACACATTGAGAATTTAAAACCACGTGAACTAGATGAACTATTTTGGCTAAAGTTTTTTAAATACATGAGTTTGTTAAACCGAAATAGAGTACCTATTGTGTAGGTGTATTCGAATTGGAAAGCAACAATATATTACTCGAGAAAACAAATCCAAATCTTCTTTCCTCAAACATGTATAAATAAATAATGGAATCTTCCTGAAATAATATTCAGAATGACCGAGTGGATATACATATTCCTCGTCGGTCTGCTCTTGGTGTGATCATTTTTTATTGTATTTATTGTATGTTGGTATGTAAAAGTCTAATAAAATCAAGTTGAAAAGGTTTTTTATTTGGATATTGGAGAAGATATACGAGTACTTCATATATTTACATGAGTAAATTACGTATATTGTGTTTTTGAACTGGAAAAATGAGTAGGTATAGTCGTAGAGAGATTCGTATAGAGGGAAGAAAATATACCAAAAGTCTGCGTTCCTCTATGGCTCTGTACAGGGTGTTCTACCAAAATATCTACGGAGCGATATCTCCCATATTAATAGAGACAATCAAATTCTGTTTTTTGACAAATTAACTTTTTATTTTATAACTTTTGAAAATGTCGAAAATAGTAGTAATTTTATAGGACTTATTTTTCTGGAAATGTTGACGGTTCTACTTCCAATTTTCATTAACTACTCGATTTTTGATAATTTTTCTAGTTAACAAGAAAATAGTATTCTATTTACACAATTTTAAATATTAATTACATTATCAGTAAATCTTATCGAAAAGATAATAAGATGATAGTAATATACATTATTTTTTTAAAAATTGTGAATCCAATGAAAACTGAAAGTTGAACCGTCAACATTTTCAGAAAAAGAAGCCCGATAAAATGGCCATCTTCGAATTTCATAAAAATTATAAAATAAATAGTAAATTTTTCAACTTTTTTAACAATACACTTATATATACCAAACTTTTGTCAACTATTGCCTTTGACCAGGGATGCTCATAAAAAAAAAATAGAATTTGACTATCTGTATTAACATGAGTTAAAACAACACGATTAACATCACTCAGTGTAAATTCCGGTGAGACATCCTGTAAATCCTGTACCCATATAAATATATTTCGGTAAGTGTTCAGGATTACGAATAATGTGAACATTATCTGGCTGATTACAATTTTGGCCTTTGCTTTCGGCTTATATCTAAATTTTAGACCTCAACAACAAATTATTTGCAATTCTAACTACACATGGCTAATAAATCAATAACGTTATCTATTTAAATTGTTTAACTATATAAGTTATACGAAAAATTTATATTTAAAGGCTGGTACTTTAAATAGTGTAGTTGATGGATGGAAATTAAAATGATCATCATTCTTAACACATTATGCCTTTATTGGGTGTATCGTGTATGAAATAAAATATGAAAATATGAATAATCTATTTGTACCCAGCTATAATATAAAAGTGACCACGTGACCAAACATTTTATTCAGTTTGTATAAGCTAAAATAAATGTAATATAGTTCAGGACATTGGTAATCCCTTCAAAAAGATGACATAATATTTCTTGACACACCCGCCCCCTCGTGTGATTATTTAATTAGTTGTTTCCCATAGGGAAAAGAGATTTATTTTTAATACTTCATCTGCATAATATAAATTTATTTCGTTAAAAATAGGAGTTAATTATAGAAATTAAAATGATGTTTAATGAATCAATAAATTTATTAAATTACACATAATATGTTATATGATATTAATCAATCATTAAATAGTGTACTGCTTGTGAATTATGATTGGATTGATCTTATTGTATGATAAACAATTGTTTATTAATGTGTTAACATGTGTTAACGTAGTGTGGAGAAAATAAAGAAAGTTTGGACAGTCGTCAGCAGTGATTGGGGATTCTCCCTAATCATATACGTAATTTTATCTACAACATATCGAAAAGAAAATTAAAAAAGAAAAAAATTACGAAAAAATTACTCAATTGATCACACTCAACACAGATGATAAACAAAATAAAGTTATTTTAGATTTCCAGAATCCTTTCTTTTAGAAGTACAGTTTTTTTGAGGGATTAAAATATGTCCAAGTCCTAGGTTTAGAATAGAACCTCTTTGGATGTAATAAGTTAAAATCGTAAGGGACCAAGACAATTTTTAGGCTGAGTCAGATTTACAGCTCATTTAAAAGGTATAAAACCTTCACATTTTTGCCGGGATCAAGAACATTTTCCGACTGTGGTAGTTTTCCGTTTTATTTAGAACCGTAATCAGACTTCACCGTTTTAATACATTTACAAATCGTATTATTTGTGTTCAAAAATTGCTTTATAAACTCTGAATTCTGAAATGAAAAATTGTCTACAATACGGTTAGCCATATAATGGTTAGCCGTTATAATGTTACAATTATAATTCCTATTACAAATGATAGCATTATAAATGTATAATAACATTCAAAATGATAAATTTAAAGACAATCGCAGCTTTGAATTATGTTCTTTTAAGCGCGCCTACATATTACAGGCATCTATAAAATAAATGAGCACTCGTCACATTCCGGTGGACATAAGAGAAACCGTTGGGAACGAGGAGCAGTCGTCTCTTGAGGACTGCATTGTTTCTGTATTAAATATTTTATATTTTGTAGACAGATAGATGGATCAACAAAATAGGAAAAGAGATTACGCGAGATACTGAGATATTTATATTATTATACATACAGTATGTACGCTATCATTTATAAAAATATAATGCATGGCGTTCAGTGAGAGCCGTACAGTATGTGTGATGGGACATTTTAATCAAAAAGTTTTAATAAATTTAGTATATAACAAGATTACTGCAGTTAATAGAATTACGAAATTCATTAAGACTACAATATCTTTATAAAAATAGAAACGGTCTTGTGTATTTGGAACCTTTTGTGATGTATTAATATCAATTTAAGAACCTAAATCAAGCAAAAATAACGATTTTATTGTGAAAAATATCATACGATAAATAATGGTTCTTTAGAAATAAATGAGTTAAAAATATTTGAAATCATCATCGTATAAATGATTGGCGTATGGTATTTTCATTTTTTCTTCAATTGATCATTTTTTTAAAATATTTTATTAAAACCAAGCTCAGACCCGCGAGTTCGGGCAACGAGCTACTACTAGCTATGTAACGTTGTACCGAAGGGAAGTTTACCCGAACGAGCAACGGTCCATGATTAAAAACATTTATTTATTCTATTAATGTATCGTTCGTCCAAGGTTGAGGCCAAGTATAGTATTATTACGAGTACAACATGGAACACGCACGAAGACGAAGAAGAAATATCTATTGTCGTCACTTTTTTAGCAACAGCTATTGTGTTTAAATAGATATTTTATGAAGCGATGGCTTTAGACGTTGCGGATTCAATTTAATGGAATTTCAACCGAAGACACCACGTTTGATATTTTATTGTAACCACCATTGTTGACTTCCCACCGCATACCTATATGTGCATAGAACATTGCATAAATATGCACTGATACATTTTTTTTATACATAAGTAACTCGTTGTAAGACTGCAGTAGAGTAACTATCTATAGACATATGTTTATGAATACTAATAATTTGATCATCGCTCAAAATATTTACTAGGTACACTCACGGTGTAGTTTCGACCTTGTCAAATATTATTTTATTTCGACTATTATCCCGAAGTAGTTATCGCGTGAAACGTGGTATAATAAGTTTTATCAATTGCATGCGTTTGCTCATTGCACGGAATGGGTACCAATGGCATTAGTTTTATGAAGTGAAACCAATTTGTTTTACTTAATTTGTGAAATTGTAAATAATTTTAAATATTTTACTTACTAGTTAGTTAATTGATTAGTACTTACAATATAAGAATTAGGAGCTTTGCCGGGACCTTCAGTTTAAGCTCATTAATCTCGGTTTGGCATTATAACTAGTGACATTATAAACAATTCCTACTGTATACTCGTATAATCGTATTGAGTATTGCTCTATTCGTTTTCATTTTTTTTTCTCCATTTTCGAAATTCGATTGCAATTTCTAATCAGTTTCAAAAATCGTATTTATTTAGTCCGTCAGAAAATTTAAACTATAGAAAAGCTAAACAAATTCTAAATAATTGTATTGTACATACAATTAATTGTATGCCAAATAGTTAGATTTGTGTTATTATTGTGATTGAGTAGCGATTATTTTTATTTACTGTAAGTTGTTAAAACCAACATATTTAACTTATTTTTCGTAATGTAAATGAGAATGTACATTACATGTTGAAAGAGGTTTACTTAATACAACAAAATGTATTTAGCTATGTATAAATCAGGTGAATATAAATTAGGTGACGCAGGAATATATTTTTCATTAACGAACAAGGTTTTGATGTCTTTTAGTGATTATTATATGAAGTTTTATTTATTTAAGATTACATTATTTTGAATATCACAATCGTTGAAAACTAATTAATAACCGTCCCGTTATACTGATCATATAATAATTATTTTTAAATATGTTTCGATAAACTTCTAATAAATTATAATCATTTTTTACGTTACATAGACATATGATCGAGAAATACTTCAATCAGTTTTCTTTTCAATATACATGTATAGTAGCAATGTGATTATTTGCGTTATTTTTTAAAACTGTCTGACTAGAAAAGCGGGCATTCTCGAGGAACCCCTGCGAAGAGAAGTTACAGCCGATTAATTACACAAGTCGTTCAAGCACCGCCGCGTCAAATCTAATTATTTCACGTTCAGAACATTTTAAAGATCATCTCTATTTTGGGCCGTGAAACACTACTACAATTTTTTAACTATTGTTTCAGATTAACGTTCTTGTTTAAGCAACAAAATATCGAGTCAAACTGGAAAATTTAAAATTACTATTATAAGAATAGAAAAGTTTTGTCTTAGCTTTATCTAAAAACTTGAATTGAATCATCGAATTGCAATAATAAAATATTAATAATATACTAGATTTTTATGATAGTGAACATTTATTGAGTAAATTCATTTAATATTATACAGCGAGGCTGCAATTATTTATATGTTAATACTACTCAAGGGTATAAAAACATGTAGAAAATGTTGTTTGTTCTGTATAATAGTGTTTTAAATTCCGAGTGTTCATGTAAATAGTTCATAATACTAGCAGTAAATCGTAAATCTACTGAACTTAGAAAATCTAGGAGAAAAATATGGTTTTTATGATGTGTGTATACTGTATAATGTACACTGCATGACGCATATTACTGCCTCCAGCCGAGCTTACATCGAAAAAGACTTTTCACCCATTAGCTATAAATATCCCCTGCCGATTTGATTAAAATGTCTCTCACTAACATCATCACATATAGCCTAATGAAATGTTCATTCATTCAGATCCCTTTTTATTTTGCTAAAAAGAATATTGACTTTACCACGTGGTGTACAAACGTTTCGACACTAAATGTTTTAACCAAACATTACTCATGGTTTCAAAGATGATAGGCCCAAATTTAGATTATTTTATTCATCCGAACACACTTTAAGGGTATATTTTTATGGCGAAGAAAATGTTTATATTAGTTAAGAAGATTATCTAGACTTAAAACATCGATGTATACAAGTGATTATATAATACGATAATGAATAATACGATGAATATGAGTATTCATATATTATAATCTAATAGTTTTAAGTGTGTTCAATTCAAACGAAGTATATTTGTAAATCAAAAAAATCAGTTTGTAGAAATTTTAACAAAAATAAAACAAAATGGGTCAAGCTAAAATTTCTCTGATCATAACAATTATTGTTCGAGAATGCGAATGTAATTGTTTCAAATATAATTCAATAACAACATTTCACCCCCAATAATCATGTCAAAACATTAGTCTACCCACGTGCAAATGTTTGTTTTAGTTTTAAAAATGATATGATATTTTAATTTAAGATGTTAACTTATATCTTGGTTAATCTATTCAGTCCTGTTAAGTTTTTCAAAAATGTTGTTATTTATACATTTGAGTATTATTCGATTTCATAATAAAAATATTGTGTTAATTTAAAATTTAAATCAATTGTTTTATTGTATTGAACTAAAAAACTTTAAAAAATATTTAATATTTATATACAATAAACGGAATATAACTATTTCTTATGAAATCAAATTTATAATATTCTCGACATTCTAGCATCATTCATAATTGTATAAGCAAATTAAATTACATCAAATACACTGTAAATACGTTTGGTTATTGAGGAATACACGGGATCATATCAAATACTCGTCAAGGATTGTTTTAAACATATTGGCGTACTTTTTTGAGTCATCGGAGATGCTATATATCCCATAACTTTATTTGTTCGCTTAAATTTGCGGAAAAAATGACATTCATTGCTGAAAACTTATGAATTTCCCGTGTAAGCTCTGTAAGACCAAGGAAAGGTCGTTATTCTAACGTATGCTATATTATATTTGAATATAAATAAGTATAACAAGGGAGTGGTACAAGTAATATATTATCTATATTCATAGTGCATACGTAATGTACTGAAAGGTACATTGCATGAAAGTTATTATGTTATATTATCAGTGCTGTGAAATGCGTAATAAAAGGGAAGGGTGGTGGAAAACATACAATGATAGAAAAGATCTTTTTAGTTCTAAAATAATTAAAATCAATACAAATATAATTCTAAAGCAACTGTGCTACCCCATTGCACCAGTATTGGAAATAATACGAATATGTTTATTATTTATATTATTTAACTTGGTTCTTTTTTCGTGGAAGAATTAAATCATTATTAAATGTATTAAATACAATATTTAAAAAACAATTACCTACTGGAAACTATACTAACGGCTATAATTTTTTTCCGACTTCTATGTTGAAATATAATTTAATTAGAATAAATTACATATGTGTATGTAAATATGTTTTTGTGCATTTAAAATATTTTCAATAGGTTATATTTCTTACATTTATTTTTAAACCTAATGGTAATTGCAATACTACTTCAATTAATTATTTATTTGTAGCGTAAAATAAATCCATATGTAGAATCACAGATTTTATAGCGGAAAAACCATTATTTTTGCAATCATTTTATTTTAGCTTAAGGTGAACGAATGAAACACGTATTGCGCTCTTGCGTTATATAACTCAACTAAAACTTCAATAAGTTTCTTAATGATGGGGACTACGTAATGTTTAATGTCGTTCAAAGATGACGCGATGTTGTTGGTTTTCAACAAAACAATCTAAATCATCAATTTGATTGCATTAAATGAAATAATGGTAATTTAAAATATATTTCTGTATCAATTCAAATTACAAACGATTATTTTTGTATTGTGATCAATATCGTGAAATCAATCAGAAGAGTATGAGTTTATGAATACTGATATAATTGGAGTTAACCTAAGCTTTAAATAATAAAACTATAATTAGTATAGTTTGTTGGTAAAATAACTATGAAATATATATATATATATATAGTTATTATTTTTTCAATCAAAATATGCAACTTTTTAAAAACATTTTTTTATTTTCAGCTTACTCCAAGTTGGTGCCTGAAGCAGTTTCTTTGACATATTTCTCGGCTTGTTCTTTACCTTTTTTAGTGCTGGGGTCATATTATTTGTGTGTGGGTTGTTTGGATGGATTTTTTTTTATCAAGTTTATAATTGCGTTTGTGTCTGCGATGTTAAGCATGTTTGTTAATATTGTTAATCGGTTGTTATTAATATTTTGGTGGTTTATTATTCCCGTGGTGAATGTATATTACAAAAACAGCCGATTTTCTTTTTTGTGTTTCATTAGTTGTAAGTTGTTGTTCAGTAGCATTGTATTATAGACAAATTATTAATATTATATATTTTTCATTTTTAAAAGTAATTAATTAGTTGTAAGAATAATTGCATAATTTTTATAAATATGTATGGGTAGAAACTCTTTAAAAGAGCAACACATATGGATTTATTATAAAATGTATAGTTTTCTTTTAAAACTGTTGTCGTTCATATATTATTCCAATAAATCTAAAAGCTCTAATATTATAACGTTTATTTTTTTTATTGGTAAAGCATTGAAAGGTGTTTTTCAGTTTTAGATATGTATAAATACCTAAAACGTTGAAGAATTATTTGTTTTTCGTATATTTTATCTAAGAAATGTTTCCTATGTGTTTACTTTGCATACTCATATGTAAAATCGAAGTTAAAATCTTCGACAGTAAACATTGATGCTGACTGCATTCATTTACACCCATATATACATAAATTTATTTCTAATTTATATATATATTATACTTGCAATAGTGTAAAATGTATTACCGATGATGGTACACTGGAAATACATCGAAGTGATGTCGAGACCCTTCCTCCTCGACAAGTCTGTTATATACCTTTGTCTAAAGAAAAAAAAATATTTGTTGTTTTGATTTGCTCAAAAAGTGAATGGAACGGTTAAAATTTTGAGAAATGTAATTGCGATTGAAGCAGATAATAACCACCTATGAGATTATAGTCTTAGCCAAAATAATAGAGTATTTTATGCAGTATACGATGTGTGCATAAATTAAAATTTTTATTCTATACATAACTGTAACGTAAGTGTTCGTTGTAGTTGTGTACATCATGGTACAATTTTTGTTTAGTTAAATAAAAATTGTTAATATTTTACATCATCTACTACTGTATTAAAACCACCGGTTACAGTTACGAAATTTCTGCGACCGCTGGTTTTCCGATGTCCACCAATACAATAATTAAGCGATGCGACACGTACTTCTACTGTTAAAATTAATAGACATCAATATCAAATCTTCTTAGAATCTCTTGATAGATATTCTCTACATCTTAATCCTATATTACTATTAGAAATAATATTATAGGTTTTTGTTGTTACATTAGATTAAGCTTTAAAATTTTCAAATACAGTTAAACTTATTAATGCATATATATATAATATATATATACATGGCAGGTGCTATAACATTTGTATATAAAATACAAAACTACAGTTAAAAGTATAGTATTGTATATAATGTTGAAAATTATAATAAGCTTTGTTGTGCACATCATTCCCTAGTTGAATTACTATTGTTCTATTATTTTTTTTTTATTTGAATTTATTTCAGACATTGCAGCAAACAATCGGTTTAACCATCTTTTATTATGAAAACAAAATATTTGTTATTTGGGGGTTAGGATAAGAAATATTTTTTACTGATATAGGTTTTAGTAATTTAATCAATTTAAATGTTAAACTGTACAGCATGATATTAAGCATTAATAATTTAACATAAATAAGTAATTATGAGTAAGTAGATTTTCAATTAAAAATGAACAGCGACTGACAGACACTGCTTCTCGCTTATATTAAAACGATTTAATTATTTAATTAAATCATGATTTACTGTAATTTAAAGTTGTCACACTAATAGACTTTAAAAGTTTGTAAACTCATCATAATAGATTTTATTTATATTTTATTTATTAATTACTGTTGATTTCGACTTAACGAGTAAGACCAATAAAGTTCAATCATTTCACTCAGAACTCGGGACGATTTATACTAGTAAAATAGTTGTGTTAGAACAGCGTTAAGTTTTAAAAATTTAAGCTTATCTATGCTATATCTTAATCTAATGCTATAATAAGTACACATAATATGTATTGTTAGTATAAATCTGAAAGTAATAGTGAATAATATACATATATGTAGGTGATTGAATATAAATGATTGTGATTATAAAACTTTATATTTACTGTTACTTATTTTATCTAAATATATATTTTTGAACATTAGTACGAGTATAACATGGTTTAGAGGGTTAAAAAATCTTGTATTTCGTCATGTCGCAATTAAATTAAAATAGTTATATATTTTGTATTAAATATTTTATTTAATAGAAGAAAAAAAATGTGTTGTTTAAACAGATCATTTTTGAACAATATAAAAAAGGGAGAACGTAGCTTTTGTTAAAAAAAAATATTAAAAAAAAAAACAAAAAGGAACGTATCTTTATTGTATCTTATCGGTGCCCGTGTTAATAGTAAAATGATGCAAAATTTATGAACGAATAGAACGATTTCGCGCTGAGTAAATATAATAATCTAGTCGGTGAAAACGCAACTGGTATGTCCATCATTGATATAGAGAAACACAAATATATTACCTTGTCAAACAATGATATACTGCGTTGAAATTTATAGGTGTGGATTAAGCTTAAGACTGGCGCCTCGTTCGTCGTGATGATTTATGCGGGACCAGGCCATTTTTGAATTATTCATTTTGACAATGGAAAGTAATAGCATTTGTTAATCTAATCTGTATAGTATTTACCGATTGTATTTTAAATTATTTTTTCCATCTTGACTAAAACCTAGAGCGTTATTATGATACTACATTTATAATACATATCAAAACCACGGTACGCGCATATTATACGTAGAATATATAGAATAATAATATTTATGTTATACCTAGAGCTAAAGTTGAACAAAAAAGGTCATTTAATAATATTTAAATTTATGCACAATACTTTGCGTTTTACGAAGTAACGAAAATCAACATATCTGATTCATTCCTCGATTAATACAATATAATACCACTTTAATCACATAATTTAACTACTTTGCAGTAATTAAGTACTTATGCCTCCCTCAGAAACACCCATCCGCTTTATTTTAAAGAAGAAAATAAACACTGAAGTCGAAGCGGACCAATTTATATCTTTCATGGACTGTTTATAAAAAATATATATATATTATAACAGTCAATTTTTGAAAACTTGAATAACTTATTAATTTATACATCCAAAAATTAAATTTTATAAAGTAGTTTTATTATTTTTTCAAATCTATAACCTTAAAGTTAAAACTAGTTAATATTTCCTCCATCACATTTTCTTATTTTACAAAATATTATGCTATAGATTGTACATTTTCATACATTTTTTTTTTTAAAAGGCCTATATTGTAACGGAAAAAAACACTAATTCTATTAGTGCTTATTAAAATAAAAAGCAACGAACATACAGCCCTTGGTAGATAACACTTCTAAAACAATTATCCGACTTAGCAAAAAAAAAAAATTACCTGTATACTTTATAAACAGCTAGATTAATTTTACTCGATTTTGAAAATAAATTAACCTACACTTTTATTTTGTACTTTTTAAATATTTTAATGAAAAAAATTACAATGTTACTTAATGGTTTTTATCGTAATTTGTAAAATTACTAAAAATATAACCATCTGTAAAATAAATACATTATTAGCTATATTACTTATTTTGTATTTATTTAAACAATTCTTATTATATTTTAAATTGAAAACCCTATTTGAATAGTCTTTTAGTATAGAATTTATAATAACATTAAAAGTGTTGCTTTTTTAAAAAAAATTGATCGGTCAGTTGGATCAAATTTTTAATCGAAGAGAGTCTATAATATACTGAAACAGCTTTTATCGAAAATTGTAGATAATATAAAAATGAAAAATAATAATCGGTTTAAATATCTATTCATAATAATTCCGTTTTTTTAATGATAACTTTGATTTTACTTCTCGAGGGAGTGTGGATAATTTTTGAAAATATATTATGTTTCTCTATAAATATATTTAGTGTACAACCCGAATTAACGTATAACTAAAAATTTGTGGAAGAGGTATTAATCCATAAATAATTAATAACTCAAAAAAAAAATCAGATTCTTTAGGTCGTCAACATGTAATACAAAAGCTCAATGATAAGACGGTGAGAAAATCAACAGATGTCCTTTACGCAAAATGTATATTGCATAAAAAATGAATGTAACCAATTTCCGTAAAAAAGTTAAGCTGTACTAATTTTTACCTCATTATTAATATCCATATCGCTATATGTATATACAGACATTTGTTATTAGAGTGTTAATTTTAATAAAACAGACACTTATAATTAGAGTAATATTTACTTAATAGGACAAATTTAATTTTTGATTAGTTCTGATAACCAATACTAGTACCTATTATTATTATTATTTGTATTTGATTTATAAAAAATATATAAGAACCAGCCTTAACTATTGTATCAATAAACGTTAACATTTTATAACTATAATTAATAAAATGAAAATCGCTTGAGTGACTTGAGAGGGAACCATTCATTACAACCTATAACCATTCATCAACAGTGCATAAAGATTTTTTTTTAATTAGCTATAATAAATTATATAAACAGTATAAGTATACTTATCGTTCTTATAGTGTTACAGATTGCGTATAATAAATTTTAAAAACTAATAAATCTCTGTGCCGATTTCTTCTTAGGCGTAAGAAGATGTTTTCAGGAATTTTAGAGGGAAAATGTGGTGAATTAGAGGATTTTGATGGTTAATTGTTGGTTTGGTTTTGGAAATGGAATTCAAAATAATATTTAGTTCGCTACTGTTTAGGAAAATTCGTTTTACCAGGAAGAATGTATGATAATTATACGTATATCACGGGCCATGGAGACACGTGGATCACCCATCCGTAATAAGCTCTTACGCACCTGTACAACTGCACGCCTAATATCTTGGAAGACTTTGTAGTTGTCTGAGGTCTAGAAACTAGAAAGTTTCTAGTATTTAAGATTTGTAAGATCAAACGGGTCTGGTTATAGTTTTGTACAATAACTAATTTTTATTTTTGGTCGATTAATCTTAAGTTTCCAGTTTCGAAGACAAATCACCCTCTTGCCATAATTTAAAATCACAAAATTATGTTGATAATTTAAATGGCGAAAAGCTGTGTGTCCGCCGAGGATTCGAAAAATCGTTCGACTGAAACTGAAATTAATTTGAACGGAATATTTGTTCTCATTTATATTTTTCCAATATTCTAGGCACCGGTTTCTATTCGGTTTAAGTGTGATTGAATTTGTACTGTTGATTAACGGGGATTCTCGTTTGAAGTCAGAATTACCGTTTCAGCAGTACCTAAATGTAATAACGTTTTGTTTGTTTTACGTACGTCAGAGAAGTATATATTAAAAAATGTTGTCATTGCTTTGGAGAATTTGAACTTTGATTGGATATTATGGAGATTAAATTGCCGTTTAAATAATGCACGGTTAATGGTATTTTCTCTAGAAATAATACTTATACCGTGTAATAAAGTAAAAGTAAAAAAACGTTTTAGTTCCAAACCCGATCATGTACTCTATAAATGCAATGAAACATCTAAAAAAGACGTAACAAAATTGATTTGTTTTTTTTTTTTTTTTACTTAAAATTCTATACTCTTATTATTTTCCTGCTACAAAGAATATATAATATTGAGAATTGTGATGTGATTTAACTGTTTTAGTTGCAGTTAAGGTTGTAAGAAAATATTATCTTTAATTAATTATGTGATATTTTTTTAAAACAATGATTATTTGAATAATTAACTGAAATTACTCAAAGGCTACAAAGCAGTAGGTATAAAAGATACTTTTGATTGTTTGTCGTTGATTTTTTCGATACATAAAATACAAATAATAAATATTCGATTTATGGTAAGGAATATAAAAATATGAACTCATATGAAACTTTATGAATAAAAAATGTACATTAAAATATTTTACTAAAGATTAAATAAAAAATTATTACCGATTCTACATAGTTTTATTCGAGTATATTTTTAGTATTTTTTGTACAGTTCGGATATGCTTACTTAATATTTATTTTTATTTTTATTATTTTCAAGCGATGAACTACATCGAGATTTATAGTTTCAAATTTACGTAGAAGTAAAATTTTTGATTGTTTTTTTTTTTTAACGAATTTTAATTGACTATATCAACAATCACAATGGACACGCGTAGCTCTAATGTGAAAACACAATTTAACGAATTTTAATTGACTATATCAACAATCACAATGTACACGCGTAGCTCTAATGTGAAAACACAATTTGTTGTAAACTTATAAAATTATACTCATATATGAAATTACCTCATTTTTATCACACATATATGGAACATTATACAGGCCACTAACAGTGATGTTGCATTATTAATTTTTCAATAACACAATTTTATTTATAACAATATTCTAATAAACATTTACAGTTTTTGTTCAAATTATTACAATTATGAAGCTATCGATAAAAAAAAACGGTGAAAAATAGTAAAATGAAAAGTATTGAAAACGATAAATACGAGTTTAATTTTTAAAATTAGATATTGCCTATTTGTATATTGTATCAAATGAATTTACAAATATAAATACTCGTATTTCAACTAGTTAATACTCGATGTAGTATTTTGTAATCATGCTAACCCTCTATTGTGGCTGTGAAATTGCTTAAATATATATATTTTTTTGAATGTTAAATATATTTTACCATAAAAGCTATGTGTTCCTTAAATTTTTTTTTGCTTCTTTAAGGGTGTCCTATGTCGATACAAACTTTTTATAAATTGAAACACAATTTTTTTACTGCGGTATTTTACTGAAGGCATTTTTCTGTGAATTTTTATGGACTATAATCAAAATTCGAACGAGTAGTTTTTGAATTATTCTAATTTAAGTATTCAAAAAAATAGTATTTTATAATATCTAATATGTTGATATAATTTGGAATAACATATAATCTCTAATTGCAGAAAAATTAACTAAAAAATATTTTGTGTAAAAAATATAATGTTCTAATTTTAAAAAACAAATTGTATATAACCACAGGATACCCTTAGGTTGGCATGCGAAAAAAAGTTATAAATATAGGTTTTACTGTAAATTAATAATTAAAGAAAAAAAAATCGTATATTAAGCATTTTTAAGGCCAAAAAAGGGGGTAACAATGGTTGAATAATCGCCCTGTATGTAACCATTTTAACAATTATACTATAGTAAACGATAAAATTATTTTAAGATCATTAATTCATCCATTATTGTAAATGATTTCATTATTTTTTTTTTAATTTCATTATAACGATGTATTTCATAGATATTTATTAAAATTAATTAGTTGAAAAACAGTTAATAATCGTACGGTGGAATAATATGGTATCAATAACCATTTGGTGAAAAACGACCGAAAATAACGCAAATATAATATCGAATGAATAATGTTAAAAGGTATATCAGTCAGTAGATAGTGTTTGGCTTGAAGACCATGCGCGACACCCCATTGAGGTTCCGCGCCCGTTTGGTGCTTATAAAACGTCTCATCTACTCATTTTGTTTTACTTTTACTCTAAACTCGGCCGCCGACTATTCATAAAAGGTACGTACACTGCTCAAGCGCATATTATACATTTAATACATTATAAGTACAATTATACGAAACAATCTCGTGATGTTTTTTAAGTTCATATTTAATTAACACAATGCTTCTTTTTTATTTTTTCAATTATCTCTTTGCATTTCTTATATTTATTTCATCTTATAACTACTGAGAGAATACTCAGAACTAATTATTTTTCTCAGTGGCATTTTATAATACAACTCTACTGTATTTACAATGGTTTTAGTTTAAAATAAAACTTATACTTTTTGCAGTCTGTTGCTTTAACGGTTTTTTTTTGTACTTATTAAATATAAAATGCTATTGAAGTGAATTGTTGTTTCCATCAAATGTATAATATTTCATATATATATTATATAATGTATAATATTTAAATAAATTTAAATGTATGAATTTAGCCCGCTATACATTTCAATTGGTTTTTTTTTTAAATTTAGAAAGATCTATACAAATTAAATTAAATTAATAATGGATAAAAAATGTATATTAAATATTAAAATATCTAGGTTAAAGAAAGTGTTTACGTTTATTTTGTATTTTATACTGTCAATATTTTATAAGGGAAAAAAGAAATACCACATTTCAAATTATTAGCAAAAGGTTAAAAAATATTTATAAAATGAATACAATTTTTATCCTTTAATAATTTTCTGAACTTCAAATTTAAAATAATATCACATAGGTCAATCATATCAATTAGTCATGGCTCATATTGTTTTTATATTTTTGAAGAAAATATTGGTATGGAAAAATACGTAATTATTTAAATTATACAATATTTATATAGGTATTGCTTATTATATCAATTCCAAAATTATTAAGCCATGTAGATTTTATTATTAGAGATTCTAAACAATGTAAACATTAAAATTAATTAAATAAATCCATTAAATTGAAGCATTTGACTTACTTAGTTAATTTTAAAGCCAGCTAAGAAAAAAAAAAACTTTTTAGGAGAAAAATGCATCTAAATAATATAATTTTATTAAAAACTACTTCACTGCAGGTTCATTGATTTATTAACGACTTGACGTTTTGTGAAATATTTATAAATAATAGCTTTAGGAGTATCAAATAAACATAAATATAAAATATATACAGTACACATAGTATATAATTTACAAAATATATATGGTTATTTTATGTTAAATAGATACTTCATAGTATTTTTACTACTAGTGACAGTTGAAACCCTAATAAAGGACAATCGTGAGAAATTATAATACTTCTTTGTTCTCTTATCAGAGGGTGAAATATAAGTCCTTATATTTTTTAAGTATCAAATATGTGTAAAAATATTTTTCACTATTGAGAGCTGATTATTTTGATCTTACGGCAATGCATGTGTAAAAATGAGTTGACAATATACTCGTATGTATATTAGAGATAAAGCGTTTTGATATTGATATACGTTGGCTTTTATTTAAATAAAAACTGCTGGTATCAATAAAAACATTTAAAACCCCTATAATACAAGTCTACAAATACGTTCCATACAATAAAGTTTTTGTTCTTGACACTTAAAATTCAAATGGAAGCCTTAAACGAAATTAAAGACAAACACTTGAAAAAAGTAAAAGTTCAACTAATGAGTAATGAGTGCCAATATTTTGCGTTTTTTTTTTTACTTTCACTAGTACTCGTAAACCCATCATTTCAGATCTGAAAGTATTGCTTATTAATGGAAACAATTAAACAGGAATGACAAAACATCACGTTAAATACTAGCGCACGCCTTATAACTATTGTTTCCGTTCTATACTAAATTGAAAATTGTATAAATAATAACAAGTCAATTATCTCATTACGTGTTATATTGCGGTGTTCTTATTGATGGTACATCAGGTACATCATACTGAACAGGAGCTTCGTGCGAAATTTTCTTTCCGATTTTTAACGATGGCACTTTTTAAACATTTTTAAAGTAACAAGAATTGAAGCCAGTCTGTTATTACGGAAAAAAAAAAAATTAGAAAATAGTTTTCTACGATGGAAACTATAATTGACGGCCTGTGACGTGTGCCCGGGTTATTGTGAGCGGCGGCTATATTAATTTATCGAAAATACAGTGTTTTCGATACATGATATACTTTAGATTACGAATCTTACTCCTGCAGCCTCAAGAGACCGGGCGTATTTTTCTCGCCTCTGAATTACTCTTCTTAATATGTGTGTTGTTCATAAAATGCTACAAAATAATGAGAATAATTTAATTACGAAGTATTATCCTACCTATTTTAGATGTACACTATATAGTAAATATTATATGGGCGTAATAAATGAGGTGTTTAAAATTTAAAAATTTAAATTTTTTAATGAATAATTTGATTTGTATTTTTGATATTAAGGTATTTTTGTTTGATAAACGGTGTAATGCAGAAGTTCAAGTTTGGTTAATCCTTGTTATATTTGAACATTTTTAATTTTTCCCATTTTTATTGAACATTTTATTTTGCATTCTAATTGTAATAAGTCCTGAAATTTTAAAACAAATAATATTATGATATTTTTTAATGGTAGTTAAAAGTTGGACTTTTAATATTTAATAATAACCCCCATCGATTTATGAAAGTTAATTAATTTCGCGTATTAATAAAACTAAGGATATATATATATTGTTAATAAATAACAACATGTTAATTTTAATAAAATGTGTAACATTTTGGGTGTTTCATGTTTTAAAACTTCATATTTTATTACAGGTTTTAATTAAAATTTTTATTTTCTTCATACATTTTATATTTTATGTATATATTTTGATGTTACGAACAATAATTTGAATTATTTATGATTTATTGTTGAAATCCATGTTATTTTTACGTGTGTAGGAGTCGCTTAATTTGGTATAATTATTATTTAAATGGTTCACTCTGTTGTCAAAGTTTATAACGTTTTATTTAATTTGTATTACGTCATATGTATAACTGGCAGTGTACAAAAAGTTTTTAAATTATAGCATTATTTATTGCTTGGGGTAATGATTATTTATTTACAGCTTACATTAGTCGAATACAATTGTTTGAAGCTTTTATTTTAAAATCAAAATAAAGATTACTGATTTCTCCAAGAAATTGGAAACTTTATTGTTTGAAACAAGATCTAAACGTAAAACAAGTCAGTAACATTTTAATGAACTGGGAAAACTCGATTCATTTGTTTGTTAAATTCAAAACACAAAGTTTAACTATCAAATTTCATTTTAATAATGATTTTTAATATGTTTTTTTTTTTTTAATTCAGATTAATAACAATTTCAACTATAGATCAATATTTTTAACTATAAACAACTGAATCCAACGATGACAAAAATAATACGATTAAATTATAAGTATGATTTTCAGTAGAAAGTTGAAAACGAAACCGATATATAAATACATATATTACCCTTTAGGCTAACCACTTTGTAGTCAATTTGTTTTTTCCTTAAATGGAAATGCCTTTGTCAAAAATAAAACTTTAAAGAACGACAAATAATTGTTAACATGTATAGTAGGGGTACATTGTTCATTTTTAAAATTATAATAATTTGTCAAAACATGTTCTTAGATACACATTTAACAGAGCAGATATTTATTTTCGGAATGTTTCGTATATTATTGAATTTATATATTAGGTATATGCCATCGAATCTTCTATTATCTAAGTTTTGCCTTAATAATAGTTCGTTTTATTTTGTGAAATAATTTCAAACGAACAATTCTCAAGTTTCACTATTAATGGAATAGTTTGAACATATTACTCATATCTAAGTACGAAAATGTTGTTAATGTCATTTTGATCTAAACAATTAATTTCTAAAGTTGTTATAAAGTAGATATTTGAAGTATTAGTGAAAAAAATGTAACTACTTCACATTAATTTGAGTATATATTATTGTGCAGAATTCAGATTAGACATGTCAATTTATTTTCAATTTAAATCGACGCAATTCTTAATAAAGACATTTCAAGTATAATACTTCGTCGTATTTTATTGTATCAATTGTATTATTATAAATTTGAAAATTAATAAAAATAGGCACGACCGAATAAAATAATTTCACACTTATTTATTTTACCATTGAGTTATATTGATGTAATTCGGAACACCTGAGGTTTACATCTTTTGGTTTAAGTAATTGGTTTTCGAGATGATTGGCTTCCCGACCGAGATTGATATTAAAATATGAGTGTTTTAGAATAATAAAATTTATTTGGCAATTGCCTATATTATTTGAAAATAAATTAACTCTGACCTATGCTGTGATTTACGTATATAAAGAAAGCGTGAAAAAAATTAAATAAAAGTTCAATAATGCAACTATTATACATCACATCCATTTTTATTGGGATAGCCAAGCTACTGATATACTTGCATGTAAAATAAAATATCGCAATAAATGGATCAGTGAAAGTTCGAGTAAAATAGTAGTTAAGCGTTTCAGTGGAAAATACTCCGTGATTCCATGGTGTACGTGTATAATTTTTTCTTACGGTCGAACATTCTTCAATTTTCTTCTAATTAAAGTGAATGAATACGTTTATCACAATACAATGTACGTCGTACGAATGATATAGAACGAAAACATTATTAGAAATTCTATCTACTCGAACACTGCATGCATGGTAATATCTGGAAAATTCTTAACTATTATACCTATATAGTTCATTCTCTCCTAGGGATAATTTAGGAAAGCGAGTGGACCCCACGTCCAAAATAATGATCATCTTAGCTTTAAAAATGCACACGTATGTTATCTAAACAGCGTTACACCGTGATCAACGAAATTTTGCAGGGGTATAATATTTAGTTCTTCACGAAAATTGTTACTGCTAATATAGGGACCTAAGATAATTTTTTTTGATTTTCGCGCTTGTATAAAGCTTCTACCCACTCCATAAATTCAGTTCAAATATTCCGCTACATATTTTATAGATGTGTGGGATGTACACCAAAATATTTTGCCTTAGGGTATAAAGTGTTTTTTAACGAATAACTACGTATACAAACAAACAAACAAACACACACAAACACACTCACGCACGAACGCAAGCACGTTCATCAAAACGAAAACAATAGATAACAAAAGTATAATATAGGCTCAAACCAAAACTGTTGGTTTAAATTAAATTTGAAAATTAATTCATTGTCTGTGTCACTTAGTATCGAATTAATGACACTTTAATACAACTTTATGTAACTAGTGAATGTCAATTGTATTCAATAATGTTATGTTAAATTTTTGTAGAC
Organism: Periphyllus acericola; assembly: GCA_949715065.1. Taxonomy (NCBI): domain Eukaryota; kingdom Metazoa; phylum Arthropoda; class Insecta; order Hemiptera; family Aphididae; genus Periphyllus; species Periphyllus acericola. Next base: position 31,963,273 of record OX454267.1, on the reverse strand, counting down.
AAATCAAGCTAAATAATTTTAAAATACATTAGTACCTGTAAACATTTTTTAGTCTGTCTAGTCGGTGTGTTTTTATGAATATATTTAATTTACTCCAATTTATAACTCGATTTTCCTATTGTAACTATATACATTTGTACAAGTAAAAATTTAACTCGTAAGACTATAATTGTTCTAATATTCTGAAAATTAAGATTTTAATGTATCGTTTTGATTAAATTTTTTTATTTTAAATTCATTTAATAAGTAATTTAATACATACATATATTAAAGACTATAAGCCTACTGTTTCGATGGTAAGTTCAAATCATTATTTCCCATCTTATGTGATTGAGAAACAATGCAAACAAAGAATTTTGTGTTGTCCCTTATTCTATAGTTCCCATTTTTATAATGAGGGTCCCAGTGTTGCCTTTATGTATAATAACCACTATATTAAATGTTAATAGACCAGTTGAATAGTATCGTCAAGTAGCATTTATAAAATAGACAAAGAAAACATGTCATACAAATTTTGAGTAAATATTTTTTATAAAATATAAATTTAATATTTTATTACCTTGTGTTCTTGTATTCTAAAAGTGAGAACTTGCACTTAAATTCTTTAAATTTCGAGTTGAGTAAGTATCAATCAGTATTGCGATTATAATTTTTATAAAAATCTAGATTATTTAGTTTTTATTCAAAATCAAAATAATAAATTAAATACTTTTTTTTGAAGCTTGCGTTTTAATATATTTAAAATAATATGAACTTGACAGAAAAATATGTTGGACACAATATAATAGTTATCGAGAGATAAACTATTAATCTCTTGTCCTTTAAAAAGCTATTGAGAATTTAGTAATTTTTATGAACCTAAATTATTAATTAATTATAAGTCATATTGTATATACCATTCATCCACATTTAGAGATTTGGAATTGGCTATAAAGTTTAAAGCTAAGATAAAAAGTTAACTTATGTGCTACTATAGGTACTACTATAACTCCGCGAAGAAGAATTATAATTTTAACACCAATAATTTCATATTTCCTGTGGGAATCCAGAAACGTAATATTAACGTACATCAACTCAATGGCGCGTGATATTGCAAAAATGGTATCATAATTATTATCATACAGCTAAACAGGGGTGAGGTTAATAGTTACAATTAGTATTAAAGAATGTTATACGGGAAATCGGTAATCCCATTAATGTATGCCTTTAGCGTACAGAGGATTAAAATGTAATATATGCAATGTGACAACGAGAACTGTTCAAAAATTAAAAGGATGTTTTTCAAAATTTACAGTTAATATTTTAATCTAGTTTTAGGGAAATCTCTAATATATTTCGTGTTCGTTTTTCCCGGCACGTCATATGAATACGAATATTTAATTAATGGACAAAGGTCGAATCCCTCAACCGTTTGTTTTTCTACTGCGAGGAGATTAATACACTTTAATTACGTATGCGTAAGCATGTAAGAAAATTAAATATGTAAAACGCAAGCTGGAAAAAGAAGAGGATTTAATAAACACGATAGTATTATTGGGTATTACTTGTTTTGATATCCAACCGACTAAGCTGGAGGGTTCTCGAGCTGAGATTAATCATTATTACGCATTGTTATTATTAGCTCGTAAGCTATATAATATAATATAATATATTCGTGCAATATGGTTTACTCGTAATATTTATTTACATTACAAAAAACAATGAATTTAACTTTTCATCTTAAAAATAATTGTTTTGACAGAACATAATTTATTTAAAAACAAGATTGGTATTTTAAATTTATAATTTTGGAATCATTCAGTTATAATTAATTTTTCATTGTAAAAAAAAATAATTTCCCATGCACTTGGTATTTAATGAGAAATGAATAGTACTTATGTACTCGTATTATTTTCTTATTTGCAATTTCAAACAAACTAATAAAATCTGTTTGATAACCAAAATGATTTTAAAAGCCTAACAGATAAATTTAAAAGTTAAACTCCAAATAGTCAGTATACCAATAGAAATTCAACTCTTAGAAAATTAAAGATTTTAAGCTCTTTTAGTGAACCATAAAAGATTTCATTGGGTTGTTAAAGCATTACATGGCTTTGTGTCTTCGCAGCGCGATATAAATAAATTAATACAATCTAATATCTAAAAAGTTATATCAATACCGCGTATTATACTTAAATAAAATTCATTAACGTGGACAATTATATCTTATATTCATATCGTGACTTTTTACTATTGAGTATAATACTACTATTGTAATAAGACCAAAATCATGAAGGTAATTTTTAAAATAGTTAAACCATGTTTTTGACAAATTAAAATCCGGATAAGTTGTAATGAGAATAGTTTATAATATGGATACGTTTTTATTCACAACTTGGAGAACATTTTATTCTTGAAAATGTCGAAAATATAATGGATAATGAAGCTATAGTCTATAGAGAAAGTATTTATTACTAAACCTATAGTTGACTTATAATTACTTATCATGATTAATAATAAAAATTATAGAACATATGAATTGTGTGCCAAACGGAAATAATCAATTTTGTTACTTTATAAACAATATAGGGTTATTTTACTATATTTTGCATATTCAACCGATTAATAAGACCTAATACTCCTAATTATTAATTTACATCGATATGGATTGTAAATCGTCTAGGTATTGTTACTACTGATTGTGTCTACTATTTTATGTATTTTATTATTTGTATTTTATGTACAAAGTGTAAAGATCATTTACACTTTTTTTCTTTGAATCTGTTATTAAATTGTACTTGTCAGGAAATATAATGTAATTAGTTTGTAAGATATTTAAAATTCTTTTTTAGTTTATTCTTTTAGATGTATTATATTTTTGAATTACCTGCAATTAGCTTTATTCAATTAGTCTGTGTAATTAGTTATAATGCGTTTAGTCTCAAATTGTAATTATCGAATGACTTTCAGATAAACTTAAAAATGCCTGCACCGATGAGAATCCTGTCTTATGGAGCAATCTTGGCATTTACTATTTTAACCGGGTTATTGCCAGTGTTGACCAATGGCAATGTCATGGAACAGAGATCATTACAAAGAGAATTTGGAGATAGCTCTCCTGAAATCCTATCAATAAATGACAAGGACGAATTCCGTGAATATGATGGGCCTGTCATTAATGATTATGGCATGCAAGCATTACAAACAAAGGTTTGTACCATAAAAGCTTTATAACATATTATCGTATTTGCTTCAAACGGGAAAAAATCAGTAGAATATTAAGTATTAATAATTGTTATAATACTTCTTATTCGGAACATTTATGATAAGATTTATTATTATTTAAATAATGATTTTAAGAAATATCTGTCTAAAAATCGACAGTCTGCTAATTTAATATCATATCTTATATATTATACGTATATAGAAATATTTTTAAAAAAAAAGTTTAACAAGAGTATAAAAAAATTGCGAAATTCTATCTCTTTTTATTATTTTTAGTATCCTCAGACAGGAACATTGCTTTTTTATGTGCATGTACACAGTTTTTCGGTTAGTAAAATTGTACCAAAAGTTTCATGCAGCATCTCATTAGATTGGAAATTGGACACAGAAGGTACAATATAAAAGGATCATTTTTCGATTTTCTCTAAGCGTGAGGAGAAGCTGAAAAATAATTGAAAAATGTCGAATTTCTTTAAGTCTGTGTGGTTTTTGTTTGTACTTCATTCTAAAAAAAATGACGATTATTGCGTAGATTTAGACATAACATTTTAATACAAGAGATTATTTCTATCACATTCCAACTGTTTTATCTATACATTAAAACATCTCAAATACCCTGAATAATAATTGTATTTTTTTTATGAGCACTTAATATTTGTATACCTACCTAGTAAACCGAAACACGCTCAGATTCGTTCTTCGAATGTAATGGGATACAATTATTGCTTCAACTATAAAACGCACTCACATTTTTTTTTTATCATCTGACAGTGTTTGTTTTTTAATTTGATTATGTGTAATTTAAGAACGGTAAAATGAGCATTAAAGTTAATAAAATAATGTAATTAATAACCGATTTGCTTAGTAGCTAAACATGACAAAATGCTGTGTGAGAATCGTTTTGAAGTTTAGAAATGCTGTAGATTTATATTCAAAAAAATGTATTCGCAAAGCAGTCGATTAGTTTTTAATTAAAATAAAAGGTTACAATAATAAAAACAAAAAAATAAATAAATAAACCCCTTTGGAAAATGAATATTTTGTTTACAAAGTCGTCGTTTATGATTTTTTGTTGAAAAAATTATTTTATTATAAAAATTCGTGCAACATATAGTTAATATTATATTTCATTTTAAACAGGAATATTTAGTAACAGTTAGTTCATTTAAAATGGGCGTAAATAAATATCCTAAAAAACGTTAGCTCGGAACAAATACCTACTCGTATTACTTATAACGGTGATGCTTATAAAAATTATAATATCTACATATATTTACATACTGTACAAACCACTAGAATAATAATCGAACACTCGTACAGTACATACACTTTATAATTAATTATCAGGAAACTTGCGGGAATGGATATATTATATAGATATACTCGAGGTATTCGATAGAACGGATTAAAAATATAATATTAATATGAATGTTAATATTAATACATATTTTAACGAGGTTCTCGCGTACTCGGACACGAAAACGTACGATTAGGTAAAGTCGGTACAGATGACCGCCGCCACCACCGAAGTCCGAAAGTCCGACCGTTAAAAATATACACTTAAAAAGTTCTGCGCGGCAATAGCGTTTCGAGTCGGACGACATGCCGTAAACACAGTCTAACTTCTTACTTCTTATAGCTAGGTACCATCATTATGATAACGCTCGACTACTATTAGCTATGTGTATAGCTAAGAAATTCATGAAGTGAAATTGCGTTCTTCCAGTTCGTCAGCCATTCATCGTCGTAATCGTACAATATGTATACAGTATTTCTAAATATACTTCACTGACAAACTTACGCGTCGTTCAACTTTTAGTCCATCGTCAGTTTAACATTGATCCTTGATACGGTTTACTGTGCCAGGGACGAACAACCGATGGCTTGTTATAAATTAGAAATATTCTTGTCGTTAACCAATTCGTAGTATGTATACAATAATACGTGCGTGGTAGGCAAATAAAACACACACAATTCAACCAGTTGTAAGGCGTGGATCCTAGTGAGGGGGGGGGGAGATAAAGGAGGCCCCGGTCCCTCTCAAATCAGAAATAAGTTTTTCATTTTTACGGCTACTTAAAACTTGATCAAGGGCAAGAATGGGAGAAGAAAGATTTACAGGGTTGGTTCTTATGTATATCCATAAAAGATATTGACAATGGAAATAACATTAAAAATATAATTGATACATTTTCTAAACAAAAACAAAAAAAAAAACTTGAGGTTATATTATGAAAATTAAATTTTAATTCGTATTACCATAGTATTATGATATTTTTTTTCTATAATTGTTATAAAGCTTAAATTTTTTCCTTAACTTACTTATCCTATTTATATTTATATATACCTATGCCTACCCTCCATAAAAAAAACTTGGATCCACCCTGGCCGGTTGTACTACGGAACAAAAATAAAAGTAACATCTGCCAAAAGATGGACGACAAATTCATATTATTTCGTATAATATAACTCGTGTATTGTTCTATGACTCTCGAGTGTTTATGAAAAACGGCGCTTTTGTGACTTTTGTTCGCCTCGTCCCAGCACGATTTAATAACGTCCGTTTGTACCCGTTATCTGCTTGTGGCCCAACCTTATGCATACTGCAGTTCATACACGATCACAGTGTACAATACAAAGTTTTATTTTTAATTTAAAAACAAACATAAAGGCTTATCGTATAAATCGTAAGAATTTACACAACGCGAATGTTTCCAGATGGCGTGTACACCACCGCAGATGAAATGATGACGTCACACAATAAATGCCTAAAAGTGACTTTTGTTCGTCGCCATATATTCAGTTGCTGTAAAACATAATGTTAATAAATATTAAGTAATGTTTTTTCGTATATGAATGTAAAATGCGTGGATTATTTTTCATTTAAAACTATTCCACCATAAATAAACGGTAAATTCCATCAAGGGCAATAAAAACTCATTTTTAACGAATAAAGCCGTGTATAGTTATTACAGAAATTTTTTTTCGATTCATCCTAAACTAAATAATTAGATTTCTTTCAGTGATTTAAGCATTATATTTGAATATTATCAGCAGAAGAAAACAAAATAATACAGATAGACGATGTTAATTTATTTTTATGATATTAAATCCTTTGAAAAACAATACTTCTTTCCAAGTGCATTAGCAAATATAATAATTTATAAGCGTTTTCGAGTTTACAACAATATGACCACACTACCCTGATTCAAGGCAACAAATTAAAACGTTCACACAATTATCAGTATCTTAATAATTGTATCTTGTCCACCTTATTTTAGAGTTTGAGTGAAACGAGGAATGTGTTGGTTTTACCATGATGTGTTGATTATTTTTATTTTTTGTGTGTTACGTCACGATTTTTCCTAGTAAACGTTATAATTTTGTCAATAGTAGTATAAGTTTCCGATTCCAAATGTCATCTTGTTGGTGCATTTTTTAATTTCTCAACAGTTTTCCCAATAATGGCGGAAAACTGACGAACGTTTGTATAAAAAATCACATTAGTACAAGAAGGACATTTTTATTTATTTCTGCAAATGCGTGTACCATATTATAGATTCATTTCGATCCGCCAAGGAAATAATATTGTTATCAGTTGGCCTATAATTATATTCGTTCATTCATTAGTTTGCATTGGTAATTCAATTCTTTAATTCCTATATTTTTGTTGTCTATAATTAAAGCGAGTAATTCGAGAGTACGTATACTATACTAAAATTAGACTAAAAGTCGTAGATTCGAGATCATTAAAATGACCGTGTTTTGTCTAGAATAATATAGTATTACAAAAGGTCATGCTGGATTTAATTTATATATACGGGAAATATTTGAGCTCCGATAACACTAATCAATAATAATATACTACAAATGTTCACTTGTTTAAAAATAATTACTTACAAAGTTAACAAGACACAATTTTATCCTCCTCGTTCGCTTCTTGATATAAATATTAAAGTTCCGAGTTTGTTGCATTCCGCATTTTTAAGGTGTGCGGATATCAATATTTAACATGTGTAATCTTCGGAAATCATAAGTATAATAATACATGGGAGTGTATACGGTAGTTAATAGGTACTATAGAACTTCCTAGTTCCGGAGTTCATACATATATCTTGTATGTATATATTATACTCACCGTCTCAGCACATAACTTCATGTCTACAACCAACGTTAATATTCAAACAGTAATCAGTATTAAATTTTTAAATTTCAAAGCAATAATAGTGAACAATTTAATTTAAAAAATAATACCCTAGTATATTTAGTATTTTTTTCTGGAAATGTAAAGAATAACAATATATGATTTATTTCAATTATCTTCCACAGTTATATGTTATTTAAATACAGTACATAAGGTGTCCCACAGAGATTTACACTGAGCGATATCTCTCCCGTGTTAATAGAGATAATCAAATTATAAAAAAATTGTTTGTCTTTTATTTACTCAATTCTTACGTTCTTTTTTTTTAATGTAGAAAATACAAGTAGTAAGGCAAGTTTATTTATAGACTTGTCTTTAATGTAAAATACCCAACAATACCAATTAGGTGTTATTAATTATGATACTTATGTGGTTATAGTTATAACTTAAAGCTTATAGGTAAGCGTTGTAACACTATCGTATTTCGCATACAGTTTTCTTCTAATGGTAAGATATCTCTTGGCCATGAATGTTTCAGTCTATTGAGATTATTGGGAATTGACATAAAGATAGTTTATTAGTGGTTTTAAAGACGTATGGTTATAGGAAATCCGAAATATAATTTGAGACGTAAGGCGATGGACATGGTGAAACAAAGTTATTATACCAAAATATCATACAACTGGATAACGTAAATCCATAATTCATAATAATTTAGGTTGAATACAATATTGAAGTATTGTTTGATTGTCCACCACCAGATCGCTATGTAAATTGTCATTCTAAGAGACTTGACACTTGTGTCTCCTTTTGTTCTGATTCCAAAACTCCGTTTCATCAACTTTCATAATTGTTCTATTGTTTGCACTCGTTTATTGTTTGGTCAGTAAAATGTTATGATTGGTGGTTTATTGGCGAAACCCCAAATCATTTGAATTGGCATGTATACCTGCGTCATTGGTTATGTGTTTATATTTAGTTCAAGACGTGTACGCAATCAATCTTAGGTCTACGATGCTGATTATGATTATGATGATTGATGAATATAGACTGTTGGAGGTATTGAAAAAGTGTAGGTACCGTATACAAATTACAATTTATTGTGTTCATTGAATATTGAAATTAGAGAATATGAATCATATGTATTCGCTGAGAATGTATATTTTTATACTAGCAAATGCAAACACAAAGCTACACAAAAGAACGTTTCACTTTACACTTAGGAAGTATTAAATACTATTGATGTAAAGTTTTGCCGCTAGAATTTTCCGTTAGGCCGCGCGAACATAAGACAAAAAAAAATTTCTGTATCGAAAAGATATACGAATAAATATAGTTTTGTTTCGTCTGCATGTGAACGTAAAAAAAGACGTTTGCTGCTGAATCAAAAGAACTAAAATGACATGTTGGGGGATTAACTAAAAGCTAGACTGTTGTAAAGCCCAAGCGGCCCCTCCGAAGTGATTTCAGACACCTTATAGCTGTATAGCGATAAAGTTTGTGCACGGTGCGCCCTATGGAGATAACTGTTTGTTAACGCGATTGTGATTTTGCAGAGCGACAATCAGTACCTAGAGAACGCGCTGATCAACTATTTCATTTACAAGCAAATGATGAACAACAAAATACAAGCCCGGACGGATTCGATTCGCGCGCAGAAGAAGAGGAGTTATTGGAAGCAATGCGCTTTCAACGCGGTGTCTTGCTTCGGTTAGTCGATCACACGACCATCGTAATATCACATAATATTGTCTACGAGCAGCCGACACAAATAAAACGTACGGCCTCACCATTTTAGCCCTTTATATATCTATATCAATACGATGCTTATATTATGTAATAATATTATCTATTAAAATTATCTCCGGACGTGTTTTGTTTCGATTGCACATATTCGTATATATAATTCGAATAACAATTGTAGGCAGGTATACATAATATTATATACAACCGTTACAATAATATTATATTATATCATTTAGTGGCGAACGTGCCAAACGTATATTGTTCACGCGTGTTACAAAATCAAAAATATATTGATTTATTCATACTCATATATAACATATGTATATATATGCGACATTTGTTTTACCTATATATTATTATATACAATATAACGATGACGATAATAATAATAATAATAATAATAATAGTAATAATAATAGTAATAATAGTAATATTAATATATCGCACTCACGTTTATATTCGCAGCAAACACACAATCATTATCGTGATTTCAAAAATTAATGTAAAATGGTTTGAATAAAATAAACGTTCGTTTTCATTTGTTATCATGCTCGCGGTAAACCGATGGCGTTGGCTTACGCATAATGTTCCCGTGTACCGTGCATACATTATCGTACGGCGCGTAGTCCCGAATCAGGTACGATAACAATATAATTCACTGTGTTTTGTGCACACGGGATTTTTTTCTTTTTTTTGCACACGGGATACGGGTGCCGCCCGCGGTGCGTTCAGACACGATTTTTATTACTTTTCCGCGATCGGGCGACGGCGACGGTACGGAGATGACGAGACTACTCCCACCCGGACCCGACCCGACCGAAAAGAGCAAAAAAGCCCAGCGAAAAAAAACCGGCACTACGGGAGAATATTGCCCCGTTAATAACGCAATAATGTATAAAACGAACATATCGATGACGGCCCTGCACGAGACGAGCTCGCCGCGCCCTAGGGCGCATTTCGCGCGTTATTTTTCCCGATTTTTTTTTCCCCCTTTGGATATTATATTTTCTGTTTTTTTTTTTTTTCATTTTTAATTGGACATGCGTCTCAAAAACGGTAAGTTCATTCCGTGCACCGTCCATGGTCTAACGTGCGCGTGCAAACGCCGAAAACGCCAAGCATAACCATTATATATACATTCAAAAATCCAACTTTTTATTGAGTCACTTACAGAACCCAGAATTACAAACCGACAAAAAGGACGAAGCAATATTCCTGTAGAAACAGCCGAAATATACTATAAAATAAATGTTTACTGTCCATTTCTTGATCATGTGCTGAGCGAACTAGCAGCCAGATTTTCCAACCATCACGAAAAGATCGGAAACTTCCAGATCTTACTGCAAATTATGTGAAAAATAAAAATGATGCTGAAAAAAAAATGACAGAAATACATAATCTCATTTATATTCTTCTTAAAATGTTAGCCTCTCTTACTATGTCTACTTCTAGTGTGGAACGTTCCTTTTCTACATTGAAAGACGTATTTACGAAACACCATTGGTCAAGAGAGACTAACTGGCCGGGGGGCTTTCATTTGGGCGAATGACCCAAAATAATATATCGTCTGGGCGAATTTATACTTATCATTTGGGCGAAATTTACACGGACCCCTAATTTATCTTATCCATCGTTTGGGCGAGCTATACAAATGTATATATGTAATACGTTTTCCTTCCCAATTTTAGAGACTTAGGACTCTCATTAAGGCTTACTGGTATGGTTAAAAATGTATTATTCAATTACTTTATGATTTAAAATGTATTTTTTTATTCTTAAATTAATTATCTTCTCAAACGATTGGTGGTTTTGAAATTGAAGTAAGGGCCGCATTAAAATTTACCATGGACCATGGATTAGACATACTTGTTATAGAGTCTATAGTATAGACTAAAAAAGCCTCGCATGTATGTTGATTATCGATTTAGCCATGATTAATAAAACGTATTGTGTTAAAATAATATAATAAAATTGTTTAATAGAAACTGTTTGCTTACAACCACGCGTTTACGGTTCGCCAATGCTTTGAAAAAAATAAGAATTTAACAATATCTAAGGGTTGAAGGTTTATTTATAAGTAATTATTAAACAAAAAAAATTAGCTCCGGTATTTATGACTTCCCGGACAATGATGCGTGGTTCCGGAACAAACCGCCCACTGACGTTATTATTTGTAGGGGTTGAACTTCAATTCGGAAAACATTGAATTGACAAATCCTTTGATTGACGCCCAACCCTCTCTGAGTCGACAAACGTACGAATGTTCTCCCACCACCTCGTTGGAATCTTTAGGTGGAGTGACACCACCGTTATTGCGTTTGCAGCCGTTCTTTTTACGATTCCTCCTGGATTTCTTCGGTCCACCGTTGGCTTCATTTGGAACGTCTTGATCCGAAGCCGTCGGTACTAGTAAATGAATCGGATGGTTTGAAATGCAAACAATAAATATTGTAATTGTATAAATTATTTGTTTGCAAATTTTAATTAATTAATAAAGCGGTGTTTTATTATATCCGTTTACGCAGGAGTTTTACGAGAACCGTCGATATTACGTTTGGGCGTGTGCACGTGGTATGGAAATGAAACGTTTTGATAACATTTCAAGACAATCTATCAACTACTTTTCAAGTTGAGCTTTTAGAGTTAAAATATGCTTTCAATATGCCAATGTGCTTACGGTGTACAGGATTCTCTTGGAGGTCCGAGAGACAATCTTCGTCCTCAGCCGCTAAAGAACCATAACGATTCGAAGAAACGAAAGTTATCCTATTTGCGTGAGCGGATCTCACCGACATTGCCCGTTGTACGTTTTTTATACATTTTGAGCCCTTATTGCCGACCGTCGTTTGCGTATTGTGCTTTTTAGACTCTCCTAGATCAAAAACGGTATTTATGTGTTACAAATGTTTCAACACATTTTTACGAGGTGTAAACGGTAACCTTTTAACGAATTATTCGCAACGGGTTGCATCATCGTAACAATTGGTTTTCCCGTGATCGTTTTCTCCAAGACCATAGCTGTACCACGGGCGGATTTATTTTCATCATGTCGTGGACTTGATTGTCCGCGAGCTTTTCCATTGATGGTCGTCGATTTCTTGCTGGAATTGTTCGATTTACCAACACGACCCGCTGGCGCACCTATAACATTAAGTTTTCCGGCGGTTTTCTTATTGGAAACCCCAGTAGGGTTGACGAGCTCTTTAGATGTGTCCGTTCTTATTGCACGAGACCCTTTCGGCTTGTCGCCAACCGCTATCGGGATCGAAAAGTCCACGGCATCGTCGTCGAACTTGAACACCGTCTCGACGATCTGGAACGTAGCCGTGGTCCAGGGGACACGTTTCACAACGGACGATTGAGTGAATGTCCGGGGGACATTGTAGCCGGGGCGCGACAGCATGCAAACCGACGAAATCGTGAACTCCGTCGGCTGTGTTCTCCTCAGGGTGGCCACCGATTGCATTTTCACCGTGCACTTGCTGTATTCCATGCGCTTCATGAACCGCCCGATGAGGAGTAGGCCATCCATCGCGTAGTCCGGACGTCCGGGCTGCGCGTATACGTACTTCGACTTGTCGTTGTAAAATTGGCGCAAAGCCGACGCGTTCGGCTTTCCCATGAGCGCGTCGAAGTACCTCGTGGCGAACCCGGTCCCGATGGACTGGATCTCCTCAGTTGTCAAGCCGTTCTTGTTCTGGTTGCTGAGCATCTTGGTAAAAGTTTTTGGCTCGATAAATATAATAAGGTATATTTAACGAAAACTTGCGAAATCACAATAAAACAAAAATGAGCGTATTACGGCCGTCTGTAAAGATGTACAGAAGAATAGATAATATAGGTATCAACGATTGCTAGTCGAGAATGACGAATGAATTCCAATCGTTCATAAACAACAAAGCAAATTCCCTGTTGCTATAGCTTTACAGTATAATATGACATTATATACTGTTTAATTACATCAGAGAAAAAACAACTAATACTAATTATAGAACACATATTAATTAACAAAAAAAGTGTTGTGTATTATCGATCTCGGAAAAACGATAATACATACATTATAATTAATGCACCATTATTTTCGAAACACGATTCTGAACAATGAGGATAAGTGCATAAGGCTCATTATTTGTAAAAACTGTTCGTGTTAGAATATTACCGTATTGATAAAAGTACCTAATAGTTTTTCTCATTCGCGTGTCGATTGTCGTTCGCTCCATACGTTATCGTTTCACTCTTGCTTAAATGTTCCACAATTTTCCTTTCTATTACTCAAATAACACAAATTATATATCGTTGAATGCGTAAAAAAATGTTCAACAGTGCTTGACCTACATCAGAGTATTCAAATGCCAAATCATTGTATTAACTCAAGAAAACGGGTAAATATAATTATTTAATTATAATAAAATATCAAGAAGGTACTGATAATTCCACCGGACGCCCCATAGGTCGGCGGTCGTCATTAAATACTATCGTCGCGTCGCGGCCCCTTATCATCTCATAACATATAATGGGTTCACCCAAACCAAATATGTATCTTAATGATAAATCAAAACAATCAGCAATTATACCATCAACCCGTGCTCTGAATAACAGTATAACACACATTCAAATCGAATACAAAGTGCGTCAAGCGAAGTTTTCGATTCGTCTTTAAACTCGGATGAAAATAATTTCATAACACAAATATCAAAAAAAAAATAAAAAAACGCGTTCTTTCTTCGCCAAAAGCTAATGAAAATGAAAACGATTCAAAAAAAATAAACCAATGTTTGTAACTGTAAATAGATACAGCCCTTTATCCACTAATGATAACTTCGAGAACGACAGCACTCCCTTGCCATCATTAAATAATTCTGAAAACATCGAAGATACTCAAACTCCTAAAATCAAGCTACCACCTCCGATATTCGTCCGAGAAGTGCTTGACTTTGTTGGCTTTCGCAACTTATTAATTTAATGAATAGGACCGGAAAACTTTATATTTAAATCTTCCACCAATGTCTTAAAAATCCAAACAGTCAACCCTGACTCATACCGAAGCACAATCCACCTCTTAAAAGAAAAAAAGGCTCAATACCACACATACCAACCACACGAGGAAAAAGCGTTTCGAATAGTTATCCGCAACCTATATCCTTCAACTCCTATTGCTGATATCGGAACTGCCGTAGAAGATATGGGTTTTTCAGTTCGTCAAGTAGCCAATGTCCTCCAAAAAATTACGAAAATTATATTGCCCATATTCTTTGTTAACCTAGAACCGGCTGTAATCAACAAAGAAATATTTCTCATAACTTCCTTGTTACACACCAAAAATAAAATCGAAGAGCCATATAAGCGCAAAGACATAATACAATGCTTAAACTGCCAGGATTACGGCCATTCCAGAAAATATTGCTCATATTCTCCAAGATGTGTTCGTTGCGGCGATAAACATCCCTCTACTTCCTGCAGTAAAACCACCACCACGCCTGCCAAATGTGCCCTTTGTAAGAGTGACCATCCGGCCAATTACAAAGGTTGTCAAATATACAAAGATCTTCAACGACTCCGGAAACCCGCCTCAAATAGTCATAGTAACTTTCAAAATAATAATAACTTTGTAAATCATGTAAATAATTCTAAAAATATTAACTGTGAAGCCACCCAACAGCCACTAGAAAATGACTTCGAGTACATTAGACACCGTGGACGAAACGAAACACATGTACCTGTGGAAGGCAAAGCTGGCGCAGGAAGCGAACAGGTACGAGGACATGGCCAGGTTCATGAGACAGGCGTTCGAGACCGGCGTACACATGACGAAAGAAGATAACTACATGTTTGTACGCCACAATACAATTGCGACCGCCAACATGTAGTTCTCTTCTTTCGTCATGTGTACGCCGGTCTCGAACGCCTGTCTCATGAACCTGGCCATGTCCTCGTACCTGTTCGCTTCCTGCGCCAGCTTTGCCTTCCACAGGTACATGTGTTTCGTTTCGTCCACGGTGTCTAATGTACTCGAAGTCATTTTCTCGTGGGTTTCGTGTGTATACGATATATGGGTCTGAGTGTATGTGTTGGGAGAGCGTCTATGAGTACTCGTATGTGTGCGTGTGTAAACATTTTAAAAGACCTTCATGCATTGAACAAAACAAACGTTTATTACTCAGCAACTAAATTCGAAAAATTATTTAAGCCATCTAATTATTAAATAATTATTATTCTAATTAATCATAGTAGAATTTTGTATACCCTATAAAATAGTATAATATAAATAGTCTGTTTATCATAATCTATGATACATTTTATCAAAGGCACTATAAAATTAAAACTATTACATAATATGAACGATAATATTTCGCGATAGTTATACATTAATAATTTGGTATATTTTACTCGAAGAGTGACATTTCCATAATCCACAAAAATACAAATTTGTTAAAAATTAAAATACTATATCATAAAGTGATTATCATACAGATGAAACAGATCAATGTGTTTAAAATTAACCTTAACATACTAAATATAGTACAGTAATCTATTACAATGTACTTTTACAATTAAAAAGAAAACTATTTTCATAATTAATTTTGTATTTCAACAATGATAATGCAT
Source organism: Periphyllus acericola (assembly GCA_949715065.1). Lineage (NCBI taxonomy): Eukaryota > Metazoa > Arthropoda > Insecta > Hemiptera > Aphididae > Periphyllus > Periphyllus acericola. Next base: position 31,947,573 of record OX454267.1, on the reverse strand, counting down.
GTAGGTATACATTCAAAGTCATTTTATTTAATACATAAAACAAATAAATTGAAAATTCGACAAAAATATGTAATATTTTGGTTTTAAACACCACAACCTGAATTCACTGGATATGGTGTAATTTATTACTCATACTCACCACAAATTCATAGTAAATCCTATAAATATATGTATTATTTCACTCATATTTGATACGTCATATTCAATTCATATACGAAAAATCTATTGTAAATTCAACAAATATATTTAATATCCCGCTTATACACTTTACATAATGTGACTAAGACTCGTCACAAACGAAGCTAAGATCTGGAATAAATATATGTAATATTTCACTCATATTCGCCGCATACTCATCTCATATATGAAAGAAAAGTAATAAGTTCACCAAATATATAATATCTTACTCGCCACAAACTCGTTGCATATAATAAAGTTATATCGTAAATTCATCGAATATATGCAATATTTCATTCCTACTCACACAAACCAGCCACATATAAGGAAATTCTTTGTAAAATTGTCAAATATATGTAATATTATACTAATATTCACCATAACCTCACAGCAATTCGTTAAATATATACAAAATTATACTTACACTCATCAAATAAACTGAAGATTCGCGGTAAATTAACTAATTATATGAAATATCTCCTCATGTTTGCCAAAAATTCATAATCGTTAACCTGCTAAATCTGCTAATGTAAGTGTGATAGCTTTTTACTTACAAACATAGCACAATATACGAGTATATGGAATAATATAAAATAAATGAACAATATTTTTTATATTATATTTTTTTATTTTACAAATATACCAAGTTTTTTTTTTACATTTTACTAATATAAATCAGTGTTATGAATATGTATTATGCATTTATTTATTGTGAATGGCTTGAAAGGTAGTGTCCATGGGCATAGGTATTTATTCTATCGAACTGTACTATGAGCTTGTCATCTTGTTGATTGAAGCTTAATTTGTTAGATTTTATCGTTTGTAGCTCGTGATTGTATGATCTTATAGATATATTTTCTCTATATGGATTAAACTTATCGTCAGCATCATCGGCGAAGAGGCAATCCATATGATCTTGGAATGTCATATGGTTTTTCACTACATGACCTCGGACGCCTTTTGCTTTGATTTTTTCTTTTTTATCCAAAATATACGCGTATGATTTTGCTCTGAGAGCAATAAACTCCGTCATTATTTGTCCGTCTGTCTCGTCTGAAAACAATCCCTGTATTTTCTTACGTGATGGTGTGTAACATGGATGTTCGTTGGGTAAATTGGAGGTATCCAAGCATTCTAATAAGCCTGGTTTGCTAAGCAAGTCGTCGTAAAAGTTGTTGGTTATTATATGATATACAAGTCAGTGGCGGATTTAAGGAAAAAGGCCCAGGCGGCATACGATATAAGGGGCCCAAGAAATATGAATCGTCGTAACTAATACGTAACTAATACTAACTCGTGAGGGCCTCCCTCTTAAAACACTGTTAAACTAGATAGGTATTGAAAAAAAATAAAAAATAAATACATTTATTTAAATCGTACAAACTGGATATAATTTCTAAATAACCTTAACAATATAAATAAAAATACATGCCGGTGCGCGGTGTATATTTGACAGTATAATATGGGCAACTATAGTCACATAAACAATTTACAACACTACACAGTATTATTATTACTGATTTCTTATTATTATTACTTGATGTGTTACAATCTAAAACTTCACAAACAAAAATGACCATTCACCAATTATATTTTAATTTTTTTGTTGAAATGAAAATTAATGAAGACTGAAGACTGGGTCTGGGGCCCGGGGGCCTTTTTGGGTAGGGGCCCAGGCGGCAAATGTCCATTTTTTTCCCGTTAAATCCGCCACTGATACAAGTGAATCTGTATCTGTATACATTAGTCTAAGGTTATCTCCAAAATGTCTTTTCATGGTGTTGTAATGATAATCATACATTAATGATTTAGATACATCGAGCACTGCAAAACCGATATAAATTGGTTTGCAAAATTTGATTATTTTATTTTCTAGTGAAACGGCGGATAGACTTTCATTATACGTAGTGCAATGTTTGAATGTAAACGACTACAGATAAATCGTTTGTATTAAAGTAGAATCTAGGGCATAGGCACATGCTACGCCGTGCCCAAGTTTTGTCAAGGTGGGTGCCTACCCGGGGCACAAAATCTAGGTGCTAGGTCCCTCTCAGTTTTAAATAGGGCGAAGAACTACCAGAGAAAATCTTTATCCAATAAAATAATGTCATCGTTGGCTCTAATGTCAATAGAGAATAATGTGCTACAAATTATGGATTGCAATGATCTTATTAAAGAGTCGCGGTACAGAAAGCTAAAAAGAAATGTAAATTTCTTATTTTAAATTATCAACTAATACTTAAATGTTTATACTTATTTCTTATTACTAAGTTGTATTAATCAAAAATCTACTGATGTTCTATTATGGAACGATATGTTTATAAATATTCATTAATTTAACAATGTTAACGGTATTATTATATCTATAATTATTATTTTTGAAATTAGTAAAATTATAAGTTTTGAGGGGTGGCATTTTAAAAACTGCCCCAGGTGGCATATTTGTTAAACCCGGCACTGTTTATATAGGTACCTAATTTAAACAAATGTTATAGTTGATGCGCATTAGCGCATATAGTTGCATCTAGCAGCATTTTGAGCTGTACAATAAAATTGGATTATCCCGAATCCTGACATATATCGATAGCAGTGATAGCACTGTTATAGACAGCTAAAGGTTCTCCAACTAAAAAATAATATAAGCAGAAATATATTTGTTGTAAACGATGACCGCTCAAAATGATGGCACCAAAAAAGGTCATCGCCAATCTGGTCCAGCACCGAAACGGCAGCAATAAAAGGTCATCACCTCTCGACACGATGCTTCTTGTAACAGTTAACATTCCTAAGATATAAGAGTATTCTGGCTTTAGTTTTGAAAAAAAGCATAGAAATTATTCATGACATTTAAAAGGCAACACTCGTAACAAAATTTTAAAATTAATTTTAGTTAATTAATTGTTTATACTTGAAAAATTACAATTTTTCGAGTTTCTTAACAATTTTTAAAATTATGTTAAAATATAGTATGCAAAATGTTACTTCGATCAACGCATCAAATAAGTATAGAAAATTATAACAGTTTTCTAAAAAAAATCTCGGATTATTTATTTCAGAGTACGATTGAATTTAGATTTTGAATGAGTTTTTTTCGACCGAATATACGAGGATGAAATTTGCCATAACTACTAATTGTTAACTTCGTTTCCTTAGTACAGGCTCATCCAGCTTAGGTTAGGGTGACCATACGTCCTGTTTTAAACATGATTGTCCAATTTTACAGCCTGATGTCTTGTTTTTTCAATTGAATTAAACAGGACGCATTTAGTCCTGTTTTTACGTGACTGTCCTGTTTTAATCCTCTTTTTTACTATTTTTTCATCAAACAGTGATTTTAGATAAAAATGTCATCAATAATCTTCATTATACTCTGTGCACAACTATAAAATGCACTATAAAAGCTATAATCATTTCAAAAATTATTCTTGTAGGTTATGAATTTTATAATTTTCTCCTAAAACAAAATTAATTATTAGATTTAATAAATTTATTAAAAAATATGACATTTGAAATAAGAAGTAACTCCAATCAACATTAAATTAAATTAATTAAAAAATGAAAATATATGTACAAATATACTATATAGTGTATACGCCATTTTTATTATTATAATATATACATATATATTATTTATATAGGTTTCATGTCTTGTTAGTCAATAATTTTTTTTTTACTAATTGAAAAAAAAGTGTCCTGTTTTTTTTTATCTGGTCACCCTAGCTTAGACTAAATTGTTCATGTTTGCCATCACTTTAATATTTATTAAACCGCGAAATTGATGGCAATTACCAAATTCCTAGAACTTATTAATTCTAATCTTTCGTTTCACTTGTTGGATAACACGTGTGTATTAAACTGTACATTAAACTGGTCGGTTTACTACACAATGTAATATTTTGTATTCTATTAATTTCATGTAGTGTTAACAATTCTTACTTTTTCAAGAAAATGTGCAAATAATAAAATGTTGTGCACGGACACATATGTGTTTCCGTCGACCATATTATAATCAAGTGAAAACATAAGTGCTGAGCAAGGTCACCCAAAGATCATAAGCGGAAATGTAAAGGCTGAACAAACAAAATATGTGAACAAACGAACACATACATTTTAAAAAGTGGCGTTCATTTTGTAGATAAATAACTATATCAGTATAGAGAAGTTAGTTTTCTTATCTACCAACTTCTGCGGGTTCCTTTATATTTGGGTAATTATAATATTTTATAACTTTAGTAAGAAGTCGATTACCTCTAATGTTTAACACGTCATATCAGAAATATAATAATTTGCTAGATTGTAAGTAATTATTTAAAAGGAGTTTGCGTGTACACTGTACATATTTAAAAACAATTTAGGTGTAAATTTATCCATGTTGAGGCTATTCAATTTAAAAGCGTTTACAAAAAAAAAAAAATGTTTAAAAAATAATTCCAACATGGATAGTTAAGGGTTTTTTTTACCTAAAATTAGGCGTAGGTTGTAATTTATTGTAGTTAACTCTTAGATAAAATGTTCGGCTACAAAATGTATGATTCTTATTTTATTATATTTTTGGTAAACTTCTGATTTGGCCGTAAACTATATTGATATTAACCAGAATCACTGTAAATTTTGCAATGAATAAGTCAAATAAACCAATGTTTTATTTAAAGCATTTTAAAGTCAAATTTTGTAGGTAAAAGAGATTTTAATTTTTTTTTTCATAGACACCAGATAATCTCAACTATGTTCATTTTAAAGAGTATTTGGTTCTATGCCTTTTTCGCTGCAGTGGTAATGATGTTCGTGTCTGTATCGCATGGATTAAGTTTACGTGAGTATAACATTTATCACACTATATTGAAAATATAAAAAAATTAATTTGAGTGCATAATGTGAGTGCATTTCATAATGCCGATTTCAATAAAAATTAGTGCTTAAAGTAAATAAAATATTTCACTTGCAATCAAAGTTATCGAATATTATCACTTAACACAATATCGTTCTAAATGCAATATTTTTTCAGCTGACAAACTTCAAGGTCGTCGCCCGAAAGGTGAACCATATGTACCTATTGTTGAACCGTTTAATGGTACAATATTATCACTTATAAGCATTAAGAATATATACTTGAAAAAGATCATTCAATGTCTTATAATTGTTTTCTTTAACAATTAATTAAAATTAATAATTAAGCGACTACATTACATCCGCACTCCAATATTAGATCCAAACAGAACATAGAACAATAAAAATCTTTTTCAACGCCGTATTTTCTGTTTTTAATATTCGTTTTATAACAGGCCTTTTATTGCATTTAAAATTTTTAAATATTAATATGAAAGCAGATTTGCTATTATACCAATATTTTCATATTATTTTGTTTTAAATAGCTACTTTATAGTTTTTACCATAAACGTGACTATATGCTTGAGTCAAGCGGCAGCTCAGTGAAATAACCGGCATTACCTAAATGTACCAGCGTTTTTCCAAAATTAAAAGTCATAAGTTATAACTTGTAATTTAGAAAAAATCTGTTTTTAACAATATTTTTCAACCAGTATTTTGTCAGTATTTATTGCATAATTATTGCTTACATATTTCATAGTCTTTAAGTGCATTCTGGGTTGACCAGTGTGTTTCAAAAACTGCAGTGGAAACGTACAGGTACCTTTTGACCGCCACCGTAGGTACCCCTATGGCTTTTGCACAAAATAATAAAATACATCAGACATACCCTTATCTTTTAAAATTGTGGTTGACATAACAATGATCTCATTACATTTATGTTATCTATTTTGTTACCTATATATTTGCTTTTCACTTGAGTTTTTTTTTGGTTTAATATTAACTTCACGAACCTAAAAGACTAAATCAATACCGCACTACTTAAGTACATACAAAAAATACTAGTTTGAACCCAAATTACATTGCTTGAATGGTTTCAATAAGAAATTAAGTGAATAGGTAATGATTTTCTATGAAACAGTTATGATGTTATACGAGTATATAATAAGAAAAAGTAACGCTCTCAACAAATGTAAATACATTAAAATAAAATACAAGATCACCAGTTGATAACCCCCGAGAATTATTGCAATAAAAAATAAATAATTACAATTCATTTCTAATGTTTTTTGATATTTTGAAATTAATGAATACTTTTATTCCTAGGACTCGACATATGTAGCCTTTGCATGTATGTATTTTATATGATCTTATATAGATTTAACTTTAAGTATTGGTGGAATTTGTGACTTTATTGGTAGTTGAAATACTACGTTTGACTTGTATGATTCCTTGCAGTGGCCTTTGAGGGCATTAGTATCCACTGTTATGGATTAGTTAAAAAAACTGCTAAAAAAATAATACTCATATATGTATTCCAACACTCATATTTTCAAATAAATGTCTATACTCAGAGATCTTATATTATATATTTAAAATAAGAAAGTTACAATTCCTCGTTTCATCTCCATACAGTACCTTTACTCGATTGGTCTTTCAGAAATTTACTGTTACACGAAATTTATATTAATATTTATTTATATATATATATATTTCGTGTAACAGTATATAATATAATATATAATATATATAATATATAATATATATATATATATTATATTATATAATATATATATTATATTATATATATATATATATATATATATTATATTATTATATATAATATATTAATATTTATTTATATATATATATATTTCGTGTAACAGTAAATTTCTGAAAGACCAATCGAGTAAAGGTACTGTACTCGTATGGAGATGAAACGAGGAATTGTAACTTTCTTATTTTAAATATATAATATAAGATCTCCGAGTATAGACATTTATTTGAAAATATGAGTGTTGGAATACATATTATGAAATGCTCATTACTTTTAAATGTAAATCGTATATTTTAGGACTTATATCATATAATATATGTTTAACGATATACACAAGCGAATGTATCAGGAGTGCAACTTTGACTCCTATAGAAGTGTAGATTCCCAATAAATTATTGTCCTATTCATGTTACGAGACTTTCAAAGCTTCAAATATAAAAAAAAATGTAAATAACATATATTTTTTGATACACATCGAACTCTTCCACTTTTTAGTTGTGGGAAATATTACATTATTCATTTTTTACAATACTTTTAGATGATTCAAATTAAAAATACAATAATGCGTGGAGTAGTTATCAGCAAACATAAAACCATTCAGGTAAAATAAATATTTTGAAAAAAATAATCTCAACCCCACAATTTTAACGCCTAGAATAAATACAATTAAATAAGTAAACAAGGTTTTATTTTTCTTCCAGGTGGCAAGTTTTAGTGAATTTTGGCGTTTCCATTTTTTCAAGAAATAATTTTTAAATTTAATAAACATTATATAATCATGGTGTGTTTTAATTAGGAACAATAGGATTATAAAAATTGTAATGTTATAAATTTATAATAAATATAATACAAATTATAATATACTAAATATTGTAAATATTGTTTATCAACCCTATACTTTATTTAATTATCGTGTTATTTTTAAACTATAATTATAAAATTACGACTGATCGAACAGTACACCAAACAAATTCTAATATTAAATGCTATACGACTTTAACTTTTAAATATTTTAAAATGTTTAATACGATGGGTTTTATCACAATCAAATAAAAATATATAAAAAATGTTGTTTAATATGAGTTAAAACGAAAAAATCTTTACAATATATAGAAAGAATATATTTCGATTACTTATTAACTGAGCTAACATTGGCATAACATATACCACAAATAGAATGTACACAGTCTAATTGAAAGATTCATGGAAATTATCGATGAAATATTCAAAACATAAAATAGGAAGTCGAGTTTGGCGATAAATATGTGGGTATAATGGTTGACCTAAATAACAAATAAGTGTCTTAGAACTTAACATAATCATTAACAAATATAATATTTTTATTTGTGTGCATTTGAAAATTGAAAGGAATTAGATAAGACATTCTATTCAAAAACTATTTTACAAAAAGAACCGATATCGAATCGAGAAATAATTTGTAGAAAATACATTTTTACTTTTCGTAATCATTGTACAGTATAATTACAGCTGAATATTTTGAGCTATCGGTATAAAACAAAAATATTGAAAATACATTTTGGATAATATTAAATCCTTAACATTTTGAGTAAGCATTTTTGACGCTTTGCAAATAAATCTTATTTGATTTACTATGGTGAAATAGTATTCTGTCGATTATTATAGCTATAGCCGAAGCTAATTTATGAATAGGTGTCATGCATATAGCAGATTTCTTACTTTTGTTCCATATGGCAAATATGTTCCGCTACACCTCATTTTATATTTTAGAAATTAAAATTATTTCAGAAAAATATATTCTTGATTAGATTTGGTAATCATGAAGGTTTTAGTTGTTTGCACGACTCTTGTAGGACCCATTTTAAATATTTAAAAAATTAAGATACTGGCTCTACTGTCTCAGTTCTGAAGAGGATATTATAAAAATTAATTCAATAAAAAAAAAAAAATTATAATATTCACACATTAGTCTAGTCTAGGGAGAATTATCTCAATATATTTATACAATTATAATTTATTGACGGTTACAATTTATTTGTCTCTTCTGTATTTTTTCACTTGTGGTAGCCCACATACCTACTGTTTACATGCTTTTGATGCTATTAAATACTTGTCTCGGAAATTGGGCAAACGTATTATTTATACTATATTATTTCTACTTCTTCAAAGACCAACTATGATCGTCCCAGTCTCCTACACAAAAAGCATATAGCTCGGTATTAAGCCAAAGAAGTGAAATTATGTAGTACTTTATTATTTTGTCTATGCGCCTGCTCGGTTATTTTGATTTTATGATGTTAAAAAAAATTTTAAATTAAATTTAAAATATTATAATATTCAAATACTTCACTTTAGAAATAAAAACTGCAGTGGAACGGAATACAACTTTTTTAAGTTCACTTGAAATACTACATTTTCAAATCTAAAGTATTGATATTTAAATGCATAATCATCAACTACTAACTACAAAAAGAAGTAATATTTTGTGATTTTTATCATAATTTCAATATTAAACGCTTATTTATAAACACTGTGGCAACAGATTTTCGAGATTCTTTCACAATAATAAGAACAATGTACGACGAATATTGTATAACAATTTTAAAATTTCAAAATCAATCGAAATTTTTTTCTTAATCTTTAATGAAAAAAAAACTAAAAAACTAATACATTTCCAATAGCTATTAATAGCACTAAAATCTTAAACAGTTTGAAATTTACACCATATCCAGAGAATAGCCATATAAATATTTGATGAAAATTGCTAGTCCCTACGATCAATTGCTTTTGAATTACAATGTATAGGAAAAAATGTTGTCAAAATATGGCAATTTGTAAATTTTGCCGATTTTTTTACAATTTTTCGTCAGTTCTCCGCAATTATTGAGAAAACTGTTAATAAATCTGAAAAATGACTTTGCTACTGCACCAACTAGACAAAATTTGAGATCGAAAACCTAACCTGAAATAGTCAATAGAATAACATTTCTATGAAAAAAGTTGATAACATACACAAGAAATAAAAATATAAAAAACACATCAGAATCTAAAACCATTCAAACTCAAACGTTTTATATATTTTCTTATTTTGGGGAAAATTGATGTAATGTTATCATACAATGATTTATATTATACATTTTAAATATATTGAAATGAGAAATATATTTTAAAATAATTATTTATAACTTTTTATCATTTATTGTAACATAATATTTTACATTTTTTAGGAATATCAATTTCAAAGAGCATATTACATTAAATCTTTTACAATGAATAAATTTTATTTTATTATATTTCAAGAATGAAATATTTTTTGGGTCTGAAAAATATAAAACTAAAATACAATAATGATTAAATAACTTAAAGTACTACTGTAGGGTGCCGAAAAGTTCATTTTGTTTTCGATAACTATGTTTTATGGTTCACCGTTATTATTCCACTAGCAGTCAGGGTTCTAGCGTGTCTGTTTATATATTGTAATCAACTCTGTTTCTCCAATGGGTTTTTTTAATTATTCGCCACCTGCAAGTATTACGATTTAAAATTATATTTTTAACATACAAATGTTTGAAGTAAATTGGTTTATATTTTAGCTTGAACGCTTCGTTTTAATATTAACAAACATGCTCACCGCCACCATCACTATCTCCAGTAGTTCGGGGAGGGTCGTCATGACCTTGAAGTCTGTCGGCTGGAATTATTAAGTCGATTTAGGAATAAGTACAATACACATGGTGTTTAACGAGTAATAAAATGTATTTTATACAAGTTTTAATAATTTTCTAAATTTTTAAGCAAGACGATTGAGACCTTATATTAGGGTTTGGATTTCAATTCAAAGTGCATAATTTTTTAGGTAATGTAAGACAGTGCTTTCCAAATACATAATTCGTTTCATGTAACGAATACCTCAAAAACTGATATTTTTATTTTGCATTTTATGGCATTATGAGTAAGTATTTTTTTAAATTTTTCGGATATTTTGATAGTCTTAATACATATTTGCACATTATATATGTAGCTTTATTCCTTAAATTTAACATTGCCACATCAGTTCAACCTTGTTTCAAGTTTTGGTTTTCTTTATTTTTGTATGAAATTTTTAGTTTTTCTGTTGAATTATAATTGATGTATATAATAAATCAATACATTTAAAAAATATATATTTATAGGTTTTCTCAGGTAACAATAAGATGTCGGTCAGTTGACTTTTAGTGTCTTCTACGATCAGGATGAATATGTTACAAAAAGTGTAATGCGTGTAAATCGCATGTACCCATATATCGCAGGTAAATTGTGTGATACTACTTATAAACTAATACTCACAGAAACCGTAGGTTAACGATACATAACACATCATCACCACAGCAATGCACGCGTAGATGAAAGTTATCTTCAATCCGTTCATCGTGAATTAATAATCTTCACCTGTTCAGACCAATATTTCAACAATATTTAATGACCTATGTCTTATCATATTATATTAAATATAAATATTATTATAAATATTATTATTAATATTATATTAAAATACATTTTTACGCACAACCCGTACATATAATAACCAATTTATTTAGTAAAAATAACACGATCGAGTCATTATTTTTCGTCCTGTCACATCATTATAGTTAAGACGCAAACTGATACTTTACCAGAGGAAATGTGTTATTCATATTATAGAAGAACTAATAAAAATTGTGTATAGTTTGCTATTATATGGATTATGAATTATAAGTTCAGCGCTTTTTTAATAGTAATTATTGATTTAGAGAAAATATGGATTTCTTACAAAACATAATAGTTTTTTTATTAAAAATACGTGATATTAATAATATTATAAAATTATTTTATTCGCTACGAACAAAATTTACGTTTTTAAAAAATGTCATAAGCTATGCTTTACCTCATTTAAGTAATAAGTACTTACTAATAACAATTTGGGTAGACTTTTCGATACTTCAGACGACGAATATTGGTGAGCGCTAGATTACATCGATATTTATACTGAGTTTAATATCATGTCACAAAGGAAAAACTTCTCTCCCCCTTGATTTATATAATAATGATTTATCTACGAAATAAAGATTAAGTATACAATTTGTTGTATCTGTGTAAATAAATTTGCATCTACATTCTTCACATTATGCTCTTATTCAGAATTTCCGATTGCTGGTATTTGCACTAATCATGTTTACTTTCGAGGTATGTTAAATATTAAATACTAAATACTTCTGCCTCAGCATGAAGAATTATTTATTATTTATTTTATCATCGACATATTATTTACAATCCATAATTTTTTTTTTTTTTAATAAATTTAAAAAGGAGGGCCTAGCAACTGAGTACAGCAAGTTTTAAGTTTGTGGAATGTATGTTTAGTGTGTATACAAACTTTGGGTTTGGGTGGCGTTAAGCGTTAACAGTTTCTTCTCTCTAGGCCCTGAGTATTTAAATAATAATAATAATAATAATAATAATAATAATGACCGTTATTCGATTAAATGTTATTTACAAAAAAAGGGTTAGTCACAGCTAACTCATTTACAATCGGATCATTGCAAAAACGCACATAGATATTTGTCCAGCTAAAAAATATAAATAAATAAATCATACGTCATGTAAATGGCAGGCGAGGGGAGGCTTGATGTACGATGTCATAGTAGATTCGGTGCCACTGATATGCCACGTTTCCCATCGTCACAGTGCATATAAACGTATTATTGATGCTGTTTGCATTCGGCCGAAATCCTAGAGTCTAGGTGATCTTCCCATCCAGAAAGTGAAACCACCGGTGACCCTGTTGGCTGTTTGAACTTACGACTGTGCGTTTAGACACAGGCACCTTATCCAGTCCCCCATCCCCCAACTTTACATTTGTACTACATATAAGTAAATTTGATCACTATAGTACCAATATTAAGAATTATTATAAGTACTTTTTTATCTGAAAACAATAATAACGATTATGCATTATGAAGCTTCTACACATTACATGCAGTGACATCCATAAGCAGATTTTGGTTGAGTTTTAAGGGGAGTTAAAATAATTAAAAGTAATGTGACCTGCAGTGGCTTTGCCCCGCACCTCCTTTCCTGCACACGACTATAGTATATTGCTAATAAAATTATGATTATGTTATAATAAATAACTTTCATTTAATAATAGTCTCTATTTTATTTTATTTCAATACAATATGTCTGTTTTTATCAGCAAAGATATTTAAAATATCATGGCTGTTTAATATTTTTATATTTATCTTTTTCAATGTACAGTATAGATATATTACTGAACCTATCGTGAGGCATCGATGTGTTAAGCAAGGTTTCCTCATAGCTGAGAAACATAACTCGCAAGTAGTCAAGCTGATTGGTATGGTTAGTGTCATTTTCAATTTAGGAAATTAGTACAAATAGTGCAAATTAAGAAGTATTGATTTGTGTTCTGATAATACTCGTGTAACATTTGTTTTGTTAATATCCACATCAGACCCAATATTTCGAACAACATTCTTCACCACTGTTATTTCATAATTAAGGCGTTTTTGAACACACTCGTCAAAGTCTATATATAAATATAAAATCACCGTGCCGATTCTTAATAATTTAGGCTGTTAAAATTTCTATGGGAGCTGCATTCTTACTTCACCTATTACCATGACATGGCGTATCATATCGTTCCAAATAAAAGTATAATAAAACACAATATACCTACATTATAATTGTATACAATTTATTTATTCAGTACAATATTAAACTACATAGGTATTACGGGCTCATATAACGTTAGCTAAATATTACTAATAAATGTACATTTAATATTAATTATTATTATTAAAAGTACAAAGTTCGGCGTCATTAATAACTAAATAATATAAATATTAAATACTATGGCTAAAGTGTAACAATAAAATATAAAAGACACGGAAATAAACAACAAAAACAAACATAATATTATAAAAAGCAAGTAAGTAGTATTTGATACGAAAAAAAGAGAATCACATTTCGTCCGAGTTAGTAGCAGCGAAAAATATTGTGAAATATATCGTATTTATATATAATTGTGCACAAAACGAATTTAAAAAGCGTATGTTGCGTTTGTTATCGCGCATCAGGATTATCCTACATATTAATATCATCCTGTCGAGTGTATTATCGTATATACAAGAGCAGTCGGTACTTGTCGATAGAATATATAGTTTAATTGTATTATAGTAATTGTAGGATAGTGTATCGGACTTGATAATTCTGTTTAGTGTATGATATATTACAAATGTGTTTTACAGTGACTTTTTCGAGTACTAAATATAATATAATATAATCATACTTCATATATTATTATTCGGATTTTGACCGACTGCAAAAGCCATCGATAATACGTTTATATGCACTGTGACGATGGGAAACGTGGCATATCAGTGGCACCGAATATACTATGAATATACTATAATATACTCATTAATTATAATTCGATGGAAATCAAAGGATTCTTATGACGTATGATCCCTTTATTATTATTTTTTAGCTAAAAAAATATCTATACGCGTTCTTGCAACGATCCGATTGTATATGATTTAGCTGTTTCTGACCCCTTTTTGTCGTAAGCAACGAAGTTAAATCGAATAACGGCTATTATAATTATTTATTATTCAAATACTCGTAATACAAAAAAAGTAAAACGAAATGATTATCAAAATACTACGTAGACGACGTGTGGATAACGCTCAAATATACTTCAACCCCCCCCCCCTCACCCCCTCCCAAATGAACTACGACTCGAGCGATGTGACATCGACAAATAACAATACGATCGGCGCCACTGGCTCACGGGTGCACTACGTTATTAACAATATTGTTTTGATAACTTCATAATATTATTAGCACGCCGCGCGTACAACGGATATCGGTCGCGTTGTACACGGGGGTGTTTTGCAACACTGCAGCGACTGTACCGCTGCAGGTTTACGGAACACGATGGCGGTAACGGCCGTCATATCTCCATCGGACGTTGATCGTCGTCCAAAGTGATGGTCACACTCGGGATGTTTTGGATCGGTTTCGCGGCGGCCGGTCGAACCCCCGCGCCGCCGTCCGCGACTACTACCCCGCGGGCCGGGTCGCTCGGGGTCGTCGTCACCGGCCTCTCGCCGCGATTCGCCCCCGCCGCCCCGTTGCCGTTGTACTGGTGCTGCACGTCGAACAACGCCGCGCCGTTCCTGCCGGCGTACCCGCCGCTGGTCGACGGTAACCACGTTTGCGGTTGGAAATAATGGTCGTTCCGCGTGGCTTCCTCGTACGTCGGCGGCGGTGTCGGGCTGTTCGGGTACGGGCGCTCCGGCGTCTTCAGCCCGTGTCCCTGATCGCCGTTGGCGTTCATCGCCGCGACGTCTCTCTGCGCGGGGGCAAGGGGAAAAAAAAATCAGAACATTTAAAAAGACAAACACGGTTTTACCCGACACAAAACACACGTATATAGGTATCAACGAGACGAATATTTTCGATTACGCGCACCCCTTCCGCATGTCGTCCGCATATTTTTTCGTCTAAATTTCGCCCCCGATTTTTGTTTACCTCATGTTATATTACACGAACATCATATTATATACAACCACAATATCGGAGAGCGGGTAACGTGATTTATCAAAAAGTTGATGCCATACCTATCATCTATTTTCTCACGGCTTTACCTAACGTGATCTTATGAAAACCTATTGGTTTTGAATCGTCGCTCGACTGTAACAACGAGCGAAACTCGTCAGTCGCGACTTATACTGCAGGGTGAACGTTATTTCTGTAAATTCGTGTTTTAAACATGAAATCAAAGTACTATTGTTCGTTCCGATTATACTTCTGATTTCTAAAGACGGTCGATATATAGTATAGTAGAACCAAATTTCTGTTGAATTTTTAATGTTCTTACAAACAAGAAAAAAAATGTTTTGAAAATTATGAAATGTCTATTTTATGCTAATATATGTTTATAAATTAAAAGTATACTCAGTAAATGTTTCGAGTTACGACGATTAAAATGTATAGAATAACAATCAAAAAAGTTTTTTAAAAAAATTAATGTTGCGTAACCAAAATTCGTTGAGATACCACGAATTTGGGTATTCATTTTTTTACGTTTATAAAATGTATTTACGACTTTTTGCAAATTTTTTTTTTTTACTGTCTACAATAACGAATTTATAAAAATCTGGTATTCACTAAACATAAAAAAGTGCGTGACGAAATACAGTAAACTAGAGTCAGTTATTCACCAGAGGTTTGATTCTCGATCTTGGTTAAAGATTTTTACAATATTTTCTCTACTTTTCTCAATTGTTCGGAAAAATGTTATAAAAATTTAAAAAATGTCAAGTTCATATGTCTTATTGTTTATGAGATGTAGCGATCAGTGGACAATGAGTGATTGGTTCTATGTAATTTTTGTGGTTCTTTGAAATAGCCAGTGAAATACTCAGGATTGTCGATACTTGTATTACAATATTATATCCTAATGGGTGTATAAATCATTCATCAATATTATAAATTTTCATTTTAAACTGAGCACAGCCGCACATGTAACGCGACGGCGGGTAGGCAATTCAGCTTGTAGTTTATATAACCTAAACAAGGTAATAACTAAGGTTATATGGTCGGTATGTTAGACCACCCCTAAAATGCGCGGATTTTCCAAAAAATGTAATATCATCATTTTTAAACCCATACAGTATGTTCGTTTTAATAAGAATCTCAGACAATAATGTTTTTTTTCTTATTTTAATTACAAAACGCGTTTTTAAGAAATTTTACAAGTTATACAAGACAAGAGTTTTAAAAAGCCTGAGAGGGTAAAAAAGTAGTATAAATTATACGTATTTATTTAATATGAGATATAATACTGTTCAATATTTTTCTTGATTTATACTGTTTAGATCAAAGGTTACAGTGACCATCTAAGTGTACAGCTGATTTATTGTAATCCAAACATCATCTGTTAATACACTAGCACGTTTTCAACCGTTTTATATACGAGTACCATCTACGCATTTTGAAAATGTTCATGTACCACTTGAGTCAATAAAATATTTTTTTTTACCTAACAAAAATGTATGCGTTCTATTTTATATGCAATGGAGAGCGATATTTTCTTCACGTTCAACCTATGAGCTTTCTGCGTATTGCTAGTTAAGAAATGCTGCGATTAAGTTCCTTTAGAGACGGAACTTTTTGATGTGGTCGTCAATTACTTTTCGATTCGAACGCAAACGCAAAATACTAAAAAACTGGAATGAATATGTTATAACTGATTGGCAATTCCACGGTCACCGGTGCCCGTACGTGGTGTGACAAGATCCGTGCGGCGCCAACGGTTCTCAAATACAAAAACTCTTGTACGAATTAGGTCCAAATGACGAGTACATCTTTATAATATTATAATCGCTTCTTTCTTTGAAGGCAAAACCGAAACTGTAACTAATTGCTCCCGCAGTACGCATCGAGTCGTTATAATATAATAACATAATCCAATAGACTCGGAGAAAACTCGTCTGAATGTCTCCTGCGATTGTGGTAACACACGCGGACGTAGCGGAATTAATTGCTGATTGTTAATGTTAACAATGTGACACGATGAAAATTAGTATCCTATCCTCCTATATGACGATGGTATGACAGATCTCGCTTTCTATTGTCTTACTTTTTTACAAACTCCGGAAAATCGAGCACAATCAGAGAGATTGCGATAAAAACCGACACCTATTCTCGGACGTGGATGTATAATAGAAGTGCGGTGCTTGTGTGCGTCGTCTGAATGCATCTGGTCATCAGAATGATTGTATATTTTTAATAGCTCAAGTCCACAATAATTCCACTGATGATTTGGGAATATCTCAAACGCGTCCCTAAATAAAATCCTTGCATAAATTATGAGTGCGTCCGTAAAAATGTACACACGGTCTAATCTAACCTGACTCGTAAAATCAATAGATTTAGTTTTGTGAAAAATATTGCATTTAAAAATCAACTTAAAATATTTAAAACAAAATGAAAACTTTATCAACACTTCACTATGTAATAATTTTTAAAAACAACAAAGAAACAGATGCTTGTAGTGAAATATAGTTTATCACTTGGTTGTGCAACCTGGGTAAAACTAAATTAACTAGGACGTACACGGGCTTAACAATATAAAAATTATTTTAATCTAGGATTAATACCGTGGTCACACTTTTTCTGTGAACGCACTCGGGACATTACATAGGTATCATTTCGGAATGCACTCAAGAGTTCGCCGTACTCGTTTGGTCCTGTTTACCCCCTCTTTAAAAATATTTTAGCATACTCCTTCTAATTTTTCATAGTGGACCACAAAGAATGGGACGTTCTGGACTCTTGTTTACAGTTTTATTGAACTTTTGGAAACAAATAAAATGTCATTTTAAATTTTATGATTTCGGAAATTTAACGATACTGAAGATTCCTAAAAATTAAAGGCATTTAATTAACTTTTAACAGCAATTTAAACTTTCAACTATTGTTTTCTTTTCGTCTGAGTGCAAGCGATAATTTATCTCCACGAAAACATTATAATGTTTAAAATAAATGCATTAACATCAGAACAAATATCATCGATAGTGTTTATTAATTATATTAATTCTCTTGTTCAATTGTTTATTCCAGACCAATAATTTAAGAACTAGAAACAAGTGGAAAACAAGGTGAGGATGGAACAAACTGTCCAGAAGAAGATGAAAAACATGATTGTGATCACTCATATAAATATTTTTGGGAATATTAATAAATACATGAAAATTTAACATGTGTTTTAATTTTATAGATATTCATAATTTATTGAAGAAATTATCGAAATTATAATGACGGTTGGGGAAGGGAAGAGGGACAAAACATTCACATTCAAGAAGGTGCTTATATTTTCTACACTTAAGCATCCCCTGTCTATCTTGTACCAATTCAAGCACGCAGGCCTAAGGGTGTACGAAAACAAGTTCAGCAAAACTCATCAAAGACACCTAATAACATACGAAACGGTTTCGATACCCCCCCCCCTCCACCACCAGCCGACTATTCTAGACATTTTTCGTTGTTTTCATAGGTTTTGAAAAGTTATACCCGAGCTCAGTCGGAATAACTTCCTGTATACACATTGCGATCGAGTGCATCTAAAACACCACGGTGTATGTTAAATTTTCAGGTGATCTAAACTTTATCATAATCCTATGTAAGCCTTACCTAGATGGCTGCTGTGTGAAAACGGTCGAGCGCCGGTGAGCAAATAATGATATAATATTATATTATCAGGACGCTATCGCACAGTTTTCGGCTTACATTATACGATACGATGAGTTCGAAAGAAAGAAAAATATAATAAACAAGTACCTATATAGGCTATGGGTACCTATAAAGAGATTAAAGAAAAAAAAACCACGTACAATCACGTGGTGCGCGTTGCGCGAATTACGCGCACGGTTAATATCCTTGGAATACAGCGTGCAGCTGATGCAAAAACACGATTGCGAACTCGACACTCGAAATACGCGTATTACCTATATAATATCGTGTATTTTTATTTTATTATACACCGCGCGTGCGTTCGGGTACTGCAACGCGTGACGGACGTGCGCCGACGACGAGACGATAATAATAATATAATATACTCACGGTTTGATTCGAAGAAATGAGACTGGAACCAAACTTGACCACGAGAACCGTGGTGTAGTAGACGGCCGGCAACAGGACCAAGGTGATGATGATGAGCGGCACGAAGTGAACCGAATACTTGGAAAAATGAAATATCGACAACAGGACCAGCAGGACGACTACGAACGCGATAATGTATTTCTTCAAGTGGTTAATCACCGACAACAGCTCCTCGATGTTACCGCGATAAACTGCGTCAACCATGGCAGCGGCAACTCTATCAGCAGCGGGACACGAATAAAAAATATACTATTATCATTAATCCAACGTGTTCCGCGATACGCGTTTTTCCCGACATTATCGCAATCAGAGGTCGGATTTTTTTTTCCTACTAGATACTCTAAAAATTATTACGTGCGCGCGTCACCGGTGCCTGCACGCGCATTGTTACCGCTACTTCAGTGTTCTAATATTATTATTACGTTACGGTTTGTTCTTGACGAAATAACAATGTCATTTAGACACTATATAAACGTCGTGCTAGTCGAGCCAAAGCGAAAATACCAGTGTAATAGACCGAACGAATTTACATGGGTACGTTTATATGCATGTAAATCGCTTGAAATGATGTATTAATAATAATTGTATTTACCATTTATACACCTAATTATTATTCGTGCATTCGTATATTTATTATTCGATTATGTCTCTAAAACGTTATCAATATCGGCGGCACGCCTACACGACGGCGTAGCCTTACAAAGTTATTTTTCTCCCCATCTCTATTTCGCTCTAATTCTTGCTCTCTCTCTCTCTCTCTAGCTTTATTTCTCTCTTGTTTTATTTATTTCTCTCGTGTTATATTGCGTCCAACTGCAGCAGTTATCCGTAGCACCATTGGAAATATTGTATACCAATAGCCAATAGGTATATTATTACTTAGATACAACAATGTGGGGATAGGTACGGAAAGATAATACGTTATTTATAAAGTTTAGGTGCACTCGGTACGGGTATCACACGATAATACTTAAGTTCCATACTGATGAATATCGTTTTGGAGTCGAGGTTACAGCCGACTCGCCGTCGTTTTGTCCCCAAACCGCTGTTCGATCACGTGGTTGACCTCCGGACGACGATCGGAAGCCAGCAGCTATGTAGTGTGCTCGCGTACCACGCATTCGTCTGCGGTTTTGTCGTACGACTCGACTGGAACGTGTACCGCGACTGCGCGCGCAGAACACTTCGTACGGGTATGGCGATGGTACGTACACAATATGGTGATTTATTATTATTTCGCGGATTCGGAAACGCAAGCGCGTTCGGGAATTCAAAAGCGATAAGCACATGTATATGTAGAGAAAAACAACGTTTCGACTTACCATTATCACAGTGTCCGTCGTGCGCTCGTGTATGGAATAAGAGGATATGATCGAAATGACGGTATCGTGCTCTTGAGTCTTGTTTGTATGTATGTACAGGCGCGCACGCGCAAGTGTGTGTATTATGATAACAATAGTTATTGTTATAGAATACTCGTAATTCGTATGTTGTGTGGTTAATAATTACTCTGGCAATGTTTAACTATATAGATATGCGACCACGCGTTAATCGGCGATCAATTAAAGACGCGTTTTCCCAATCAGGTCATGCGCATAATATTTGCGTTCGTCGAGTAGGTCTAGTTATTTATAATAGGTACATATTATATATCCTTTACAAAAAGAATACAAACAAAAAAAATACATAATCGCGCACACATAATAAGTAATAACGTACATAATATGATACTCGACAACAACCGCCGCTTGAACAGATAAAGGTCACGCACTTAGAGAGATATTCGTATATTATAATTGCGCGCACTATTCACGTACCACATTAATACAACATGTAATCGAAGCACTCCAGATAAATATAAAATAGTTGATAACCGTGAATCGCTGCTCCGAGTGTATATTATTATTGAAACATCGCAATGTGCATGTTTTGTACATATTTTTTGTATTACAATATAATAATATTGTTACGCACACACTGTACTGCGATCAGGGTAAACACGATGTAAGTGTAGGCACGGGCGCAAATATAATGAGGCTGGGGCGGGCTTAGCCCCTCTTGGATGTAGTGATAACTTTGCTAATCAACTCTGCTATTTACGAAAAACAATTTTCCGCCACGCAAAGATTGAAAACATGGATGGGATCAATAATGCTGCTGCGAGAATAATTTAGTGGTATAGGGTTGATTAATATTAAAAAGGATTATGTGGACACCGACATGTATTAAATAATTTTGCAAACTTCAACGGAACAATCAATTTAATATTGCAGTCACCTATGAATAATATTGAACATTAACATTTAATAGTATGATATGTATTAATATAAACAAATATTATTTGTCAATAGTGATAATATTTTTATTATGTTGGAAAGGGTTTAGGGGTTTTTTTTATTAAAATATAAAAATGCTTGAGCCCCCGTAAATGCAATTTCCTATTTGCGTGTACTGTGCAGTGACGCAGTGTAGGGATCCCTCGTCGCGCACTAAGTGCATTATAGGGAAAACCGCGATCGACTTACGACGTATCCATTATTTATTTGAGATAAAATAAGAATAATTGCCTTTAGAGGACTATTATATAACGGTGTCAGAGCCACATTTAACGGTGGGTATAGAAAGTTAAACGCCTCAAGGAGATGATTTTATAGTGATTTGGGTGGGGGCAGATATTTAGAAAAAAGGTTATTAAATAACTAACAAATTTCGTATTAAATGATGATAACACTACAATAGAATATTTTATATTTTATCTACACACTTCAAGGATAAATGAATACATCACAGTTTGTGGACCGATCGTGGCGAAGAACTGTGTAATCAATATGAATAACTGCTTGTATAATTTTAAGTATATTATCACAGATTAGATTAGGTAGGTTAAGATCAACAGCCGATGGTCGACAGTAAATTCATTGACTACACAGTCAGTTTTTCTCAATAGTTTGAAATTTTGTTTAGAAAACTATTGAGAAATTTAAAAAAAAAAAGACCTTCCAAATGCACCAACAAGATAACATTTCCTATCAAAAACAAAATAAACTATTGATCATCCGACCTATTCTTCTGATCGAAATGTTAACCAAAAGAAAACATAAATCATAATCAAACAAAAAAAAAAAATGTAGAACAATAAATTGTACGTTGACCCAGGGCTTAAATTTTCATTAATGTGGCATTGATTTGGTGTACATTATAATTAACCTGTTTACGTAAAGAACCGGTGAATACGTTTGAAAAATCAACCGACTGCAGCGAGAGCAGTGGTGTATAGACACGCCGAAACAATAATATTGTAAATGTACTCGTATTACCTATCCTGCAAACTGTGCAAGTGCTGAAAACTACGATGCGAAAAATGAAAATTAACAAGATTTGAGTGCTCGTTACGTAGTTAAGAGAGGTGGCAAAAACGAAAAAAAGGTCATTCGGAAAGGAACATTAACGTCCATATTTTAATCGTTTCGGTTTGGTTGTTAAATATTTCGATTGAAATTGACTTTAGTCAGCCAAGAAGTTCCAGCCTGTAGTGAAAATAAACTTAAAATACCTAATACTACGATATATTTCGTAATTAGATGTAATCGCTACTTAGTACTGATTCGAGATAACGCGGATCTTACACTTTTAATGCGTAATTTTAATTTTGAATAATTCATAAAGTATTGGTCCGAATTTTGACTACGTATCATAAAAAATTCCAGAAAATTAAACTGAATAAAATTTAAGGTAAAAAAATGGTAATCCCATAAAAAAAGTTTTAGAAAACATAGGTTTTATGGTAATTTTAATATAAAAAGAAATCCAAATTTAAGAATTTTTCCGGCCAAGTAATGAGGTGAGCATGGTTAAAAAATCATCCTGTATCTACAACATACATACGTATACAATATACAATGTACAAACCTATATGAACATAAATTATCATATTATATGATATAATATATTGCTTGTAATATTATACTTCGTGTTATATTATAATCGAAAACCGGTAAAAAACTTGGCGACAGATTTTGGAATATTTCAGTTATATGGTTTTAACCTGTAAACAATCAGTTAACCACGTGATATAAATTCAAATTGGTCGATGCGTTATTTGGCGATTGCGTCTGTTCGGCATTATTATATCTAGTATCTACATCACGCATTCAGAACTTAGAAGTACTCGAGTTCACGTGTAAGTACAAGTGCCGATTTCTAAGAACAACTTAACTACCAACTATCCTTGTCTACCGATAACCACTCCCATCGATTCAGTGAAGCCTCCATGTACCTAACCTATTGTAATTATAGAATAATTTTGAAAATGGT
The DNA here is from genome assembly GCA_949715065.1 of Periphyllus acericola. Taxonomy (NCBI): domain Eukaryota; kingdom Metazoa; phylum Arthropoda; class Insecta; order Hemiptera; family Aphididae; genus Periphyllus; species Periphyllus acericola. The sequence goes on along the minus strand of OX454267.1, from coordinate 31,923,797 downwards.
TTTGATACCGAACTACCGAAGTCCTGCATGTGATAACGGCTAGGCTAATAAGCGCAGCTATTGGGGACCTGGAATATGCAAATCCTTCAGTATTACAAAAAAACAATTCTCATAGTCCTTACCCAGTGTACAATATTGTAAACAAAATTGATCAATAACACTATTGGGTAAAAAGTACATGGTAGGACCGTACCCGTACCCCAAAATTGTTAACGTATATAGTTGTGCCACTACTCATCAACACCTGTTGAATTACCAAATAAGTCAGGCGTGAGCGAAACATTATATATTAAGTCTTTGTTGGGACAAAAACAAATACTCACTCGATCGACTGGTTTGATGTAACTTGATTCAACGGTACTTACAATTATTGATAAATGCGGTAGTCGGAATTATTTATTAGCTAAGTTTTCAAAATAATTAATTTCTCTTTCGGTATAACCATGGAGATGTCGTAGCAGAGTGGATTCGCTTCCTCGCTAGTCGCTATCCAGAATCGAGGCTGAATCACAGTCCGGAGAGAAGAAAACACCCCCCCCCTCCTTTATCTTATCAAATTTCTAGTTCCAATATTCAATTTTCAGAAAAATAAACTCTATAAAATGGTTATCTTCAAATTTTTCAAAAATAATCAGATAAAAATTATTTTTTTAAATTTTTATACCAATACATAAAATTCAATTAAAATATGGAATTTACGTAGTCCTGTTACCTGAGTCTTATAAAAAGGAAAACAGAATTTGATTATCTTCATTATCTCAAGGGATATCGTAAAGGGTAAATCCTCTGCGGGACACACTACCATCATATACACCGGAGGTTCCTGACCAGGGTGCCGCGAACTTGAAATGGGAGTGCCGTGAAATTGTTCTATATATAAAGCGAACATACATATTTTGACAATTTAAAAATAATAATTATCGTTTAATGTATAATATATTATATGTTATATAATATATAGATTACCCATACAAAACATATTGTTTATAATATAATCTGTGGTAATACTGTGATGTTCGATCTATTTTCATTTTTATTCAACAAAAGTTTCGTTTAATGTATTTACTATTTTAGAAATTTATAATCAATGTTAAAAGTATTACATTTTTTAGAAAATATAATTATGCGTGTACAATATGAGTGTAATACGCTTGGTTACACGACTGGCTAAAGAAACCCGAAGTTATAAAATATTGATATAAAGTATTAAATATAAATACACGATATACTACTATAAAATGTCTCAAAATTCCTAGAAAATAGCTTAGGGTGCCGTGAGTCTAAAAAGGTTGGAAATCTCTGGTATACACTTATTGTGTTGCGTATGATTAATATAATAATAATTATTATAACATAAGAAAATCGCGGACAGGCACATCACAGTTGTGTTACAGATTCGGATTTCTATAACTATACAATTATCATGTATACATCAGATGCGATTAATAACATAACACACTTACCTACCCTACCATGTAAATGCGCTCCTAGACTTTCACTGAACATAATAATAACATTTTTTTTGTCTATACGGTATTCACGATTAAACGGAAATATGTATGGTTTTAGATTCTGATAAAAACAAGGAATATATTTTATATATTTTAAAACCACTGTGTTAACAAAAAAAACAATTCAAGTAGACAAAGCGCTTGCAAGACAATAAGTATAAACATTAAACAGTAAACACTGTATGCATCAATGTCAGTGTTCAGAAATATAATGTGATAAAATCATTTTTCTCTGATTTTTAACACATTGACTGTCAGGAAGATATTATTATTCTTACTATGTGAAGCTCATCAGAATTAACACTGACAATAATACAGGTGTTCCTCAAATCGCCTATTGTTAGATATCCACATAATTATTGATTGTTTACTTGAGTTACCAGATGTCTGCCATGCTTGTTTCAAACCATTTATTAGTTAATTATAATGTTCACTATATCAAATGGTTTGATGACTAATCTGATAAACATGTGCGACTTGATTAAAAAATAAACCAATACAAATAATGGCACAATAAGTATAATATATTTCAAGCATAGTTTAACTCACATCAAAATGTTATTTTACATAATGTTAAAATATTATAGATGATAAAAATTAAACTTTTATATTGTTACAATAAAAATATAAAACAATCTAACAGAAAATTGAATAACCAATAACACAATCACAGCCCGTAAATAATATATTAAATGACATGTAAACGTTTAACATAAAATATAAAACTAGCAGCAGCCTTCACTAAAGAGATTTTAAGTTACAATAATTAGAAGGAGATTATAATAATCCTCTAGTAAAATATCTTTAGCGTGAACACCACTGTGTACATAAATATAATAAGATCTGAATTCATTCAAATACGATTAAAAAAATTAACAAAATTGGTAAGCCCATTGGGACATTTAGATTTTATCAAATAACCAAATACAGCTAGTTGAAAAAAATAAAAATTAACATTTAATCAACCATTTTTAGTACAACATTTTTGTTTATAAATGTTCTAAATAATACCTACATAATAAAATGTATTAATAAAATAATAAAAATTGATTACTTATGAAGGCACAATGTATAAGGCATTAAGGTAACTTATTGTTAGCATATGTAGCGTTTATATATGTAATTAATAATAGCTCATATAAACAGTCTTCTTATAGATAATTAACGGGTATTAAAACTGCCCTTAAGCGCATAAAGCAATAATGCATTATTCAAATACCCAGTCACATGGGAGTTTCGGCATTTTAGACGCAGGCCACGGCAGATATCCAGCTGTTTTGAATACCCAATAATCATATGACACTTTTCCAATTAACAGCAAAAGTACTGACAATTCGGCAGCAATGACATAATACATGTAATGAGTCCAGTCTGCTTCTGTGATACAAGCCAATTTTTGGTCCAAGTCTATAACCTGTGAATTTTTCAAGCGTATTATAAATTTAATGTTGACATTATTTTTTATGTTCATAGCATAAAATATTATACTTAGTATTTACTTTAGTTTTAATTTTAAATAAATAAATAAAATTAATTTTACTTTTAATTTGTACTGAAAATTATCACATAATATTTCGTCATAGTCTGGAATATGAAGACGATTTGTCAATAACCATATCTGTAAATACAACCATAACTAAATCAGTTTCTTGACAATAAGATAACACAGGTGAAATAATACAATTTAAATTACAAATATTTTAGTATGTACATTTATAAGATAAATCTATCCATAAATATAATTAATATAATGTCTACATATATGATGTCTACATATAAAAAATTTAAAGGTTTTTGTTATAACCTATTATAATTTTTTTATTAATTAATTAACAATTTATTATAAAATAGTAAAATATAAAAAAACATATTTATAAGAATTAAAAGATATTTAATTATTTTGTCAATATACATTATCTATTTTAATGACATACAAAATTAAGAAATACACTCTTCACTTTAATCAGAATCTAAAAGATACTTTCTACTATATTTTTTTCAGATTTTTATGAATATGTAAGAACAATAAATAAGTAATACAACATATTGAAAACTAAAATAATTTGTCAAATTAAAAGCACTAAGAGCAAAAAAATATTAAAAGATACTTAAATGTACCTAAATTAATTGAATATTATATTTTTGACATGTAAAAATGTTGTCTGAAATGTCATACTTGTTGAGTGATGAGTACAAATGAGTAAAATGCACCGTTTCCCTAGTAACACAATTTGGTTATCATAGTAAATGATAGACAAAATCCTAGTAAATTTTGTGTAAATATTTTAATAAAAGCAGAATTGGTTCATGTAATGATTTTGACTATGAATTCACTTTGACAATCAAATTGTCATAAGGGAAAAGGTAAATTGTACTCATTTGTGTTCTAAGACATATTCATGTGCTTATGAATGTATGTATAGCATTGATACTCAAAGATGACAAGTGTAACATTACATTTCGACCCAAGAGCTTCGCTACAAATAATTTTTACTAAATAATCACAAAATAGTATAAAAGAAAACTGTATAACACCTTTAACGATTGCACAGTACTGCAATCACATAGAAGTTCATTTCCACCCAACTTAACAATATGTCCTTCATATTCTTTGATAAAGGAATTTTGTAGTACATACATAGGTATCTAAAAAATAAATACAATACTAATAATAAGTACTTATACATTAGCTATAAATTATTATTAAAAATATCAGGTTTATTTAATATTTTAGGAATATACTTACTGATTTTAACTGATTTAGCCTTAAGCTCAACACAAGAAAGTTATCAATAAAAGTTGAACCTTCCAGGGATAAAATATTAGATATCTTATTTTCATCTGCATACAAATATCTTAGCGTTTTATAGGTTTGATCGGATATCAATGTCTCTATACTGGTAATCTAAAAATATTAGTTTTAACAGTAAATTATAACAAAACATACAAAAAAGCTTTGAAAATGAACAGCAAAGTTTTTGTATAAATAATTAATATACATTACATTATTATTGGTAACATTTAATAGAACTGTATTTTCTGGGAGATTTTCTGGTAGATTTGAAAGTTGTTTATACGAACAATCAACTTGTACAGTATGCAATGTACTAGTATCTCGCACCATATCATATCCATATGATTTACAAGTACAATTCTGTGGACAGTCTTCAAATATCTACAACATATAAATATTTTTCTTTTCTCAAATAAAAATAAAACATGCTTATGCGTAAATACATAAATATCTTCTCAAAACACGTACAAGAGCTATTTATAAGACATTTTCAAACAACTGATAGTTTAAATTTTACCTTGTTAATAATTTCAACTTGATTTAAAGCTAGTTTTTCTGTAGAGTTGAACCAATGAAATCCTATTGACGACAAACAAAATGTTTCATTTGGATTGGTAAAAATTGGTTTGTTTTTTAATCCAATGCAACTTTTCATAAGGTCTAAAATACTGTCACAGTGCATCTTTTTGTTATCTAAAAAATATTGAATCCATTAAAAAATTTTGTAATTTTTACGTAGATTTAATGTGTAAATACTTGAAACATCCAGCAAAAACAGTGGCACTTGAATTTTTATAGAAGGTAATCGTGTTATATTTACATTGGATAAATCTAACATAGCTAAATATCTAAGATTCTCCAGAGCTAATGGATCTTGCCATTCTGAGCCAAAAGCATTATTTGACATATTCACACAGGTTATTTTATTTTCTAGTTGAAATCGACCAAGAATTCGTCCAATATAACTATTTGTAATTGAAAATGAGATCAATTTAACAAATTCTGTTGATAATATTCCAAAGTTAAAATTATCAGCAGTCATGTTGTAAATATGATATGCTGTGATTAATTGTGGTCTAGCACCTGAAAAATAATGAAGCAAGTAATTAGTATAGACCAAGGGCCAGCAATTAATATTTTTAGAGAGCCAAATTGGGAATTTCAAAAATGTTCATGAGCCACCAAAATAGTTAATATAGCAAATAGTTTTGACATATTATATTATAATGTAAAAGTATCATTAATAATATATAATAAATTTAAAAAAAATAAAATATAATAAAATAAAATACAAATAAATAACTATTATAATATAAATACAAAATTAGGTTACAATTAGTAAGAAAATGGTAAGTAATTTTATCATTGTGTTTTATTATCAGTTTTTACTTTTTTTCCCCTTGTCTGCGGGCTGCCATTTGGTTACCACTGGTATAAACTATAGAGTACAAAATTGTCCATAGTGTTAACCAACTGTTTATAAAAATAATGAATTATGTCATGAAACTGTTTGGTTAAAAGAAAAATTTTTTTTTATAATTATTCTCAACTGTTATTGATTTTTATTATAGCATATCCCAGTTCCATAGGAAAATATAGTTTCTTGGCTTATTTATATGAAACTAACTGTATAATTTAAATAGGCAATTATACTATCGAAAATACTACTTAAGTATACATTTAGTTTTTCATATTGTGTTAAGTAGCTTATTTTTTCTTAAAATAAAAAAATTAGAAAATTAAGGTTGTATAATTTATTGATACTAAGTGAATTAATTTATGATTACATTTTATTCAAATTAAAAATTAAAATGTTAACTTTTTTAACATTAAAATATAAACCTTTACTCATAAGCTATGAATAGAGTACAGTAATAGTTCAATGAATACCTGAACACCCTAAGTTTCTAACCAAATCATCATTTGACTGCAAATGACAACAGAATAATGAAAATTCTCCGGTTTTCATGCATTTACACTTATTTGGTAATGGACAAGATTCTGCTGGCTGAGTATAGCATTTTGCTAATTCATCACATTGAACTATCTTGACATAAACCCAACAAATTAATAGTATCGGGAATAGACTTCCTCTACCCATATCTGAAACAGTTAATGGAAAAAAATTAGCAACAGTATACAAAAACTGATACCACCCAGCGAGTACTAAGAACTGAGGAAGTAATTTTCTACTTTAACCTTTTTCCCCCGGGTCTCATTAAACAAAAGTATTTACGACTTGGAATTGTTTACTCGTAGTATTGACATTGGAATTGAGCAATTGGGAACCACTCTTATCCATACCATATGTCATGCATCAATTCATTATTTACTCAAAATATACTTTATTATACTACGGGTAGCCCACACCTAAAAGAATTTACAATCATACTTCAAACTCATATCAGTTTTTAACTTTTTGAAGATAATTTATTCGCAAAGTAGAATAAGAGCAAAACAAATATTTAGGCATCTTTTAAATATATATATTTTTAAATGAAGTCATTTCTCGTATAGCTATGAAACATATTTACAAATAAATTCAATAAAAATACAACTAACACGCTACATTGAACCGGGTTATATTCAGTATAATGCAGGTGGAAAAAAATTATGCAAACGTATTGTAATTTACTATTACACGATTGATTTGGTTATAATAAAACACCAAAACAATACTACGATTCCAAGTCTACTAAAGTGAAAATAAAAAAAAACAAAAAATACGATTACCGATTATTTCGATTTCAGTCAATAGCCTGTAAATGAAAACAGCACTGTAATCGGAAAACGCGACGAAATTGTGAAGAAAAACGCGTAATAAATGCAACGCTTGAACGGTAAATACCGCCATAAAAGGTGAAAGAGTCGATATTGATAAGGAACATGAACCTTCGACTGCGACTCGCGGCGCAACAACAATACGACGAAAACGCTGCCCAAAGCGCACGTAAACAACTAAACGCCTGATGGCGATAAAGAAAATAAAAAAAAAATACCAATATTTGCGTACCTAAACACCAAGTCGGTCGAAATGCCACTCAGTTCCGATTGAACAAGAGCATGTTTTACTTATCCCGCTTTAGCCGTCGGCGTCCGAAGACGGTCTCGTTAATTGTTCTTCCCGCGGAGAGAGTACAAATACGACTAATCGGAACGGAATTGACGAACAAATGAACTCGTTAATTAGTGAACCGACTACACGAGTGCTGTGTATCGGGTAAATATGTAATATTATTGTTACTAAACAGTAAATTGCTGAATGTGTTTTAGTGTTACGAGGTTATCAGTGTTATTGACATTATCTTGTTTGATTCATTATCAATTTGTATTGGAACAGTGTTGACGCTTTGTAAATATTACCGTTGTTGTGTTACGTTTGAAAAATCGAACGACCCGCCAAAATAATGGTTGAAACGACCGAGAAAAATAATAGTTAATCATTCTTCGTACGTTTCAAACGTCTGGGCATTTCACCAAATCATAGGCGTCCTATGAGGGGGGCAGAACTGCAGAAGGGTGTGCTCTTGCAGCCCCTGATCGGTTCGGACGGAATTGAAATGGCCATGCGGGTTCTAGCTGGGCCACCGTATAATACAGAATACAGATATAGGTAGGTACATTTGTCAAATATCAATAAAAAATAAGTTAGTCTATGTTTATCACGGTGAAACGGAGTTGGGAAACGTTATTGTGTTTAGGTGATTCAGTGAGGGGTTTCAGGGCCCATCGATTCATATTTTAACCGTAGCAAGAGAGCGTTTGGAAAATACCGTTCAAACAAAGAGTTATATTTTTATGGTTCTTATCATCTTTAAACTCACAGTCTGGATTTAAATTATCCATGTGTTAGGTTTAGATTCATCATAATCGGATGTCCGATAGTTTTTAGCCTTTCCACATCTCATACTAGCTGGCATGTTGCATCAGTCTGCCCCGGTATACCTGTGGCGGTAGATTATATTTTAAATATAAAAATCTCCAGTAGAAAACTTGATTGAGGGGAAATAAAAAAATGTACTTAAAAAAAGAAACATTGATATTTCTCTTAAATCAGTTTTTTTTTGGAAACATTGCAATTACTTCAAATCAAAATCAAATAATACTGAATCTGAATGGATTGGCTATTTGTGTAAACACAAACAAAATTAATTAGTTCAAAGTAAAACAAACGTACTGTTCATAATTTACATTGAGCAATATATGATAAAATATATGGTCGTTAATTATGGTGTATTTACTTTTGAAATGCATTGGCATTTAATATCAAACGTTACACACTTACACGGTATGTATATGTATTGTATTCGCTTTAGTTTTTAGACGGGTACAGGATACTGCCATACTGCCATACTGGGCTTACATTTTGAATGAGAAATCAAATTCTACCTACTACGCGTTTAAGTAAAAACAAGTTTATATTAAGAATATGGAAATAAAAATTAATAAAATTATACAAATAAGATGCTATATACTCGTAGTATACCATCAGATGCAATTCGAATGACATTGCATTTTTCTTTTTTTTTCACCAAGTATTTTTTTGCTATAACTCGTCGGCAATCTAACATAGAATGCTGAATATAATACGCTCTAAATCGCTTCTAATCGTGAACGAAAAATATAGCGTCTGCACAAATAGACTCGTACGGAAAATAAATACGAGTACATCACCCTCGATCTTGCGGTAACATTTTCGCCGTGGTAACAATTTATGCACTGGTATTAAAACGTTTATATAAACATCAATTTTTGATGACGCTAACGACACCGGTACCTCTTCAGATTGAGTGGACCTTAATTCATAAATTGTACTATGCAGCATTAAAATATTATAAGCCATACGAATTTCAAAAGAGTGCTTGTAATACCAGGGCCGGATTAAGCCATTCGTAGGCCCTAGGCATTGAAAAAAACTGAATTTCATAACAGGCACTTTTGAATATTATTATTTTTTATTATTTTAAATTAATACAGCGTCATAAATTTACAATCAAATTATCAAATATTTAATTTTATACCGTGTGTTCAATTTTAAAGGTAACAGGAAATATTTCGATCCCGTGACCTTGAATTTGATTCGGGGTTTTTGTACTGCATATAGGACTTATAAATACATATTTTTTTAATAAATTCAAATTTTAATTTTTTTTATCAGCGCATGCGCAGTAAAATAAAAATTTCTTAAATAGCAACCACTATTTTGGAGACCGGATTTCGATTTCTTTATTTTTTCTGAACAACTTTGATCTTTACAGTTTGTTGATATCTTCAAAATTGCCATTTTTATGACGGTCGAAAGTTTTAAAATAGTTATTCGTAAACATCGCATTTTTCAACACTCTATCTTAAGGGGGTTGGAAGCGCATAAATTTTTCGTCAAAACGACCTAAACGCCTGACAAAAATTTAGGTACTTCCCGTTGTATGATTTTGAAAATTTAAAGATTTTTAAAATCCTTAAAAACCTTACTTTGTATCGGTCGAAACACATTTTTCATATTGAATATTGTTACTTAATTAATTACAATTAAAAATTGACAAATTAATAAAAATTGTAAATTGTTTTTTGTATGAATATCTTGATAAAATTGAAAAATTACTCCGACCGATACAAGGTAAACTTGTCTATAAATCTAAGCCTAACTTTTTTTTTTAAATCGGATGGTTGGAAGTACCTTAATTTTTGTCAGGCGTATAGCTCTTTTGGCTATGAATATTTGATCTAATAATGTAATATTTGTTTATGTGCATGCGCGTGCGTACGATGTCTACTATATGTATCGCCGGCGCCGGGCGCAGAATAACCGCGGTAATTGCTTCCGATAAGATAACGGATTTAGTGGAATGACGATTGTAAATTCTTTTTCTCTTTTTGGTTGAAAAACTAATTTAGTTTTGTATTCATACTTCATAGTTCATACACGAGACAGACACGAACGTAAATTATTTTTATAATAAATTTTTTTTTCTTTATTGTGACAAATGCCTCGGCAACTATGGGCCATTGGCTACAAAATTCTAATAAATTATTTCCCCATTTAGCCTTGAATAGCCAATAGACTTAGTTAGTTTTTAAAGTTTGACATATATACTTTTGTATAGTATATATTGTCATACTGTATTGTTCCTGTGTAATATCATACAAATATCTAAAAATGGACAAAACTTATCGTTATGGAAATAAACGCATGCCATATTTATGTAAAAAAAAATGAAATAAAGGCAATATATCAGCGTTCCGTAAATCAATAAATGAACAAGTAATTAGAAAATTATTGATTCAAGATTTGATCAGGGGTTACCAATAAGGTCTGGCATTTTGGATGAGCAAGTATAAGATACGGAATATATTATAAATTATTTGTAATAATTATAATATCTATATTTTGTAATGTTATTTGAATATATTTGTACTTTTTTTGTATTTTTATTGTATCCTCAGATCCTCTTACTATTTTAGTGTTTATCATTATTAATTAAGTTCCTACCAATAACTAAGAGTACAATTAATTACACCTAGACCAAAATGTCACTTATAAATATTCCTCAATTATTTTTTTATTTTTACAATTTTACTATTATCGTTGAATAACCTGTATAACGATTTATAGGACGGTTATCTGAAATTATTCTGTGGTCTCAACACTTCTATTAATTATGGTATCTAATATCTAATAGCCGTTAATCTGACTACTCGGAATCTATAATCGTTATCGCCGGGCCTCTGCGCCCGACAAGTCATCACTAATACTAATGATCGTTTACTACGCACACATGCATACGGCTCGCACGCACGCACTTATAAAATCTGTGTATTATTGCCTATTCTGAACCCCTTAGAAATGACCCACTTGCAATCCCCTTAATTTATAGGTATTTATAGGTATTATTATAACAATGTATTTAATTAATTTTTTAATTTAATAAATTGTTATAAATTAAGATACTTATACCTATAAATTATAATTTTTGTGTCGGGAACGTAAAATATTATTACGCACGCCCGGGTTGCAACCATAGAGTAGAATGTAACGCATATCTGACGAGCTACGTGGTGAAGTGGTGGGTATGTAAGTGTATGTGTGTAATGTGTATGTCAACTTAAAACTAAGGCAAATGTAACTATTTAGTAAATGATTGATATAAAATGATACCTAACTGTTGTTGCTGTATTAAACACAAATTAAATAAGCAATTAAATAAAATAAAACTCACAGCAACACACAGAAATAATTCGATACAGCACCTTTGACTCAATATTAATAATAAAAAAAAAACAGTATAAACAAGAATGTTACGGCACATTTTGCCCAACATTTGCAAATTAATAAAGATAATTAATAAAACTCATAATATTAGGTGGAGCACGGCTGGCAAGCATAAATAAAAATATGACTATGTAGCTATCAGTTTAAATCGTAAATCTAATATAATCTGAGGAATCCCTTAATAATATACAATAAATTTACCTGCAAAGTTTGACCAGTGTTTTATGTAACTACAGGCTACAGCTTATAATGTGACATTGAACTTCCGTGATCAAAAATAAAATGACGAAATAAAAATTCTTACATTATTAAACAACTGACAACAGTGATATAGACATAGTTCGTTCATAAATACTAAATAGTATCTACTCGCACTGCAATGAATAACGATTACTGAATGCCGTCAATTAAGTTGCTTCAGAAATGTAATTTACTCTAATAATAATTTCCTTATCGCATGACCATCGCAAAGCACGTCGTCTAAATATATAGCGCTCATGTGAACAATTTGATTATATATTTTACATTAACTGACTGTTTTTAGATTTTGAGTGACGCAAAAGATCTTGTTTTTATAATGTTTATTTTTTTTTTGATTTAGCCATCTTTTCGTAGGCCTTCTGTAGGTCGTAGGCCCTAGGCACAGTGCCTAGGTTAATAAATAAAAAATGGTTAATACGGCCCTGTGTAATACATTCGTGTAGTCTGATAAGATAATTGCTCCAACCATCGGCTGCGTAGAATTAATAATGATAGCTTTATGACGAAACAAATGTTGAGAATTAACAGTACAATGTTTTTGTTTTCAGTTTTAAAATGTATCATAATAATTATGTTTCTATTTCAGATATATATAGTCCTAGTCTTCTTCGGTCGTATGCTGACATGATATATTCATATGGTAAAGTTTCTTTTGATATCGTCCATTTATGTGTCAAGTCTTACAAAATTACTAATCTTAACGTTGTGTTGGACATTTTGTTTAAATACTTGTTTTGTTGCAATTCATCGAAACGTATTCGATATGTTTTGACATACATTTAGGTCGTGTACCTACCGGTTTCTTCGTTGAACGGTCAAAAATGCCAACAAAGCCGAATGACTTATCGCATCCAACCGATTGCCATGATCTCTACTCGTGGCAGACACAAATCATGACGAACTTTTTTAAACCGGTGATTTTAATGTGTTTATTCTGTGCCGTGGCATGGTACCCGCAACCGGTGGAATTCGCAAACATCCGGATGGAAACCGGGAAAACTACACGGAAATCGACTTGTCCGGGAAAATCGCACCACTTCTGAAGATGGACATTGACTACGTGGACAGGGAACTGACCGATCACGGAGACATGTTTCACTTCATTCACCGTTTGACGCGCAACACCTGTAAAACGGTTTACGGGCACGGCGCTTTCAGAAAGATGATGAATTGATGAACAATCCGCGTCTGGAATTTGACGTCGTCTTCACCGAGATAACGGCCTCGGAGTGCGTCTCGTACCTGTCCACCCAGCTAAAAAAACGTACCGTTGGTGTATGTGAGGCCACCGCCTCTGATTTCCTACCTGGAAACTGGACATTATCCGAACCCAGCCGCCGCGGCCGTTTCGAACACATTAGCCAAACACAACGTGCCCAGAACGTTCTTGGACCGGTTCACCAATACATTTCTGCACTTCTACACGTCGTCACTAGTCCAATACAAAGTTTGGTCAGTGCCCAAACAGGATCTGCAACCTTTTGACCTGGTTAAACTTGTCAAACCTTCGATAGTGTTCAGTAACGTGCACTACGTTACCGGCGCTTCTAGACCTCTTCCTCCGAGCGTCATACCGATCGGTGGTATCCATCTCAGTCCGCCAAAACAGATTCCCGATGTAAGTGACTTTGTTATACAATTGACTAACACTAATATCAAACACGTGATTTAGTTGTTTCATGTCGTGACATATAATATAAGATGTATTATTCATATTAATTAATTATTATTCATTTGATTATCGTGACTGCAATCAGTTTATACTTTATGATGGTGCAATATTGTGAATTGAGCAATTTTTAATTTCTAACATTTTTATTCGCCCGTAGTTTATTATTACTCTAAACAATAGTCTAAACACTCTAAACTCTAGTACGGTAAAACTTGACGATGCTACCTTGCTCATAAAGAAATCTTGTTTAAGATAGAAAATTGTTAATATTAAAATTACCTGATTGCAGTTTATTATTTTGTGAGTATTATTAAGTTATAGTCGAAAACCCATGGAAGATTTCATAAAAAACGTTATCCAATGACAGGGCCAAGCCAAAAATAAAACAGAACGCCTTAGAGTGTACACATCGGCAACACAACGCGTTTACGCGTGACAACTTGTCAAGGTATAACATTACCACAGCAAACATCAGGAATCATAAAAAAATTGGTCGAGGACGTCTGGCGACTGTGTAGTTAAGTAATAGAGTTCAACAATTTAAGATTCTAATTTGAAATGTTACATAGACGAGGATGAGGTACTTTTCATATAGTTGAACATGTAGATACAGTGGTCAGGTGAGATACAGTGACTGATATACGAGTAAGTTAATTTTTCGTATCAATTTGGTTCACATGTTTGTTATCATCGTCTTCATTTTTGATTATCCACCCTCACGGACGCCTAAATTTTAATACATTCACGCAAAACCCAATGCCCACACTTTCATGCCACTTACGTATCGACCCAACAAGGTTTTTATCAGAAATCTGCACCACTCAACCATCATCTCAGGTATATCTGATACCCTCTTGGAATTAGGTCACTCCAGACTCCACCAAACGAGTCGTGAACGTCAACAAAAACAGACACCGTCCTCCGCTTTTTTTCTTGGGCCTTGAACCCGATACCAACACTAAATATATTCTAATCATGTATGATATAGATTAGTACACATAAATCAGATTTGAATTACCCTATATAACCAAGAGTGGTCCACCACTCGTCCAGACAGTAACGAAACTGTCAGACGTATGGACCCGAAGCTAACTACTGCTATCATCCTTTATGCTTCATTTACACCAAAGACAAAAACAGTCCAGCCAAGTGCGTACTTTGCTCGGGTGATCGTTATATGTACTTCTAAATACGAGTACATAGGATGTCCATTGTCCAATATATAAAGCATTTCTCACGCGTCGCAAGACAACTCGGTCAAATCGCCAAAATTCTAAATCTTAATACAGTCTCACATCATCACCTCGCCTTTCCAAAACTTCTTATGTCTCCGTCACCGATATATATAATGTCCTAATACCTAATAGGTTCCACTAACGTTTTCCAAATGTATCGTAGAACATTTTGCATAAATCCCTTCCTTTCCCTCCTAACCACTGTACTACACAAACAACTTATATCGTATTTCGATAATATCTCTGTACTCATTAACTAATGTCTTCCTCATTATTAAATTATCATAATGTGTTACTCGCAGATGACGTGTATTTTTTACTGAACACTTTAATTTGGTCTCGATAGAGATAAATTGTTTATTTAAGTTGTTTCCATTGAGTGAATTAACATTTTTTTTTAAGTGTCCTCAAATTGTACAAATTTGTGCATACTCGATTATATTATGTTTCAGTCATAAGTGATTTTTGTCGATGTATCAAATACACAGCTGATACGCATTTTTTTACTTCGAGCGCACAAAAAACCTCATCGATGTTTTATTGATAAATCTAACGATTCCCATTGAAAGAAATACAATATTGGGATCATTGTGATAGAGCGGTAGATTTCTTACATTTTTCGTTGTACAAATAAGCATTTGAAAAGATTTAAACTATATTTTCACAAGCACACTGCGCAGTGATGAAAAAACTTAATAACCACAAGATACGAGAAAAAATTTTATAATAATTATAGACGCGCTGTAATATTTGAATTGCATAAAAGAACTATGGTACATAATAATAATGTAAGAAAAATGACTGAAATATGCCTGAATACGCAACACAAACCTTCTGAAGACATGTGCATGAGTGCAATCCGTGTACTTGTAAAAACAAGCTACTTAACTTGTAATGCGTCCAGATCCCGAAAATGAATTGAAGTGAAGACTTAATGTTTTGCTGATATAAAGAAATGTGTGCATCAATATTTATTTATTTATTTATTTATTTAGACGGGCAAGTGCCCAATAAAGAATATATGTTGACAGTCGTACAATTTTCTAAATTAAAACTAGTGGTTATTACATACTTAATAAATAGGTATTACATTTTTATACATTATTTACATAATGTTTACATAATATTTACATAGATTTAGTACACAAAATAACAAAATAATATATATGACTGATTATAGGTTCTAACATAATATCACAATAAATTATTTAAATAGGTATTAAAATTATCTACTTTAGTACATGCAAATAAATCAATATGAAGTATATTAACTGAAATTATTAATAGGAGAATTTCGACCATAATTGGTAGACTGGAATGCTACATAAAAAGTATTTAGTTGTCTGGTGTTACGATTAGGGACCAGAAAGCTTAAACAAATATTATAACCGTTAACATTTTACGATAACGATTAGATCACAAGTTATCGTATTATTCGTAAACCCAGAAGCACCTAGGTACAATAAAGTCGTTACGCGATACTATAGTAAATGACGTTGATAAAAAAAAAATGGCGACGCCATATAAATGAATATACGCGAAAATTGTTTGAGTTGAAAGGCGCGGGAATTAAAACACCATTCACGTTGCACTATGTTTTCGTCGAGAACTGCGCCTATAAGATAAGTACCCAGGTGTTCGCCGAGACGTTATAAAACGAAAACGCAGATAACGACGGCATACGTGTCCGTATAAGTGATGTAGCAGCACGTCTGCGGAACTGAGTGCGGCAGTAAAGGGTGTTGGCGCGTGAACGCGGGCCCGTCGCGCAAGTGTGGACACACCAACCGGGTTTTCCGGGACGATCCGTCTGTCGTAGCGACCCGGCCCGATGGCGCGCGGCGCACCGTTGCTGTTGCTGTGCGCGGCCGTCGCGACGTTGCACCGGCCGGGACCGGTGGACGGGGCGCGCGTGCTGGCCGTCTCGCCGATATCGGGCAAGAGCCACTGGAACGTGATGCGCGGCATCCTGCGCGCGCTCACGGACCGCGGCCACCACGTGACCGTGTTCACGTCGCACCCGGACGGCGACGGCGCGGCGCGGGCCAACTACACGCAGGTGGACGTGTCCGGGGACATTGCGCCGATACTGCAGCTGGACATCGGGCTGGTGGAGAGCGCGATGACCGGCCACGCGGACCTGATGCGGTTCGTGCACGCCAACAACCGGGACGCGTGCAAGAAGATGTACGCGAACGCGGCGCTCCGCGACTTGGTGGCCGACCGCGGGCGCCGTTTCGACGTGCTGCTCGTCGAGCTGATGGCCGTCGAGTGCATGTCGCACCTGGCCACCGCGCTGCCGGGCTCGCCCGCGCCGCCGCTGATATACGTCATCTCGCCGCCGCTGGTGTCGTACGCGGAGCACGCGGTGATCGGCCACCACCCGAACCCGGCCGTCGTGTCGCACGTGCTCGCCGACCACGGCGCGCCCCGCACCTGGGCGCAACGGTTCCGCAACGCGCTGCTGCAGCTCGGCACCGGGGCCTTGCTTCGGTACGAGCAGTGGCGCGCAGCCGTGGCCGACCCGCAGCCGTTCGACGCCGAGCACCCCGTCAAGCCGGCGCTGGTGTTCAGCAACGCGCATTACCTGGTGGACGCGGCCAGGCCGCTGCCGCCCACCGTCGTCCAGATCGGCGGCATACACCTCACGCCCCCGGAACCGATACCACACGTGAGTACATTGTTCCCGGTCCCGTCGTTCTTACAACACGCGTGCCAACGTCGCGCGGTCCGACGTTATATTTACACAATGAAGTCCGACGGTTCCGCATAATAGGTACATAATATTTTATTTTACTATTCGACACATTTCGACTGGTATAGCGCCAATTTCCTCCCTAATTCGGTGTTTGAGTTCTTCCAAGGTGTGAGGCCGATGTTTAAAAACCTTTTCCTTCAGGTAGCCCCACAAGAAAAAATCACAAATGCTCAAATCCGGTGAGCACGCGGGCCACCTCACAATCACCCCTCGTCACTACTGAAAAATGTTGACCTCAAGGTTCAACATTTCTTGTGAGCAATTCATGCGATTTTCATAGTCGAGTGGACTCAACTCTTGGACAATCATAATATTGTAGGGATGGAAGAATAAGTCTTGATGCAAAATCCTCCTTATTGAGCGGTTAGAAATGCCCAATGCAATTGAATGCTTCCGGGTAGAACGCGTAGGCAACTGCACAATAGCTCTGCACAATAGCTTCACTCACTCTCATCAAATTTTCGGGTGTTCTCACCGTTTTGGGTGTTCCTGAACCCGTAAGTTTAAGTGTAGACCGCGATCAAGTCCTGAAAATGATGTACTATTCCTACGTTTTGGAGACTTCCAAAGCATAGGCAAAATTAAGGCGGGGAAGGGCCATGAGGATGCTTAGCACATCTAGTTTTAAAATTAGCACCCTCAAATTGTTTTCGTGATTACGTATTGATAAACATGCTTTTCTGAATAGAAAATAAATACTAAATAATTGTTCCTAATCCTATCCGTTGTTTTATTGCAAAATTCATTACATAATTAACTATGACACCCCATAATATCATTTGTCTATTTATGGAACAGTTTTCCGATTTGTCAATTTTATGCATTGAAAAAGATTTAACAAGTAAAATTGATGTAAATGAAGTTATTTCTGTTTTTGCAGCACAATGTGAATTGTACCATGTTAATATAGTTTTGAACATACTGTAAAGAGTATTTTTTTTCCGTTCACTTAAAAATTTATAAATTGTCCACGTCAATAAAAGGTATAATTCCACATGAACATTTTCTATGCATTTTAACAGCTGTGTCTTTAAAGCTAAAATAGTTATCATAATTAGCACTGGTAGAGTAAATGTTTTCATTATTAAAATGTAGCTGAATTACCTAGCTTCGCCTGTGCATAATATTATCAACGTAAAATCGTAGCAATAGCGAAGGATAGCATGTATAAAAGTGTGTGATTACTATCGATGAATTATTTGATTTTAATTTTTTTGTTTCTACAATTAAACCTATGTAAACTGGTATTTTTCATGAGGGCTTAGTACTCCCGGATTTTTCATCGAAATTGCGCCCCTGTTTCAAAGGCAATTTCAGCTCTACTGCAATTCGGTTTGTTTGAGCTTTTCAGAATAACCATGACGTTCGTACCTGTCTATTTTATTTCCGTTATATGTCAACAAAAAACAACAATTTCAATCATTTCAAACGATGGACATATTTTCATTTTGTCTATCAACAGACGGTCAAATAACTTTTCGTTTTAAATAAAAAATGCTCGTTGTCTTTCAGGATATTTTAGAATTCGTCGAAAACTCACCGCATGGAGTAATTATTTTTACGTTAGGTTCCATGGTATCAACATCATCGTTGCCAAAAAATATTATTAAGATAATTATGGACGTACTAGGACAAGTTCCACAGAGGGTGGTGTTCAAACACGAGACCGACGAATTCAAAGTAGACATACCGAAAAATATTATGACAAGGAAATGGCTACCACAGCGAGATATACTAAGTAAGATTCGATGAAATATCAATATGTGCATTTTAAGAAAAAAATAACAAACTACTGTAATTATTTGTCTTGTTATAACGTTAGTGCACCCCAATGTAAAATTATTCATCAGTCACGGGGGTATCTCGGGAATTTACGAAGCTGTGGACGCCGGTGTTCCAATCCTGGGATTCCCTGTGTTCTATGATCAAACCAGAAATCTAAAGACTTTGGAGGACGTGGGCATGGCAATCGTATCTAACTTAAAAACTCTAACGAAAGATTCTTTTACGAATGATATTTCGGAACTAATTAATAATGAAAAGTGAGTATTTCAATAAGTACCTGCAGAGTCCTGAGGTAACATTATTTGAATGTTTCTTAAGTGTCTAAACAACGTAGGAGGGCTCTTTAATATGATTCTACATAATAATGTTGTTACAGGTACAAGCGAAATGCTCAAATTGCTTCTAAATTGTTCAAAGACCGTCCCATGTCCGCAGCAGACACCGTTGATTATTGGACGAGGTATGTCGTTCGCCATAATGGCACACAGCACCTGAGACCGTACGCATTTAATTTGACATGGTATCAATACTTCTTGTTGGACGTGTTCGCCATAACACTAGCAATTATTTTATTAATGTGTTATACAACGTATAAAACGTTGTCTTTTATGAAAAATTTATTTTTTAAAACATTACCAGAATTAAAAACAAAACATGACTAACGTCAGAGTGTTTTTTTTATTTTTTTTTTGTTGTTTTCATAGTTTATTAATTATGTGAATAAAAGTATTTTATTTTACGATGAAATTGTTTTATCTATTTTTAATACACACCAGGCGCAGATATAACAGGGAGGAAGCTCGCGCCTCCCCCAAAATCAAAAATAAGTTTTTTATGTTTACAGCTCCTTAAAACTTGATTAGGGTCGAGAATGGAAGAAGAGAAACCAACAGGGTTCACTCTAATGTGTATTCATAAATATATAAATATTGACATCAAGGGCGTAGGTATAGATTATTAATGGAGGGAGTTAAACTTGAAATTATTTGTAATAGGCTGACATGAAAAAAAAACAAATACATTCGAATGGGTTTGGTTACCTATACTGCTATACTTTACCTACGCCACTGATTTACATTAAAAATAACACAAAGAATATAATTAATAGATTTTCTAAAGAAAAACAAAGAAAACTTGACTTTATAGTTTATATTACAAAACAATCACTATAAAAAAGTACATTATTATGATGGTTTTAACTTATAAGTTATAACAATATTTACATCAACAAAACGATCGGAATGACTGTCTCACTTTAAGTTTATTTAATTTAAAATATACTCAAGTAAAATTGATTATGAAATGACTAAATTTTGACATGTCACACATATCGCCGATAAAAACGCAGAATAATAAGGAAACACTCGTCATTCCCGTGTATAATAAGTGGCTTGTGGGTACCCGACGTGGTGGATATAACGATACATTACAGGTTTTATTTGATAATTTTCAAGCCTTAAATATTTTGAGGGCTCAATACGATAAACAGAAGAAAAATACGAAAAGTGTTCGATACGTTCGGATGGTATTAAATATCACGTCATCGTAGTATTGTACGTAATACGTATGACAATTATTGAGAATACAACGAACGGCAATGTTCCTAAACAGATAACCTAAGTAGTCCAGTGGTGCGCAACCTAGAAGTCACGAAATTTTAAGAGGGAGACGCCAATTATTATTAAACACTTAATGAAAAAGTCGTATATATAACGCGTATATTATTATTTAATAACTTTTTAGGGAGTCGCCCAAGTATATATGTTTGGTGATTGCGTGACAAAAAAAATGTTGCGCACCACTGAATTATATAGTGTTTACAAGCGAATTTTTGTCGTTATCTCGCGTCACCCGGCCCAAACGTGTTCGAGTGTATATGAGTAGGAGGTGATAGTCCGGTTCTCCTGTTTGGTATTGTTGCGTTCGCTTTTCGCATCGAGCCGCACTGCCGCAGTCGTCGTCGTCGATGCCGATTCGATTTAAATATTAGAGTGGTTCGCCAGACGCAAAAGTGTTTGCACTCGAGTAGTTCAATTACAATTTTTATTCGTGCACTGTAAAAATTGTGTTCTGGGTACTTAAGTGTGACGTTTATTTTTTTTTACACCACTCGGCCGTAAAAACCATTTGTAATTGCCCTAACTGTCAGTGGATAAAACGCTTACGCTTTTACTACACTCGACGCACCTGGAAGTTGGTACTGGTAATTATTGTTCAATAAAATAATTTTTTCCCACTTTTTCGCGGGCAGTAGGTTGTATGAACCTCAAAACCTTTCTGTTCAAGTTCAATATCAATGCTCGAGACTTGAAAATGTAGTACAATTTACTAGAGAAGTTTAGAGCCAACTAAAAAAAAAATTATTATTAGGAAATCGGGTGTTTCTGTGGTATCGACTAAATTGTGTTCGTTATTTCATCGTAAACTCGAAACTCAAAAAATAATAATCAGAGGTACTTGAAATTCTTACAGGACACATATATAAACATGTTTTATAAATTATGTAAAATTCAAAAGAATTCAACGATTATTATTATTATTTGGATTAAATTAAAAAAATGACAATCAAAACTATTGTTGAAAAATGTATCGTCAATATTGCAATAGCTGTGCACGGTTTTAGTGGCGTATTTATGGAAGTGGGAACTTCGACCACCCTTCCCCCACAAAATCGAAATTTATAATTATACTTACCCAAGTGCAAAACCTGTACAGACCTAATGTATAATTAAAAATTATTATCAGTTCACTTTAAAAATGCTTAATACAGGAATAAACGCAGAAAAACGTTTCGGGGACGGTTTTTTAAATTATAATTATGTAATATTTATGTTTTCATTTTAATGTTTCATGAAGTAGTTCAAATTTAATTAGATTGAATACAGCGCAGTTGGTTTGCCTTATACAAATTTGTATTTTATTTTATTTTTATTTGTATTTCGGACGAGGTTCGACTCCGTAAGCTATACCTCCGCTGCCTTCGTCCCTGCCATGGCCAACCGCCACACATATACATACAATGAAGGACAATAATAATATAATTCAGCAATAATTAATGATCTATTTAACACGTTGTTCGAAGTGTTGAATATTATTACCATTTGCGCATATACGACGGGAATTTTAATGAGCAAAACAATCAACTGTGGAAAGCACTATAAATACTTACGTGCTGCGATAATAAATGGCAAAACAAAATGCACGCGCGTAGATGCGTATATAATAATAATATTATATTCATATATTATTATTTTTACCAAGAGCCTGTCACTATATTGCTGTCGACGACGCACGCCGCTGTAAATATTGTAATAATGTAATATAATATGATATTGTATTTGTGTGTTGTACTAAGGCGTTGAGGTATGAGGATTATACGTTGTAACGTTTGTAATTGTGATAATATTTTTTTTTTTCGTAATTATGCTTTTAAATGCACATTCCGTCCTGATTATATAGCAATATTTACAACAAAACGTACGGAGAAGGAGGGCGAGGACGTAAAACCCTACCACCGGGTACGATATCGTCGTACACTCGCGTTCCATGCGCATAAACGCGTGCGCGTCGCCGCGACTGGTCCCCGGTCCTTCTCGTCAGGTCGTCGGCGTCGTACATGATAGCCGGTCGGTTGCGGTTGCGGTGGTCACGGTTAGCGGTGGACTGCGTGCACGAAGTTCCGATCGAGCAGCACGGGAGGGGACGACGGGGTGCGTCTGAGCAGCAGCCACGTAAGGGTGAGTCGTTGTTATCCGTGATACCCCGGTCGCGTTTCGTCCGTCACATTGCTAACGGCGATTGTGATCCGTGTCTGAACTAAAAAACGAAAACGACTTGTTAACAGAGTCCCCCCCCCCACCCCGGACGGTACAAGACCGGAGAACGGTGAAAATTTTGTAATTCCCGACGGCGGGACAGTGACCTATATCGTGAATTCGTGAATAACGTCCCCCCTCGGTTCCCGTAAAGGTACGTTTTCCCTGCAGCGTCTGGACGCTGCGGCTAGTCGACGGCCGACGCTAGACGCGGCGTTTGAACGCCCCGTCAAGACTGTTTTCCCCACACCGTCCAAACGCCGCGACCGCTCCAATTTTTTTTACAAATATTCAATCAAAAAATGACCAAAACCAAATTTCTCGTCAATTTTTTTCTAAATTGTTAAAAAACTTTTACAAATCGAAATCAGGAATTAAGAAAGCATCACCGATCAGTCGATCTTTATAGGAATATAGATCGATCGCAATAAAAATGTAGTATACACGATACATATCTTGTATAAACTTCATGTTCTGGTATAAAAAAATGCAAATAAATAAATATATATCATCAGTTTTAAAATTAAGAATAAAGCTCACTTATTGGAAAAGGTTGGCAACCTAAATTTAGATCATATAATATTTGAATGCAATCCATACCATTCAGGGACGTACGCAGAAAAAAGTTTCGGGGGGTGTTTTTGAAAATCAGTTGCTGAAAAGTAGAACTTTTTTTTAATAAACATACGAAATTTTTTTAAGAAAATTATCTTTACTTAGTACTTACAATACTTTTTTTATAATATAAACAAAAAAATTACAATACTTAATCTAATTTTCGTGATGTTTTAGCCATTATGTTAAGAATATCTTCACAATTAACTTTTGTCTCTATGTACATTTAACAATGTTTAACATTCAATTTCTATTTCTGCTGGTGCCTAAATAGCGCAACAATCAACATTAGAAAACAAGTTAAAATATTAATAAACAAAAAAATAAAAACTAATACGCACCTCATTATTCTCAGTTCGTGATTTTTTATTTGTTGAGAAATAAGAAAGTAGAGTGTTTCTTTCTTTTACGATTCCATACTTTATATAAGTATAATATTATACACCAACTTGAGAGTTAAGAAATAAAACAGTATAATATTGTCACTTTTCGTGCCTCGTTTCAGATACAAAACAAAAACATGAACAATAATGTCGATAACAAAATAAAACAGTAACGTCATTATTCATTAATTTTAACACTCCAATTCGCAGTAATTGTCCCGTCTGTATAGCTTAGGTATTTCCCATGTCCGTGTACATTTTAGAATTCTATTATACCCACGTCCATACACAGTAGGTATCATTTTATTTTATTTATAAATTTGTTAGTATGTATTATATTTTATTTTGCTTTAGTCGGTTTTTCACAAACACAACGTAATATTATATCTGTCTATTAAAGTATAATATAAAAATTAATATTAAAATTGAATAAATAAATAAGCATACAAAAAACCAAATATTTCGGGGGGTGTTTGAACACCCAAAACACCTCCCTGTGTACGTCCCTGAATTACCATTAAATATATCATTGAATTCAACTAGGTAACGCATCTGTTCAGATGCCTTTTGTACAGCAGAGTGGTACTCTAGTCACTTTTTTGACATCTTGACGCTGGCGGTTGACGCGATGCACTGGTCCCGACCGGTGTTGACGCCAACAGCCGCGTCAAACGCACATAGGAAAACGAACACATGGGAACGCATTGGACCAGAGACACGGCGTCCAGACGCTGCAAGGAAAACGTACCTTTAGGCTTTCTCTGCCCGCGCGTCCGCCATTCGTACAAATCTGTCGACGGCGAGCGGTGTGCTGATCGCTGCGGTGTTCGGTTAGGGGTTCGGTTTGAAAACGTTCCGCGGTTGGCCGTGATTTCGGTTTGATGTCTCCGTCGCATTATCGGTACGTACTTGCACGCGGCGGAATCGAGTTAGGCACTACTACACCCTCCCCACACTAGGAGAATACCGCGCGATTTTGTCGATTTTTTTAACCTTTACGAAAAAATACGAATATCGAACCTTAACGGAGCACAAGCAACCGTATAGAGGTACCTACCTAGTGTTTTGAAATGTTAAATTTAAGTGGGCTCCAGGCGACCATGTTTTAAGGAAAATAGCATAGGCAATTTAACATGACGGTGTTAGTTGACTTGTTAGGTCGCGCGTACACTGGAGAGCGTCGAGCGGCAGCGGCGCGGCGCGTCACAGATCAAACATGTTCGAATTTCGACGATCGATGCTCATGAAATATACCGATATTTTCGTGAACTACACCAAAAAAATTCAAATATTGAAAACTTAAAAATATATTAGTATATTAGTGGATAATAGTTCTAATAAAGTCCTAATAATAGTAATAATATTAAAACCATGTGGCTCGACAACAACAATAATTATTCTAGGAACTTTAATATACATAACTGATAATGTGTCGTATACTCGAGTGGTATTGGTATGCTCTCGTACCACGACGTGCGTTATGACGGATTTAGTTGGTTTCAAATATTTAAAAGAAAATCATCCAAGTTTATTTCACTCCCAAAATTATGTCGAAACGTAATTCATTTCAAGACAGCACGAGGGAAATTTTTATTTCCAAACTAGACCATGCTAATTTTTAATAAAATAAAATCGTATTCACAACTGACATCCGAAGATTTTCGAAAAATCTCGATGGAGCTTTTCTAAGGTCCATAAATAAATGATGGAACTCTCCAAACATTTTTCTGCGACGATTAATGGCATGAACTCCAACCCTTTTCTTTTCCAACAATTTTTTCCGTAAAATTGGGTTGTCTAAGAAAATAATCATACGATCCACCGTGGTGAACGACATATCAGAACACTGAAATTATGAATATATAAAAATGTTCATATTCTAGACATAAAATGAACCACACCGTTCAAAAGTAACGCTCTGCATTGTGCGCGCGACCTTAGTGTGTGGAAAGTAAATGAACATTAGTGTGTGTGTGATCTAATCTACGGTATCGCGACGTCACATACATCGTCACAGATAATATGAATTTTCATTTTACAGATTTCTTTCCAATATTTTATGTTTTTGATGAATATTGCATTTTTTGTTCCTTTGCTAGGACAGCAGAGTTCTTGTTTTTTTGCCATAACGCTAATTTTCTTTTTCGTCCATAGCGGAAAAAACCAGAAATATCAAATAACAAAAAATAATGGTTTGTACTAGTGCTCTGCACAGTCCGGTCTTATGGAACAAAAATAGGTGAAGGATCGGTTCGGTCCGACTCAATATTTTTTTGAAAGATTTTGGTGCGGTCCTGGTTTAAACTTTAATAATTTCGGTTCGATCTGGTTGCTAAAATATAATCAGTCCCGATTAGTTTAAAATTTACGGCTTGTTTAAAATCTATTTAATATCTATTTAACAATGATTTAAAATAATAAAGACATTATTTATTGAATTAATAACACGAATAGTATCATTATGGCCCATGGGAATCAATATATTACCCCAGCACCGTTGTTTTATATAAATTGTATGTACTATCATGTATATATTTTATATATCTCAAAACTGTTCATGGTAACTATTGGCTATTAATAATTTATTACAGTGCATATTTTCAAGAACAATTATTATTATTCTCGTTATGGTGCGGGTAACGAGAAATTGTGGAAGTGCCTTGCGCCCTCGCCGCGCCATCCAAATATATAAATGTATATAACTACCAATGAAAATATGAAATACTCGAACATTATGATCTTGGTTTATATTAATTATAGTTTACCTATACATTATTTTGGGGAAACTGTGATTGGAAATGAAATGTGCACTTCTAAATTTCTATCCATTATTGCCGATGATCAGCGGTAATACTTGGAAAATAGTCGATTAGCCAGGCCAGATGGCAAGTATGTAGTTCGATATTTCCACGTTTTTTTTTCTTTCTATTTTAGTAGGTCTCTAGGCCACTGTCTTTTGAATCTTCTACGTACATTGCCAGATAGTGAGGTGGAAGAAAGTTGCTTTATTAATGGATTACTGTGAGAGTTTTGACGCGGTTATCGGGTTTTTCTTCGCCAATTCATGAGATGTTGAATTTTGTTCGATTTGGCATTTAGTAAGTTAGTTGCGGTTCGCATTCGCATCGAGCTGTTTTCGTCGTTTAAAGCCGATTCAATTTAAATAATTAAGTGGTTTGCCAGACGCAAAAGTGTTTATTTTTTTGGTTTTTTATTTAAAAGTAACCAATTTTTACTGCATAGCTATAATATACAGTTTATTCTCTAGTACTTCTATTAAAAATATTATCCGCACACTGTGAAATAATGTGTTCTCGGTACTGTAGTGCGACGTAATAAATACAACAGCGTGGCCATGAAAACCGTTTTTTTATGGCACTAATTGCCAGTGGATAAAATACTTATACGGCTTACGTTAATGCTATGGTAAAAAGTAATAATATACACTTCAGACACAACAGGTGACAACGTAAACGATTATCATTTGTTAGTTTATTGCATTTGAACATTGTTTGGTGAAGAACGGGCGAGAGATCAGAGATAAAAATAAAAACTGGTATCGCGGCGAATAATATTGACAACATAATATCTACGTGTGAGAATTTACCACACATTTCCGCGTCATCGGTGTGTTTTTTTTTAGGTCTTGGTAAACATTGTACAATTTACACAAGTTTATACAAGTTACCAACGAACTTCTTCGCTTTGTGATTACTTTTGTCGTACCGACCGTATGTCTTATGCTTGAACTGTGTTTCCTCTTGTGCTTGAAATGTTTTAAAATGTTGATGCCGCCTATTATGGTAATCGTTCGGTACGGCCTAAAAGTAAGTGTACATGGTTTATTAGCATTTTTAAGGAAGTCTGAAGATGTGTTCGCTTCGTGGTGCAGGAAAATGTAAAAGGTTTCCGGTAGTTTTGTCTAAGGTACGTTTTCCTTGCAGCGTCTGGTCGCGGCGTCCGCCGTGTCTCTGGTCTAATGCGCTTCTATGTGTTCGTTTTCCTATGTGCGTTTGACGCGGCGTAGGGACGCGTTCGACGCGGCGGTTGGCGTCAACACCGGTCGGGACCAGTGCATCGGGTCAACCGCCAGCGTCAAGATGTCAAAAAAGTTTTATATTATATATTTTCCTCTAAGGAGGACGACATTTTGATGGATTTTGTTCAATAAAACAAAGTTTTATACTATTGTTCTCATCCCAAAAATAAGGATATATTTTTCAAAGATACACTCTGGAAAAGTCTCAGAAGGCAAAGAATAGATGTGTTACCTATAGTAGAATTCAATGATATATTTAATGGTATAGATTGCATTCAAATATTATATGATCTAAATTTAGGTTGCCAACCTTTTCCAATAAGTGAGCTATATTCTTAATTTTAAAACTGATGATCGACATGACGACATATATTTATTTATTTGCATTTTTTTATACTAGAACATGAAGTTTATACAAGATATGTATCGTGTATACTACATTTTTATTGCGATCGATCTATATTCCTATAAAGATCGACTGATTGGTGATGCTTTCTTATTTCCTGATTTAGATTTGTAAAAGTTTTTTAACAATTTAGAAAAAAATTGACAAGAAATTTGGTTTTGGTCATTTTTTGATTGAATATTTGTAAAAAAAATTGGAGCGGTCGCGGCGTTTGGACGCTGCAGGGAAAACTTACCTTAAGCGCGTTGGACAAGCAGCACGTAGAATACTTGTACAGTTGTACGTGGATGATAAAGCGGCCCATAGACGTGCAATATTATTGTGCAATATGGATTGTACAATATATTATAGGCTGCCCATAGATGTACAATATTATTGTACAACCATCGAGTTTGTGCAATTAAATTGAGTCGTGTAGAGCTAATATTGATGGTTGTACAATCTATTGTGCAAACGGGACATAGACGTTCAATATGAGTGGCAATATATTGTCAGTTAGTAAGGTACTTGCCAACATTTCGCATACCTATTGAACATGTTGAGTGACGTTGAACTTTGCTGCGTTTTGATCGCCGTGGGTGAAAGTGTTAAAAAAAGTATTAAAAAGAAGAAACAAAAAAAAACAAGGAAATGGGCCAAACAATGGTTTCTAGACAGAGAAAAGTATACTCATGAAATATTACTTAATGAACTGAGAATATGTGAGCCAAATGATTTTCGAAATTTTCTGCAAATGAATGGTGAATTGTTCGACGAACTTCTCGCTTTGGTTACCCCACAAATCGAGAAAAAGAATACTATTATGCGAGATGCTATTCCTGTAAGTCAACGTTTATCTATAACCTTACGTTACCTCGCCACCCGGAACAGCTTTGAAGACATGAAATTTTTAACTGCAGTTTCACCACAGTCAATAGGTCAGATTGTTATAGAAACATGCACAGCTCTGATTAACAACCTCAAGGGATTCATAAAGGTAAATAATTTTTCTGCTTTAGCAAGTTATTATTAATTATCATACAAAAACATGAATAGTTTAACATCATTTATTAATAAAACAAAATTAATTTAACATAACATTTGAGTTTAACCTTGGAAAAAATTAAGTTGAATCTTAATAAAAAAAATACATGAAAAAACATAATATGTACATTATATGTGACATTTTACTTATTTTACATATTTTACATATTATTTTTTTATATAATTAAATTTATAACTTCCTTATTGAAAAGTAGCAAAATAATTTTTTGTGTTTTGCGGATGAAGTTCTATTGTGGAATCACTGAATGCAGAAAGAGACTGAACACTGTATGGGGTGGAAGCACGTGAGTTATTAATTTCCACCGAATTACGGTGTAAGGTCCCCATTTGTCCCTCAAATATTATATCATTAATGGCCTTTTTTGCAAACAACTGCTGTTGTGGATCCATTTTTTTTAGCTCGACTGCCCAAGCAGAAACTATTTTATCGTAGTCATCTAGCGGTTGTTTAAGGCGTTGACAAGCCATTTTCATCAACTCCTCAGTCGAATCGTCTTTCTTATTTTTCTTCTTAGCAGGTATAAGCCTGCCTCGGGCCTGCACAAAATAAATCAAAGAAAACAAAAATTAAAACAATACAGATTGTTTAAAAGTTAATACTCATATAATATTTTTACCAATGGTGGTGACACAACTTAACTGTGTTAAAAAAATTTTAATTACATAATATATATAATTATATATATTTGTTTATTATATTTATATTTATATATTACAGTTACCATCTTTAGAAGAAGAATGGAAAGAAATTGCGGGAGAATTCAATGGTTTGTGGAATTTTCCAAACTGCTTGGGAGCAATTGATGGGAAACACGTGGCAATAAAAAACCCCCCAATTCAGGATCACAGTACTTCAACTACAAACAATTCTTCAGTATTGTGATGATGGCAGTAGCGAATGCGAATTATGAATTCATCATGGTTGATGTGGGGATCAATGGAAGAATATCAGACGGCGGTGTACTTAGTTACACGAATTTTGGGAAAGCATTTTCAGATAATTCACTTGGACTCTCGGAACCTGCACAATTACCAAACAGCCAGAAACAATTACCATTCACTTTCTTGGGCGATGATGCTTTTGCACTGTCAGAGAATCTCATGAAACCCTACCCTCAAGCAGGATTAAATTTGGAGAGGAGAATTTTTAATTATCGGTTAAGTCGTGCACGCCGTGTTATCGAAAACACCTTTGGCAGATTTGGTGTCCTTCAGAATCCTATAGCACTGTCTCCAGAAAAGGCTCAAATAGTATTCTTGGCTTGTTGTTATTTACATAACTTTTTACGAAAACGCCAGCCATGAGCTTACATTACTAGGAATTATGTAGATAGTGAGGATTTGTTAGCCGGCAAAGTCATAAGTGGAGTATGGAGAAATGTGGTTGTCAATGAGGCAACACCTCTTCAGCCAAGTACCTCCAGAAACGCAACAACAAGTGCTAAGATTGTTAGAGATACCTTTTGTCATTATGTTAACAACGAAGGTCAGGTTTCATGGCAAACGAAGATTGTAGGCTCAACTACTTCTGTCAATAATTAAAAACTATTTGTAAATTAATTAAAATAAATAATCAATTAGCAATTAATAACAAGAACATTAAATACGTAAATTAAAAAAAGTTGTATCACTGTGTTGTATGGTTAGCATAATATGATTCAATTTAATATATAAATTATATAATTATAATTTCATTTAATAAAATAAAATAAAGTTAAATTATTAGAAAAAATAAGTGTATTCAATATACATTTTGTAATAATACTAATTTAAATATACTTATACTTACAGCTACTTCATCGTTGTAATAACTTGTATCGTGATCCTCTTCGTGAATGCTTGGTGTAATAGCGTCCTTACATTCATCCATCGTGCTAATTGAAGCAGTTGGTGTTTCTTGAGAATGAAGAAACTTCATTTCTTCAAAGTACCACAATGTAGGTTCGACATCCTCTGCACCCGCACCACTTTTTTCTGCATCACGAAGCCGCTTTAATTCTTTTCGAAAGTTTGTCCGCAAAGAATTTATTTTTTTGATTACTTCTTGCTTGTCGGCATCCGGGTACTGTTCGCGATATTTCTCAATAAGCACGTCGTATTGTTCACTTTTTTTTACCACGATTACTATAATCTTTGCTTTTAATATCCCATAGAGCCGGAAGTCCATGATACACTTCGATAAATTCCAAATAAACATTTTTTCCGCCGTTTTGTCCGCCATCGATCACTACACGTTTTCCGTTTTTACTTGTTGTTATCAACTAACGACTACGTTACTGAATACTGCACAATATTACCAATATACGGCACAATATTTTTCGAATTGCACAATATATTTCAAACTTTTTTGATTTCGTACAATATATTGCACAACTCTTCAATATTAACTACACACGATCAATTATATTGTACAAACCCCGATATTGCGCAATAATATTGCACGTCTATGGGCCGCTTAAGAACAGATACAACTTAATTAGGTAGCCAACGTTTAAGAATATTTTTTTTTTTTGGGGGAGGGGTGCGGTTTTGAGCTCCTTTGCGTGTATAACGTTTTCAAGTCCACATGATCAATATTTTGTTATAATTACTATCGGTTTATCAACTATGATTATTTTTGTTTCCGGTAATCGCCAACCAGAATATTTTCGTCACAGACGAGATGTACTCGTCCACGTACACGTCGCACGCCGCCCGGCAACTAGGTCTGAGACACAAAGACACTTTTGTCTGTTACAACTCTTATCCTCAGCTCACTGAATGTTATGAAAAAAAGGATCAACTCATAGAACAAGTGCATACGACGTTTCCGTGGGTAAGTTAATCCTTACCAGTAGTCTAATGGAATACGTACTTCCAGTATTTCAGAAAGAGCGTATACTTAATAAAATCAATTAGGCCCGTGAGTATGCCCTGAAAACCGTGCGTATACTTACTAGCATTAATTAAATATTATATGTATTTAATGCTGCTATAGTTTTGATTTTATAATAGTCTATTACAAAATTAATAGTACTAGAATACTAGATTGACCTCACAAATCTTCAAACGAAATAAATTAATAGAAGTAATTGTTTTATTTTAAAAATATGTTATTCATTTATGATCTAATGAAAATTTAAAGTTGAAATGGTGAAAGGTGAAAGGTTCAATACTTATTGTTATATTATAGCCATAGCGGATAACAGTCTATTAAATGTTTCCCGTTTTGGGAATTATAATAAGAACAGAATACTTTTGATGATAAAGTTAATGACGTACAGAAACGTGTTATATGTTTGTATTTATAGATTTGTCCGTAAACGAAAAAGATAATCAAACTTTAAAAATTAAATGTTAATATCATATTATAAAGTAATTTACATAAACATAACATTGTACTTGATTGAAATATTGTAGAGGTAAAGCCCCCCACTTTATACATGACCCAGGTTTTTTAGCATACCTACAAATTATTTTACGACTACATCACTGATCCTTACCACTATTTTATAGTAAGTACTAAGTTACCATTTATCAGCTTCCACCACCACGCTTACAATGTGTTGAGCTAGGCGCCCCTCTTCTCTAACAACATTCGTAAGTATTCTCTTCGACCTTTGTGTGCTGCGTTTTTGAAAACATTATTACGTGAATATTCTGCTTCGCACATTGTGTGGTATACTTAACACGTTGACAGCCATGCGGCCGCCGGCGTCCGCAGACTATTATCATACAACAGTCATTTTACGGACGCCGGCGGTCGCATGTTGTTATTATTTATACGCCGTATGACCGCCGGCTGTCATAATCTCAATTATTTGTAAAGGGGATTAGTTTTCGTGGCGTCAAAGTTATGAAGATTATTTTTAAATTATGGCGTAGAGGAGAAAATTTCACGTAAAATGATGTATCATTTGCCGCAAACCGATTATTATATATACATTTAATTATATGTTATATATGTCGATTATTTGTTCTATAAATACCCCAATTACATTTTTGGAATGACATCGAAAATATAACGTGGCCTCAGAGGAAAGATAACAATGCGACCGCCGGCTGCCGCATGGCAGTCAACGTGTTAAGGTGTGATTCCTTAGAACGCGTCTAGAAACGCGCGACCAGCGACTCTTATTTTGGCCGCGCGGTTGATAGCTGATTCCCTAGAACTACAAATCGCGCCGCGCCGCAAAAAATGTCCGGGCGGCACATATTTTGATATCGGGTTAATACGTCGTTGTTCGTTCTATTGATCAGATGTGTTTGGTTACAATTTTGTATTTATTATAAATTTTCAAACCAGTGAACAATGTTGCGTCAACAGAAGAAAAATATATTGATAAATCTATTATTAGAAGAAATAGAAGAAGAAATTATAATTGAAGAAGTTATGACAAAAAGTGTGAACGATTTGTATTTGACCAGAAAAGAGGAGGGTTTTTTTAGTGTATTGATTGAGAAGCATTTGTTTAGAGATGAAAAAAAAATCAGGGAATTTTTTAGACTGAGTTGGAAGCAATTTAATTATGTTTTAAATTTAATCGAAGTTGATTTAAAATTAAATCCGGATAACAGAGTGAATTGATAAATTAATTAAAATAAATATAATAAATATCATAGTAATAAAATGTAATTTAATATTTATTTGTAATAATTATGAAAATTATGAGCACGCCGCGGCCGCGTTTGACTGCCTCTGGCGCGGTCACAGCCGCGCGGCTCTAGACGCGTTCTAAGGAATCACACCTTTATTGTTTAATTTTTTCTCGTTTTATCGTTATTATTAAATTTATTTTACTTCAACTAATTCAATTTTTCCAGGAGCTATAACTCCTTTTTCTAGAATTTCGAGACCCAGGTATCACGGTTATGGGACTCATTATATTACCTCAATATTTTATTACTCAATACCGACAATACTGTAGGTAATATCATTGATTATAACTTATAAGTACTATTATAATATAGGAGGGATGGCAAATCCGTGGCAAGCAAAAAAAAGTTGGGGCACGCGAGAACTTAGAATATCTATTACTAGAGCACTTTTTCATTTGTTTACTGAATAAATAATATTTATATTTCATATATTCTTATCACAACAAAAACCCTTCGTAAACTACGTGTAAAAATGGCTAAGTAAAAAAATATAATAGATCTTTAAGCACTATAAAGATGTGATATCATGAATAAATGCTAAGTTTATTAAATGTAAGTAAACTTATTTTGTTTCTATAATTGATTATTATATCTATACAATGTGTCCCGGGGCGAAGTGACTGGCCTCCGTCATAATATGAAAGTATACCTAAAATGACGAAGAAATAACCTTGTGGGGGTCTAACTCTTTTTTTTTTTGAGTTATGGGCAATTTAAGTTTTTTTAAGATAAACCAAAACTACCACGGATTTTTTTATGTTTCTCCGAAGCTTTTCAACATTTTAACGTAATTTATTTTTATTTTAAAGCTATTTAATTGTCCTTTCAACCAACATACGCAATTAAACCAAACTTATGTAAATTATTATTATTAAATTGAAAAAAGTAAATTTTTTTTGTATTATCTATGGTGTCAATATACTATCATGTTATACATAGTTACCATGTATACCGTGCACACTTGACCGGGTATCATCTGACAAAAACTGTACGAATCGACGTGTTATTTTTTGTTAGCTTATTGGAGGCGTTCGAGCACCCCGATAGAGTACTCTTACACATAATATGGAAACGTACGTTTTTATAACGCATATGCTCGTAATAAAATATACTAAATTGACACGCCGCGTTCTAAGAATGGGGTTGAATACGGTGTGTATCAGTTCTATACAACACGTCGGTCTACGCGTTCGATCATGTACGACCCCGACCGCCGCCTATTGTCAAAGATTTACCCGTGTACTATTCTATCATCATAGCGGTGAAATTATTACAATCGGTTTTGTGCTCGTGAGGTCATGAGGTCATCATCTCACGTTGACGTCTGCAACCCTGGGGTTACGGCACACATCACGTAATTTTAACATCATAACACTATTTCATGCGGTGTTTATACGATCATTTTGAATAGTGCTCCGTGGTTGTTGGAATATAATGTTCGATAATATTTACTAATTTTCAAACAAGGTTCACGTCTACGGCCGCCGCGTACATTAATGTTTCGTGCGTAATATTCCGACGTTTTTAAATATGTTAACTAATTTTTTTTTCTAACGTCATTATAGATAATATAAACGCAAATTCATCACAGCAATTTATCTGAATAAAAAAATACGAGTTAGGAAAATTGCTATCTCAACGGTTCCAAGTACAGATGATATTATTATTATATTAAGCTGTTTTGCTCTGTTGTAATATCATGTAGTATGTGGGAATATATTAATTATTCGAGTTATTTCCGAGAAAACGTATTATTTCGTCGTTAGCATTGACATTAGCGACTTCCCATTAAACCAAAGTACTATGATCGTATGCAACGGACGAACAAATTATTAAACACTAAAACGCCAAATACATCAGTTTAAATACAGTATTTTGCTGCGCGAACGGTAAAAAATCGTCAGGTTTTGTTTAGTTCACATCAAACAATACCCATATCTATAATCTTAAAACCGAAGTAACCAATTAAATGTAATCAGTCGACAACGTTCGAGCGCCTGTACTTAAGTGTGGAAAATATATTTACATATATGCGTAGTTAGTAAAATATACTAAACGGTCTAAGCCTAGACCAGTGGTTCTTAACTTTTTCTGAGATGGACCCCTTTAAGGTATAAAGTATAGCCTCGGACCCCCTCACTCATTCAAAAAGAAAATACCTTTAATTTCGGATATAATTTTAACATTTTTATGTTAATTTCAAACAGTGTTACTATCATTATCTAACTATTACAAAAATTACAGATTGTAGCCAAATAACTACTTGTAAAATGTAATTTTCATGCTATTTGAATAATAATAATTTCAGAGCCATTTCGCGGACCCCCGAGATACCATCTACGGACCCCCTAAGGGTCCGTAGACCATCGGTTAAGAAACCCCGGCCTAGACGGTCCAACGAAACGTGCTCAAACGTATAACCGCTTTGAAACACATCCACGGCGACGAATAATAAATAACAACAAAAAAAATTCGATTCTTCATAGCGCCGCGTCAAACGTTTTCGACCTATTGATGACATCAGACACTGTATTTTTGTTTATAATGTCTCCGAACAGTAACCGGCAACCGCGCGTGTCCCCCACACGGCGTACCAATAACATAATGTTGATATTGTCTGTTGGGCTGTTGGTAACCCAAATTGTTGTTACACGTAATTTCCATCAATAAACTAATCAATACTGTGATGATCGGAATACAAAATTGATGACGCATACAAAATAAATATAAATCGCGGTCCGAACTCCAAATAGACTGTCTGTTTATTGACTGTGGTCTGTAGTTTCAGTTGAGATTAGTGTACATAATAATGTAATCGGCTTGTTATATTATGATATGAGGAATATTCGTATTACTACCATTGATTTTAATAATACTAGGGTTTGTACTTTAATATAATCAATGGTATTACACTCCGTTTACCATAATATTTTATAATCCATAATAATATTAGTTAAAATTATTGTACAACAATGTGTTCGTTATGACGTTACGTCTTACCATTGATTATAAATACTAGTACAGTCGACTCTCGATGATTCGAAACCTTCGGTAATTCGAAGTAAATACTCGGTTCCCTGAAAATCACGCGGTAATTCGAACAAAAACAATGCATTTAAGTACACTCGGTAATTCGAAATTAAATTTCGGGAAAACTGGCCACTAACACTTGACAATTCGAAATATCATTCGTTCAATGCTCGGAAATACATTTACCAAATGTATTTTATCTGTATTCTTATAATCTTTTTATTAATAATTAACCATACAATCGTGTATAAATTTAGATTATTATTGTATATAACTATAGAATATTATTATATACTTACTTTAAATTATATTATATTACTTATATTACTAAAAGAAGCCAGTTTATCCTTGGAAAAATTACGAAATTTTTCGATCCAGTCAGAAGTCACTGTTGAGGTTTTTGATGCTTTATTTAGTATAGAAAATACTATTGAAAAAATGAAACTAAATTCAATGAATCAGAAAACTATTACAGATTTCTTCAAAAAATAATAATCTTTTATAATAATAATATAATTAACAATAAATTACTCTAATATGTATGTATCACCTAACCTATTGAAATAATTAATATGTATGTATAATGTATGTACAATAATAAAAAAACAAAATTTTTTTCTTAACTCTATAATTCGAATTTTTTTTGCCCTCTCGTTATTTCGAACTACTCAACAATTCGAAGTTTTTCAACAGTCCCGTCAATTTCAAATTATCAAGAGTCGACTGTATTTATAATCAATGATCTTACCTTATACGACGGTCGACGAGTACCGAATACAGACTACCATTATATCGGGGTTGTCAAATCGTTTTGTGTTATCATATACGATCCCAACGTTTAAAAATTGAAATTTTCGCTGCCCACACAGACCATATTAAAGTACCTATTTAAATAAATAATGCTCTTTTGTCTACACATTTTTTTCGTTTCATATTGACCATTGTTCTTGGCTTGAAACCCATATTTCACAAACGTTTTCTCACGGGATGTTCGTTCTTTATACCACTTGTACAGTTGCTGGTATTATACTCCTAATATTAGCCTGCTGGACTAGCAATTGGAAAACAATAATTATTCTAGTTCTTTGACAACTTGTAAAAATCGCGTTCCTCGGCAGCCGGCATAATATTATAGTGTAGGTACAGTATACACCAAATATCAAATAGTGTAGGCCAAGCACATATTTCATTTCGAACCTGTAAACATTTCATATTAAAACATAGAAAATAGTGTTTCATCTAGGTTTTATATTTTTTCACACCGTATCGATGTGCATTTTTATTATATCCAAGACCAATGTAATCCCATAAATATTCTCTCTGCATCAATGCAATTTTTTACTCCTAAATAAATTTCAATCTACGTATGTATAATCAGTAATCACTATTATTATGACCTGGGCTTTAAGTAGCAAAAAAAACGCAAGGGATGACTAGTCCGTATACGGATTTTAGCGTTTTGTTTACCTTCCCATACAGCTATTATTTATAAGTTGTATACATAATGTACCTACAGTTGATATTTAATAAAATATTATATACTAGGTTATTTTTTGTAAAAAATTTTTTTGGAAACTATATCAGTTACCGAGCTTACGGTTGACCGCCGACCAGACGTTGGTAAAAGTTTTAAAAAACCATATTTTTTTTATAAGTTCATATGTAATAAGTAATTTCTTATGTGGGTATTACATTGGACGTTTCGGAGATACTACACAAAGGGTACACTTTTTACGAGCGTTGTGAGAGGTAGAGGGACTAAGTTCCCTAGCGCCCTACTGATTATAAAATATACTTATATGGTTGTACTTATAATGGTCATAACTTCAATAGCTTATTTAAATCCCAATAATTTTCGGCTCTCAACAGCTCCTCGTGCGCCTCACGGGAAATTATAATTTTTGCGTAATAATCGTCTCTAATCTTTTAATCTATCGTCGCATGTTAATGATATGCGTGTGTCTGTCGTACAGTGCCAAGTGGACAAAGTACGTAACATATATGCCGCACAAATGTACGGCATGTATCTGTTGCGCAAGGAGGAAATGCAGTTAGAGACCGGTGCCAACTGCGAAATGACGCTGTTCCACGTGACTACCGAGCAAAGGGCCGTGCAGTCCCTGCAGGACGGGCTCGACTGGCGACGGACCAAGCGCTCCAGGTTCGGGCGCGGCGTGTCCTTCAGCGACGACGCAGACTACGCAGACTATTTCGCGGACAACAAAACTGGCGAAGGTAAAACGCGTCACATTAACCGATTCACAACAGTTAATTAAAAGTTTTCATCTGACAGTCGAGTTATTATTATTATTATTATAAATCGGTAAAATACAGCAGTTTGCTTGATAACATTATAATATTATGAGAATAAAAAATTAATCGTACTTGATAATGATCGGGCATATCTACTTACTAATCGTTTACATTGCTAACGAGATGAGCGGAATCCTCCCCCTATCATACCAATACGAAGAAATCCTGAACATAATATTACCTACACTTATTGAACTTTAGATAGCAAATATAAATTAAACCGATAAAAGCAGTAAAAATATGCAGCGAGTGCATTGATTGCGATTATAGTTTTTTTTATTATCTAGCTGCTTAGGTATAATGATACAAATTATTATTAATTATTGATTTTAAACTTCATTGGCAAATGTTGAAGATAAAAAACTCATTTGTTGTCCTTGGAACTCAACACATATTGGCGTTACATTTTTTACCTTGATATAATTATACTGTTATATGGACATTAACATGTTATTTCGTTGATTTAATATGGTGCATTGCCTAGTTTTATCAAAGTATTTTCGAATGAAATGTTGACTTACTTCAGGTCAAGGGCGAACGCACGGAAAAATGCATAGGAATTCGGATGCTGTAGAAATAGCTCGTATCATTTTATCTATTTTTTTTTATCATTTTA
The DNA here is from genome assembly GCA_949715065.1 of Periphyllus acericola. Classification (NCBI taxonomy): domain Eukaryota; kingdom Metazoa; phylum Arthropoda; class Insecta; order Hemiptera; family Aphididae; genus Periphyllus; species Periphyllus acericola. Next base: position 31,883,612 of record OX454267.1, on the reverse strand, counting down.
ACTTGGGATACGTCACAGTTATAAATCGTTTTCCAAATTTTTCGTCCGGAAGAAATTTAATGAGCTTCGAAACTTCTCTTTCAGTAGGCTGCAGAAGTCTTTGATTTTAGGGATAAATAATAACCAACTAATGTACACTATTGGATAATAATATATTTCATATACAGCACTATGACGCGTTGTTATGATCTATTTTACTATACTAATTGTTTTGTTCTCAACGATTATATTAAATGTTTGCAGTCAAACGCGTGATTATGGTTTGCACAGTGTTGGTGGCCAAGACGTCAAAAATTGTGAAGCTAAACTCGGGCTACGGCTTGAGTATACCGCCCGGGGCAGCCGACACCACAATGAGTCCCAACGGTCGCGTGTACGTAAAGTACAACGACTACGAGTTCTATCCCCTGTACTTCGTGTACTATCAACGAAGATTGGAAAACATATCAAAGAGCCGTTATTTCAACAAAAATCACAAGAACAAATTTAACAATGGCGAACTTGTACCCGCTACAGCGGAACATAATGAACAGCCAAGGAGGAAGGAGCAACAGAAATATAATAATGAACTGAGGCAACCGCAGCGGAGACAACAGTACAACTGCCCAGTCAACACTCAACAGCAATTTACCCGAAATGAAAACAACGGATGTTGCATACTTTGATATTAATTTCTATTTTTTGTCAAATAATATAATTATTTTTACTTTTTTATATTATTTTTAACAATATTTACACAATAAAACAAAACATATTACACATCACCTCATTTTGTTATCATACTAAATGTTTACATTTCCTCACATAAAAAAAACAAACAAAAACTCAAGAATTGTCATACCAAAATATTAAACAAATATGCCAAAATCATGGATTGTGGAAACACCAAACATAGTTTCAGTGATTTGTGGAGGATTTTATAAGAGATCAAATATTTGCTGGAAAAACTATTCAATTATAGGACAAAAAAAATAAAGAATTAACTCTCTTTTTACTTTTATTTTCACAAAAATGTAAATGGAACACATAATATAATTGTTTTCTATAAGAAGCTTAACATACAACATTATATAATCCTTAAAATAACATTTAAGAGAAAAACAAATGCCCTATGCTGGGCCATTAGATTAACATAAGACATATATTGAAAATGACATAAAAATTAAATTTATAAATTTCATGATAAAAGATTAATTATGTTATCAAACGTTGGAAATTATAACTGATATATACATTTTAACACACTTATAAATATAAGTCCTATTTTGAAATTTATTTGTATTGGTAAATAGTCTTAAAAAAAACTTTCTGATCTAAATATTGTATAGTACATGGCAATCAAACATTAACTGTTCTGTTATTAGTAAAATAATATAGGAAGTTTCATAATTTCAAACTTATGATTTGTAATAACTAAAATAAACAAAAGTAATAACCAAAATAAAAAAAAGTAATAACTAAAATATACAAATAAATAAACTGAAAACTTTTGAATATAGAATACAGGGAAGATAAAATATAACAAGAATTTTGGAGAAATCACAAAATTTGAAATACCTTAATCTCATAAAAAATTTAATTAATACAAAGACACATACACTTATCTGCGTGTATGTGTTATTCTATAAAACAAATAAAATAAAATCGAGCTTAAAACTAAGCAGAGTCCCTCTCATGCTTAGCATATACTTTTATAATATACGTTCAGATTTGGTGGCATAACATATTACACGTGAATATATAAATGGCGGAAAACGATTATTTGATAAAACATACTTGGTAACCATTACTTCATTATTTTTGTTTCTACAGACTATTTCATAATCTAGACATAGCAATTTCCAGTTATGTTTGGTCCTCAAATTTGTTATTTCTAAGACCTAAAATGAAAAAATGTTTATGAAATTCATATATGAATAAACCATATAATTAGTTAGTTATGGACATAATCAAATGATTTTGATAATTGAGGGAATTACTTAAAATTTAATTAATAATTCATTTTTTTTTTAAATAATAAATTATTTGCTCTTAATTTAGGTAGATCACTAGTATTAACAGACCATATTATAAGTAGTCTTCCTTTGGCTGCTCTCATCCCATGGTAAGATTTTATTCCTGGCCTTGCGTTGTTCCTTATCTTCACCATCAAGAGTTACATATAATTTATTGCCACTCAGTCGATAGTGACCAGGACACACATTTGAGGGCGCAGTTTCTTCTGACTGTAAACCACGCAATACATTGATAGGTGGATGGTAAGATAGTAACATTAGAACACGACCATCAGAAAAAAACCTATAAAAACATAATTAAGTTTACAGAAAATTTTAACATTTCCGACCATATATTTTATATAAAAACCAGATTGTATTGATATTGAAATTAATTAATAAATCAAATTACACTCGACAAATTCATGAATCAGGTTAAGGATTAGAAATTTGTAAAAAATAAAATGTTTAATTTCACACAACACATCTTGTACAATTGTTGAAATATTTTATTTAATTATTATATTTAATTGGTAATAATTAATTTCATATTTAGAAAATCTTATTAATATTTTTTTTCTTAATAATTAAAGATAATTGTTTTTAACTGTCCCACCACAGTAAATTAAAAAAATAAAATAAATATAATTTTAAATAAAGAAAATATATAATCAGGGATGATATACATAATTTGTATTAACGTTCCAACAATAGTTAAAAATAATTAATATGTTCCACATTTTGGAATGTCTGTCAGTAAAGGTACTAACGTCTAATAAGGTGTTACATTTTAATGTCTTATTACCTATAACAGATAACACACCATGAAATGAACTACAAAACACACATAGAGAACAATGAAAGAAACATTAAATTAGTGACAGTGCAATAAGCTTCATAAATATGCTAGTGGCAGGCAACAACAAATAAGAGTGGCGGCAGATTTTATAATTTGAGTTGTTTAATAATAAAATTAACAATTTTTACTTCGTTTTCATTTTAAATATATATATATATATATAATGTATAAATTGAAATTTCACCTTAAGTATCTGTAATAAACTACATTAAAAGATGGTCCATTGGAATTATCTCTGAATGATTCTTCGCCTTGTCGTACATATGATACTCTGCAAACGTAACAACCAATAGTTAGAACATTGGGACGTTCTATAAACATCCGTCGCCAACTGCCTTTAAATGGAACCAAGTCATTAGAAGAACTTGAAGGCCAAAATCTAAAATAACAGACACACCAATAAGTTAACTTAAATAATATAATAATATTTCAATACAATCACTTTAATTTTATAAAATTGTATTTAGTTGGACAATACTTTGAGTATCTTTCCACTCTGTACTTAATTTATACACACATGAATAATTGCCTAAAGTTTAGTGGGATGATATTCATTTTCCATAAGCACCTATAATATCTACAGTAGCATGATGACATTTTGAATCCATAGCTGGTTTGATCTTCAGAGTAATACTCAAAATATAATTACTGTAAACTTTCATTTTGACGATGGGATGTGCAATAGGTCGTAAATATCAGCTACTCATGGCATTAAAAAATTCGAAAAATAACATATTTTTAAATAAACTTACTTCTTTATTAAACATATTTTTTTCGAACATTCAGGGCAAAACGTTATATAGTGATGAGTGATGATTGAGCAATGGATTTTAATTTAAATAAATGTTTACATCGGAAGGTTCTTAACAGATGTGTATGTTTCATTATAATTTGAATAAGTTGATGCTAATTTTGATGAATAATTAAATATTTTAAGATATTTTGCAAATAAATACACATGTTGTGTATTATTGTAGAATTTTTGTGTTAATTTTAGTATTTTTTGATATACAACACGGTAAAATGAAATCTGTACACATTCAAATCACAGATTATAAGAAAATTTCATATAATCTGTGATCAAATGACAACAATTCAATATCTTATTTATAAAGTGACCAAGTATAAAATTTAGTACCCCTTAGTAGTCAGTATAGTAAACACACGTTTGCTTTTCAATCACATATTTTCGTGCCTTATCCATTAGTACAGTTTGTATCTGTTAGTTTATTTCATATTATGGTATTTTAATAATTTAAATATGCGCAGTCACTTGCACAAAAACATCCAAGTTTATCTTAACACGTTGACTGCCATGCGGCAGCCGGCGGTCGCATTGTTATCTTTCCTCTGAGGCCACGTTATATTTTCGATGTCATTCCAAAAATGTAATTGGCGTATTTATAGAACAAATAATCGACATATATTACATATAATTAAATGTATATATAATAATCGGTTTGCGGCAAATGATACATCATTTTACGTGAAATTTTCTCCTCTACGCCATCATTTAAAAATAATCTTCATAACTTTGATGCCACGAAAAATAATCCCCTTTACAAATAAATGAGATTATGACAGCCGGAGGTCATACGGCGTATAAATAATAACAACATGCGACCGCCGGCGTCCGTAAAATGACTGTTGTATGATAATAGTCTGCGGACGCCGGCGGCCGCATGGCAGTCAACGTGTTAATTTGCAAGAATTTCCAAATGAAACTTTTATACTGTCAATCTTATGAAAAATCAGTATCTACTGACCAATGTGGTCAAGTTATTCAGCACATCAATATCAGTAGATAAAGACAGTAACTTAATTAACTTAAAAAAAAAAAAAGTTTTTCTATTTCATCTGCATCTACTATTATTAGCAAGTCTGTTTTTTAATGTTCATTTCAGTCATGCTTTAATATGTTTAGACATCCCTCTTCATAGACTGAAAAATTCTATATTTAAAATTTTTTTGGAAATAATTACCGGTCATAAAGTGCCTGACTAGAGCACACTTAGAAAATATTACAGAAGTGGGGTTTATGAAGAAACTATTGCAAAATTTAAAAAAAATATTGGAGTTGGAATAGATGACACCACAGGCGCCAACGACGGTTGGTATATCGCAAATGTTATTGGAAGAAAATTGAGCTATAAACCATCAAAACCCCATTTTTGTTATGTTGCGAAGAGTTAGAAAAATGCTACCACAAAACTATATAAATTCATATCATTGTTGCAGAAACAGTAAGATTTCAATTTTCTGAGGTTGATACAATTATTTCTGATGTTAAAATTGTTTATAGCGCCAAGCCAGGTACAAATTTATAATTATAAATGTTGAAGTTATATTTAAATATTTTTACTTTCATATTAAATTAAAATCAGTTCCCTACTGATGAATAATGACTAATGACAAACCAATATTAATTATGACATATAAATAAAATAACAGTCATGTAATCAACATTCTTTTTATGGTGATATTAAAACAAATTTTGGTTGATTATTACACTTGAATAGAGGAGTAAGTATCAATAGAATACACTCAAATTTGTAAGTAAGTTGAGCTTTGGAAATTGAAAAATTCTTTTATTTTAATTTCAGACCCAATATTAATGATACATTTCTTACTTGGAACAAGCTCGACGCCATAACTCAGGATCTCTAGCACATAAGTACCAACCACGACTAACAGCTGCACAATGTTCCAACATACGTAGATCTAAATCAGTTGATATAACCCATCTAAATATGTACAAGATCAGCTCAAGAGGAAGAACTGAAAAATGAGTAGCCTGAAAAACAATAATAAATTAAAATATATATCATGTTTGAAAATGAAAGTCCAAAAAAAAAGGTAAATTACTCGTTGTTCATGTTCTGGAAAACATATTTGTGGTCCCATAATCCTCTGAAATCTTAAAAAAAGGTCTTCTTTGTAGTCATACTCATCTTCGCTCTCATCACTTGATTTTGTTACTTAGTAATGGATAAAAGAAAAAAAAGGTTAACAATCATTCTCTGAATAATACTAAAAAAGAAATAATTCATTATTACAGGTGTCCACAGACTTAGCAATGGCATCTTCTTGGGCAATTTTTTTTTCAACATCTGGGTCTAATTTTAACGCTCGTCTGTAAAATTGAGTTGCTTTGTCAGTGTTATCATCTCGTTCGCATTCAATCCCTTTGCGGAACAATGCTTTTGCCTCCTTCTCCTGCAATCAAAATAATTGTTTACATTATTAATTTCCATTAAGTGCAGATACAGTTCTAAAAATGATTTCATACTAGAACTGGTATTATTACCATAAAAATTTGAGACAGATACAATCTGTTGGCAGTATCACTTTAACAGAGGCTTTAACAGTGAAGGTAAACATAAATATGTATTTAATTTAGTAATTTTATGAAAATTAATGAGAAAATTTTATAATCAGTATTGCTTCTTGGTTTATCCTGGCAGTACAAAGGAAATACTTATACTAGTAAAAAGACTAAAAGAGAAAACTTATAGATTTTGTATCTTTCTAGGTGGCAAATATCGAATTCGCGAGAGCAATCTTTAATGAATTTATTACTCAGATCTATATCACGGTTATATGAGTGAATACAATACCCTAGATTCCATTGCTGAATGGGGCAAGCCGGGCTTGCAGGTTGCCTTGCTTTCAGTACTTCAATAACTCGAGCTGATGGTCTTGAACTTCCTGTTAAGAGCGTGGATAAAGCTTTGACTGTTGTGGGTGATGTAAAAGTCAACGAACAACAGGATCAGCAGCAACATGGTAAGGATGATCAATCGGCCAAGGAAAGGGTCATAGTGAATCAAATAGAGAATGAGCATCGCCGTATGTGGACTAGTAGGCAGCCACACGCGGTTAAAGGTCGTAAACAATGCAGTAGGTCAGCAGCGCAGTGATAATGATAATAGCGACAAAAATATTTTCGTAGTTTTCGTCGAACCACCGTCACGCGGTAACGTTTTGTCGTTCGCACGGAGTTAATTGTTCATTTACTTTTCTATTTCATAGAGCATTCAGCATTTCTCAATGATCTCATAGAAAAGTATACTTTCATCAACAGGTTTCAGAGTTCTACGTCCATTCTGTCTTCTGGTTCTGTGTTTCAACTTATAAGTTTTCCACGCAGTTGATAAGCAGGTCGCGCCTGGGTCTCACACTCTACCACAAGTCCGTAACAGCCAACAGCTGTTCGGTGCCCGCAGCTTCGACGCTGTAGAAACGTCGATACTTTTATTTACACTTTACTACGATCACTGTTATATGTTATCAATGATAATGATCATCTTATACCGCGGTATCACAAAATGGAATTGTGATAAGCGAACTGCTATTTGAAACAACAAACAGGCTCACTTCACTAAAGACATTGATTAAATAATTTAACCAATGACCAATATAGAATTAGATGGTTTTTTATACGCGAGCACTTTTATTTCGGTATCGATTACTCCGCCAATAATTGTATGCATAGAAGGGAAAAATAATAATGTAATATAATATATACATACATATCGTTGAAAGGGAATTTATCGAATATATTTTCAGAAAACACCTTATAATATGTTGGCGTTAGACGTAGGCACAAATAGGGGGGGACTTAAGTCTCCCCAGTTCAAAATCTAGTAATTAGTAGTCATTTTTATTATTTGTGTTACTAAGCATGTATATTTTTTAAAAACTTTACCAATCAAATTACAAAATACAGTTATTGAAAAAATTGTCATTATAATAGTTTATAAATAAATTAGGTTTATCCTCTATTTAATATTAAATATCATAGAAGTATATATTATATACACACAAATGAATATACGGGTTTTTATCTTGGCCGTGGAGCAACATGTCCAAACAACCAAGATAATAATAATAATAATCCTGTTGAGACACGCAGATAATGTCTCGTATATAGCTATGGCCGGGTGGTGCGCGGTGGGCGACGAATGGAAGGTTTCACCGTTCCACGTGCAAGCAACTAAAGAGACATGGCTCATGAGTCATGAACAATTTAATCGAGAATTGTATACCTAAAGATTGGTTGTCGCCGTATTTAGAATTTCCCTGTATATATTACATATGCTCTTTCTTTATCTCATAATCTGTTCCCTCCAACATTTGTTTTACTTATTTTACTTTATTATGGACTATGGGAGGGGGGGGAAGGGCTTCAGTCTATCCCAAAAATAGGCTATTTGCGACTATGGGGTTATGGGGGTTAAAATGGCACTTCATTTAACGCGTTTTCAAGTGAATAATTTTGCATTCACTGCACATCGTATAGTAATGGTAAAATGGTTTAACCCTGGTCAATGTGACGCACAATTTGTGAATCAGTAACAATTATACTAAATTTAAAAATGTAATTACGTTTTTCGCTCAAATTTCGACTTGTTATATAATTTGTTGAATAAATTGATTGTAATCGAGCAGGTTGCTAAAAATGTGTTGATTCATTGTTAAGAAATAAAATCAGGTAGGCAATGCAGTTATTATTAAAACAATTATATGACCATGCAAAATATTAAGAAATTAAATTACGAAAACCGTTAGAAGCCCAAATAAAATAATAAAATAACTTTATTTTTCAACTAAAGTCAAAATAAACGTTGTCATCATGAAAAAAAAAAAATAATAATACAAATATCCGTCCCCAGGAGTCTTATTTATAATCAGGTGACAACATATTTGTTAATACTTCTTAGACGCTTATAACAGATGCCAGTGCTTCAATGAACTGCCAGAATGATCAGACTTAGAAGTACTAAAAAAAGTATGTCCTACTCGCTGGAAGGCCAGACATTCATCAGTATTTGCATTAAAAAAATAGTATATTGAAGTTTTCAAATCTTTAACATACATACATTTATCAAGATATAAGGTATATGGAAAACATATGGTATCTTCAAATAAAAAACAAAATAATCATATGAGTATTTGCTTTTGTTGTGTTTGTGGAAGAGAGTATTGCATTACATGGTGTTCTCAAAACTTTTGCAGCTGCAATATTTTCAGATTTTCAGATAAAAAGCATTAGATAGATAAAATGATGCATATATTAACTAGTATGCACTTCTAAGAAATAACTACAGTAGCATATTTGAAAAAGCAAAGCAAGCAACCTGGCAATTAAATGGGGTATTCCGACAGATAAACAAAGATCCGTAAAAAAAAAAAAAGCAAGACTGCTTTTTGATGAAGTAAATGATGATAGAAAGATTAATATAACAAAAGACAATTTAAAAATAAAAGTATTTTTACCCATTTTTGATACAATATTAATTAATAATATTATGTCAATTTTATAAGTGTTTTAAAAGTTTACATAATATTTGTAGTATATTAAATTTTTTGAAACCTTAGTTAATTTTGGGACCTGATGGAACTGTTGAAGAAAATTATGATTTCATACAAATGTATAAATCAGATATTAGTTCACAAGTCAATCAACTTCTATAATTACAGAAATTATTAAAAATAAAAACTTCAGTATACAAGTATCTAATAGCGTTATTTATTCTCCAAAATGATTTTACAACCAGTTATTCTGATACATTAGGAGCAAGCAAGTATTCTATATTTAACATTACCAGTAATAATTGCAACAGCGGAAAGATCATTTTCAAAAATTTAAGATACTCAAAAACTATTTGAGGATTTCAATTGGGCAAGAGCGGTTGACCAATATTTCTGTAAAACATATAGAACAGCGATGCACAAGAGATAAATACAAAAAAATTGTAACAAATTTTTCAAATATGAAGGCTAGAAGAATGAAATAAAATTAAACATTAAAATGAGTGTAATTATAAAATTTTTTTTTTATATTTTAATTTTGGAAGTACAAAGGTGAAAATATAACAGTATTAACTACTTAAAAGTTAAATTATACATTATTAATAACAAAAATAACTATTTGATAACTATTATGCTTCCCTAATGTTTGACATAACATGTATATGACAATGTAATATAATATTTGTCAGTTGTTTAAATATTTAATATTAGGACTGATGCATGTGGCCTCTATATTAGAATTCCTGCAATAACTACTTGGTCTAAGTTTACCTCTACTAAATATTTATTATTAAGAGCTTATTAATTATTTATATATATTGATCTAATAAGTTTAAACTTAATAAGTAATAAACCTAAATAATAGGACTTTTTTTAAAAGTTATCAAGACTTATTAAAGATACATCTAGAATTTAAACTTCCAGCCAAAAAACATCTACCATTCGACCAACCGTTCTTAATTCATATAACGAATAAATAAATTCATTAGCCCGAAGTATTTCTCAAAACAGTCACGGTTTTAATTTGGCTATACTATAACCCCCAATAGTTAAATGTCCTGCCAATTAAGAGAATACTTTATCATTATGAAATACTGAACTTAAAATATTCAGAAATTTAGCATTAATATTATATTAATATAATTAATATAATTAATATAATAAGAATTGTACGAGTAACAATAGTAATTGTAGTAACATAAGTAACAAAAACCATGGATGATTTAAATATAATTTAGTAAATAATTACCTTTGATTTTGTAACGGATGTTTTTAACCTTTTTGAAGACATGTTGCTCGTGCAGTGTGTTCGTAACAAAAGTGCCAAGTAATAACAACCAATAAGTATTGAGTAAGCTAGTCAAACTTAAGTAGGAAGTAACTATATAGTGAGAACTGTACGGTAAGTATTCGCAGCAACGACGCCAGTGAACGCTGAAGAGGAAATGACTAATGACTAATAAGTAATAAGTAATGACACGGAAATTTAACATATATATCTATATCGTCTATCGTAAAGTACTAAATATTAACCTAAAAATATACGTTTATCGCTACATTTTGGTTGGTAGAAAGAATAAAATACATCAACATGGGCCGCGTATCAAAATGCGAGTAATATAATATTATAACGATATACATATAAATATATAATAGGTACTATTGTCTACTATGGGCTATAGTAGCTATGGTCTACAGCAGTACAACAGTTATGTTATTAGTTATTACAGTTATGTTATTACAGAGTCACGTGTCTTCCGTCAACCCCTGTTCTCATAATAATAATGTATAGTGTGTACTATTTATAAATTAAAACGAACAACGGCATTGCTGCGATTCCCGGGAAACAGGTGGATCAATTAATATTTATTTTTGGTCCGAAAATGTTTCAACGTGTATATAGTTATTGCTTATTAATTGTTATTTGTATTATCATGGATTAAGGTATATTTACACACAGCAGTGACGTGACGGTTCCGGGATTCCCCCGGCGAAATTAATAATATCCTTGAAGGAAAGATAAGCATGATGTTCTCACTCTTCCGGCGGCGTGACCGTACCCACAAAAACGGTGTTGTCGCCGTCGTCGTACCGTGGGTTTGGGATTATATACCGACGATATTTTTCATAATTCACGGCAGTGATTTCTGTTGTAATTCATTGACTCAATTTTTGTAAAAATGAACGACGAAAACAAGCTGCGAATCGTTCTTTTGGTTAAATAGATTTTCTCCAGTGTGCGTCTTGTTTTTTTAGACGAATTTCTCATTTGCAGTAAGTCGAATGCATTTTCCGACATTCTAAAGTATTCAAAAAACTTTGTTCCATCAATTCCTTATATAGAGTAGAAAATTCCCCTTCTGTTGGTCTTTTCTTCCATGCCTGATGAACCCGTATCCGTTTTTTTTTCCGAAAAAAAAAGTCATCGTGGCAGATACGACGATGCACACTATACTCAACGACGGATGGAATCACTGACCAGTGTGAATAGAAATCACGGTCGGTAGAATCCCGGAACGGTTAGGTAGAAACATAGTTTTCCGTAAAGTATAGTTAGTGTATGTATGTATATAGTATAAAATGTACACCAGCGTAAGATTACCGTCGCGAAGGTCCGTAGGCCCAGGGACGTACACAGGGGGGTGTTTTGGGTGTTCAAACACCTCCCGAAATATTTGGTTTTTTGTATGGTTATTTATTTATTCAATTTTAATATTAATTTTTATATTTTACTTAGATATAATATTACGTTGTGTTTGTGAAAAACCGACTAAAGCAAAATAAAATATAATATATACTAACAAATTTATAAATAAAATAAAATGATACCTACTATGTATTGACGTGGGTATAATAGAATTCTAAAATGTACACGGACATGGGAAATACCTAAGCTATACAGACGGGACAATTACTGCGAATTTGAGTGTTAAAATTAATGAATAATGACGTTACTGTTTTATTTTGTTATCGACATTATTGTTCATGTTTTTGTTTTGTATCTGAAACGAGGCACGAAAAGTGACAATATTATACTGTTTTATTTCTTAACTCTCAAGTTGATGTATGACATTATACTAATATAAAGTATGGAATCGTAAAAAAAAGAAACACTCTACTTTCTTATTTCTCAACAAATAAAAAATTTCGAACTGAGAATAATGAGGTGCGTATTAGTTTTTATTTTTTTGTTTATTACTATTTTAACTTGTTTTCTAATGTTGATTGTTGCGCTCTTTGGGCACCAGCAGAAATAGAACTTGAATGTTTAACATTGTTAAATGTACATAGAGACATAGAAGTTAATTGTGAAGATATTCTTAACATAATGGCTAAAACTTCACGAAAATTAGATTTAGTATTGTAATTTTTTTGTTTATATTATAAAAAAGTATTGTAAGTACTAAGTAAAGATAATTTTCTTAAAAAAATTTCGTATGTTTATTAAAAAAAAAGTTCTACTTTTCAGCAACTGATTTTCAAAAACACCCCCCGAAACTTCTTTTTGCGTACGTCCCTGTCTGTAGCCTATTTAATGGTTCCGAATAAATAAATAGGTTTGTTGACAAAGAAGTGGGTTAATAATTGCACGTAAGTTTATTTGCAAAGTATTTATATAATGTTGAAATAAAGCTTTGTTTATGAGTTGTTAATTCGTTTGTGATGTAATACATGTTTTTGTATTCACTGAGCAAAATAACGTGTTTTTTTACTTTGCGTTGGTACATAAGTATGCATGATATTAGTTACTTACTACAATCTTGTTTTTACATATTTTAATTCGTATAGTTACTATTTTCACCTTATCCCACCTACGTCCTATTTAAAGGATCGAATGCTTCGAGAGCATTTAAAATTAAAATATTATATGCTTTCAGTCGATGACTGCAGGGACTGTATTTTCGTTGTATATTTTCCAGTTGGGTTTCTATGGGAATATTCAAATATCATAAGCAGTATTATTCGTACGACGTACGTAATAATAATAATTTGTATTTACCTTCAATCTACCAAGGGCGGATACAGAGGTCCTGTATTATATTTTATTGTCAACTTGTAAATTATTGTGCCAAAGAGGCAAAATACCACTATTATCTAATTGAAATGTGAATTATACATAGGTATTTACAAATGATACAACTTAGAACACAACATGCGAATTTTTAACAATAAATATATTTAATGTATATACATATGTACATATTATTATTTATTATGCATGTCAATATGTCATCATTTAGTACATACGCGGTTTTAACGAAACCATTAGCGAAACCCGCAAACACAAATCGGCTCTGGACTACTAATTTCGCAATATCGCTTATGAATTTATGACGGCGCGGCGTAGAGAACCCGTTGTTTCGGAATCGACGAAGGTTAATCCTGCAAGTATGTACCATTGTACCTATATAAAATTACATATACACACATATACATATATATATATATATTATATTTTATACTTAAAGTTTATGTAGTGTTATAAAAAAGATAACGGTTGTTTTTTCTTTCCCTTTATACATGTATGAATATATTCCATTTTATTATCGCCCCCGTGTACAATCCTATACAGTATACTATATATACCGATTATTTTAATTTCACTTTATTTTCACTGGCATAATTGAAAGGTCGTCTTATTTTCAATGTTTTTATTTCCCTCCGATCGGAGTAAAAAGTACCCTATAAATCGGCCGTCGAATAGCAAAGATCGAAATCTTGTTTTATTGGTATTCCTAGCAACGTGCGCATTACGTGTACGCCGCAGTACGTGAACGGTATACGCATATATGTATTTGTATATAAATATATATATATACATATGTATATGTATATGTATATGTATGTATATGTGTGTTTAGCTAGGACTTGACGATTAAAATGATTCAATTTTTTATTCTATAAAAATGAATTGTCTTTGCACTTTTTATTTGCTCTCGGTCAGTATAGGAATTTTACGCGGAACTTTTTTTTTAGGACACATAAAAAACGAATTCATTTAAAATCGAAACGACAACGGTCGTTTGTGAGTTACGGATGTATTCCGATCATAAAAGATCGACCCACACAACGGTCATACAAATTCGCGTGTGCATATTTCACGACCAGTCCAAATAACGGATTAAACCGAATACGCCCCGATAATATTTTGAACAATGTAATAATTACAAACGCAAAAACTAGAAAACTACACAGTACACGTAGGACGTAGTTTTTTTTATATACTCGCACCTGCAGGCCTATTTGAATTTTGAGACAACTACCTCTCGCACTCATGTTATTCTTACGGACACGAGTCCGAGTTTCACAGTTTAATGTTTTATCGAAAACCTCTCAATTTTTCTTACTACCTCGGCACGCGGACACTGTCTGATGATGAGGATGAACGATGAGATTCGATCGTTTACGAATTGGCCCGACAAAGAAAATCATAATATATAATGAATGTGGTTTAACTATGAACTATCATTTTTTTTATAATTTTTTATGCATGATCTATTATAATTCATAAATTTTCGAGTACAATTCGATAACTTTTATTTTGTTTTTATCATTTTTAATGCATGGATATATAGCTCATGCTTTTTTCTACCAAAAAAAAGAAGAAAGTGAAAATGTGACTAGGTCGACTTCTATAAGTATACTGTATACTTATAGGCGGTGCTGGAGACTGTATAACATTATATAGGCGATATACTCATGTATACACACAAACGTGGATATATATAGATTTACCGGGCGAATTGGATACAATTTCGAAATATTATCATAATCGTATGATTTTACGGTCGCTAAAAACAAACGAACCTTTTGCACTGTATATAATATACCTATACCTATGTAAGGAATACATATATTATTTATAAGTACTCGGTCGTCGTACCCACATCATACCTGTGGTAGGTTTCTCTAGGAAAATATATAACCTTGTGTATAGATATATACGGTTTATTGAGCTTTAAAAAATGTCATCTCTAGCGTTAGATATGAGTATATTTCATTTTTTGTCACCCATAATAATTTTGCGATCTTTTTTGACGACGCATCATGCTTTGAAACGGAATCGCATTTGTACTGTGCCGTCTATATTTACAATATATTAACATATTACACTGAGGCCGTGATTTACAATGGTGTTTGGGTTTCTCGACACTGCTCGAGCAGAGTTATTGTAGACGGCGGCTGTATAATGTTTGTATAAGCAGCTAGTATTGATAAAAATTTGATTACGAATTACATAATAATATTGTAATAGATTCCAATCAGTAGATTGAATCTGATGATCCTGCGTCTAAAATTTATAATATTATACTGCCCTGCTACTAGCAAAGGTAGTATACTTTATATGTAACAATAAAAACCCTAAAGTTAATTGATTATTAAATTGTTTTATTAAATAATATGTTGTAACAGGTGATCGACAGAACTTTAATAAAATATATATAAGTTTTGATCATAATACATAGTATAGTATTAGAATTGCTTTTAAAATGTTTTGCGACGATAAACTATACTAATGTCAATTTGCGAGTATATTATATAAATAAAAAAACTTTTTCCACTTGGAGGTTTATGCCGTTAATTGCGTTATGTATTAAATGTTAAGTGGTAATATAGTTATTGCTTACCTCTTAAGTGTTTACATATTATATTTAGTCTTGGCATCTACTACTTGGGTCGTATATATACGTCTCATTCTCCCAGCGAAGTCAAATTCCAAGTCCCTTGAAGCGAGTCAAATGTGTATGAGAAACTTCTCCTTGTCCTTCGAATGGTGTTTCTCCGTAGCCAACGATCTTCAATGCGCCAGAATTTGCCGAAAGTAGAATAGTCATAAAATCTTTTCCTGAAAATCCACAAGTATACGTAATACTACGTGGTATAGTTATAAACACGATGAATGTCCGTGTGGACATTTAAATCTTGACATCGTACTGATCGGTAGTCATATTCCAATGTGAGCTCTTCTTCTTAGATTCGATTCAATAACTCGATACAAGAAGGAGTCGTAAGCATGCTTATGGCTCTCATTTCCAGTGAAAAATTAACAAAGTAATGAAGACGTACATATATTGTACACGGCATTTTGATTAAGTAGAACGAATGCGATTACCTTCAATGCGCGAACACTCAAGTTATTCGACAGCCGAAGTCGACTTGCGAGATCGACGTTTTTTAAAGTTTTATAGACTTTATACACTTCTCTTTTACAAAAGCTAACTCCATGGCTGCCATTTTCATTTTCGCTTTAAAGTTTAAAGTCGACTGAAAAGAAATATTACGTTTTTATGTAGCGCATTTGCTGTATATTATATTATTATAATGTTATTGCGGAATCGTAGAAACTTGGCGTAGGTACCTTTCATTTTATTCATTTGTGACATTAATTCATTAATCACCGTCTTCTGGGCTTTGATCTTGTAAGCTGCACTATAGTGCCTTCGTTGTAGCAGTTTGATGGCATTATATCGGCCGGTTGTCTCAACTGCGGTTCGTCTACGATTCTATGATTCGCTTCTCGTGCGTCGTTTACATACCTCAAGAAATTACTATTAATCCTGAAATAAATCTACAGAACACAGTGAAGTCGATTTAAATGTATAAGAATAATATTAATACACCAATTCGAACTGACCTTAAATTATATTATGATATTTTAGTAAAGCAAGACACTGTTGCACTGAATTCGAAACCAAATTCTAATCAGAGAATAACAAGATATACCTATAAGGCTATAACCTTATTTACTAAATAATTACAATTTATATTCAGATGCACCCAAACGTATATCATTTCATTTTAACCAGCGAATAGAAGTAATTTTAATTTTGATGCTGTTAGACCAGGGTTGGCAACCTTTTCGTAGAAAAGATCAGCCATTCTTTTCAAAAGTTACAAAACCATGAAAATCTTTAATTAAATTTGTTTTTATTATCAATTATACATGAAAAAACGTATACGGACTACATTAGATGTATCTATAAATTTGATACAATCACCGGTTTATTTTTGATTAAATATTACTTTATATTAACTTGAAATAAGCATCAATACATAGATTCATAAGACCGTATCCTGAAGAAAAATTTAAATTGAATTAGCTTTATTGTCAATATTATTAAAAACATATTTTGTAACAAAATAATATTTGTAATCTGTGCCATGTGCGCAATGTAAGCAAATACGATTCAAATGACAACACAACGGTCGAGGTCGACGACATCAACCTCTTCTAAAAAAATAAAATAAATTCTCAGTTGCGTCCGATTCTGGTTGGATGCAACGAACTCCGGATGTTCGGTATTGGATGCTCTTTGTTTTTTGTGTATGATTATTAATTACTTTTATGATCCACATTCCACTTACCGGATGATCTTACGTAGGAATAAGTCGGATCAACTGATAGTGTTATGGTAGTGTTATTACCAAGCTTAGTGATTATTACGAACAGTGCAATATTAACTCGAGGATAAGAAAATCTATTTTACCTTACGCGTTTGCAATTTAATAGAACGCAGACTGCCTTCCAACACATATTAACATATATTATGCTTGAGTATATGGTAATTCAAATGTTATCGAGCATTGTGAAAAAACTAGGCAATGCTTATATTTGCACTTAGCACCACACATTCGCGTGGAAATCTGTGCGTGAGAATTTATGATTTTCGCATTGCACTTCGGTCTTTGAACAAATTGCATTTACGACAACGGCGCGCGTTAACTCCGAGCCTTTATGACTCACATTAGACTTATATAAATATAGGATTATGGTATTTTAGCGTTTTTCTACGTTAGTCTTAAACCTATACGCTCACTAAGTGTGCAGTGTACAGGCCGTGTAGTCGCATCGGGGGGGTTATATGCACTGCATAGAGATGGTTATTTTCACGGAAAATGTTCGTTTTAATTAAAACGTGTAGTCGAGTTCATTTGTATATAACAACCTGCTTGGCTAACAATAAAGCGCCTCGTTGTAGTACAAAGTTAACATGATATACGGCGAATTAAAGGCTCACGTGTTTGTACATGGGTGACACCTATACCGTAACTGCATTACTACAATAAACATTTTTGAATAAAGACGTTCCCGCACCATTTACCTATAGTTATTAACTGCATGTTGTATGGACCTCACTATGTAAAACTAAATACCATCATGTACACTTTTGATAGAAATATCGAGTTATAAATATTGTTCAATTTGTTTAACATAGTATAGGATATTTTAAATGTTCAACCTGTCAAGTTGTTACGTCTTCATGGGTCTATGATCTACAATTTTCAAAATGTTGTTATCACTCATCAAACGGCATGCGTATATTATTACCACAGAACTATGTTCTGGGATAATTATATTTTGTAATTGAACTCAAAAAATTACTTTGGTAATAACTACTTTTTTAAATTATTATTTTGCACCCACCAATTGGATTCAGATTGGGAACGGTACGTTGTTTGCATTGGAAGCGGGTAAAGTAAATGTGACGTTTTAACGCTTAGAAAGTCAGATTCATTTTGGGTCCAACACACTTGTGTCCAGAGGATTCATGGACACCGTATAGGACAGACGCTATACAAACAATCCTTTTATATTATACCAAAGCCTCAGCACATTAAATTTAAACTGTGCTTAACTGGCCGAATCACATAACCTATTTTTGTCATTTTAAGTTTGCCAACTCTAAAATTGATAATTGTAATTATTACAAATTGTAGGGGTTATTAAATAGTATATATTATAATATACAATATAATTATAATAGATTGATTATTATTAATTTTATATTCAATTTTCACAGGAATAAAATAGTATAAACTTGTTTCTTGTAATCACAACAAAATTGTGTTTTACTTCTTAATCTAATAAATTAATTATTTTCTTAATTTTTGCAACATTGACCATTTGGAGATGGGTTTAAAACACCAGTAGTTCAAGTAGTTCAACACATCACTGAAAAAAGGGAAATGTTACTGATAATCTTATCCAATGATCACTGGTCAGTTATTATTATGTGTCTCAAGTACAATCAATAGCTTTGTCAATTAATTTTAATTTTCGTTAAACTATTTAAGTACCTACAAGTACAATTTATACTTTCTTTTTAATTCATATAATCAAATATATTAATTTAAATTGTATACATTTCATTCACAATTTTAAAATGCAAAACTAATTACTGTACCCGGCTATACTTTTTTTTCTGGAACTTAGTTAATGTATAACTGGATATACTATCATCCATTTTATTATAAGGGTTAGGTAAAAAAATATATTTTACGGAATTACAAGTATGTTTTTAAATGGGAACCATGTGTAAACTTTAACAATAACGTTCGTTACAGAATCCAAATCACACAACTTTTAAAAACTTATTCAGCTAATTGCCTATATCAAACAGTCAGAAGTATGGATCTGAGAGAGCCAATGGTCTAAAAACAAAAGAGGAAAAAGTCACCAGTTGCGATCAAACCACACTATAGATTATATTTAGTCTATTCTATTATTTCTATCATAAATCGATCATTATCAATACCTATCGAAATGTGCGACTTTACAAATCATGTTTTTTTTTAACTCTTCGCGGTTTATTTATTATATCACGCGTTGTATTGGTAAGTGCCTCAGGTCTTATTTATGAGTTTATTACTTATAAAACTTATCATAGCGTATAAAAATGATACCTATAATTTCTTGCGACTACGTCGACGGTTCTACTGTCAGTTACGATTCCGGCGGTTTCCTCGATGACCAACCTTCGCAACTTGCGCAAGTCATCCGGCAACACGATGTTGCATTGCTTTGTGCATGTATTCGACTTGTAGAAAGCTCGAAGCGACAATTTTGTCCGCATTATTTTTTCCTGAGAAAAAATGCGCTTTCAAATGATATGTATGCACAATGTACCGGTACGCGGTAATGAAACGGGAACAATAATTTTTGTTGGAAAAATAAAAGAGAAACTCCGTCAATTCAACAGTACCATAGAGCTTTATCGCAGAACTCACTCGCACACGTGAGGTAGAACAAACATGGATGCATATTATTATTATTATAACAGCGGTAAACGGTTTTCGACGGCAGCGGATTATCTTTGCGCGTATAGGCCGTAGTTAGCAGTGGATGCACATAAAACATGCGACGGGCACATTAATTTCTTCGGCTCGGTTGTCGCCGGCTTGACAAAATAATACACACGCGCGCCCCACGTACATACACGATGTGACACAGTTGGTCCTTATCACGGCGACGGAAAAAACCTTCTCCGGATTATATAATCCGCGGTGGAAATGTTGGCCTGTATATGTAGCATAGTGCGTGTGTATAAACCGCGCTCCGGCGGCGGCGAGTACATAAATCATTTCGGGATTAACGGAAACAAACAAAAATACAATCCCGCGGATTACAGCAGCAGCAGAAGCCGCGGCCTCCTCTCCTATAACCCTCCCCTGACGACCGTCGTACATTATACATTATGATTTATAATATATAACCGGCAGCAGGCCCACACCGCTGCCGGGTGCTCCTCGGCCTCGGATGCCGACGACGATGAACGACTGCGGCGGCGGCGGCGGCGGCTTCAACGGTCATGTTTATGTACGTACAATAGCAGTGCGTACGTATTTTGTTATACGAGTGTGGTAATATTATAGCGGTTATAATAAACGACAACTATTCACTCACTCCCGGGGCCGCCTTCCTTCGTCCTTGGTCCTCAGAACGCGGCTCGGTCGACCGTTTATTTCACCTGCAGCAAGCGTTTGCGGCTGTTTGAACCGCTGGAGCACTCGTGGTACCCCCGGAACAATGCCGCGAACGTTGCCTTCATCACCGGAAGCACCGAAAACGCGTTCGCATAATCGCACCCCGTCCGCGGCCACTGCCTTCGTCCCTGAAACCCACCGGTTAAACTATCGCTGCGCATACATTAGCTATTTGTTGAAATCAAAATTGAATAAAATACCAGTCGAATTACAAGTTTTTTTTCGTAACGACTGTAACATAGTGGTTCGGTCCCGTGTGTACTCGTATTTTGATCAAACTTCAGGTACCTATGCATCATCAATAATTTGGAAAAGTGTTTTTCAGAAAACATACTTTTTCATGATAATCGGAGCGATACTTCTGGTCATAATCTCGTAGAAAGACGCAGAAAAAAAACACACACACATACATCATCAGTGCCGTTCCTAGCATTATCAGCACCCGGTGCCAAGAATCATTTTTTGCGCCCCACCCCTATACAAAATATATACTTACTTAATACCTATAAAGGAGTTTACATAAGATTAGATGAGAGCCGAGGCGGATTCGTTAGATTTACCTTTTTTAGCACATTAAATATTTTTGCCGACATGTACAGACATCCAGGCGGGTTACAAGTATTAAAATCTTATATAAATAGGTGTATTGATTCTTAATATTATATTATTATACTTTTAAATAGATTTATATAATAAATAGTCATAGTAAAAATATTATAATAAATTCGTTTTTAAATTTTCTTTTTAAAGTTGCTTTTATAAATTTATTTTTCGAGATTTGATCGCTGCAAAGTTTTCAATAACATCATCAAAATTGATAATTTGTGTCATTTTATTTTCTATTGACAGTATAGCAATATTTGATAATCGTTCTTGACTCATGGTTGAACGGAGATATATTTTTATAAGTTTGAGTTTACTGAATAATCTTTCTCAGATGCAACAGTTACAGGAAATGTAAGAAATAGTCTGTAAGCGATGACTAAATTTGGATACACCGAGCTTAGTTCACATGTTTTTATGCCATTTGGTATGTCTAAATTAGTCGCCATTTTTAAATTTGGTATATTTGCTTCTCCTTGATA
Organism: Periphyllus acericola; assembly: GCA_949715065.1. Classification (NCBI taxonomy): domain Eukaryota; kingdom Metazoa; phylum Arthropoda; class Insecta; order Hemiptera; family Aphididae; genus Periphyllus; species Periphyllus acericola. The sequence goes on along the minus strand of OX454267.1, from coordinate 31,861,593 downwards.
CTTAAAACATTCAATTTCATTCAGTAATTCACTATTAAGATCTGAACTATATTTTAAAACTAGATCAGCAGCGTGTTTTATAGATCTTCAATTGATAACATTGTAAGACGAAACCCAGATAGAAAATCAAAATCGTTAGCAATATTCGACAATGCTTCAAGACGCCAATATATTTGTGTAATTAAACCGATACCAAATTAGAACATATTAGATAATTAGAACTACACTTATCAAATATGTCTCACAAAACATAAATATAATCAATGATAATATACTATGTAAATGTAAATTTAATGTTTCCTATAGCTCAGATAACAATCAAAAATTATTATATATAAAACGCAGTACTAATTTGTGGAATATACTTACGATGATTGTAAATTTTCAGTTGACCATTTTAATAATGTAGTTTTTCTCTTACAACCTTTATAATATATTATAAACTTCATGATGAATAATTTTGTACATTTGTATATATTTAAACGGGCAAGCCCAGTTTCAAGAATAGGCATACGTCTAGAATTACAAATATATTTTGTTTTTACAGTTTATACATATTTTAAAAATATATAATCACTATTTTATACCACCAAATCTAAGAACTATACGAGGTATTATCAATACCTCATAGCAAGGCGTCTTGCTCAATCATGATATTCATTATTCATGTTAGGAAACGAAATACCTAATACATGTCTCTGCGACCCTGACACTAACTCATTGTACAAATAATTGTGTAGGTATAGATTGTCTTTAAAATTAATAAATAAAAAATACTATATTACAAAAAAAGAAAAAGATCATCATTAAGTACCAAATATTGATGTAGAACTATTATGATACAGTTCCATATCTGTGGTCAGTTTATGTCTGATCCAGAAGACGAGAAATATCAAAAAGTGGCTCATATTAATCCTGCAGTTTCGTGCGCCATACACAATACACAGCTCATACACCGGTTCGTGTTAACCTTGAAAAAATGAAAAATTATATCGAATCTTTAATTTCAAAAAGAGTAGGTATATTCAAAAGAAAAATCGTTTTACGGACGAGTCAGATTTTCGATCGTATGTTACCGATGCTAAAATTGTAGGTAGTAGGGGTACTAGGTACCCAACGCGTTTTGTGGATTATTTCAACTGACCGCTTTAACGGTTCTATTTGTGTGTACAGTTCAACATGGTGTTCAATATGAATTACACGGATGCAAAGTGCTTTTGACTTCGGAAAATTACTAATATTAGTTTTGTACTCGCAGTGAAAATTAAATGTAAACTTTCTAAATAATTGTAAAGTAAATGTTGCGTAATGATATTATATAGTATACACCGCCTCTGCAGTTGCACGGCGAAACGGTGTTATAATACTGTTGGGCCGACGAGGTAAATGTTAGGTGTACGTACGCGCGGGAACTTTTTGAAAGTTCTTTTCACGTTGCATTGCGTTATGGTATTGGCAAGCATACACTGGCGTGGAAGAAAAATCGCATTACGAAAAGCGATTATGTAGTTGGGATTTAATTAATTCTACACTAAGGTATCGTAAAATATATTCCGGAAAACCCTTAATCCGGGTTTATCTACATTATAATATTAATCTCATAAGGCCTCTCACTTGCGTTCGCGTCATTATTTACGTGACGCACTCGTGCAGCCGCTCGTCTATATTGGTCGATAATTTCTATAATAATGTCACGGTTATACAAACATCATCGTGTTTGCCAAGAGCTAATACATTTCAGAATTTTTCATTCTCCGATACCAACACCTCTGACGTTCCGAAAGTAAAAGTACTATATATTATGTAAAAATTCGTTTCAGGACGCCGTACGACGAGTAGACAACACGACGTGTTTTGATGTGTTGTGTATAAATGTATAATATATATTATACACTATACACAATCACAGCCAGGAATCGGCACAACCAAACAACCATAATATAGAGTTTTTGGACATCGTAACATATGATGACATCAAAATCCAAATTAAAAACAAATCACTTATAAAATGGCAAACGCACTGGTCCAAACAACGGACTAAACTCAACGAAATAAAAAACACAATTCTAAACTGGCAAAATCCAAATCTCAGCAGAAGAGAAAAAATTATTATAAATCGTCTCCGAATAGGTCACACAAGGCTGACTCACAAACACCTAATGGCCAAAGAAGAACCCGCTCAATGCACAGTCTGTGGGGTCACACTAACAGTGAAGCATATAATAACAGAGTCTTATCAATATTCCGAAGATTTAAAAAAATACAACATTTCACCCAACTTAAATGAAGCTCTAGGACCGAATAGCGAAAACATATTGAACATGTTAGCCTTCCTCAAAAAATCTGATTTATACACCAAAATTTAAACCTACTGTTAAAGAAAATTGTAATATAAATTTAAATAGCAACTATATATAACTAACACCAGATAAATATTGTAATTTTTAATCAACACTTTGTAATTTAACAAAAAACTAATAACCTTTGTTGTTGATGTTTTTTAAGTTCAATAAAAAAAAAAAAAAACAATCACAGCTATAAGTACGGTTTACATTTTTAAGTTGAGTACAATAAAGTAATGTTACGAATAAGATATATTTCTCGTTGCTTCAAAGTTCAACCAAACGGCTACTTAAAACGAGGAAAATAAATTTTTAGAGAATCCATAATGTTTAATCTTGAATATTATACGCTACCATAAACATTTTATTCCGTGTTTTTGTTGTTTTGAATGTTGGAAATCTATAAAATGTAAATACTAATTACAACGTGATGTGAAATGAAAAGTTGTGTGGTCTCTAAATACCTATTTGTACATGGAAATATTTTCGAATTTTAAGCCGTCACCACACGAATAATAATATACCGATTTGGCAATAATATTAAATTAGTAATTTCTCATTAATAAATGTTCCGAACTGTTGCGATTTATTTTAATCGATAAATAACGTGCCCACGATGAGCTATCTGATATTATAGAAGTATAGGTCGAGCCGGATGGTTAGGTTCAAAAAACGTCCGGTATACAATTGAAACGTTACGTGGAAATAACATTCGACAAAGGAACGAATTCAATTTAGGGAAATGTCATTATCTGGATCCTTTTAAATAATAAAAAAAAAGTTTATAACTATCTGTGAACTTCTAATAGATTTTAATTGATTCCGTTGATATGTTACTAATGAACTTTGGTCGAAAAAGTTTTTACTACAATTTATTGCTTCGCACGTAAACCTCTCAACTGAATTCGAACAGTTTTATCGAATCAAACATCGCGTATGCGCTCATTTTATACAGTTTAATATATTTTACAAAAAATAATTTACGTTTACACGATTACAATAGTAAGTAAAGAATATGGACCGAAATATAAAATATTTAGGTATTAAAAATGCACAAAACGATGTAGGTACACACATTTTATTTTTATATTATAATTGTTATTACTTATTTCACAGATATAATAGTGAAATCCGATGAAAATAATATATTAATTTATTATGTACTTATAGTAAATTATATAGTATATATTCTGAAATCAATGCTTATATAGCCCAAAGACACTATTAATACATTTTACAGACATTAATATTTAATTCGGGAAAATGGAATTTTGTGTAAAAGTTCTTTCTCTCCCAGATGTTTGCTGAGGACGAAGCGTTCGGACGGTCATCGTGATATTATGTTTTCGCCAATAGGCCGTTATCTAAACTAGGGCTGGCGGTATTTACGGTATACCGGTGAGTCACCGGTATTTGGAACTACCGGTAATCAGAAATACCGGTATTTCTGTATTTCGGTATACCGGTATTTTTCGGTAGTGCGACGGGCGACGGCGCGCCACGGCGGTGCCGATTACGTAGCCGTGCTATTTCAGTATTTCGGATTTCCCGATATTTTCGTTGTATTAGTTTATTCTTATCTAACATGTGTTGTGTAATTACCGATTATTAGTAAATCTCACTAAAGCACATCGATATCGGATATTTCACTATTCCAGGTCGTACCTATTACAATATTTACAGCGCGCGGAACCGTAGTCGACCGACGGCGGCGGGCGGTTATACTTATACACTGGTCATTGACGCGCATCATAATGCAAAAATGTACCTTCTGAATCAACATTAAATGACCAAAATATTTTTGAGGCAGAAATCGAAAAATATATTCAAATTCCCAAAGCAGACCTAGATTCAGACCCTCTTGCTTGGTGGAAAATATATAAATCAGAGTTTCCGAATTTATCTTTATTATCAAGAAAATATTTATGTATACAAGGCATACCTTGTGAAAGATTGTTCAGTTATGGAGGTAATGTAATTACTAATAAACGTACATCATTGTCAGCGGAGCATGCTGAACAACTAATATTTTTATCAAAAAATTCTCATATGATAGTAATAGTTGATAGTTAACTAGTATGATTTTTTTTTTTAGTATTTTGGTAAACTTTAATTTAATTATATTAACTTTGTTGTGTAAAGTAACACATTTATGTAAAACAAATATATATAATTTAGATATATTCAACTTATACAGTTATACGTAACGTGTTACTAATATTTTGATACCTATCCTAAATAATGTCCCGTGAATTTAATATACCTATAGTCTGCACAAAACAACACGACACGATGAAGTGTAAAGGTGCCTCAACGAATTAACGAAGTTTGAGACTACACGGAACACGGCGATAATATACGGTTTTTATATGATCTAAAATACATGTAGTATTTACAGAACGTATACGGTATTTACCGAAGAGACGGTATTTATCGAAGAGCCGGTATTTACCGGAAAATACCGACTTACCGGTGTACCGAAAAAAACCGGTATGTAAACACATACCGACTACCGGTGAGTGAATTTCACATACCGCCAGCTCTAATCTAAACACAAGACTTGATATTCTTGGTAATTGACATACTCGAACACTCTCTCCCTCTCATACACACACACACACACACACACAACCCGTAAACAAACGTAGCATTCGACTGTAAGGGTGTATTGTGTCCGATTTTGATGTGAACGGCCGGAGAATGCGTTGACCAACAACCGTACAGGATACATTGGGTCAAATGAAACGGAGAGCGAGGGCGACCGTTGTCGTGAATAATGTTATTGTACAGGGATCGAAACGGTGGTGGCCGCCGCGGCATATATCCTCGGGTACTCTTGTTTATGGCATGATAATTTGGATAAATTGTACAAAACCCAGTGAAATTTATCTGCATCGCGTTAAGGGACGTGGCCGCGTTCACCGTTGCCGGACAGTGGAGTAGGTACTGTACAGAGGTCGTATTGTACAGTGAAGTTCAGTCGTATAGGTGGGTATACCATGGTGTTTTAAAACACGTCAACCGAAATAACGGGTGTTTTTATTAAAAATGTTTCCCGGTACCGAAACGTTACATAACGATGATAAACAGCTGTATTGACGGCTGTGAAAAATATTCGTATAGAATATAGATCATGTAATAGTGATCATTCTCACTCTTCGACAAATGAAAATTTTTTTTTAAAATTAGTTCGCTGATTTCTCTCATTCGCCGTGAGTTTGCCGTCAATTGTATTACTTTTTATTTGATTGTTTCTACAATTATTATTGGGGAGGGGGGATATACATGAGTATTTAGGTAAAGCGATTATTTAGCAATACCCACAGGTAACCCGTACAATGTGAAACAATTTTTATTTATAAGAAGCCTTTTACATTTATTCTGACAATGCGTAATTCTCCAAACTATTATGGAAATTATGATTGTGCGTTTTATTTTTAATTAAACATTACTTTTCCCAGTATCAGGTTGTTGAATTTCATATTTATGTCAGATAATATTTACTATTTACAGCAATATTGAATACCATATATTATATATAATGTCCAATATAAGGATAATATATATGGAAATACCATATATAATGTTTCTAAAAATAGTCAATATTATTACGGTTGTAATAAAATATAATAAAACTTTTACAACCCATTTTTCATGACTAACTGGTATTCCGGCCCCCGGGCCTCATCACGATCGGTGAGCATCACTGCCAATTGCCACTACGAATTACAATCATATTATTCAATACGTTTACAACAATCAAATGAAACGTATACGATATTCTATATTTTTTATCATATTATGTTTTATGACAGTAATTATTATTAAATGTTTATATATTATATTATTCAAATAAAATCGAATATTATTTGTTTAACTTTTCATTTATAATAAAAATGTTTTTTACGTACAACGTGAGTGCGAATACTTTCATGTGTAATGTGTGGATGATTGTTATGAAAATATGACCGGTAAACGTTGTTCGAACTTAGAATAGAATAAATATAGATACTTTTTCCCATCACAAAAACAATATAGTGAACTTCGAGATGCTAAAGAAAATAATTTAGTTTAAAAAAATCTGGTTAAAAATGTGAAATGAAAGCGGTACTGAATCCGGTTAAAACAGTTACTGGTATAACTAATATATTATAACGTACTAGCTTCTGTGAGCCTCGCTTTGGGTGAAATTCGCTTTAGGGTTACGGATGGGAAATGGGAACAGTCAACAGATCTTAGATATTACTATCCAACATTGATTTATACATATGTGTTTTTAATACGTAGAACCTATTGATTATGCATCCATTATATAAAATATTATCAGTAATCGATTTTGATATTTTATACTTGCATCTATTTGTTAGGAATATTAAAAATAATTTACAGTAATATTAGTGACACAGGTGGAAAACAGGAAGACGCCTTTGGCGTCAAGAGAGTTTGCCATCTAGCAGACACCGGCACACTATTACTTCTTAATAGAAGTTCCATAGTCTTTGACGTCCAATCATATATTTCTGCTATTCGAGGCAATGTTGTAGTAACCTGTTTTGGGCTTTATAATTTATTTCTAATCAAATGTATAACATAAAAAGTCCATGTTAAGTAAGAATTGTAATTTCTCGAGGTGAAATGTCGAATATAAAATATAAATGTACCATTACACACTGAAAATAAACAAAGTAGTACAATTGATTTTAATTGTACGTATGAAAAGATAAATATTTTACCAAAATGAGTACAGTATTATAATTACAATTGTGATACGTCTAATAAATACCGTGAAGGATAACTTAACACTTTTTGGAATGAGTAATTATTAAAATCGAAAAACAGCCAAACACAGTAGTATAGGGGGTATGGTATAGCGACAGAAACTATAATACAAAATCTGTCCCCTTAACAATAGTTAAAGGATAAATGTACATTTTATGTAAATAAATAGATAGTGCATACAATACAAAAAAAGTATAAACATGCAGAAAGAAATTGATATTTCAAGTTTCAAAAAAAATGAGTGTTATTAGCGAGTACTTAATAATAAATGTTTATGTAGAATAAATTGCGTTAGTAATAGTGTTATAATTTTAAATTATTGAATAAAATATCTGTTTGTGATTTGAATAACATTATGGTTAATCACATAGAAATTTTCCTTTCCAATTCAGTAAAGTATAGTTACAAAACATGACTAGCCTCTTCTACAACAAACCAATAGCATATTGAAAGGAATCAAAATAATCTTTTAATATCATTTAAAAACAGATTTAATGTATAGTAGTGTTATACGTATAATACAATTTAAAATTTTTAATTGTCCACGTTTGGTAAAAATTGCAATCCCATGCGGTAGGGAATTGGAAACAAAACATTGAAGTTAATTTACCGTTAATTATTGAAAATTAATAAAGTAGTACAATTGATTGTAATCGTACCTTTTGCATACATTTTATACGAACAGATCTCCCATGACGTTTCAAGTCTGTACTAATGAGTGTTAGAAGTCAATGCTTAATATTATACTATGTTGATGTTAGTAATTTTAAATTATTGAATAAAATATCTGATATAGACATTTTCCTATCATTATAGCTAATCACATTAAAATTTTTCTTTTCCAACTCAGCAATGTATATTTGACAATACTATTGGGCTCTTCTCCTGTAATAAACCATTAAAATATTGAAAGGAATATTATCATTTAAAAGGGCATATCATAATGAATAGTCGTGCTATGTGAATAATTGAAATATAAAAATATTATACACGCTTGGTTTTCTTAGTTTTACATCGGATTGTGATCTTAATAATATTATAACAGCTAATCATATTGAATTTTTCCTCTCCAATCACCAGTCGTTAAGAATCAAAATAAGAATTTAACATAATTTAGTAACACGTTTTATGCATAGTTGAGTAATGGAATAATGTAACTGAAAATTATAATAAATATAATTTGTTTTCTTATTTTTAAATCTGTTTGTATTTTTAATAATAGCATTACTGATTGAACTTTTCCTTTCCAGGTACCAAAGTTAAATTACTACTCCTATTAGCTCTTACAAATTCATTAGGATGTATTACAATATTTACATGCTCAACAATATCATAAAAGTTTTTATAAATGTGTTGGGGCCACCTTTAACTGGTAATCGCCAATTTTTAGAACAACTGCTTACCGGTTATTGGAAATTGTGCGACTCCTACCGGAGCAAATTACCTCAATTTTTGAAAGCGAAAAATTGCCCAGAAATAAAATATCATGGTAAAGTTTAAAAAAAAATAATTTTAACAATAATGAAAAACCGTTCGATCCGTTACGGTCCTTGCGACATTATTCAGTTGTTGATAAAAGTTGTTCGTATATGATAGTACTATGAAACAATGCAATACGTACGCCATTTATCAGAAGAAACCCAGTGATATATTATTATTATAATAATTGTTTCTCTGCGATGATCACTATAAACACGGTTCACCGTCACGTTGCGCACCCGGGAATAATAACAATATGGCTGTGACTCGCGCAGTGATATCATTTTTTTCGTTGAGGAGCATTGCGCTCGCGTGATGACGGTTTAATGTACAACATGTTAATATTGTCATAGCGATTTGTATTCGGTAAATTTCGCGTACAAATTCCCAAAGCCTATTTCGCCCGGCCGCGGCGGCGGGAAACAATAGTTATACATATGTTATATCATGATCGTTACTAATGATTTCTTCCGAGCACGACCTTATTGCAGTTACAAAACTTGAGTATTTTTTCAATTTTTTTCCACCCGAAACCGTTTTGCAATAATCTAAGTTCTAATGACTAGTGCAGCCGTGCACATTTTATCATTATACATGTTACGGGGACGCTGCTGCTGTGACACTTTCTACGAAATGGGAGGCGCGCGCGGGGCGACTAAAAGATTTTTCCTTTTTTACAGCTATACTAGGGGACCAAATGCGTATATATTTATACTCGGTATCGCCTGCTTTTGTTGGGACTCGCAGCGGCAGCGGATGGAAATTGTACCCGACAGTGCGTATACACAGTAGTTGATATACCGTTAAACGAACGTCGGAACGTTACAGGTGCAACGGCGCACTTGAATTTTATTACGCGGATATATTATAATATAATGGTTTATGTACTTGAGACGTACGGCGTGGAAGTCGGCGAAGAGAATATTTTTAGCCGCTCGGTGAGGCTGGAAGTGACTTTAGCGCCTCCGAGTTGTCTCAAGCACCTACTTAAATTAACATACATGCTTAGAGGGAAAAGTATAACGATTTCGCGTCCGTGACGTTGCACCGGCGGCGCACATCTACGTGTATTATGACGTACAGACGCGGACCGTGATTTCTCAAAGGAAATGGCGCTCGGGACATCAAAAATAAGGATCGTTCGAAATTATTTTGATCCAAACCTAGAGCGACCCGTAGTTATACGCATACGAGTATAATAAATAGCCATGGGTCGGTTCGCGGTTCGGGGAGCAATACGTTTCTAGCGGCGATTTTTTTTTTCCGGTCGAAATGCGCCATACTTCGATCACGTGTTGAAAACTTCCTTACCGACTGACGATTATAGTAGCGCGCAATATAGTTTACCTTATCAGTTACCGATATTATTATTATCGGCAAGTTTTTAATATCATATCCCACCCCCCCTCACTCGATAATGGCGTTGGTAAAATGATGTTCATGTTTTCACTACAGCCGTTATATTGTACATTTTATGCTTTATTTTTCTTTTTCTTTTGAAGATTATTATTATTTATTGATTTCTCCATTTCTTGTTATTATACTTGAATAGGTACTTTTCGCTTTATCCTTTGTTTCCGTAGGAACAACGTCGTTCACAAATCATACAAGCACACGAAATATATTAAATATTATTTATCGAATGTATATTATACTGTAGAGGTCGCCAAACGTTTGAGCCAGCAGTTTAACATTTTCGGGGTCGAATTCAACCGCGGTGCTTTTACAGGGCGGTCGGCTGACACTAATATTAGTGTAACGCATATTCCTATACGCATATTTTGCTATAGTCGAATTGACCCATGACTATGTATTTTTCGTTCGGGCCCAGGTACATCTGGAATGGACTTGTATGCTCGGTTTAGGGGTAGTACGGTATATTATCGATGATTTATAGAACCGGAGTGAGGAAGAAACCATGGGACCAGTTACTTTAAAAATATTGACTTAAATCAATAAAGTGACATTTAGTGATCGCGAAGCCACTGTTGTCTGTTACGGTAATAAGAAGTATACCACCGATTTGTTCATTCTTAATCGAAAAATGATCGATATCAAATAATCACTGTTGTACCGATAAATATCCGTTCCGTTTTTCTGTCATTCGTTTACTGCTATACCGTCGAAATAAGTTGTAACGACATCGGTTTTACTTTTAGCGATATTACGGATTTAATCACTTTAGAATCAAAGGTTCCGGTAAAACTGCATTATTATATGGGTAAGTATTCTAATTTATAGGTTCAAACGAGTTTAATTCAACGGCAATTCGGATTTAAAAAAAAAAATCGAACTCCTAGAATATTTTATAACGTAAAATATAAAAAATAATAATGGACATACCCGTTGGTATAAAATAATATAAACTGATATTGTTTTTATAATACTGATACAGTTTACTCTAAATGAAAATATTTATTAATATTTTTCCCGATAAAAATATTTATCATGATTTTGACTGTGATGACAATCGGTAATTGTGACCTATTTTCGCTAGTCCCTTGAACGGCGTTATAAGTGATTTATATTGCAAATTTATTCCGGATTCATACGACGATCACGGCGTTCCTTTTACCTACGCAACATTGATTCTTTTGTTGTGTTACTTCTTGGTCGGGTTTCGTCTCATACGGCTTTATAACACATACTCGTAATATTATATACTATAATATAATAGAGACCGTTTCTATTTCATCCGGAATGTTCGTACGTAATACGTACATACGACTGATTTTCGAGATCGTACTCGACGTTATTGGATTTAATTCCAAGCCCGTTTGTGCACAGCTAGCCCATGCCGTTTAAGTCAAAGTATACGGCATTTTATGCGGTTTGAGTAAAACGTTTCTAAAGCATAATTATAAATATTATATATTAATCTATATAAATAATTATAATTATAATATATTAGTTTCCAAATGAAGTTTAATCTTCTAGCTTACACAGTTTTTTGGCTGAAAGTTTTGTATAGTGAGTGGTCGAAAGTCGGACAAAGATGGTCACTATAAAAGGGTAATTTTTTTATTTGATCAGTTTAAGGGTAACACTAAGCTATTTAATTTCTGACGTTAAAATAGGGACAATTTTTGTTTACTGAAGCAGTTTGGAATAGACCTAGGTTGTTTTCAAAAATGTTACGAGTATAGTGTTCTAATTAAACGAATATTCAACCATTCATTCCGAGATAAGTCCTAACAACATTCCGTGTCCAGAAATGCCTGGGAACCAATACAGGAATCCATAATATGTCACTAAAAACGTCAGGTACAAGAATGGTATTTTCCCGGTTTACGCGTACGAACCGTGTCATACGTTTTCTGTTCATCGATAAAACCTGGTGGCTGATACGAATTTTCAAACATGTTTTCTCGGGTCATATATACGTTGTGGTCTCGTAACTTTTGGCACGTAGCGGATGGAGCTGTGCCCAGAACACAAGAATGCCCAGGCCACGACAGATTCGGTCAAGAAAGATAGCCGGGTAACTCGGCTTGTTGTTATATTATAATTTAAGAAAAAAAAATTACCAATTCAAATAAAAGCCTTTATTAATGTAACATAAGATCTCACAAAAAGATATTTATGGGATGAGATTTCATTTTAGATCTCATATGAGGTTCTTTTATCTAAGTGATTTCATTTGAGATCTCATGGTGATAGAACAATAATAAATTTTTTAGAGGGTGGCATCCTACGGCCATGAGATCTTTTTTGGGATATCAGCATAAATTTACTTGAAACTGTACAATGTTGTATGGAACAACAATTTAAAAGGAATTGCAAACTTTGTAAAGCAAAATAACAACATTTTTTTTTTAGTAAACACGAAAATGTCACCATGGCGGTATAGACAAAGTTAGGTGAGATCTCGTTTATGATCTCATGGTGGTCAAAGGGTTAAGCTTCTAAACACGTTAGTAAAAATATTACATGTCTCAAGCCTAGTTAAGTAGGAAAGGATGTTTCAATATTATATCATGTGTTTAGTGTATAATAATAATATAGGTACTCAAATCTCAAATAGAAGTTGGCCGGGTGCATATTCCACGGATGCAGTTTTGTGCAGTGGCTGGAGTTTAGCTAACGGGCCCGTGTCCTCGAATTACTGCAATGAAACTGACTGTTCACAATTTACATCATATGCGATGTAATGACCTATTATGTGTCGTATAATAATAATGCTTGTATTGTATTTGAATGTTACCGGCGTCCGGCGGTCATATGGGTATTCCTTGAAATTAATTAATATCCACGCGAGCCCGATCGATGGTATACGTGTAATTTGTTGGTCGGAATCCACGATAAAAATGTATAACGGTTCTGAACATTATACTATATTAAATGATATTATGATTATAAGCACCGCGAAAAATGATGGTGCCCGGAAGGTGGCGTTAAGGTACAGTTTAAGTACATGTCGTCGTGCCTGGCGGCTGCGACCGGTCGTCGCGACGCTTTTCGGGTAGAGTGGTTTCCAAGACGCGACAAGTCGCAGCGACACAACTGCAGTTATTCGGTCAGCGTCCGTGGTTAACATACGTTTTTACTTTTTAGTTCGTTTTCAAACTTGTTCAAGTGCGCACGTATTTTTCATACATATATTTTAATCATATCACAATGAATAGATATATTTTAAATAATAATAATATTCTTCTTACACTATTATTATTAGAAGAAGAAGAAGAACAACAACAACGACAAATTGTAGTTACCTCATCGCCAAACATTAGAAAACCTATAAATTAATTATTTATACATCGGGACAGCGAAAGATTTTATGAAATCCTTATTAATAGATATTTAAAAAACAACGACATTAAATTTCGTGAATTTTTCCGTTTAAATTGTCAACAGTTCGATTTTTTATTATCTTTATTAGAAAATCAGTTTTTACAACCTACCAATCGCATAAAAAAAAACAATAACACCAGCAGAAAAATTGGCAGTCACTTTAAGGTAAATTCTTTATTTATTTGAATCGATAGATTATTAATTAGATTTTTTTCAAACAGATATCTTGCCACTGGTGAATCCATTAGATCTTTGTCCTTTTCGTTTCGCACAAGTCATTGCTATTTAAGCAGTATCATAAAAAATACATTAGCTACGTTAAAAACTAAATTGATGCCAATTTTTATGCCTGATATGAAAAATATTGATTTTAAACAAAAAGCGGCCGAGTTCTCTTACAGATGGAATTTTCCAAATTTTATTTTGGCCATCGACGGAAAACACATTCGCATCCAAAGTCCAAGTAATTCTGGATCACTGTTTCACAATTATAAAGACTATTTTTCCATAGTCCTGTTGGCAATGGTGGATGCAAATTATAAATTCGTAGCAATCGATATTGGTTCATTTGGAAAAGAGGGTGATAGTAGTATTTTTTTAAAATCTAATATGGGAAAACAAATATTAAACGGCAACTTTAAATTCCGGGAGAATTGATGTGTCGCGGCGACTTGTCGTGCCTGGAAAACCGTACCTTTAGACGGTGGGGTAACGGCATCGCCGCAGTGGCATAACTAAGGGCCCGCCGACCCCGCGTTGCGGGGTGGCTCACGGTAATTTTGGGCCTTTTCTTCTTTGTGGAAAGTAAATTTAATTCCCGCGAAAAAAAAAATTGAATAATTGCTTGTAGTGTTAATCTGAAAAAATGAAATATTTTAAATAATAGTCTATTTCGGGGGAAAATCCAAAATTAAATTTCTTATCAGAACGATTTAATACACTTGACTCGAAAGGTAGTACGATTGACAAATATTCGTTAAATAAGTGATTTATCTATGTATATCAGATTAATGTTTTTAAACTAATATACCTAAACAATATTTTAGAGGCCCGTTTTTATTTTTGCGGGGGGGGGGGCCCAAATTTTTGTGTTACGCCACTGGGCATCGGATCGCGACCAACAAACATAGTGCTACAACATTCTATTACCTCGGCGGCTGTTCATGGGGCTAAGGATGGCGGCGGGCGACGACGTGGCACGTCACGAAGTTTACGCTGAAGCACGCTCGTACACAACGACCAACGCCGGCGGTACGGTATGCGGTAACTGCGGGGCCGAGAGACGGGATTCGAGTTCAGAGTTTACAAACGGGTCCGCAGCTCCGGGGACTTCGAGGCTCGACTGCGGCGATGGCCGTGCAGACGCTAACGATGTTACATTGTTATATTATTATACGTAACACTATCGTAATTCTATCGTGTGGGCACGCGATCGGCGTTTGATTTTAACGGTAACATAATTATACGGTATACGCGGTAACGCGATTGCTGGTGACGGCGTGGTTGTTAACGTGCTAATATTATGACATTTCGCCGTTCAAAAGTGTATCGCTCTAAATATTTCGGTCGTGCCGCGGGTAAATTATGTTTAATAATATATAGAGAGCACGTTTTGTGAACTTTTCCAATCGTTAACATTTTCAGAGCGCGCGCGCAGGTGTAGGCCGGGTGGTTTTTTTTTTCGATAATATTGTTTCTGGTTTCGGGAAAATCGATCGTCCGACCGTCGGAAAAGACGAACAATTTGCTTGATATCCGTATTGTACGAGTGGTATGAAAACGTCGACATTGAAAGCGAAGAAACATTGGTTTCTCGTTTGATTTAAAACTATTTCCATTCGGTTTTGCGCTTAAGGTCGAATAGTTGACCGACTGAGATAATAACTTAAGTCTTAAAGTATATGCGACGGTGGTCATCAATCCCTCTCGATTCGGTGTTTGAAATAAGCATTAATTGTGTTAAAAACTATATGTGTATACCGTGTAGTGGACAGAAAGGATTGAACATTTGAAAACTACCTAAAAAATCGTTGAATTACACTGCTGAAATGTGTACTCAGGTTTTCAAAATAAAAATCGTTTTTTCTCAAGACGAAATATCGAAATATTCAACGGTGCCTCACGTGAATTCAAATGATCAAAGTGTATCCTCCGATAAAGAGGATATTATACAATACAACGGTAAATAATAATATTGTTACGACGTGACGCATGTTTTATTTCAATAACGTTTACGAGTATCGCGATGGTACCGTTTCAGTAATTTACAATTTCCTAACTTGAAACTTGGATTCGTTCGTGCGTCGTATATGTACGCGTTTACATATATAAACCGTACGAGTCCAAGTTTGTGTAGCAGGTATACGGTTGTTTGTACACATTCCTATCTAGGATTTGTTCCAAATACCCTCTCCACATTACTATTTAACAACGGTGTTACAAGACCCGCTTTCGAATTTCAGACTCGATAAATTTAATTTCAAATGGTGAAAACGTATAGTATATATATTATACTACTGGTACAACATCCCTATCATCAGCTCAATACATCGGAGCCCAGACAATAGAGAGACACAAAAGGATAAAAGAAAGGTTTTCGAGTGCGTAAAACGTCAAATTATCGAAAAATAAGATAAAATCAAAGAAACATCGAGTCACGTTATAACGCATGCACGCCCAACCCGTGGCCCGTGGCCTGTTTTTGTGGTAAAAATAGTTCAATTTTTACCAAAAATGTAATTTTTAATTTATGTAAAAATACTTTTAATTAGATAGATAGATATGTTCCAAAAATAATTTGACAATTAAAAAAAACAGAATGTAATAAGATATATATATATACATATATATATAATATATAGAATTTATTAATAATACAAGTTACAGGAATACCTACACTAAAAAAATAAATAATCACAATTTAATTTTCCCATTAATATTTTCACTTTATTTATAAAATATAATAATTAATTAGGCTATAACTCCGTTAATATTATTCGAAACAATTTTTAAAAGTCGTTCGACGCATCTACATATAATTTCACATTAGATTATCGAAGTCGCAAGATGAATTATTCAACTATAAACCCGCTAGGTTTTCTCATTCAAAAGTTTTCGTAAATCCTGTAATCATAACTGTAATTATTATAACTGGCAGGTCACGTATTGTCACCGATGTCTTCATTTTAAGGGGCTCACTTTATTTTTATTCTTATCGCGATCCTGTCGTTGGATATCTTACGGTAGCGGTTTTTTACAAGATTTCCGGGTGAATATAATTCTGCGTGAATATTATTTTAAACAAGAACGATTTCCGGAGTATTATCATTCGCGTGGTATATTAATTTTCATGTACAACGACATTATCTCGTGATGATGCAAATATAGTGATAAACTGAACAAATTATAACAAAATTATATAATGCAAGTATTGTCGGCACACGTGGTTTTCGGGGCTTCACAGTCGGTAGTCTGATAGTAGGTTTCGCCACCCTAAAAATAAAAATAAATAATCGCACCTCCCACGTATAAGTAAATAACAAATGTACACTGTTTAAGTATACAAATATTTTTATTGTAATGAAAAAATAAATCAACAGTAAATATTATTACATTTCTATTTAAAGTACTGCAAAATTTTTAATTCTTACGAAAAAAGAAACAATGACTATTAATATTCTATCTTAATGCGAACCATACGATTGTTTTACGTTTAATAATTCTTCAAAATGATGTAGCGATGCCGTGACAGCAGCACGCATTTCTATTTCAACATTAAGTTTCTTTTTTTTTAAATTTTTTATTTAAACTTTGTTATACAATTAGTTTCGACAATTATGTGAAACATTAAGTTTTGATCGATATTTTGATTTTAATATCGCAAGTGCGGAAAATCCTACTTCACACAAATGACAAATATGATGGCGCAAACGGTAGTAATACACGCAAAGCTTTATTGCCTACTTCAGGGTATTCATCTTTAGTGTTGAACCTAAATCCATCGGTGAGAATGTAGAAAACTTCATTTTTAACGAAGAATCAGATGAAAATATCGATAACCCGAAAGTACCCAAATAAAGTATAATCTTACATTATAACTGTATGCGAAATTATTGTTGTTTTTAAAATATCATTATTTACCACGCGGCTCGTCCTAGGGGAGGCGCTCCACACAATTTGGGACCGCTGGCGTATAATATACAGAGTGCAACAGAAAGTTCTGACACTCTCACGTTACGTAATTTGTTGTGCCATCGTCGAATATAATAATATTATCTGTTACGTTTCGTATGCTTATAAATAACCGATCGGTTTTTTTCTTTTTTAGTTTTTCGTTAAAACCGTTTTAATTTCCTCACTCAGACGTCCAGTAGCTAACTGGAGATCTACGGTCGTGTTCGATTCGAGTAATATTATCCTACCCAGAACACGGATGATAAAATTAATAATGTAAAAGTATCAATTTTTATACCGGGGCCGTATATTTTTTCATCCGCAACATTCAATTTACGGGATTATATTAATACGCGTACGTCCATTATTATCTCTTACGTTCGAAAAATTATACTAGTTTTTATTTTACCGGCACTTTAGACATTTTTTTTTCTTTCCCGATCGCAATACGTTTGTTTTTTCCGATTGAAGTAGCGTGGTGAAAAGAAACGGTTTACGGACACGAATCAAAGGAACAGGGACACGGTTTCTTAGACGCGGCAAAGGATTTGCGACCGAATCGATTCCTTTGTGCTCCACAGCTGTATTCTTATAGCTTCCTGTGTACAGTGTACGAGCGAGTAGACTCGACGATCGCCGTCCGATGACCAACTATTATAAAATATTTTATGATTATCGTAAGCACGTGCTTATACGGCGCTGTCCACACGAAACATTGTATTATTCGTCGGCCGGAATGAGTTGGAGACGAATGGCGAAATCGTTGGTTTTTCGAGTGTACATAACGTTACACACGCCACTCGATAGTCGTCATTCCACGACCGACCTGAACAATGTATATGTTACAGTTAAAACCCGAAATTCGTCAAAACTAGTTTTAACCAGGATTTTAACGTCGATACTAGTATATTTGTATTGATTGTTTAACAAGGCAAACTATTGTGGTATTAAGAGTTATGTAGCATTTGTACTTTTTCTTTACACAATCAGCGATTTGTTTCACACCTTGATTATTATTTGTATTTCCCATACAGCCGTTTATTATCACCTCCTCATCCACTAAATCAGAGGTTCCCAAACTTTTTTCCCCCGTAGACCACTAGCTAATTTTTTCTGTTTTTCGTAGACCCCCTGGTATTAAATTTTCATTTAAATTCACCAATGTGTTGATAGCTTTACAGTCATTACACGGAACAACTCAGTTCAATAAGGGTTTGCTGTGGAGTAAACAGTTTTGAAATAAAAAAGTGATAAGTTTGTTTTTATATACACATTTCTTTAATAATGACAATATTTATTAAATTTTTTTAATTTAAAAATTAGATCTAATAACATAAAAAAAACTTTAATGGAAGGGGTGAGTCTGATGCGTTAATATTAAATTTTCAATATTTGGCTTCAAATTAGTCAAGTTTAACCTTAAATCTCCTGTATCAGTTATTTCCAATCTGTTTCTCTTTTTTGTTAGAAGATTGGCGACCGTGCTAAAACTTATTTCCACAAACGTACAGTTATTCCGACGGTCAGCGCTGATATCATGTTTATCGTAGCATGGATAATATACTATTATTGGTATATTTAATCTATGATCGTAGTCATTAGTGACACGGTGGTTAGTTAATAATTATGAGTTATGACCTATACATTTACGTTTGAATATTTATCGTGTGATTTAATTTAATTTAATTTTTAACATTCTGATATTTACACTCGTTAGTCATTACTCATTAATCATTATCAATAGTCATTTTTCGTTCACAATATCGCACACGTGTATACATAAAAATTACAGTGCATAGTTAATAATTCTCGTGGATTCCTATTTATATCTCATGCACCCCCCCATTTTTTTTCTCGTTGACATAGACCCCTTGCCGGTCAGAATCGACCCCAGGGGGTCGATATAGACCACTTTGGGAACCTATGCACTAAATATTATAAAATAAGTAATTTGGTAGTAAATAATAAAATTATTTACAGGTCTGAATTTAGTTGTTGTAAAGAAGTATTTATTACTGTCAAAACAAGTTCCTGACAATCAAATTACTCTTCGCGCAGCCGCAACAAAATCATTTGTTTAGGGATCAGGGCAAGGATTTATAAGGTGTACTTGTAAAAAGTCGTGCGAGACAAATCGCTGTTTTTGTAAAAAACAAATAATACTTATTTTAAATTGAATTTGGTTTTTGTTAAAATTGTACTTTAAAAATAGGATCAATATATCGAAGTTCTGTTTAATTCTCCAATTTAACTAGTTAAAACTAGTTTTGACGAATTTCGGGTCTCAACGGTAACATATATTATACGTGCACCGCTGCGATTTTTTCCCTTACGTTCGCACCCCGACAACTAGCGCTCACCAGTCGTTTGAAGTCGTGTCTGTCTATCAGGAGCGCACACCACTGGGGCGGGCGTATCGTAAACGATCCGCTCAAATAAAATACTTTGATCACAACCAAGCACGTGATCTTACCCGCGGATGCGCGGGAGGAGCGGCCATTCGCGGGCAGTGAGCCGTAGACACGAGTCGGTGCGGCGACACATACATGTACACAAAGGACCGCAGAGGCAATTAACGCGTCCCTTAGAGAACGTGTGCCACTCAACGTCACAAAAGCCATCGCCGTTTTGCGCGCACGGTGACGGGTGGGGATCGTTATTAAAAACCCCCGTCGCGCGTCCTCTTAACCCTCCGAGTGCAGTGACTTATATCGCGCGACCGCTTTACCCCGCGCAAGCCCTTGGAATCATCTACGCACCGACATCGCGTCGGCGGATTAAAGTTTCTCGCCGCCGGACAGTGGCGATCGGTGGACGGACGAAAAAACCACCTTCACCAAGCCCACCCGTTGTCGTCGTCAGGGCCGTCCCGAAGGGGGGGTTTAGGGGGTGTCCCCCCCAAGTGCACAATATGTATATGTCAGTTGGCATATTGATACATTAAGTATTTGAGTTGGCATTCGGCAAATTATAATTTACTTTATACAAATTTTCTAAGCATTCGTAGAACAATTGGATTATTTTAATAACAAATGATAACTGATAAGGAACTGTTATGCACTGACGACTGTAATTTATATTTATAGAAGTAATGAGAAAGCTTTTGATGTTGACTCGTCTAACGTAGACATCGAATGAGCGATAAGAATCTAAAATTGTTTAATTTATAGTATACTGTCAGTATTGAAAAAAATGTTTTTGAGTTGGTAATTTAATATAAATTAATGTATCTCACCCCCCTCCCCTTATTATTTTGTTCGGGACGGCCCTGGTCGTCGTCGTCTCCGTCCACAAGAATCCGGTACACCGCAGCCCACCTGCTTACACTCACTCGCGTACGTGGGAGATAGGACGAAAGAGTGTATATCGTGCAGGGTAGCGCTTGGGGGGCGGTCACGGTACATTAACTTCGACACCAAAAACCTTTCTTATGTTCGACAGACAAATACATTTATTTATATATATTTATTTTTATTTATATGTTTATCATTTCTATGAATGTCAATAATATCAGAGAATAACTCTTATTTATATTGTACATATGTGTACATATGTGTAATTTGGATATTGACGGAAGAATAGTAACATAATATGTATATTATGCAGATGACACTTGCTTACTCTATTGTGGAGACTCTTGGGGTGATGTTAGTACCAAAGCAACTCGAGAATCCAAAATTGTTGTGGAATTTCTAAAACGCAGAAGGCTATCTATTAATTATAAAAAAACTATGTTTATGAACTTCTCGACTAATAATGTTAAGGATAATTTTGATGAACTAATGTTACATTTCTGTGAAAATGGAACTTTGTGTAACGGCACGGTTTGTCAAAAATTATTTAGAGTATCTAGTACCCGATATCTAGGTCTAACGTTTGACAACCACACGAGATGGAATCTTCATGTGAATAACATAGTCATGCGTCTTCGAAGTCTAAATTAGAGTTTCTATAAGTTACGTAAAATTGTATCTGTTCATATCATGAGAACTGTATATTTAGCTCTATATCAAGCAATATTCCAATATGGTCTGTTACTCTGGGGAGGACTCTCGGATAACGCTCTTAAACCTTTATTGCTTCATCAACGTCAGATAGTGCGCATATGTTTACAAAAAACAAACTATGTTGGATCAACCAAGTTCAACTTTAGGGAGCTCAATGTATTACCAGTTGACCTTTTATTCAAAAAAATGGCTATTTTGTGGGTGGTTAAACACCTAGATCGGTGGTTTGACAAAAATGTTTTCAATAAAAAAAGAACTTTTCGTTCATTTGATGCTAAAACATCACTTTTTAAAAAATCAGTTGGTCAAAAGTTTGTTGATTTTCTTGGTCCTTTTTATTATAATTATATGCCTTTCACTTTAAAAAAAAATGTTAATATTAATTATAATTATAATAACGCTAAAAAATTAATTGTTGAATGGCTGCATGTATCGTTAAATGTAACTTAGGTTTAACTTTATGATAATTTATTATTATAACTTTGTTTCTTTTTTCTTCTCTCTCTTTCCATATTGTATAACTACGCAATTTGTGTTTTAAATTTATTTTTATTCTAAACATATGTAACAATTGTAATTCCCTATCTTCGCCACAAGCTTAGCTTACAGAAGATAGGTAATTCAAATGTATAAATTAATGTATAATTGTATATTTTTTTTAAAAAATAAAAAAAAAATAATATGTTTACGTATACTCCTTTCCTGTGTACGGTGTGCGCTGAAGTTCAGGTCTTGTGTATTATGTACACAAGGCGTCCACGTTTCACGAGAGCAATAACAAAAATGATGTTCGGGAATAATAAAACTTATTTCGTATTGTTTATTACGTTTTATTAGCAGTCAGTCGGTTTTTCAAATTTATTTGACGTCAATATTTTGGTTATTAATTATTTCACCGTGGCTTATGATAGATTTCTGGACGAGTACCTATACACGTCATCACCATTTGAACACGGTGTGCAAACAATGAAAATCGAAATTAAAGTGTTGTATAATATAATAGTGTTCTTATACTATAGAATCAGGCGTCTAAGCGTGTGTAATGTTTGCCAAGGATATTTTTCAAGTTGAAAAATTACTTTTGGAGAGATGTTAAACAATGCTGGGCTTAAAAATCTAAAATGTACGGTTTATAATAATGTATAAAATGTAAACATTTTATGACAAAATCCATTCGTTTTGCGCGTACGCAAAATATTTGACAGACGTAGTACATACTACACGTGACAATTATAGTATGTCATAAAATAATCGTTTCCCGTATTGTCTTCGAAACCACTGATACAAATGAATGCGTTCAACGACAAAACTAGCTACTGTGGATTATTTTACTGGTTTGAAAAAAAAAAAAAAATGATTAATTGCATTTATCTGTAATCGAAATGCAAACAGGACATTGGAAAAAAACCATGCCCCTGCTGCGAGCTTGTACGAACTCGGAAAAAATATAATATAGAACACCATGTTGAACCGTCCAAATATAACGGAAAAAATATCGGTGTATATAAAATAAAATAAAAATAGAGGATGCATAATATATTAATATGTATGTGGAATCGAAAGAAAAGTGGTCATTGCGTTACACGTGGACGTGAGCCAATTTTAAATTCTTGAAAATAGCATCTATACCTAACTGCATTATACAATGCACATAGACACACACTACATACACGTACACGCATGTGTATAAAATATCTAAAACAATTTTCCGAATCCATCAAAGACGGATTTCGAGCGTCTAGTGTTTATTGTTGAAAAAAGACAAGTCATAGCATACAATAAAAACTGGCAGTGTCACAAGTCAAATATTGTAAAATTTCCAGAAACTCGTAAATGTAGTGAGTGGGTATGGTGGATCTCTCAAAACGTAAATGAAAAAAATTTAAGCTTTGAATTATTTTTCATTTACGATATAGGTACACAATAAAATATAATGATATGAAGGGAAGTGAAAAAAAATGAAGATTTTATTAACTTAAATTCCTTTTGTGAATGTTATCTTATATTGTCGACTACCTAATACTTAAAATGATTTCAAATTATTTTCAACTGTTGACTACACGCATATAAATATTCGTTAAAAATGTAACCGAACTGTATATTATAAGTCTCAATGTCAATATGTTCATCAACAACGACAATGGATTTTCCGATAAAATTGGGCTTTGTACCAACACCAATGTGTCTTTGCGAAAAACGATCCAATGTACATTGAACGGCATGCCAGTCAAAAGCGCATTTATCAGCCTTTCTGGGTAATACATTTCCGAACATTATTATTAGCCTAAAGGCTATATAGCCGTATCGGAGTGAAAGGATCGTACGTAAAGCACGCGCGTATAATGTGCATGTACTTTGCTGGAGTAGTATTATAGCACCTGTATGGTGTATATAACGTATATAACCTACCAAAACGCATTATGAGTAGTATTCGAAAACAGGGTAGCGCGCACATGCACGGTACTCCCGCTCGTTGTGTTAAACACGTTATAATAATTAGTATATGCAGAGTGTCCCACTGGAATCTACACAGAGCCATAAATCCCGTGTTAATAGAGAAAATCAAATTATGATCAGCCCTGGGCATAGTAAATTTTATTGACAATAGATTGGTAAATATAAGTGAATTATTAGAGAAGTTAGAAAATAAACTATTTATTTTATAGTGTTTGTGAAATTCGGAGAAAGCCATTTTATAGGGCTTATTTTTCTAAAAATGTTGATGGTTCAACTTTCCGTTTTCGTTGGATTCATAATTTTTATTAATTTTTTTAGTTAAAAATTAAATAATATCAATTATTATCACCTCGTCATTTTTTCGATAAGGTTTGCTGATAATATTATAATTATTTAAACTAGAAAAATTATGAAAAACAGAGAAGTTAATGAAAATTGAAGTTAAACCGTCAAAATATTCAGAACAATAATCTCTATAAAATAGCTATCTTCAAAATGTATACAAGTTATATAGTAAAAAGTTAATTTGTTAACTTCTTTGATAATACACTTATATTTACCAAAATATTGTCAACAAAATTGCTTTTGCCCAGGGATGCTAATAAAAAAAAAAATAGAATTTGATTGCTGAAACAGATATTGCTCTTTGTAAGACCCGGGGGACACCCTGTAGAAATGGGTGAGACTTCGGTCGGGCGAGATACAGGGACGGTTGAATATTGTTGTATTGATCTTTTGAACTTGAAATCATCACTCTTGAAAAATAATTCTTAGTGGAGAGGTCTGGTGGATCAGCTTATACTTTTAAAGATGGTCGATTAGTAGAATCAAATTTCTTAAAAATGTAGGTTCAACTTTTAATAGAAAATTTCAAGTGCCTGTAATCAGCACAAACTTCATTAAAATATCACGAAAATTATATAATATAGTCTAATGGAATAGTACGTGATAAAATACTATGCGGTGCCCAGTACGAAGTTTGGATCTCGGTTGAAGTTTTATCTCAATTTTTCGGAAAACCGATGAGAAATTCAAGGAAATGAACCCCTCAAAGGATCAACTAGACATCAATTCCTAACAAAAACCATTCATAATTTTTATGCACAGCCAGGCCAAAGAACAATATTAAAACGCACAAATGATAAAACCAACATATTTCTCGTTTCACTTAGAATCTAATAGTTCACCTACTGGTTTTTTCTACTGCGCCAAAGAAATCGATTTATTATTTGTAGAATTTAAATTATAAATTAGACAGAAGTCATGTCCAATTTGGAAAAGTTGGAAGTATTGAGGTGTGACCAAACCAAATGTTCAACTTCTATAAGTGCAATATAGTATTTCATATGAATGCAACGAAAACAAGATTATTATTACGTTTCATACTTTTCGGCTATAAAGCCTACGACCAAGTTTTGCGGGACATTGTATCGCTGCTGGCGTATATCGTTATTCATTCAGGTAAGCGAATAACATTGCTTATTAATTATACGATTGAGTAGGCTTGGTTCGATGAACAATAATTAACATAAACATAAGATGTTCGTACATACATTTATTCCGTATGGGTACAGTGTCTCTAATCAATTATCGAGAACGCTCCTTCCACAGGAGTAAATGCGATAGTTCGAATTAAGATAATTTCTGTTAGCTTTTCTCATTCTACCTACTCCGTTAAGTCTTTAATCACTTCTACTAATTTCTATCTGATTTCCATCACTATTTCACTGAGACTCCATCGTACCATTTTCTCTTACTACTTCGTTTAAATATGAAGTGTTTATACAACATAAACATATATATTTATTCCTTTTTCATTTTTGGGTGTTTTATTTTTATTTTTTTTGTTTCTTGTAGTGAAATATTACAGTAACGCGATAAAATAAAACATTTTTTATTTTTATATTTTAAGAACTACAATACTTCTATTCAGATTGAAATTTAAAGGTATACAAACATAAATATTATAATATACACGGTAATGTGAGTAATGCAAGTTGTTTGCGATAATTAAAATAAAAATCGTACGGTCAAGTGATTGGTCATTATATAGTATGATAGTAGACTGCTGGATCGCTCGATATTGATGTAAAAAGTAAAAAGATGATTAAATATAAGTACACCATAGAAGTATTTATCTGTAGTGAACAGAAAACTCGGAGGGTGCTGGTATGCGATTCTATAAAAGTGTGTATGCCAAAATACCCTATGGTAAATGTAGTTTCCTTAATAGTGCTGTAAGGAGAGAAATGAGAGGAGTAATTAAAGAAGAAAGCTCGGACAGAACATTTATTTACGGATGCTACATCAGGTATTTCGCAAGCCACATGTAATGTGTGGACTTTATTTTTCAGTTCTACGGTGAGTTGGAAGTGGAGAGCGGTTGTTCGGGTCCAGGTTGTCTTCACGTTAATATTTCTCTGCGCCGGTTAGTAAAATATTGAAAGTAATAGTAACCGTTTTCTTATATTTTTTTCTTCAAAGTCACTCCCGGGTCAGAACATTTTTAAACGCACACTTCATATTCGTACCGGGAATCGTGACGCCAAACGTTTGCGGTCACGGCCATCAGATCGGAACGGGTCGGACGAGGAGGGAATTGAACAGGGAAAAAAAGTATAACGCAAAAAGTCAGAATATGTGCGGCAGTGTCGAAACCGGAACCCAAAACGAATAGAAACGCCGGTCACTCATTTCGATAACGATCGATTCGAACGGTAATTCCGTTGATGGACCGTTGGATTGACAACTCGAGTTATGAATCATACGTACGATATACATATTATATATACGTGTATGTGCACAGCGTATACACACCCGAGTGATCGGCCTAGACCAGGGGTGGCAAACCTTTTGAACACTACGTGCCGAAAATTACCTTTTATTTTTGCTCGAGCGTGCCATGAAAAATATTTTGTTATATTCATTATTGTAAAAAAAAAATATCGTTATTTGATTGTATAATAATGTATTAGTATAAAAAAGTTAGTCAGTTTCTTAAATCAGATTTTATAAAATTCATTTCTGTAAATAGTGACTCGTATGAATATGTTTAAGAAAAAATAGACAAAATTAAATAACAAAGCTAATGCTACTATTTTTAAAGTGGAATAATCTTTTGGAATTTCATTCCACACATTCAAAATCTTGTTCCCTATGTTTTGTTATCGATTTGACTATAGCCCTATTACGCTGAATTTCTTCTAATTCATTTCTCAAAATACCGAATTTTTTTTCACAAAAATATTTTAATTTTTCGCGTGCCTTCAAAATATTTTGTCGTGCCACCTCGGACACGCGTACCATGGATTTGCCATCCCTGGCCTAGACCAAGGGTCGGCAATTAATTTCTATGGCGGTCCAGATAATCTGAAAAAAAAATGTTCGGGGGCTATAAAAAATTTAATATAATACTAATAATTTCACAATTTTATTATTAAAAGTTTAATGAGAAAAATGACAGTTTTTTAAAATTTGTTATTCTTGGTGAAGAAGTGAATCATGTGCTGAGAGTTTTCAAGGCGGAGAGCAGTTAATCTTGAACGATAATTATTTTTTAAAAACGTCATTTTTAAAAATAATTTAATATAATTTGTTTTGTTACGTACTACTTAGGTCACAACTAACAATTTATTGCAGTAATATTACTCGTTACAGTAACCGTAGTGCCGAAATAATAGAATGCGCTTTCACGCAGTGCAGCCCGGAAAACTCATTCTTAGACGACTTAAGTTCTACCACCCTCCAAGGCAGCCGCTGGGCCGGTGATTTTAATTTTTCCCCGCAAATGACGGAGAATCCCCTTCCGTTACCGGTAGGAAAATAGCTTTTTCGATGCTAGTGGACCTGGGATCATAGTCGACAGTCGTCCCTTGTCTATAGGTACATGTCTACAATATCTTCAACACATAATCCTTCAACTGAACACCTAAGGGATTTTTAGAGAAATCGGAATACCTCGGTAAAATTCTATATTCGGAAACGTGGTAAACGTCACGTTACTCGACCTACTTCGAGTCATTGCAGACACATTGATCTGCTCCGATCATCGAGGATCATAAAAGGAACG
This sequence comes from Periphyllus acericola, assembly GCA_949715065.1. Lineage (NCBI taxonomy): Eukaryota > Metazoa > Arthropoda > Insecta > Hemiptera > Aphididae > Periphyllus > Periphyllus acericola. The sequence continues at coordinate 31,833,496 of OX454267.1, read as the reverse complement.
TAACGTAATGTAGGACAGGTTTGTATCCCTTATGCAATCACCTGAAATAACAGTCGAAGTGGTTCTTTGTACAAAATATCTTAAAGTCCTTAAAAACGAAAAAAATACTAGTTTACCACAAGTATTACTTGGTCAGTGAAAGAGACTTTAATATCTAAATTTACCCTCTCGAGCATCCACGGAGAAGAACGGTCCGGGTTGGAAGTATAGCCTTACATAGAATGAACGATTTGGCCATAATCTTGGTCGCAATGTTAATCTAATTCTGTCAGGAAATACTGTTGAAGTTGGGGAATTTTGCCAGCGCTTCAATTGGTGTTACGGAGTGGATGAATAACTAATGTAGGTCTTGAATTTTACGCTGTCGCGAAATTTTATCCGTTCCATTTTATAAGTCATTTTACTTGATTATTCTTACTTTACTTACTATTAATATTAATTTTACTCGTTTATCATTATTCGTACTATTATTTATATTGAGACTCCATTATACTGAAATCTATAAATTAAAGAAAAAAAAAAGAAAGTAAATTTGGTAGTGGTTATATTCCGTGTGAAAAAAACGAGTTAGTTGTGTTAATTTGAGTATCTTCATCGGTACGGTCATGGTCGTTTTGTATGAATAATTTATGAGACGAAGTTGCTAAACGGTAAGTATTTACAGCTTTAATTTTCCGCAAAATTATATTTTTTTTTCTTTTATCGCTAGTAAAGGGGAAAATAATGGTTCTTAAACACTTATTTTTTTTTAATAAACAGCGCTGTTTATAGGCAAATTAGCTGCACCGTCCGTGACCGATTTCCATAAGATGTTAATTTCATCACGCATTATCTTCAAGTCGGCGTACACTTAAAATCTCAATGTAATAATTTTTCGTGAACATATACCACACAAACTTTTGATTAACAAGTTTCGAATGTTTGATTTGCAGCACAAAACCGTTCGCGTTTATGCTTTATTGTAATGCGTTTTCAAATCGTAACGTAATCAAGTGGAATAGGTTTTGGAAAAATAAATAAATTATGAAATCGTATTGACATAATATATTGAACGCGAAATATGACAAACATTTATTCACGTGTGATTTATGAACGAATCGCTGTTTATATGATTTCAATCGATTTTCAATTCGTAATGAAATTACAGAACACTGGGCGAAGAAAGCGTACAAAAACAAATCACTGGTGAACACACTCGTATGGAGATTTAAGAATTATAATATTATGTTCAGTGGAATAAAATGTAAAAACAGTTTCACGTTGCCACGCGAAATTCTCGGTGATACGTGGCTATCGAGCGTTATTCGTCCGTCGCCGTCTAGCTGTTCGAACAAAATAATGGTGAAGAGTCATGTAATAATGTTATAGCCATTAATTATTTGTGTAGTCCTAGAGTATTAGCAGGCTTTCAAAGAATAATATGAAAACAGTTTTTTTTTCAACAGCTTACTCGACGAATTTATCATTATTTTCTGAGAGAATCGAAAAAAAAACCTCCGTACAGTATATTTGTCTGAAATCATATTATTTGGTGTCATATTATGATCATTAATTTTTTCCGTTTCTTTTTTCGTTTTGTAAAGTTTTAATGAGCCGCATAAAAATAATAAAACTCAATTATATAGTTGAAAAACGTAACGTAACTAAATCGTTAAAAGCGTTCCTTTGCTTTAATTTTATTCGCTGACACTTTCCGAAGAACAATGGATGAAATAAGTTAGTTTTAAACTTTCTTACATTATGAAAGTGTTAACATTAATAATTAAATAAAATACAGAGAGTTTTAATGAAATACGTAAGATTCTGAATACTATATTTATACTTATCAAATTTGCTTATTTAAATTTAAAATTTATTTAAATTTTACTGGAATTCGTTGGCAGGATAAAATCAATAGCGTGCGAAAAAAAAATTAATTTAAATACAATTAGCCGTCGAAAATGCAGTATTTTGATTAAGCTTGATAATTAAATATTTTCATGAACCGAATTTAGGTGAAACTCGCGTAGCAACCAGCTTAGCAAATACTCTTAGTGTCTACCTATCGAATATCTACAAGTGTATACTTGATTAGAGTTTACAATTAATTTAACTCTAGACCGTTCAGAACGGTGAATAATATTGATACCCCCACGATTCGAATTTAGTATACTATACGTGCAGTGTTTACTACGTCACCATCAACAATATATTCAATATTGTTCACGTTGTTTCCTTTTTAAAATGCCCGAAACGTAATACTCGTATATGCTTGTAAATTATAATCAACGGTTTTCTCAAAAAATCGTTCGTTTCTAAATTTCTCAAATGTTTAGCTTTTAATTAGCTTCGAATAAACAAATACCAACAATCTTATCTATCAAATAATAAAATGTTTCGAATTATTGTGATTAAATAACAAAAGTTACGGTTCATAATACACCATGTGCTCGGTGTTAAGAGGCTGATTGAAATGAACGAGTACAATCGACAAATTGGAAATTTACTGACCGCGGAAATTCCACGAATCTGAAAAAGATTCGACCATTGTTGGCGTACCTACAGTCATAGGCGCAATTTCAATAAAAAAACTGAGGGTGCTTAAGCTCTGTATTTACTGGGCATATAATTTATATTAAAACTATAAGGATTGAATAGCTTTAATTAGCAAAAATTTGAATAAAAATGAATACAATAAGTATTAAAATATACAAGTACAAAAGTTCAAGTTTATATAAGATTTATTCGCCTATCTTTTTCTGCAAATCTATAACTTTATTAACATTTATTAATTTTGTCAATTTTTTTTCTATATACAATATTGACAAATTTGTTAATCTGTCCCGCCCCATTGAAACTCTAAGCAGTCTAAGCCATGTCTTTATCTTACGTAAAGCAGAAAATGATCGTTCACATGTGGCAGAACTAATTGGTAGTGTAAGTGCCACCTGAAATTGATTTGGTCTTCATTACTATTTTATAATTAATATTAGAAATATCAAATAAGGTAGGTAGCAAAAATGGGTTAATAAATTACTTGTAACAGTTTGTATATATTTGGATATACATTTTTTTCTATTATAGTTTTTAATTACATTAAATCAAAATCTTTGTTTATCTGTTTTAAACAATTTTTTGCTACCATCATTTCTGCCTTGAGTGATGCAACTTCAATATTAAATAAACCCTAAAATTGTATACTATGTAATGTAATGCTATAAACATACAATATTGTTAGGTAGAAAGTTATTTTTACTTTAAAATGGTTAATAAACGGCTGACTTTCATCAAAGTCCATCAGAAAAAAGTTGTCAATAGCGGAAGCCAATAACAAACTTTCATTAGAAAAACGTCTTTAAGTTGATTATTACAGTATCAAGTATGACAAAATATACTTTATTTTATCGAGTCGGTGCTGAACGTGATAATTATATAACTGTCCGCGATGACCGGGTTTAGTAGAAAATATATATAAATTGGGAAATAATAATTAATAGTGTTCTATAAATATATTTGAATTCGACAAAATGTGAATTGTCGTCTGTCGAGTAACATTGTTTTCATTTATATTTCATTACAGTTTTTTACGCTAATAGTCAAATGTCTGATGACAGGAGATTTTTTTTTTTTTGTAAAACTAAGTTTTTGATACATAAATACGAACATTATTTGAGGGTGCTAATTGTAAAATTGGGGGTGCTAATACCCCCTAAGCCCCCCCCCCTATTTACGCCTATGCCTACAGTAGTATATAGCGTAAAATTGCACGAGTTATGTGTACCGAAAAAATCTCGATTTATACTCGTATAATACCAGCGCACACGGTCACGTGGACACTAATGATAATCGTAATAATCATAATGCAATTTTACAGGCGGTTATATAGTGCTGTACAAATATAATTTACCACCACGAGTGCCGTGCGCCATTTAAATGCTCGTGACACAATGATGTGTGATCGGGCTGAAACTTTTAACGGATATGCATATTTAAAGCCGACGCCGTGTCACACGGCACGCGGAAACAAAATGTTATGTTTTATAGAACAACCGTGATGACGGCGTACACCTACATTATACACGTGCTGTAGTGCACCTGAAATCAAAACAGAGTACGTACACACGTGACGTCATCGGGAAAACACATAAACATTAATAGACAATACATATATTGTTTTTCCAGGGCCGTCCTTAGGATTTGCGAGGCCCAGGGCGAAAATACTTTAAACACCTTTTAAATTCCTTAAACAACCTTAAATCACTTGTACAAAAATTTGGTAGGTACCTCAGACACCACGACGAAAATGAAACCAATTTTAATACTTTTTTCAAACTCGAGGCCCCAAATTTAAGCAAAAAGTGCGAGGCCCACGGCCTGGGCCCTGCTCCCCCCCTAAGGACGGCCCTGCGTTTTTCGCACCTCTGTCCGCGTGAAAGCAAAGTTATTTACAATAATCGTCGTCGATGCGCGGAGTATAATAATGATTTTTCACGACATAATAACCCCGGCACGTAATCGAACACGGGCGTCACGCAGCACTATTAGTCGCCAACGTCGAGAAAACCATCGCAGCAAATGAATTAGGCATGCCGAAAATTGTACCGAAGGTATGTAAACGCGTCGGCGCTAATCACGTTTATCGTTACGTCATTATCATAATACTTTATTCGGTACACTTTCGATATTGTATCGGTTCGCGCGTGAAACCAACGTATATGCACGCGTGCCTAAGCGACGTTCGTTTAGATTCATTCTACTAGGCAATGCAAGCCCGAAAATCACGTCAAATTGTTTTACAATTTTAACTAACCGTTTTATTTTAATGTGATAAAATAATTCGTTTTTTTTTTAAAATTAGTGATCCGCGTTGGTTAATATAACACTTCTAAACATCGAACAGTAAAAACACTATTTTAAGCAATTTCAGTGTTTTTTTTTTATTCATTATAAAAATATAAAATGTATAAAACAATTCGATCCTTTTTATAAAAAAAAAAAGCTATTTAAAATTATGTTGGTGAGTGACGTATCCAATGTTCTCGAAGTGATCCGTTGTTTCAAAAAGGTTGGAAACCACTGGTTTAGAATAATGGAAGATTGGTCCTACATCGAGAAATACTACGTGGTAACGGATAGTTTTGTAATATACGAGACTTCATTTGAAGAATCAAAATGTAAGCACGTGCGAACTATTTTGTTATGAGCCAGACTTGGCAAGTCTGACATATTGCGAAAATGTCCTCCTCTATCGTCGGAACACTTCAAAATGTTGATTAAAACTGTTTTAGGGAATAAGTGATGCACACTTAATGAAGATTTAAGAAATTATTTTTGACATTTATTTATTAAGAGAACAACAATAACTGATAGCCCGATATGTCATGACTCATGAGCATTTCTTCCGGTCCATAGCTACAGTGAAGTAATGTGCATGTCTTATTTATAATAGACACTACGTCCATATTTATACAAAATATGTGGGCGTAGTTAAAAGTAGTGGTACGATAAGATAGAGAAACTTCGTACCTTGCGATGCCTGTCTTTCGTTATTTTATGATTCGACTTACAACTATATGTTTTCTTATAAATTAAATAAACGAAGGAATAAAAGTCTATTCACTATCGAGACCGTATTGGTGTTACTCGATTTATTTCAAATAGGCAACCAAAGTACGTTGAAATAAGTTTGGCGCGTGGAAATATGTTATTTCCCGGCTCTTGTCGATTTCATTGCGCTGTGTGCCGACCCGGTGCGAAGGAGAAGGATAGTAATTAATGACGTCACGCGACGTACAACGAGTTGTGCACGAAAACTTTATACCTACGTATACGTAGCGTTTGTACACATCGAGATCGTTTCTAAACTTTCTAGACGTACATCCGCACGCGTGTCTTGGGCGTATTATTATATGTAATGCGTACCTACACCGGGATAATAGCTAGCAAGCACATAGCACTCAAAAACGTAACAATAACGGGCACGTGTAGATTATGAATGATTCGTTTTTTTATTATTAATAATAACTATAAAAATAACAATTACAACCAATGCTTGGAGGCTTAACAAACTGCACAAAACTATATACCTGATTTAAAAACAAAATGACTCGTGTTAGGAGGGCAGATAATCTAGTGCCAACAGAATTTATTTTCTTACTAATTGCTAATGATATTGGTTAATTGTTTCGTTTTAACCGTTCAACAGATTTCGACTCCATATTATTATTCGTAGTGAATCGAAACATATCCCGAGTCCCTAAATAAGCATTTAATAGACATTTCATAATTTTCGAAACATTTTTTTTTTTGTAAAAATTGGAACATTAAAAGTTACCTTATTTAAAAACTGAGTTCTATACTACTATACTATTATTGTTCTGTACTATTATACTACTATATCTTTAGAAAATATAAACTGATCCATCTGACCTCTTTCACTGAGAATGGTTTTTTTTTTTTTGAGAGAGCAACGGTACATTGCAGACTTCAAGGTTATAAGATCTATCTCTGTATCTCACCCACGCCTTAAGAGTTTCGTCCGTTATTTTTGTGTTTGTTCACCATGGTCTTATCACGAGTTCACTACCTACGAAAAATCAACAGCCGAATGGTCGGCAGGGAAACGGTTAATGTTACTCGATTGTGTTATGCGTAAGACATATTATCCATGTATAATATACAATACAATATATACATATATATACATATATGTATATATTATAATATATTATTATTATTATATATTATAATATATACATATATACTTTTCACTGTCGTCGAGTGTCTGGGCTTTACACGGAGACATTGGCACAATACGCACACACACACGAGCGAAATGCCCCTCTGACAACGATTTAGTTGTCACGGTAAAACCGTAGACAAAGTCATAGAGCCCACCGATTCTGCTTTTATTGAAATGTAAACGCAGTATCTACCATGATTTTTTTACTATGGTCTCATAATGAACTTACCATGACAACCAAACCGCTGTTATTTTATTCGTTCGTACTTTTCGCTTGACGTACAGCGTGCCGTTTTAGACAAAATGTTTGCAAAACCCCTATTACAACATATAAGATCGTATCATTTTATAACGATAAAATAACATGATACGATGTAACATAGATTTAATTTTCGGTTAAGTTAAAAACATTGCAAGTAAGATAAAGACATAAAGAAGTATTTAAAATGAGAATATAAATTAATATTGTGAAAATGTGCATTAAATTAAATACAATTAAACACTTATATTTTTATAATATTACTTTAAAATGGAGTTTGAAACCTATTTGATGTTTAATAGGGCCATGGGCAACCAAGCTTAAGGGCCGAAAAAGTTAAGGACATAAGCCTTTGTTTAGACCACAGGTTGATTCAGGACTACGCACGGCGTAATAGCTGGAATACGCGCGTCACAGCGTATAATAATGGTTGTTTGGCCCCATGAAAACACCGATTTGGATTTTCCGAGAAAAGTAGCGAACTACCGGAGCATGAGGATGAGGAGAAGAAGGTGAAGGAGGACGAGGACTCGGCGTTCGTTACTTATCAACTGTCACGGGCGAACAGATATCAATTTCGTTTATTGTTAGACCTCGACCCGACCCTTTCCCCCTTTTAACTCCGCTCTCACTCGCTCTCTCTCTATCTCCCTTGCTCGCTCTTTTTCTCTCCTTCACCAAAACGTTAGCTGGTCCCCTACTCTGCCAACGTTTTACTCTCTTCCTGACCCGCTCATCCGTTCATCATTGGATAGACACACACTCACACACGCACCCGTCTGAATGGTTTTTTCGCGGCACGACCAACGTCAAACCGGCGCCGAACTTTTATCCCTTGTACTTTTGTATAAAAGCTTTTCGGCCCACGCGTGCTCCTACACCGACCGTCCGGTCCCGTCATCAAGCGTTTCAACGTATCTCCCGTCGTCTATAAAATGCGTACGTTTCTCGGAAAATAATATTAAAGTAAAGTTAGTAATTCGACCGTTTCGGTGACTGGTTGGGGACTGATGTAAAATGTGAAAACATCATTTATTAAAAAAATTATCATGTATTCGAATCATCGACTTTGTTGTGTTTGTTGAACTCGGATCGGTCAAAAACCTACATAAACGAAACTCAAACTCAAACAATCACTGTAATATAAAATGCACAGTTATAAAAAAAAACGGTTTTGAATAAATTAGTTGGAAAAAAATTATTCTTTTAATATTAAAATCAAATATATTGTGACTGTAAGGCTATATTATTATATCTGATTTTATCGGTCACTCTGAAAATTATCAATCGATAGAATTTTTATTTTATTTCAGCAGCACTGAAAAAAACTAACTGGATGACTTTTCGAGCTATTTTTATGCTGTATTTCGAAATAATATTTCGCTCGTCCTTCTGGTGGTAGTAAGATCGCATTCAGCACAATCGAAATTTCGCTTGAAACTGTATGGACCAAACATAGAAAAAATCTTGTTTTTGATTAATACCAAAAGATAGTTCGAATCATAGAGTCCATATATTGTCAAGGTTTCTTAAATGTTTCAGTGATTTAGTGGGGTCGTTAGATTTTGTGCGTCCGATTTTCTTACGCAGGCGTAAGGGTGCGTCTCCATTCCGTATAAATATCGTGAGATCGGATTCGATCAAAACTTTTTTGGAGGTGCACTTCAGCCAAACGTTTATGTTTGACCTTTTGCTTCGTGAATTTTTTTTATGCATTTTAAAAGGACCCATTATCATTAATTTACATTCTACTGAAATTATTAGATTCAATTAACGAAGTAAGAATATTTACAGTTACCGTAAAGACTAAGAACGAATAAATATCTAAAGAAAACCGTAGTAGCTGTAACTTTTAACTACTTTGGAGCCATTGAATCAAGACAACAAGATGAAAAGAAATGCAAATTCCGGTGCATAAGTGATTAACCTAATTAAAAAAAATAGCGTAGTGGCTTAAAAATTATTGTTTTTATGGTTTTCAAGCTTTTTTTAAAACAAATACGTATGTAAATATTGTACCTAGGTTCCAATAATGTAGTGTAATAATATTTGCTACTATATAATATTATAATAATTTTCTTTATATATCCTAAACGTGATTATTTTTTTAATTACAATCCTTAGTTTCAGAGAAAACGTGTGAATCACTTGTTTACGTTATTATCAAACAAAGCGATATCAGCTTTTGGAATAAAAAAAAGCAGATCAGAATGTCAATAGTTATTAATAGTCATAACATTGGATTGAATTTAAGAGTCTAAACTTCAGTTTAAAAAAGTTTAAAGTTCAAATGGAAAATATTTTTTTAATCAATTAAAACACAGTTTTGGTGTTGAACGAAAACAGTTATTTTACGGTATTAATAAAAACAACTTCGATTAGTATTTCTAATATTTCAATGTTAGGTTCAAACCACTGATGGAGTTGACCCAGCCACACGTACTCGATATTTTAAGATGCCAATTCGTGCTATGATGATCGTATTATATCGACCAACACCGCATCACAACATATGTACGTGATGACCAACCGTAGACGTCGTGTGATTTCTTTCCTCCTGCGGTGCAATATTGTTTCGATATTCAAGCTGATTCGACCAACATCCGAGAAGTGCTAGGCTTGCATAAAGTAGCCATAGAGTATAATACCAACGTGATATTTTAATTGTACATGTTTTAAACGTCAATAGCTATTCACGCGTACCCATACAGCACACTGAATCTTTTAGTTTCATCAACATTCGCAAATGGCGCGAATTCTATACATTATTCGTATGTCGTAGTAAATTTGAACGGTTTAATTGAGACCGACGAGGGCCTAAGATTTTTGTTGAAATGTATTCCAGTCGTACAAGGTGTTTAGACTCGCGTTCGGTTTACAAGTCTAAAATATTTTTTAACAAAACCACTTTGTCAAATACAAAAAAAGTGTAATTTTTCTAAGAAATTGAATATTTTTCCATTTCAAATAATATCAGGTAATTTGATTAATGACATATTTTTTGGTGTCCTCTATTCTATTAGATCCTACCGGAAATTTTTTTTAAACCGTTCTACTTAAAATGTTGAACAATTTATAAATAAAACATAAACATTTTAGAGGTTTCGTTAAGGTCCGTGCTTAAAAAATGTACCCTTAAGGTTACAAGATTTGAGAATATGATAATTGAAAGTGTATTTTCTGTTATTTTAAATACCTCAAAACCGTAACTAAAGTTCTATCCCGTATTTAAATTTGATGCGTAAGTACGAACAGAATGAATTTGATTTTAAAAAGACTGAGATAGTAATAATCCGTTAAAATCTCCCACAGCAGAATATTATGTATTATTTATTAATGAAAGTTGTTGATTTTTAGAATGAGAATTCAGCGTATTTCGGTTGCCACCGGCGATTAATTTCCTATAGTACAGTTTTGTAAGAACCTTCAGAGCCTCGGATGGGGAATATAAGGAACTCGAAAAACGAGGCAAATCAAAATTGAAGCAGTACTTAGTTTTAATGTTAAATTTCGTAGGATTATGAAAAAAAAGGGACCAGGAAATTTCTAAAATATAAATTACTCGATGATACATATCAAGGATATTACCTCGTTACGGTTGACCGCCGAATTAATAACCAAAAAAAATAGAAAACAAATTTAAGACCATTTTTTTCATCATGTTAAGGATAATTACACAAAGTAATATTTTATGGAAACAGTGGAAAAATACGGGAACTTTGACGCTGTTTAAAATATGTCACAGCAGTCAAATGTCTACAGTTTCAGTATTAAATCAAAAAATTGTAATAATCAAAGTTATTTTCGTAAATACTTGTAAGAATGATCAATGACGCCGAATGACCACGAAAACTCTTTTACTCTTTTACTACTGTTGACAGTTTGATACAAAAATTAGTCTAAATATTTTAAATATTTATTGTTGATGCACTTTTTAGAGCAATTTAATTATTTATTTAAATTTATAAATTAATTATTAATTTAATTATTTATAAATTGAAAATCAATAATTAATCTCTTCTAACGTAAAGGACATGATTCGATATAAAATATAATGTATTGTAATGATGTGTCATCATTCAAGAGTGTAACATTTTAGTATTTACAAATAAAATTAATAAATAACGGTTCTTTCGGCACAGAAAGAACAATCCAAACAATAAGGGACAAAACTAACGGTACTTTATTGTGAAAAGCTAGGTCAATACTCAAAGAAGACAGCCGATGATGAAAGAACCATCCCGCCATATCTTACTGCTCTGCCTATATAAAATGTACATGCAACCCTTTATAGAGCTCTACGTTGCAAGTCGTCAGTGCGTGCGCACCGACTGCCGGATGACTTATCCATATCAGTTTTACTTCTAAGTACAGTGAAAATATTACCACCCCACCATATATGATTTCTGTGCAAGTGTGTCAGAGAGTCCGGTATCAATTCATCAAAGATCCTGTGTGTTTATTTCAATATCCCTGACATCGTAATCGTCGAGATCATCGGCAACCACGCAGCGCCGAGGAATCAGGCGAATGCTACCTCAATAAGCTTAAAAGACCTACAGTCACCCACACGTGCTATCGAACCTTTGTGACCCTAAATTCTTTCCCTTAAATAAGAAGGAAGGTAATAAACACCCATCATCCCATAACTCCCACTTTACACCTGTCCACACATCCTTAATGCAACTTCTTACAGTTCTTTTTATTTTTGGGTCGTAACAGTATTAAATATTTTGCAAACACTTTATAACGTAAAATCGTCTTCCGTACATTAAGTACTTATGTATTGCCTAATCGCAACGATTTCTAGTTTAACAAAAGGCTGGCATGAGTGTTACAAATGATCATCATACTTGGAAACATTATGACCGAACGTTACTTACATATTTTACGTATGAATTATATATTTATTTTCCATAATATAACTCCGGGGACATGCAGACGTGTAATGTAACCGAACTACAACATCGATATTAAACATATGTATAATAATTAAAAAAAACGGTTTCGAATTGAATTAAAATATCTTTTGTGCGGTAATGTACTGATCTCGGAAATGAGTCATGTGCTGTCTTATACGTCTGCTGGAAGTGAAATCAAATGATGAGAATCAGTGTTGTTATAAGTTTGAAAATTGTAGTTCAGATTAAAATCCGGTGCACTGTTTTAATTACGTACGTTAACGAGATATTCGTTTTACTACGCCGTAGACCGTAGTGCCGTGCACCGATTAATGAGCAATTTATTTTCCCGAACTCTGAATATTGTCAGTGACGCATAGACCGGGGGAGGAGTAGGGGGTGAAAAATAAAAATAAAAATAAAGAGATAGACTCCGTGGACGAGAGAAAAAAAAATCAATAACCACTGCCAGCTTCGCGCGAAAACTTTTATTTCAAAACGTAATTATAATATAATCCATCCGATTTAAATGTTAGTTCTTTACGTCGTTTACGAATCCCCGTCCGATTCGTTATCGTGGGGCGCGCTTTTGCCTCTCGTCGACGAGCTCTGTTTTCCGGAAAATAGCTCGTGCCCCGTACCGTATTTCAGTTTCACAAAAGATAAGTCTTAAACAGTTATAATATCACGATTCGGCTTTTGTAGGTCGTCTCTCTGTATAATCGTGTAAAAACTTTTCCGTCACAGCGCTTTTCTAAAATGATTGCGCAATCATAATTATGATTTTCGTATTTCCGCGGAACAACCTTAAAACCAAACAACCGTAATATCCACGTTAAAAACTACGTTTGTATCAATGAAAATAATTGACGATTCGATCAACGTATGAGAAGTTCAAAGCCAGTATAATCATTGAACGAGTACAATTATGAGTTACGTGTACTGCAGCAGCACACAGTCTACTCGTAAATAACCCGCTGAGTAAAGAAATTAAAATTTTATTACAAACAACTCGTCTTGATTTCGTATAAACCATTAATTAAATTTTTATAATTCACCAAAATTATGTAAATATGTGTCGTTGAGACGAAACGTGAAAATAAATAAATACATATTATACACCTTTGGTAAAGAAAATTACGTCTGGGTATAATACATAAGTACAGTATAAATCCACTCAAGGCATGCGATATGGTCCTTCACGTTTTTTAATAATGCGATATAATATTTAATTTATTTCTTCATTAAAATATAAATTGATTTCCTGGAGAGTACTTATATCGAAGTATACACAGCGTATAAGCACAATACACACACATTCAGTATGCTATATTTTCGTACATACTTTCATAGTGTGTCTATAGACTGGAAATTGTATTTTTAAAACATTTCGAACTCGACTCTTAAAATATTTACTCCCCAGCTGTATATACACTAAACTTGGTTAAACATTGTTTTTTTTTTATCCTTCGAGACTATTTTGTTTGTCCCTCTCGTTGTGTAGTCATCAGGATATCTACTCACCAGTTGGTTTCTAGATACATTTATAAGAACGGCCGGCGCAAAGACTACGTCATCGGTCAAACGTTTATTAAAACAACATGCTATTTTATCGCGTCCCTCCGACTTTGTTTTGTTTGTTACCGACCATCATAGTTCATGCGTATTGCGTATACGTGTGGTCGATTCATGGTACATTAAGTGTAAAAAGTTTTCGTATTTAAATCGTAAATTGTTATTTGGCAGGGTGGAAAGATTAATTTTAAATATAACAAGTGATCGAATTCACGTGCGTTTACCCTGTTGCTTACACCCCTTTCCCCAAAACGGGAAAAATATTATTATTATGATTGTTTTACACAACAATTTTGTTGTTCGTGATTTATATTTTTTGTACTCATGATTCTTTTTGCTGTTACCGAGTCGGAGTTTTTACACTTTTGGCTTTTCTCCACATTAAACACCCCGTTATCAATAAAATAATAAAAATAAAATAAAAAAATAAAAATTAACTTTGAAATAAGAAGTGATGTTTTCTTTCTCAAACGAAACCTAAGTACTCGGATTTACACATCCAAGCTAAACGTTGGCGACTCCGTACGTCCGTCGCATGACGCTCCACGTCTAATATGACCTGTAGAAAAGTGCAACGTGTTACAATTTCTTAAACTGTATATGAATTAAAAGAAATATGCATTTTTATTCATAAGGTTCCCTGAATATGAAATCGATCGTGTGGGATTGAATACAATTTATGTGTGGTTCTTATCGAAAATATAATTTCATCGACAAGGATGTTTTCACATACATCGATCTAAAGCAAGTGTGAGTATAAACGTGTTGTACGACCATTCGGGTTCCCAACGAGTACGGTAAGGATTTACGAAAAGTAAAATCCAACCGCCATCGGAACAGATTGTACTGTATCACGTGCACTCGGCGTAGAAAATGTTATTACGAAACAGGAATTAGCCTATATACTTATACACTCTATTGATAAAACGAATCGTTCGATCGATTTCTAAGTCGACGAGCTGTGTGTCCGCTATTACTTATTGTGTCGGTTCCGCGGTCCCGGTGCTTCGTTTTAGCAGAAAGCTGTTCACCACAAAGGTGCGCACACGTAAACCGTCAGGTTCTCAACATGCAGTCCACGCACACCTTGTAGCTGCAAACACACACACACACAAAGACGTCGTGATTACCTTAATTAGATTCCCAGAACTATTCGTGTGCGCGTTGGTCCAACGGGAGATTATATGACGAAAACTAACCGTCGTGACTGTCGTATACCGCACTTTCGTGGGTATCGCTCTATCCGCTCTTTGGTAATCAAAACTAATAGATATTAGTTCAATTATTAAGAGTTGATGGGTTTTAAAAATAGAACAATAATTCACACCAAAAGCCTATTTTAATTTAAACACAAAATAAAGCGTAGCGTCGTAGTCTCTACACACACGTGCTTCAACCGAAACACACACACTCTGCCCCGGTCTCGTCCGACCGGTTGTCTTAAATATTAATTTACAATGTGCTACCTGAGCTCATTTGCTTCACTGGCCAGTCCTACTAATAAACTTTGCCTATTTGACCATTTTTATAATAATTTAAATTTCTGCCTAGTTGGCACATACAACATGACCACGCCTATCCACATCTATTAAAGGATCTTATGATGAAAGTACCGGCCGCGAAGCACGGTAGCAGTCGAGTCTTGGTCACCGGCGATCGAGACGCGAGAACTTTTCCCGCGAGTTATGATCGACCATCGGTGACGACGACACCGCGCGCCGCCGTAGTGCAGTGAAACTTTTCCGCAGAGAGGTGCTTGCGGGTTTTGGTTTATTAGTCGGGAAAACTCTGTGTGCGCGCGTGTACGCAGTCCATAATTCTATTGTTTATAACACACACACATACCCTCTATTCCTCACCGACCCGCCCCTCACTGAAAGCCTCCGGTCTGAGCACGGCGCACGCGTAGGTGGGCGACGCTGGGTTATCACTCCCCACCGTGGTCCTGGCCGCGGTGTATTTATTACGTTTATCCTGCGTACAGAGTGTGTGCGCGTGCGTGCGTGTGTGTGTGTGTTCGGGCGGGGAGGAGGATGTGAACACGATAGGACGATCGGAAGGGGTTGAAGCCCCACCGTCGGTTATTGTGGCAATTTGTCACAAAGCTCTTTCGGTCCGCAAGCCCTTCTCGCACGACCCGCCTTTGGTCCCGGCCACACACACACACACGCGCTCGCGTACTCACTCATACACACACATACACATATTTATGGGTTGCACGCTACCCGCGCACTCACCGTACAGCCGTTGCTGCCGCCGCGTACACACGTATTTGCCCCATAATTGCTCTGCCAGGTCGCGATATTAGGCGCTCGCGAAAATGGGATTGACATAAATTCAAGGACGGAGCACGCCGGTTATCTGAACGCGGCCAGTCGCCAGACATTTGTCACGCAAACGCTGTTGCTGTCACAGTATATAACTACCGACGGCAATGCCGCCGAAAACGGTGGTGCACGTAGGTCCGGGGTGTGTTATTATTCGTACAAGTCTACAGCGTGCTCGCCCTAGGCCTACACCGATGCAAATTGGCGGATAAGTGTACAGTAGGGGGCAGGGGAGCGATTCGTCTGGTTCGGAAAAACATAAAAATGTATAGTCCTTCCGCGTTGGACACTTGTACGTTTTTCGATTTTCTACAAAGTCCTAACGCAAAAAGATAAGAGAGCTTGAGGAGAATCGTATTTCATGACCGGTTCGAGTCACGTTATCTCATTAAGTACCAGTCAGCTAATGCATATGTTGAGAAAAGTTGATATTTTTTAAAGTAATATCATCATGACGTTTCTAGACAACGTTAAGAGTTATTTCTATTCATTATGATTTTTGATGCATTGTAATTAAAGTCCGGTGTTGTGCCGTTGACGATTTTACATAAGGTCATTTTAATATCGGAAAACTTTTGTTTTGAAAATATTCGATAAAATACAGTTTTTCGTTTCGATAAATCAGTTTACGTATTGTATGATATTATTAATCCGCGCAGATTTGACTAAGGTGAATTTATAGACTTGATTGATTGATACGTGAAAGTAATGATTTTTTTCAATGAACTGCGCAATTTATTTCATATAAATGGACGTAAAAGAGTAAATATATCTGGTTCCTTACTTTTATTCTGTGTTTATGGCATGTATGATTGACATCCGCTATTTATAGGATAAAATGGTCCAAGGCGTAGTAAGTTTGTCAAAGACTTATATACAATTATTTTTCGACGGTAGATTAGGTATTCGTTTATTGACAGATTTAAGTAATTACGTATAGAAGCCGTTATCGAAGAACGGTATTTCAAGCTAAAAGTTTAGAATAATAAAATCACCGTAGTGACTTAAGGAACGAGACATGACGGTAATAATATTAACTCTGGTGGAAGGACGAACAGTTATCGTAGGTTGTTAATGATTACGGCGAAAACAGTAAGTATTTCGAGGAACTCGATCCCTATATAATTCGGATAAAAATGTGCAATTAGCCTCTTTTTATATATAAAAAAAAAAATAATCTTATAATACGCAGTTGATTATCCAGGTAAGTTTTTGTACTTCGTCAATCATTTTAATTTGTTTGCGAACTCCAAAATACTAAGATCTCAGCGAGTTTTCTCGGCGGGCAAAAGTTAGATGGTTAAGCGTCCAATATTTATAGACAACCGTTTGTATATACGGCTGACGAACGTCAACGATATGTTTGCGCAAACGATGCTGGTGAGATCAATTAATGTGAACTAATAATATGTATTTGGTTTCTACAAATATTTCGTGTGTATACATCTGAACTCTTAAGACGACTGATTCCGATTCGTTACTCGCTGCAGTTTTATTTTTAGTTACATTTCTTACGAGGTTGCTATTTAGATTTCGTACGCGCGCATTGCGATAGTTTTGCCTCAAAGTAGGCATACACTCAGCGTTCACCGTAATTTGTTCTGAATCACGTTATGCCGCGAGCAGAGGTATTAATATATATATATGGTCACAATGGACGAAAACTTTTAAAATTCGGCAAACAACCGAATGAGAATTCAGGGTTAGGCAAATTTCCCGCGCGTATAATGTTACAACATGTTGTGTATTCCCGGTATTACGAGATACGTACGCGGATTTCACTTTGAAAGTATGTTTCCGGTCCAAGAACTTAGAATCCCGTAACTTTTTAGCGTGTTTGATGTTATTATTCGGTATTGACTTAGCGCAAAATTAAATGTTTCCTCAACTACGTAACTATACACGCAACAATATACGCGCGTAACGGTTTCGTGCAACACAAATTATGGTCGGAAACAGTATGCGTTATTATATAATATTATATCAAACGAACATTTAAAAATTGTTAGTCGGCCGCGCATATGAGTGCAATTCATACTACGAGCTGTTTAATTAAATTAAATTAATTTAATGCACCTCACGCGGCGAATCGCAATGCGATTGTTTATTTCCTTTTCGGATCGCAACGGCTGTGTAAATATATTGTACACGGTCGCGCGCGCAACACTTGAACGGTAGGTGTACGCTACGATGTTGCTACCACGCTTTGATATGCATTTTAATGCGTTTGCAAAATTCTAAAATTACGCGTTTGATGTGCATTTTAACGATATCATTTAAATTGTCTTATGAAAACCGAGTGTTTGAGACGTCTCCAGGAGCAATAAAAATTACGAATTAAGAAATTAAATTAAACTAAATGTATCGTTATCAGATAGGGACTACTTCTACTGCAATCTCAAAGTTCATAATCATTTCCAAAGCATGCTATAATAATAACAATTCGTTTCTAGGTTACGCACTTCCTATTTATGTCCACGAAAGCTGTTTCCATTACGTTTATCTATAACTACTACAGTAGTCTTACAATTATTATTTCGCAATTTATTCGTTTTTTAAATTAAAATATTTTCATTGTTATTACTGAACACTATAAGTTTACGACGTTTATGGTTTTGCATGTTTTTTTTCTATTGGTTTAATTGCGTAATAACCTACACTACGTATATGCCTTCGTAATATTTTCAGAAGAAAACGGCCAAATTGCATACCCCCTACTATATTTTAGTAAAAAAAAATAAATAAATAAAAAGTGCAAAATTGAACACTGAAATGTTATTTCATATTTATGTCAATAACATTGTTTTATTGTTTTTAATTTAGATATAGATAAACATATTATGGCTATGGTCATATGGTCCGACATCTTTGAGTTACAAATATAATTATTGTACTTACAATTATGATTCAGTTAATTATTTCTTTCGTCAAAAACATTGCATTTGATTATTTTTTGTTTAGCATATATTCTGATACTATTGGTGTTGCATGAAAAAAAAAATTTGCATTTTTTATTTTTAATCTCAATTTAATTTATCGTTATCTTTTTTGCCGCTCGTAAACACCATAGGATTATGATTCGAGGAAAAAATTACGGTACATCGCAATACAATGTGAGTAAATTAATTACATGCATCACTACGATTTCTATCAAGAAGACATGGGGCAAATAACCAACCGATGGAAACCACTTGTCTTCGTACTAATTTACGTCCTTATTTATGTGCCGCAATCGCGTACAGGTCGAAAACAAATTATTTCGACAACTATTTCGAGGAGTGCGTTGGAAAATTCCAGGCGCGAGAAAACAAAAATGTTCCGTAACGTCATCACCGTCTGCATCATCATTTGTTCAATATTATTTTACGGTAAGACTTTAGACGATACTTTTAAACTCATTACTATAAAGTTATTACAAAAAAAATTCACTACGTTTGTTCAAAACCATATTTCATCGTTTTGTACTCATAGAATTTGAATACGACTATTGAGTAATGATAATTGAAAGAACAGTACAGTCATTATACGAGTTATAGTAGAAAATTCAATATATTACTATTATCATTTCCAACCGTTACGGTTTTTTTATTTTATATGATTCTGAATTTAAAAATGTATACCATGTTGTTATTTTTTAAATTTATTTGAATCGCTATATCAAACTGTTTATTTTTTTATTAATGTACAAACGGTATTGATCAAATAAATTTAAAAAAAAAATCAAATATTTTGGAATCAGAAATCATTTATTAACAACCGATTAAATTGTATAACTACGAGTACAACACTAATAGTTACGTATATACATTTTAATTAACGTCTAAAAATTATCAACAACAATAATAATAATCATAATCATAATAATAATAATAATGCTAGTAATAAATTATCAAT
This sequence comes from Periphyllus acericola, assembly GCA_949715065.1. Lineage (NCBI taxonomy): Eukaryota > Metazoa > Arthropoda > Insecta > Hemiptera > Aphididae > Periphyllus > Periphyllus acericola. Next base: position 31,813,819 of record OX454267.1, on the reverse strand, counting down.
CACTCTAAATTTTTGCGCAGAGGTTTATTATTGATCGCTTTATGGTTTAGACAATAACGTCAGATAGCTTGATTCAAACCGTTTAGCGGTATTAAACCAATAAATGTCGTATAATATCGTTTGCGTTATGTAATAACTTTGTACTTCATAATCATACAGTTCTTGTTTTACGATCTATTAGTATGGTATTATAGAGTATATTTCATATTCACAATGGTTGTGTATTGTTGGCGAATACAGTATAATAATATAATTGTATATTACCAATATCGGATAACAGATAAATTATATAAGGTTTTTTTTTCGATATATATATTCGCCATACATAACGTAGTTATTGTACCACGTGCGTGTACATACAAGTCATAATATTTGAAATTTATCTGTTGTTTACGTTTTCATGTTTTATTTACAGCGATGCGAGAAAGTTAATAAAAGTTCACAAACGTAATAGAAACGTATAAAACATATTATTTATATTTATGAATTCATACCATCCGAGATCTTTGTCTTACAAACGCAATCGGCCGCGTGCACGTTTAATCGAATGTCGAACGTACCTCTGTCTACGCTTTTCGCGTCTAAACATCCGTAATGAACATCCGTACTTGTGTGCGCACTTAAAAAACGGAAGTACAAGTAATTATAGAAATGTAAAATTGTATAAAATAACCAAAAAAAAAAAAAATGTAACTAATGGATAGCAGCCGAAGTTGTAATATTAGATCAATAAAAAAAAAAGTAATTATAGGACGTACCATACGGTTATCGATGTTCGACGAGGGATTATAATAGCATATGTACACGTAACGGGTAAACAATACAAGTGGTGAGATAGACGATAGCAATATTTTTTTATTTTTTTTTATTAGGTAAAAAAAGGCTTCAAATTCTGATGTTATTAGCCTGCAGTTATGTACAAAATGTTGGTGTTAAAACTATGGGAAATTATTATATTTAACATAAGAGGGAGTATATAAAATATATTGTGTACAAGTGTTTTTTTTTATAATTACATTAATTTTGCTAAGCCTATGTTTATAAAGAAATTGTATATGTTTTTTGAGTTCTCTTCACACCGATGTACCAATATTAATGTACATGATGACGTAGATAATGATTGTGCAAAAACGGCTATCGTCGGTGGATAATCTGAATATTCGTTCGGGTTGACGTGGGTTTTTAGTATTTCAATAAAAACACGTTATCGAATAGCCCTTAATGTTCATGCCTAATGCAATCGTACTTTGGCGTTTTTAAAAGCGTTCGTTACGCAAAACTCGTTTCGGTAACGTATTTATATTCATTTATATACCGAATTCGATATTTCGAGCGTAACACGCATACGCACTTCATTAAGCTGTTCGATAGAGACCTTAAGGCTGTTCCGGATAAAATGCTCTGAACAAATATGTTTAATTAAATCCGCAATTTAAAAATTTAATAATATTTACTTATTATTATGTTGATGATATGTTTATATTTTATTATGTTTTTTTTTTTTTTAATAATATCCTTAAAAATAAAACTGGTTCGAGCATAAAATCTCAAGCACTGTTTTTTAATGAACAATATAGGTAATTTTTAATCTTTTTAAGCAATTTTAATTTTCAATATGTGCCTCTCAGACTGAATAAAAACTTATACTTGTTTTATCGCTTTTTACGCTAAATATACATTTTTATTTTTGTTATAAGTTGTTTGTACATAGGACAAAAAAGATTTTTAAATGAATTATTAAAATAACTTAAAAAAACGTTGACGTACTTTCCATATGCTATTGTAAATCAACTTAACGTCACCTTTATAATACTTGAATGAAAACTTTGAGTGATTATTTCGGTAGCAAAATAAATAAATATTTAATCGTCTATTAACGGTGATTACAAATAATATGTGTGAGAATCGATGATAATTTCGACGCAAAATTACTAAAGAATGTGTCCGTTGAATATTGTTCCGAAACAGGTAATCGTAGAAAATTGACTAAATAAACGTTTCAAATATTGCTGATGACTTTGCGCTGGTATTTTGTCACTTAATTTGAGCATAACGGCTATAGACGAAAAAATGAAAAATTTGTAATTGTTGTTCCTGTGAGTCTTATAAAAGAAAAATAGAATTTGAATATCACCATTATCCAAGGACATATCGCAATGAGTAAATCCTCAGTGGTACACCGCACACCCGAGTATACGAATAGTTTTAATAGTTGCGTGTCAAATTCCTCAATAATCAATATTGATAATTTCAAACTATTAGTTTGTCAACTTAAATGTGAAAATGCAGCGTAATTAAATTACTATTCATAAATTCACAGATGTTTGATACTAATTGAATAGTTTAAGTAAATGAACGAACAAAAAGTTTTTGGTAAAATTCCAACAATGATATCGAGTATTGACAATAATTTTTTTTTTAAATATTTTACTTTTATCGTACATATAAACTAAAATAATTTATATATCAGCAACATTTTTAATACCATATTATATATTTTTAGTCAAACAATTATTAAATTTGTTTTGAATGAGTAAAATAAACATTGTTCTGTTGCGGTGTAAGGTATTCGTGCGTTGTTTATAATATGAACCAAAAACGTCGGAAAATGAAAAATATTTTGAATGGTTATATCATTGTGTGAGAAAATTGAATAATAGCAAGTAGAAAGAAAAAAAAACGTTGCACCGTAGCGTGGAATTTTAATAGAACACGAGCAAAACTTTAATAAAAGTACATTCCTGTCGGAGCGTTTTTTTTTATTTTGTATCATGAAAATATTGCAAGCAATACGGGTGGGCTAGTTAATTGGTACTTAAATTGCGGTCTATTTGCTCTACTTTCTAGTAGTGCGTAAAACTAAAAACTAAAAATAATTTAATTATACGAATTGTTAACCAACTATTTTCTCAGATTGTATGTTTTAAAATCGCAAGTGCAGTAAAATAAAGAGGATAGAAACATTTTTAATAGAAATACATTCTAGTTTCAAGTTGAATACCGGACGAGACATTTTTGAATTTATATTAAACTTGTATGCTGTTCGATTACTAATGATTATCGTGCTAAAGAATTTAAATGCTTCTTCCTAATATTTCGTTAAAACAACAGGGTTTTTTTTTTCTTATAAAACAGAAATAAAAATATTAACAATACTTTTTATCTGGTGTTTTCGTTTCACTGAAAAATAAGCCCAATCAGTATAATTTTCAAAATGTATTTGCAATAAAAATCAATTATATTGCTATCAGCCGAATACGTGATATCAAAGGTATATCAACTATCAATATTATTAAATTATTTGATTTGGAATACACTGAGTGCAGAAAAAAAGGTTACGAAATACTAGAAACTAGTTACTAGACGGTAATTTGTACTCTTCTACGTATTTTTCGATTACATTTGCACAGCCACTACACCGCTATAAACTACAATATCGGTTAATTTAAACGTATAAATTATACAATTTTTATCGAAACCGTTTCCGTTTTTATTATTCAGGTAAAAACGGTCTTTTTTTATTCACCTGCATTTGACAGTGTACCATTACGTAAATCAAAGCGAATTGAAAAAATGTTTATTATGGCATGCGAGTTTGACACGTTGAAGTTGTTATAAATACGTGAATTTCATGACGGGAGAGCGATTGTGCAATATTAGTGAATTTAAATATAATCTGTTGAAAATGAAATATGCATATATTTAGGTGGTGCTCTTGCACGCAGAGTTTGTACGGGAAGAATTGATATCGCTATGGATGATTATTGTTATTATTTTTAATTACTCATTGTAATAATAAAAACGCATGATTTGTTCAAGCACATCTGGTTCCGCACAGTCTTCCGATAACTACGATTTCCGCGCGCACAATCTTATGCGACTACGGTCGTGCGGAAACCGCGTGCGGAAACGTTTGAAAACTCATCCGGTGTACTTTACGTGGATCAGGCTGCGACAGTATTTTTTTTTTTTTCACCTAACTACACCCTAATCGCGTGTGGTTTTTTTTCGGAAGTAGAAGAATGGAACGCCTAGTACGCGTCTGCAGTGCAGAGAAGAGTATGTGCATCTACTCGCACATTTCGCTGCACTTTGCACTATGATGGAATACGGCATGGCGAAGGTTCAGTCGAGAAAAGTGCATACGACCGGTTATCGTATCGATATGCTCGTAGTCATCGCGATGCATTCAAACGATTTATATTTCCTCTCGCGCAACGCGTAAGCGTATAAAATAAATGATCGGCGCTAGTAAATGTTTTTCGTTCCTCATAAAATAGAACGCGGCGATTGACTATCAATGCTGAATTTTTATTGTAAATATTAATTAAACGATATTGCGCAACTGTATTTTTCAAAAACCCACGCGTATATTATTTAGGCTTGCTTTGTCGAACCGGCCTCCTCCCGATAAGAATGTCTCAACTAGGTTCTCGCGAAACCTTGAATCAGCAGACATCCTGTGCACGAAGGGATTTAATCTCTGTCCGAGCACGGGGAGATCCGGGCCGTTGTCGCGCACCTCGTTTCGCCAATCTAGCAATTACAGGAATGTGTACAGTTGAAGTCACCGCTATAACAATAATATTTTATTTACCATAACCATCACTACGACATACACTGCCCCTACGGGACAACGGTTTACCACAACGGTAGTATGGAATATATTATTGCCTGGATGTCGAACAATACTCGCGGACTCGTTATCAGCACGCTATTACACGAACCACCGGCGACCACGCGATGGATCATCTGTTCTGTACGCTTATCTTGCCAGTATAGTTATCGGCTTTGCTAGTTCCGTGTCCCCGGTATCCCTCCATCCCAAAGTTTCCGAAATTGCCGTTTGTTTGTCTGTCCTTGCATGCACATTTCCCCGGCGTTTGCGTTTTTACACAGTTTCCAAGACGTCGGACTATTGTCTTAACGGTGCTGCACATATGGCGGGCTGTCTTTCCGAGTGTTTAGCACCCGAAATCAAGACGGGTTTACGTTTTATCCTGATCAGGTCTTATATGATCGGTGTGAGAAACTAAATTTCTGAGATTTATAATCAAATATAATTTTTTTTCTCAATGGTCGGAGGTCATATTATTATGCGAAATCGATCATCGACTTGCTAGTTTTCTTTTATGAATTGCAGTATCTAAATCAATCTGATTTCGAGTTTTTGGGGCATAATACACACATATAATTATCATAATACCATTTGGTTCCATTATAATATATATAATCGTGATTTTATAAATTTATTGTATAGTACGTAATCTAGTATTCTAGTATGGTGTATTCAAGCAAAAAATATCGTTTTTAGTTTTGATTGGTAACAAATGTACTGTTTTCCATTGCCTATATGAGTGCGAGTGATGAGTTTTGGGTAAGTTGATGAGTCTAATATCATGGACACGCGTTTTTGTTTTTAGTATTGCCACCATAGGCCAAATTATTGATATCCTTTTTATTATAATATTTTCACCACACGAACCACCGCGAATCTATTATTATAATTAGTGGCATTGTATTGTACCGCCATAGGCCAACATATTACTATACCTTCAAAAAGCGTACGCTAAAATCGCCACGACTTGTTGTAATACGACCGTAGATGGAGTGTTCTTTATTTTTATCTTATAAATTATTTTTTATACGTGCGCTGATCGCCGTCCTTTCTAATATTTATTGTTGTGCACGCAGATCGTCACTACAGTAACCAAGTACCAAATTGTGAATTTGTATTGTTAATATTTTAGTGTGTGTGTGTGTGCATATTATATAGGTCTAGGTTGTTGCAGCTGGTCAGTATGCACTCCATACATTTGTGAGTCTTCTATTAGTTTTATTTATTTCGTTGTGTATTATAAATTATATACTATATACATCAATATTATTATTTATTACTTACCTTTATTTAGTTAGAGTAACACACCAACGCAAATACACATCAATACATACACACACACATACACATTGTAGTCGATCGGTGGTGAAACAATACTTAGAGTGCGCACCACGAAGTACCATGTGACCGGTGTGCGCGTAATATTATTTTATGCTATCGGCCCCAACATACCGTTCATATTGTACTTGCATGTTTATGAATTTGAGTGAAAAAAAACAACTTATACATTTTTAAAATAAAACCTTTGTAGTGTACAAGGAGAGAAGGGATGATTTACAGTTACGATAAAGTCCATCATAGAAATTGTTTACGTCAAACTTTTACCATTATGTTGTGCTTCGCTAATTATTATTCATAGCTCTTTCCTGAGATATCGAGTTTTGATTTTTAAACGCGTAGAGAAGAAATTGGTTTTCAACTAAAGTCCAGACTTGCAATAATGGTATTACTCAAACCAAAATTATAGTGTCCATTCCTGGGACGGTTTAAATAATACTTTGTATATTATTTAGTTATTACATCTCGCTATTTTCACGGGTAATTTGATGAGCTGTAAATATACTTGTACGATCAGTCATGAAAATATCGCAGCAATCATTTCTCGCTGAAAAAGCGGTCAGAACTATGTGTACTCTGATATCGAACCGAACATTTGACGATATTATCACGTTTATAAAAACGCGATTCCCAGTGAAGATCGGTTTGGTCTAGATTTAGACTCTAGTATATTTAATCGTTGGATAAAGGGAGATTTTTCGGCCCGCATGCATATTAATTTATATATTTATATTTATTAATGTATTCCTATCATTGCGGGGGACACAATGGAATTTTCAGGTTTCATCGGAAAAATAAACACAAGACCGATAGCTTCGGTAGTTCTCCGTCCCGCCCGGAATGTCAGATATCGCGTTTCACTGGAATATTGATTTATTCAAAAACAAATATTGGTCATGAAAATGTGAAATCTTACCAAAATCTAAACCACCTAATATTATCCGTACAGACATAATTTCAAATCTGATCGTAAACATTGAAAACGTATACCATAATGGTTTCGCGTTATCTTTAACGATCGTAACGCGATGATTTGAACAATGTACATCCATCTCGTGTAAAATTATAATATATACGTTACGTTTCAGTATAGCAATTTTGGGATGAAAATAATAATAATAGTAATAATAATAATAAGTAATAACAATACAGCAGAGATCATTTGTCTTATTACAGCGGTTCGCCAAAAGTGAGAGTGTGTAATCGACAATGGCTAATGTCGGAACGGTCTTTCAGATCATTTAACAATGCACTGTATTGAATTTCTTTTCACGGTCTCGAGCCGGACTTACTCTTCCCATAGTCTTGACGTTTAATGAATACTCTATTTCCGGTTCAGTCCTGCGCCATAAATTCCAAGATACTGTCAGCTGGTCTCGATATCAGACATCAATTTTCGTTTGACTTATTTATCGCTCTTTATAATCATCGTCCATATATCACACGGCACGTTTGAGATGTGTTTCTTTTCACCCTTCGCCCTTCAAATTTTTTCCATTCGCTCATAGATTTGAAACTTTTATATTGTACGATCGCGCCACTGTCTCTGAACCACTCGCCGTCTCGCGCTCAATATTCGTCTCGCCGGCAAATGTATTTTTTCATCAGTCCCCCGGAACCTAACCGCCGAGAGAAAACGATTTGGGGATTCGTTAACAAACAATATTCCATTCCTTTGTTCAACTTCGTATGCGTGTGAGTGCTTGAGTGTGTGTGTGTGTGTGTGTGTGTGACATACAAATTATTACGTGTACGAGAGTATAAATAAAAAAATTCTTCTCGATTCCGCCATATCAGTATTTCAAACAAATGCTTGCAAGAGAGTTTATAATTTTTCGATGTATATCTTAAATAACTAATGTATCTACTTATCGCATATATATTGTTTCGAGAAAAGTTTCGCAACACTTCGTGACTAATGGGTCCCAAACTCGATCAAACATTTCATAAATTACTTGATTCTTTTCGCTTTTTTTTATATATAATATTTTTGTTTTTGATACTTTATTTAAATAATATTATTCCATTTGTTATTTTTTAACTCAATTATTCATTTTTATTAACTTTAAACTATAATTCGAGTGTATTCAATTTTAAGTTCAGTTTTTGATGCGAAGTTTATGCTTCATTTTTAATTTAATTAAACGTAATGGAATTATCTACAATAAGCTAAACTTGTCTTTGGGGAATACGGGTTTTTTATGTTAATGATCTTTGCGTTAGTAAAAATGCAAAAGCACACACACAAATATAGAAAATTATATTTGTTAACAATAACTACGGGAAAAAATATATTAAGAAAAAAGTTTTTGCGAAATCGTTTGTAATTTTTTATTTGCTAATCTCAATGTATATATGCATTTAATACATTTTATTTTTTGAACATTATCCGATGCAAATCAAGTACATACGAGTATCTTACGCAAGAGTTTTATGTTGAATGAAGTTGTACTTGTTCATCAAAGAATATAAACTTAATTTCTTCATTGTCATTATTGTAAACATATTTGCACCGAAAACACGCAAACAGTATTTTTGTCTATTACTAGCAGTTAATGTTTTATTTCAAATTGTTAAAAGCAGTCTGTGTGCTTGATATTACGAAAGAAAAAAACCTTATTAAATCATGTTGTTTTAAAATTCAGCACTGGAGAAACTAGTACTCTAACTTATTATTATTATTTTTTTTTTTGTGAAAGAATTCACTTCACTTTATTACAAACTATTGCTGAAATGAGCAATTAGTTGTCATGAGACACGACGATTGGCTATAATTTAACACTTTTTTTTTCCTGTTTGGACCGAGGATCAGGCAAGAACAGTTTATCACAGTACTTTCACCCTATAATTTAACCTTATAATATACATTGTGCATTTATTACGTTTATTAATTAAAACGAACTATTATCACGGTCGAAGTAGGTACATGAAACATTTTTTAATAAAAATCGATTTTCTTACACACAATATAAATTAATGCTAATGCATACATTCGACCTGTACAGTTCTGACAGTGCGATTACGGTAACGCTAAACATTACTTTATATTAAATTAAGTAAATCAACCGATACAGTTTTAATATTTTTAATATAACTATCAAACTGCTAAGATAACAATGTTTGTGTCTGACCAATATAGATTATCGAGAGAATTCTAACAGTAATAATAAGTTTTAAATGCTGATTCGATTTTTATCGAACAAAATGTATTCTAAAATAATCATCGAATTCGTATTTTCATTCTCATTGTTTTTATACCTGTTTAGTCGTGTACACTATTTTTTTTTCATAATTCGAAAACAACATTTGTTTCTATAAAGTTTGTTTATGATTTTGAAAGTTTAACTAAAATTTGTAAAATGTTATTTTTTATACTACAAATAGCATTTAAAACCCTTGCATAGGAATATTATTTTATTTATATTGATGAAACTATTCTCTATTTGAGACTATATTATTTTGTCATTTTAAATCATATATTTAATGGAATAATTCTACTTCAAATAAACCGCCTTTAATAATTCGAAAAGTACGATGAACTAAAATAAAAATGTCGCGTGTCAGTTACAAATAAAACTTATGACCGAATTTTCCTTATAACATAATTGCATTATATGATTAATATAGCTGATATGTAAACACGTTTTAAAAATTATTATTATTTACAGCGATGGATTCTTTTTAATTTTATATTTTTGACTGTGCGGAAAAAATTACAGAGATTCGTGAAATATCGTCGGAAAAGAGTTAGGTTTTTTGATTCCAAAGTTTTCTTAACTTATTTGAAAAAAAGAAATCTAAAAAATTTTAAAAACGTTTTCAAAATCATTGAAAATGGCTAAATTTACTAAATTAGTACAAGTTGTTATCAACAATTCGAAGTTTCGTAGTTGAAAAACGAATAATTCGTCATTATAGTTATTGTTAATTGCTAGAAGAGGGTAGCAGCTAGTTATTTTTTCCTAACTAATAAACTAGTATAAAAAGGATTATAACGGCAATACGTCAATAACATTACAGTCGTCATTCATTACTCCTATAGTACATTTACGCACAAATACCTCGGTATACGAAACAACTGATAAAAGTTTAACTTGTTTGTACTAAAAAATAATTGGCCGATAAAGCTAACGGATATTATGAAACCAATTATTCGATTTTAAATCGTTAAACTTTGTAATTGTCATAAAAACTTGTACCAACGAATGACTACTTTGTAATTTTATAGAAATGAAAATTTCAAAAGTAATTTTTCCCAGACGGTTTATGGGTGAAAATACTAATTTGACTATAAGCGTGTAATGTGACCCCTTTCTGTTAAACTGTTACTAAAAGTATTCAGAAAAAACACGTACGTCGATGCATATACATCGAGATACCACGGTGGGCCACCCTGTATCGAGATATCGTTAGGAATGGTCTTGTCACACCCGTGCGCACGCCTATGGTCTTGTGCAGTGGTTCTCGAACTGTGGTGCGCGTACCCCTCGGGGGTACTCAAAACGTTTAGGGGGTAAAAAACTATAAAATCCAAGGCACACAATTCGCCAATTTCATTTTTTTAAAACGATACCGTACCTAATCGTTTCATTCGCCATTCATTGAGTAAGCGTGGCTGCCGTTATACCAAGTAGACAGTCGAGTGTACAATTGTATAGGCACCAAGTAAATATAGAAACAAATCAAATGATTTAAGAATGTATTCAACTAAATTCGAACCCAATATGGATAAACTATGTAAACAGAAACAAGCTTAGCCTTCTCATTAATTCCATGAAAGTAAACGCTTTTAGTTTTTAAAACTTTTTGTGCGTTAGTTTTTTACGAAATAAAAATGTATGTATGCTTTAAGATTTTTTTATATATATTAGGTTACCAAGAAGAGGTACCCGAAAAAAATGTATTGGTAAAAAGGGGTACAGTGCTTATCCCTGGTCTTGTGGTTAAATCAATTAAATTAACGTCACGCGGGCGTATCATTAATGTTAATATTATCACCGTTGATAAAGTATATTTTATTTAGCATGATATTACATTCGATCGTCATGACGTCATGAACTAATTATGCTTATGTTAAATCGCCGGTGACGGTTTACGCGACTTAGCCGATGATCCCTTAAATCCGGTCCGGTCCGGAAAATTATAATTTTAATTATTATTACTATTATCATTTCACAATATCGACGTATCCAATCGGTAGTGTTATCCTCCCTCACTTCGTCGTGATATTATGTTGAAACCGGTCGAAAATCCGTATTAAATCCTATTTCGGCGCGTCCGTTTCGTTTGCCTAACACGCGAGTTTGTGTGTAGTGTGTGTGTGTGTGTGTGTGCGTGTGCGTGTGCGTGCGCGTGTAAGCTTCAAAGCCGACGCTGAATCGGCTGTACAATAAGCCCGTGGAAACGTTCGTGTTCACGTCGGATCAAAGACCTGTTGTCCACACCCGATACGCGTCCGTTGTTCAATTGACTACGCTAATTTAATCACGGACGGTTGTATTATAACGGGGATGCGGACGTATTACGAGTATTATTATTATCGTCATCGTCAGAGGTGGTAATCTCGCGTATCGGCGTGATACGAGTTATTAATCATAACTGACCACCACCACGTCCTGAGCAAACGCGTATTTATAAACCAGTACGTGGAGTACGTCCGGAGAGCACGTCACCGTTTCGCCCAGATATACCACTATACCGGTTGCGATAGGAAATCCGGCCCATAGGGCTCGTAAACCCCGACCTTGACGGTTCGCAAACGAATTTGGATAATTTATCGGTGCCCAGTTATCGTGTCGGTTTTTTGATTTACTCTCGTTCGCTCTCTCTCTCTCTCTCACTCCCTCAGTATTTTGATATCGTAATCCGCAGAGCGGCGACACGATTCCTTCACTGAGATCGGTATACTTGAGATCGACCTTCGTTGTAGCGCTTTGATTGTGTTGTTTTTTTGCGAAAAATAACAAACACTGGGTGGACGGAGCTGTTTTCTTTCGCGTTATTCTTGTACCTACATTTATTTCATAATACAAAAAATACTTGAAAAAATCATGTATAAATATGCAGCCACGTTAACCGTAGAATACATTAACAGCACTCTTTTGAATCAAATCTTGAAAATAACATACTTTTTATCAAAAAAAAAAACCTGTTGGTTGAAAACAGTGAGATAAGTATCGTACACGAGTAGTGTATAATATTATGTGCAGTGATTTGTTGGTACATTCTGCACAGAGGGCGGGGATGGAAAGCTTTCACCCTGGGGAGTCGTCTAAAGAGAAAGGCTTAGTGTCAGCACTGTGGCCTTATTCCTTGGTTTTTTTATTTTTTTTTTTTAGTACCTATAGAGTATAGACCATATTGTAGCTCGACAATTATATAGTACAGACCAAGTTATTACACACTCGGAGGAGTTATATTATAACCTAACATAACCTCTACGTATAGTGTACTGATAAAGACCCGGGTACAGTTTACCATCGAAACAGTTTACAGGCCATGAAAATCGAGAGCGTTTTTATAATCGTCCGTGTTTCCATGCGCAGCCCATAGTCGTCCACGATAATAAATGATTGTTGCATAACGATTGTTGATGGTGATTAAAACCCGAAGCACGCGATACTTATCGACCGATAAACCAGGAAAAGGATGTTTAAAGATGTTCTAGTGAGGATTTTCACAAGAAATCGGTGTTTAAAATGTATTAAGTGTTGAAACCATTACTCGGTTCTCGGAATTATTATTACCGATTGTTTATTATAGCAAACAAGATGTAAGACTAGTGTTCCGATTCGCTCGTTAAGATCACGATATATTGAACTATATGAGTAAAATACGAAGGAAACCGGACCGTGGTTGATGGACCTACCGACCTCGCTGGACCGATTATTAAATACATCGATCGCAAAATATAATTATCGACTGAAAACAACTACTATTGGAACAGTGTACGAACATTAGGCGGTGAACGCGAATGGTTCATGACGGTTAAATCGTAAACACGGAAAACAATTTATACGGTTTTCGTCCGCGGCACATCAAATCATTTGCAAACATTTATTCACATACAGCCACGGGGAACGACTGGCTGCAGGTACGACCGGGTTTTGTCATTTTGACATTTTCGCCATTTCGAAGTCGAATCCCGTTTCCCCGTCGGCAGCAGCTTATCGCGGCAGGCTGGTCGATCGCCAAGACGTAATATCCGGTCCACGTATAATGTTCCCCTTTGTCACTCAAAAGGGATTCGTCTAATTACACTTCTTGGTTCGTACGACGCTCGTTGCTTCCAGATTTTCGGGAACAGGACAACCGCACGCGCACGGCTCGACCGAGATTAAACCGTTCGAAACGAAGTAAATTCGTAGCAAAACGTTAATGCCACGTTAGGATTTGCCGTGACAGCGCTGAGCCAATCGCCGTTTCCCGGGATTTCGGGAAGAATAAAATAAAAACGAATACCTGATGGTTTCCTAAATACTAAAACTAGCATCATGCAATTTTCATACATTATTTCGTAAGTCCTAGGGAAAAATACCATTCTCTAGTACAAAGGACGAGTCGATTTCCATTGATAGCTATTATACGACCCGGAATACATTTTTTCAATAATGTTGCAAACTACAAACATCCTGGAATTCAATAGTATGTACCTAGCATCAATATATATATTATGTAATTTTAAGGAGTATACCAGTAATTAATGAAAAGAAAAAAAATTGTAACGACTTGGATTTACACTGGGCGATTTCTGCCATGTTAATATAGAGGTAATCAAAATCTGTTATTTTTTGAGCATCCCGGCGAAAAGGCAGTCTTGTTGACAATAGTTTGGTAAATATAAGTTTATTATTGAAAAACCTTAAAAATTTACATTTTATTTTATAACTGTTATACATTTCGAAGATATCCATTTTATAGAGCTTATTTTTCTGAAAATGTTGACGGTTCAACTTTCAGTTTTCATTGGATTCATGATTTTAAATATTTTTTTTTAGATTACAATTAGATTACTGTTTCACAATTTTAAATAATGATAACACTATCAGAAAGCCATATCGGAAGTAATGATAATATTTGATATAATTTTTTTATTAACTAAAAAAATTAATAAAAATCATGGATCCAATGAAAACTGAAAGTTGAACAGTCGATATTTTCAGAAAATTAAGCTCTGTAAAATGGCTATCTTCAAAATGTATACAAGTTATACAGTAAAAAGTTAATTTGTTAACTTCTTTAATAATGCACTTATACTTACCAAACTATTGTTAACAAAATTGCCTCTACCCAGGGATGCTCGTAAAAAAATAAATAAATAGAATTTGATCATCTTTATTAACACAGGAGATATCGTTTTGTGCGAATCCCAGTGGGGCATACTGTATATTACAGTTAGTATCTGAAAGCTATGTTGTTATAAAACGAGAAAAAAAAATATTTCATCCTTAAAATCAACAGCCCTATAATTTTTATCATCATAAAAAATATGAATTATGAATAAATTGCTTTGGTTTTCCGTGTTTATAACTAATCTTATGTGCCCGAGAAAAAACAAGTTGATATTCAGGCTTTGACTAAAATAATTAAAAACCGTGAAAATACGTACCTGGTAATATTAAAACTGTTTACTGTAAAAAAATTATTATTGGAAAGTTTTAATTTTTCATAATTTCCTATAATATTGAAGCATACAAAAAAGAAAAATTAAACTTTGTTATAAACTTATTGTTATCGTATTACATTATTAATACAAACTATGTGTACATCCACTATCCAGTGCTATTATGTAATCGCAAACAATTTTTCAATAAAGAAAATAAGCAAGGTTTTTTAATTAAGTTTACCCAACAAATAATTATTTAGTTTATAATTTATGTGCTTATATATGCGATCACCATAAAGTGTAAGAGGGAAAAATCCGTAAGAAGGCAACGAGCAAATTCATTACACAAACGATGGTTTGAATACAGTCCGGTGTAGTGATTTTAATTATAATATTTATTTCATTGGTTAAGTTATAATCATCGAACTTTGAAGTATATAATATTGTGTTGTATGTACCGTAGATACCTCCTTCCCCCCACAATATCCAGTTGTTATTTGCTTCAATGTTTTAAACCGAAGACAATTCCCGTAAAAAAAATAAGGGGAAAAACATTAATCTCCTTATAAATTACAATTAATATAACAGTATTTACGTGTAAGATCTGAAAAATGAAGAAAGGTTCGCTCATGCGTTATAACTTGTTATTGAAAAGAAACTCGCAGTTCTAACGGTTTTATAATACCCAGCATTGTGTTTTATAGTCATATCGATTTCAGGATCATCCAGTACCGGAGGGCGTGATTATTTTAATAAGAAACGAGATGGTACTGATAGTTTGTTACGCGGCGTAACATTCTATTATTTTAGCTTTTTCATTTATATTTTTTGTTACTTGTTAAATGTTACATTGTCACATAATATAATATACATAAAGGCAGTTTTAAAATTTGCCGCCCCTAAAAAATTGCCGCTAGGGGCAACACGGGACCGTTGCCCCTCCCCCCCCCCTAAATACGGCCCTGGTTACGCCGCATTGTTCACTACCAGAATAGATTTTAAAACGCTTCAGCAGCTGATCTCATATTTTCCAATAATATGCAGCGGCACGTGTAACCGCGTTTACCGTAAAACCGAGTGCCGTAAACCATCTCATTGGGACCCAAACAGTGTATGAATCACGTGTCGCTTCCGGACCGCTCATCGTCACCGCGCTGCTGCAGCGGAATACTGCCGAGGAAAAACCGATATCTCGGCGAACATTCGGCCTCGGTGACTCACGCCCGGGCAACTTTCGCAGATCACCGGATAGCGCTTTTTCCCTAGAAAAGGATTTATCTTCTTGCTCGGGTTTTCTATCTTTTGTTTTTTTTTCGTTTTTCGTTTTCCCGGATTTTGCCGAAACCGTTTGTGCCGGATAGACGTCTAGTTTTTAATTAGCGACCGTGTGAACAGCCGATACGGAAGAGCCGATAGGAATTGGATTTGAAACGAAAAACCGACGGAGGCGGAAGGACGACGTGCGCGCGTGTAGGTGCGTATAGTAATATAGTGGAGATTAGGATAAAAAGAAGACGGACGAGGTGTGCGGTCTGGGGTTTCGGCGAGTTCGACGAGCGCCGAACTTTGGCCGACCCCGCTCTTCCCGTAGCGGCCGATCCGAAACGCAAACTATTCTCATCGGGACGACTGTACGCGGAAAACACGTCACTGCCGCAACCACCGCCGACGTTCCGGGGGTACGCGCGCGTCGACCGTTTTGGAAAATCGCTTTCAACGCCGACCGAAATGCGAGTTTCGAATTTAAAACCAGCGGTGGCGGTGCCAAATTAGGTTTTCGATTTCGGTCGCAACAAGGAGCCGTTCGCGGTCGCGTACGGGCTACGCCTGGTACGGTGATGTAGCGCGGGGAGGGTAGGAAACAATTTCGCGGTCTCGGTCTCGACCGCCCCACCGACGGGTTCAAACGGTCAAAGTTTACCGGACTGTTCGAAAAACAATCAAAAACCCATTTGCTCGCCATTCCCACGGCCGTCCGTACCCTATTTTACAGAAAATATCACTGTTTCACCAACTCCATTACTGCGTTATTAAATCACACGATGTGGGTACGTACTTAAATATTATGACGAGATTAAGAGATGTTCCCGTCGCGCCATCGGTTTCCAAATAAGATCTCTAAAGTCGAGGATTTAATAGTAGAATTTCCTTCGTGTTCGTCACCTGTACACTAGTTGAAGGATAAGTAATAATACACTTCATACAAATAACTATTTAATAATTTAATTTCATTACACATATAATACATACATATGTGTGTTTGTATGCGTGTGTCTAATTAATTTATTCCATATGGATAATGAATTCCGTGATTTACGAATCACGCGTGTAAATTGTTTGAGTTTTCTTGAAAAAGTTTGGAATGAGCATTATGTGATTAGCATAATATAATTAGTGCGAATTCGTAGCATCAACAAGTATTGCTGAACAATATTGTGTTACGTGTCTTAAACTTATAGTCTTGTCCAATGGTTACAATACAGTTAAATTGTCAATAGTATTTGCCAATGAATTATCGATCAAGTTAAGACATAGTTATATTTCAAAAGTATAATTATAATTACTATAATATATAATGCAAGTAGCTTTTAAATAATATCGCTATCGAGATATTTTTCAAAAGTTGAAATTTAAAGATGTTTAAATATTTTACCTGGAAATTAATACACGTGTACATTTCTATTGCAATATTTAATTTTGGAACTTATGGAGTTGCTTGTTCGTTACACTCATGTCCAAATCAATTATATCCGTTGTTCCGCAATATTTTTGATATTTAAAAATTTGATCCCCTCTGAAGGCGAATTATTTATCAGTACCTAATTAATATATCGATTAAATAATATTGAGTTACAATATTCTAGTTTTTTATACATTACATAATACAAAATCGACTTTGTTCAAATTTGAATTACCCAAGTCGAGATTAAAATTTAAATAAAATAAGGAAGCGTTTAGTTGATCATAGTGGTTCGGGAAACGCAACGGTCGTATGCGTATGACGAATCATTTTTTATTCGCGCATTCGAAAACAAAATCAAACCGATGAAGGGATTTGTGGTGCTGCTCTATTTTTGCTGTTTTCGGTACCTCGACGTAACGATGAAAGACGTCTTAAACGAGTTATGTAGACATACCTCCGGCCGGGTTTCGGCAACCGAATTACGGACTCGGTACAAGGGACGTGTAGCTAGATTGCCCATTCGAGACGTCGTTTAATCGAATTCTTTCGTTGAACATTAACAGAGGCGTACTCGTACTACGCACGGCGGATAATATGCGGGTACCGCGACGACGTTTAAAACTTTAATATTATTATTCCGGGCGGTTAACGGAACGGGAAAAAAGCACATGTACGCATACAGAGGGCTATATATACGTTCAGTGAATGTGATAAGGTAACGTTGAACTGTCTCCGGTGCGTTTCCTTTTGCTGAAAATAAAAACCCACTATTGCAGTCGGTAGGTATACCATACGAGTTTATGTGTACGTACACGAGCGTTTCGTCGACGGGCACCACGAGCGACAGCCGATATTAATTTTCTTTCCAATTTCCCAAATTGGAATTTATAAGGATTGCGGAATTTCGTAATAGGATTTTTCTCTAACCCCGCGGGTCGCGCGATCATTGTCCGGCCACCTGTTGATCGTGTTATTGGATCAGCGACCGACGGCCGCGATTTATCGTCGAATTCGTTTCGTATTCGCCCGTCGCGGTCGGCACGATCAAAAACGGACGGAAATAAAAACCGTCGAACGCGCACGCCGCGCGCCGGGTCGTTGTTGCTCGTCGGATGGTACAGCATCGACGACGGGACGACCACGCACGTCATCGTGTTCTCTGGAACGTGGGCGCGACCGAGAAACATGCTATGACGCTATATGAGCAGTGTCGTGGCCAGTAATTTTTTTATAGGGGGGAGGGGGGCGTAATTCCCACAAAAAAAAAATTATAAAAAGCAAATTATTAATACAAAAAAAAAATAAATATGTGAATAACAAAAATAAGTAACAATTACCATTCAATACGATCTAACTATAATAACTATAATATATTTATAATATTGGTTATATTTTTTTTTGGATGTGCACTGCTTCATTAAAAATCTATTTTTTAAGCTGCCACTGATCAAGTATAATGGCTGTTGGCTTAAATAACGTGACGTACGAGAATTGGGCCCGCGTTAGGTCGGATAGGTACCGCAGGTAGATTGCGTTAACGTTAGTTCCGTTATTATGAACATTTTTTTTTTTACCCTTAGGTACAATAAGAATATGTGCTAATACAATATGATATGAAAATTTGAAGGAAGAAGTCACCTAGTGGTGACACTACCAGTTGATTAGTTTTATTTTAAAATTTAAGATTTTTTTAGTTTAGTAGATCTCTGCACCATTTTTTATTTAATCGTCTTGGGGGGATTACCAGGAATTGAGAGCGAGAATAAGTTAGATATAAGGGAGTTTGGATGTGAGAATAGTCTAGCATGGTATCTTTTGAAGTAAGTTTTGGCTTCTTCTTTAATGGTTTTTATTTTTAGATCGGAATGGAGAGTTTGATTAGAAATGTAGGGTGGGGCATTAGTGACTTTGCGTAGACTTTTATTTTGAACAGTTTGAATTTTATCTAAATTAGTTTTTTTTTGCATTACCCCACAGTTGAAGGCCGTAGGTCCACATAGGTTTGATTAAGGATTTATAAATTTGAAGTTTTGAACATACCAGCCAAAGTTATCTCTTATCAGACCTCATGTAACGGGACTCAATATGGAACTCATATAACGAAGCTCTCGTGTAATTTTATTATACTTTACTTTTGTCCACCGTCGGAGCACCGTGGGAGAGTAGACACAACGATCACCCCGATGCGTCGTGATTAAACCAGAAAACTAGCACGCGTCAAGATAAAACCAATACATTCCTTGTTTCGCTCACGTTCAGAATCTAATATTTGTTTAAATTTTTTTTTTTTTTATGTTATCCAGATATATTATATTATAATGAAGTTCGAAAAAAACGATTGGTTTCTCTAGGTCGGCTGAGGATCGTTACAAACGAACTCCGCTCTATGTATAAAATAAAATGTGTTCATGTAACGAACACAGCGAGTTCCCAATCAAGGCCGATCAAGGTAGTTGTAAGATAAAATTATTTTACCCGGTTCGTCTCTCAAACGTTACGGCTCACTGGTCGGTCACTAATGGCTCCGGAGTAGCAAACAGATTTTCAACTTGCAACCTGCGGCTCTTCAGGATTCGCCTTATCTCGAGATTTTTTTTCTGTACATACACAATATTATAATAACGATATAATATAATATAATATATATATATATATAAACCAACACCAACAAGGACTGCATTTAATACGGGTGAAGGGGAGGGGGGAAAAAAAAGGTTGTTCACACCAATGCAGCTCATTGGATGTCATGGATTTATAACTTCTCAGAGAAACGGCTCTTTATTACTACGAAAATGTTACCGATCCCGGGAGTACACGTAATAACGATAAATCCGCCTTACCGTTATCGCCGCCGCCGCCGCCGTTGTCGTGTAAGTATTCGCTTGTTTTTAAAGCGAATAAATCATGCCGTTGAAATTTCGCCATACCTTCTTCCCCGTATACGCGTACATCGTAATGTGTGCACGCGTACACGTGTACGATATATACGACGGTGGCTGCTGCGGCGGCGACGGCACCGCGGTACGTGTATGCAAACGCGTGCGATGAAATTGATGGTGCGGCGGCGGCGAAACGCAAAACCAGAAACGACAGTGTATTATCACAGTACATTAATCAAACTCTCGCAATGTTTCTGATCTCGTTCCAACAATTGAGCGCGAAACACATACATGCACTAGCACGACGAAAAAATAAAATGTTTATCGTGCAAGCTCACCCGGGAGCTTGAACACGCGCCTTTTATTTTACGTCAAAAAATAATTTTCCTATCCGTATACTTTACTCTTCGGTAAACGTTGTACTTTTCGACAGTCGCAGCTTACACGGATTATGCGTCTACGCGCGTGGCCATCAAACGAACACAACATCCCAGTCTTAAATATTAAAACAATTCTATAAGCCAGCGGTTCCCGACCTTTTTAGTTTCGCGGACCACTAGTTTTGTAAAAAAATATTTGAGGCCCACTCATAGCATATACATGTATATATAGTTATTAGGAATAAAAAATTTAAGAAAACTTATTTCTACTTTATCACAAGAAAAACAATTTAATGTGATTTTTGACATTGCTTGTTCTTCACGAGAAAGTCAATATTTGGATTAAAACTTATTACTTTTAGTCTTAAATCACTATCAACATTCAGTTTATTCCTTTATTTATTTTTTAAATAAATGAAAGTAAAAAAAGTATTTTCACATAGATAAGGTATCGAAAAACTCATCAAGTTTCTCAGTGCAATTTTAGCGATTGCTGGATAGTCTTTCCGAACATTTAACCACAACGGCACTAATTGTGTACTTTTAAAATACGATTTTAAAGTCTGATCACATGACATTTCAATCAACGAATCTTCTTCACTTGTTGATATTTTAAATTTTTTCAAGTAATCTTCTTCAAAGGGATTTCTGATCCATTGGATTTCCTCTTCAATTTTAGGGAAGTAGTTTCTAAAAACAGTGTAAAAATGATTTCAATTATGCCTGTTAAAAAATATTAATTTGTAATTAAGAAAAATAAATAATTAAAAATAACCTGAGGTTGGAAACTAAAGATTTGAGGTGGTTTTGTATAGTTGTAGCTGTTTCTTTATCAATTTTAACTTCGTTAATTTCAAGAAAATAATGTAGGACCGGAATATAAATACTACATCCAAACATTCGATATCGTATCTTTAATTGTACACTATAGTTAAAATTGATTAAATATTATTATGATCAGAAATATAACAAAAAATATATAATAATATTATTTTAAATATATATCATATTTAATGTTATACCTATGGCTCGCGGCCCAGTACCATGTTGCTCGCGGCCCATGGGTTGGGAACCGCTGCTATAAGCTATTGGAAAACAAGTATACCCCATTGGAAATTCACAACGAATTCGCGTAACTGGCAGACAGTATTGGCACTACCGTACGCTATTATTTGTACTGGATTTATGGATTTCCAGTACTTGACCAGTCATACTGGCGTTTAGATAAGCCACACCAGCCTGTAAGTGCTATCTCCAACCGCTCAGTCTTATATTCTTGGCTAGCAACGGTTTGCTCGCCCTGCAGTTGCCCACCTTAAATTCCTGCGGGGATTTCTAACCTACTGGGCGAATAAGCAGGATAAAATCAAACACGATTTTTTTCAATCTCGGGAGCGCATTTCTGAACGGGCCTAACAAGAGACTGCAGGAGGCCGTAAGTCGAACACTGAATTACGCCATACGTTCGCCGCTGCCCTCGTTATCGTGCTAATTAATACGGTATTACATACGACTGTTGGTGGCGATCATTTTCCGGTTCGAAAGAGAAAAATGTCACGAAGCGACTTAATATTACGATAGCACTGTAATACGGTTTCAGTTACTCTTTTGATCACGAACTCACAGGCTTAGGATATAGTATAAGTATTTATTATAAAGTATCAATGCTCGTTCGTATAACCAAATGGGCTGATCAATATACGCGCGGAACAGCTTGTATTCGATGCGAACGCGCCGACGCGTAAAATATATTTATTGAATATTTGAAATTACGGAAAACCGTGATCGTGCATTACGTATACACCTGCACCTTTGAGCTGCCCGAAAGTCCAGACCGAGCAAATCGAATGTATCCGGTGGTATACGTATGCCGATGAATTATTACGCGAGTGACCAGGATCGGTTTTAATACTCAAATGAACTTCACGGTGGCGCCGCCGTGGTCGTCGAATTCGTTCACGTTATATTATTATTATGTTTATCGAGTGGGTCGTGTCCGTGCAGAGAAACGACACCGGAAATCGTGAACAACTTGCCGCTATGTGGTCAGAGCATCGTCGACTGCTGAAATAAACGATATCGCGTGTTTGGATTTTTTACAATAGTGATTAACGTATTCGCGTATTAGTCATCAATTATTACGTATTGGCCACGAAAACGTGAATTGAATCGTATATCATTAAAACGATTAAACTTTTTTCAATCAAGACGAGAAATAAGTCTAGACGATCGTATAGGAATACTTGATTATACTTACTCAAGTGTATATTCATCTAGATCGGTACATATGATATTTGGTATACTCAATCAATATAATTTCACAATTATTCATCTTCCAAGAAAAATATTATGTATATAGATCTAGATAAATCAAATACAAAGGGTCATCAATTGAATTAAATCATGTTTGCTCATATTTTATATATCTCTAAACTTACATCTCCAAAAAAAAAAAAAAAATAATCATTAACCCATACAAACCAAAGGTGAAACACGTACGTATACAGCTAAAAAAAAATGATCTAGATGAATAAATCTGAATTCTAGATACTGCGTAACACCGCAATACCGTTGTCCGCAATGGCAATTCAATATCGTGAACGGTAGACCATCTGGGTTGAGGTGTATGTAATCGTTTGTTACATCGTTCCGTGTCATGCTTTGGCGCTGTTCGCGAGAATGTATTCACGTATGGAGGAGAAACAGAAAATATCGTCGATTCACTATTATTGTTTTAAATATATATAAACGCCAGCATAAGGTAGTGCACCAACCAACGTACTGTACGTCAACATACGTTTACGAACTTTTATCGTTTCGTAAATTACTTACCACTAAAATTGCAAATTAAATTTTACTAAACCGCAGGTGATTTGTATTTTTTCTTACCGGTATAACCTCGATTTAGTCATACCCATACATTTATATTGTAACGTTTTGTTGAGTTTTTTTTTTTACGTACAACCCACACACAGTACTAACGTAATGTTATGTATTCGACATTGAAATATGCTTTGCAGATATGTAATCTAGCGACAAAATATACGGAAGTATGCAGAATTAAATTTAAGACGTTAGATCCTCAAATATGTATGTATGTATTTTATAACAAGACCGGATACTTTTTCCAATTCTCAGAAAAAACATGCTAATGCATATAAATTCGGGCCTTAATACTCTGATGATATTCCAACGTGGGTTATTGCTTTTGAAATATCTGCGTACACAAAGCGCGTAATAATTCGAAAAATGGTATAATATAATACTATTTGAATATTTTTAGTAAAATAAAACGGTACGCATAAAATCACACGGTTCTATTATTTGTAAATTTCAAAATTGGTTTGAATTAATTGTTCGTATTTGGCTACTATATGAATTGGAAATTCAATTAAATTTTAAACGATTTAAATTAAACTTCACCGGATTGGTGATACTCCAATAAAATTGCATGTACTTCATTAGCATTTGTCTTGTAACTATAGCTGTGGTGTTCTATTGAATTATGATAATAAACGTGGAAATAATTTACGGATAGGTTGATTTTTTAAAAAATAAACAAACCATTTTCCCGTTTTAGCAAGCAGTCGGTGTTATTAATAAATAAGAAGAATCGCGCTATAAGTACTTTACGGTAAACTGCAGTTATTTAATAATTGCAGTTATTATTTCCCTCGGAATATATCTTGACGCCAATAGCATTATCGGTTTTAATGATGGTGTTGAGTACTTTCCCGGTTTCTTAAGTTTTTCTACTATTCACCGGGACCAACCGTAAAAAATAGACCGAGGGTCGTAAAAGTATTAAAATTTCTAAACGCGTACCAATACCATGTTATAAGCAAAATATTTAATAATAATTTTATACAGAACTACATCGGACGTAATATCGCATTACATCATTATAAGCGATATCAACGACAAGCAATACAAAACAGGTCAAATGTAAACAGTACAATATTATAGCGGTGAAAGAAATGTGAAAAGAAAAAAAAAACTTTTAAATTATAATAATACACGTGTAATTCACACAGTAATAAGCAATAAATGATACCTAATGTATGGAATTGGAGAACACCACCCCACCGTCTATGCTAAAAACGTAATAACTAACTTTTTTAGTTAGACGCACAATAAATATAAAATATATGCGCGTGCGGCTGTGACTAGCCTTCGGTGCTCAATACGCCTTCCTAAATCATTATCTAAATAAAATGTCGCTACCTCGGCTTATTTGTTTCATCGGAAAACGGTTTAATACCGCGTAATATGTAATTTATGTATCTGTATAATCTTATATTATAAGAACGACGCTGTTGTTCGATATTAAAAATAATACGATGAACGATAAACAACGTTTCGTACGATATTAATATTTTATTTAGTTCGTTATTTCTATTTCCACCACGGATCACAGAAAAGATTGAAAAGTCCATATAATTGTTGAGACACTTGTCAAACGCGTGCGTGTTCGGTGTACGACAAACGTCTATGGGCGCATCAAGACTTTGTGCACAGTAAACTGCACAGCGAAATCAATATCTCGAACTTCCGATGTAATAATATTATTATATATTTTTATTGTATAATAATATTTTTGGTCATAATAATGGTTATTATCATGTCAATAATCGTTGTAAATTATTTAACTTGTGATTAGGTTCAACAATGTGTTTTTCTTGATAAACAATTGTTTTTTAATTATTTTTGTACCTAATGACTCATTAAACTGATATAAAAGATTTTCAAGAGGTGGCGCTTTTTTATAAAGTTATTTTACCTATTTATGAAACATTTGATGCAGAAATTAAAATATGGCTAGCTAAATGGAAAAATGTATCTGATAGAGACCGTCCAACTACATCATTGACTACTTTGTCTGCAATGTCTTATAATTTTTTCCCAAACATTCACAGTCTTTTGACAATTTTGGCCACATTGCCTGTTACAACTGCTACTGCTGAACGGTCATTCTCAACTCTACGAAGACTTAAACCATACTTACGAAACAATATGGGAGAAACGAGACTTACTGGATTGGCATTACTAAACATATATCGAAATGTTGATTTAAATGTGGAAGAAATTATCGATAGATTTGCTATGTTACCACGAAAATGCGATTTTATACTTTAGTTTGTATTTTTTTTTTACATAAAATATATAAATTTTTTGATTTTTTACTTCTATCTACTTAAAAGTTTAATATACCTAGGTATAATAATCAAATACATTTCTGTTCTGTTCGACGTTCATAATACATATTATTTAAAGTTTTATTTATTATTATTACTATTATTATTCCTAATATTCCTATTTCCTAAATATACTTACTTCTGAACACTGAATAAATGACATACATAAAGTTTGAAAAAATTGTATATGTTCCCTACACTTTAATTTATCAATTCGTATGAAAAGTGGACCTTTTGTAGATTCGTACTACTGCACATATTCGATTTTTACTTTGTTACACATGGGTAACATTATGCATTCCCGTTACATTATCATTATATAAACTTGTGATACAGCTGATGATTTATCAATTTTTCTTTTAAAGTGTTGTAAATACATTTTTTTCATGTGAACGCCTCAACTCGCGCGTGCGTACGCATAGAACGTAATCGTAATAACGTGGTACGTGTCTTGTTCAAAAACGTTTATAGTGCCCGTTCGAATCGGGGACTTTGAAAATAAAAATTAAACTGTCCACCGCCGCGCCGTCTGCCGGACATGGTTTCTATGCGCGATTCCTTCGGACGACCCGCAAAAGCGTTCGAGTGTTTTTTCGAAAACCCGTTTATATGTTTATGCTGTTCCACTTTCCATCGTGTATACGTGTGTCTATATAATTGTTTCCGTTTTATTCAATTGGGCCGGAAAACAGTTGACAATTCAAAAATTGACCTCCCAAAATTGTCAAAACGTGCTTTTCAGAAGAAAAAAAAGGTGATGATCGGAGAAAATCCTGTAGTCTCTATCGCACAGAAATAAACGATGTTAAACTGGGAACGCGGATGACCAGGGTACGTCACGGTAATACTATATAAAGTACCCCATAGTGCATGTTTACTATTTATAAAATGCCTTTATTTAATGAGTCATAAATCTGGTCTTATTAATTTGTAAACCAATATTGAGGCATTCAGATTTATAATGCAAACGAAACCATCAGACTTGTATTACGTGAAAACCAATCGGCGCGCCATCAATTGTCACCATTTGTCCGGTAAAATAGACTAAATTCAAATCAATCTTGAACTTTTCGTAAGTTTTCCAAAAACTGTTTGACAAACACAGCTCGTTATTCAAAGAATATCGGGCACCATCGGTGTCAGACAATTAAGTTTTAAATATAATATTTTTCTTTCGAAAAAGTGTTGTGGTTTTTCTCATTATATTTTCATGTGAAAATCCACTGACAAAGTAAAACAGCGCGTGGTCTTGTATCGCGACCGTTCAACCTTCCGAACATCCGTGTATCAATCAACTGTTATTCAATTATAATTTGTCCCGAGTATAGTACTCGTAATTGATTTCCTTGTAAGTACTACAATTGATTAATTAATATGCAACCATAATCTGCACGTGGCGTCAAGTCTTTGGTTGCTATGCGATACAAATTACATTGTAAACTATAAATATTGAAATGGTAGCGCCTAAAATATTATCCGGCATTACCATTCGACGACGCCTTGCGAACGGACCTACATAATATTGACTTATCTTCATTGTTGGAAAACAATATTTCGGTTCGTGACACACTGACTTGTTGCGAATTACTTCATCAATATAAACCGTGCAAGTTTCATCTGCGACTGACGACAGGGCAGCGACGATGGACTACCGCGAGGTTTGCGAACACGAGTTCGGCGTGGCTGTACAGCCTCATACCGTGGTCGTTCGCACAACCAGGAAATGGTTTCGAAAGTGTTTTCGATGCGGCACCCGGAAATGCTATTCGACCATGGTTCGGTGCATCAGTACGTATAACTTGCACGATAACATCGCTTACACTGCCGCAGGGTTGACCGCGAAACGCGTTTGATAATAAATTACTATTCGTTCGGTCCTGCGCCCTTCTCGATGCTGTATCATATCCTACGCATTCATTCGATCGCCGTTCGTTTTCTCGTTCCAACAGAATGTCGAATTCTCGTTCACGAACGTTGCACGAATTTCGCTACTGCCCTGAAGACCGTGGACATGGCCACAAACACAGAACCGATGGCAGCGGCTGTGGAAATGGCCACAAACACAGAACCGACGGCAGCGGCTGTGGACATGGCCACAAACACAGAACCGATGGCAGCGGCTGTGGACATGGCCACAAACACAGAACCGATGGCAGCGGCTGTGGACATGGCCACAAACACAGAACCGATGGCAGCGGCTGTGGATATGGCCACAAGCACCGAGCCGACGGGGGCGACCGTGGATATGGCCACAAGCACGGAACCGTCCGCGGTGACCGTGAACATGGCCACAAACACGGAACCGTCCGCGGTGACCGTGAACATGGCCACAAACACGGAACCGTCCGCGGTGACCGTGAACATGGCCACTTATACGGACCCGACCACGATGGAAAACGACGTGGCCACTGACGACAAGGCGGCCGTGGTGGCAACCGATGAGACTGTTGCTGCTGATACGGTCGTACCAGCAAGTCCTGATCGAGCGGAAGGATCGGTAGACTGCACCGACCCGTCGCCGGTCCACTGCGATCATAAGCCCGTGCAGGAGAAACCCGCGGCAGATGCACAGAAATCATCAGTCCTCCCGGCCAAGGCGGACCACGATGGAGGACATGGGGCCGGCGATGCGTCGGGTGCCGAACCGCTGAGCGAGCGCGACCCGTTCGCACGACTAGTGTCGTCGTGCAACCCCTCCATGCGTGCGCTCAAGGTGATTACAGCGTTTATCGTACGACACTATAAGACGCAGACGATACCAACATCATCAGTCTACTTCCACGGAAGACGGTCTATTTTTTTCATTTTTTTTTTTCATCACTTTGAAGCCGAAACAACAAATATTGTTGGCTTTTAGAATGGCACAAATGGTGTTTGGGGATGTCGAGTTGCTTTTATATTACCTACACATGAAAACGGGAGAGCTTTGAACGTCATATTATCCAACGTTGTTTTTGGGTTACCTTGAATTAAGTGCTATCATTTTGTTGCTTTTAAGAAGTTGTTGATATTGTTGACGTTAGTTGATTCGGGTCTTCGTGGAGGTTATATACTAAATTTTCTATTATAGCCTATATCACGAAGGTACATATATGTAAGGGTGATTGGTTTGTTTTATGTTCACAGGAATTGGACTTGGAAACAGTTAACCCTGAAAATGATCTTTGCTATTCCATCGATTTCCTGGATCAGATCGCGGACGAAGAAGGGTTGACATTATTATATGAAAACATCAGTTCCGACGGTACACAAGGAATATAAATATCATATTATATTATTTTATTTCGTTTATCGTTTTTTAATAACAATATCTTATTATTTTAGCCGGTGAATTTTCATATGTGCAACTGTCAATCACCCCAATTGACACAAGCACAATTGGTTCAGGAAATACAGTGGTTGAAGCCCAATCACAAACAGCGTATAACTTCTTGTTGTACCTCAAGCATAGCATGAAGTAGGCAGTGATGCATACACTCCAAATATGATAAGGCATGCCTCCTGATATTTATAATTAACTGTCATATTACAAACCTACTTATCAAAAATCTATCATCCCTCACAATTCCAGGAAACCCTCCCTAACGTCTAAAATGTAAATTATTTAAATATTTATTGCAATAAGCAATTAAATATAAAATTGTCCATGATACAATACGATAATTTAAATAAAAAATGTCATCCTTCAAAATTACTAGAAATCCTCCAAGACGTCTAAAACTTCAATTATTCAAATATTTATTGCAAGAAGCAATTAAATATCAAAAATAATTTACTCGTGTTCATATTTTTTTCCTCTTTCCAATCGCATATACTGATTGTGTTTAATATTCAGATTACATTTTTTCTCCTAAATAAAATTCAAAAAAATTCGTTTAGTATTGACAAAAGTTTTTGTGTCATATAACCTCTCGGCCTTCAGTGGAATAGGCCTGCAAAGGGAAACCACTATAAAAAAAACGCGCCACGTGTAATACCTCATCCTATTTAGTTAGACAACATTATTTGGCGTCTAACGTTATAGGTAAGGTGGTGAGGAAACTTACACATTTATCAATTTATGAAACCCGGTCATGCATAACCTGTAGTTGGATATATATAAAAAATGTGGGTGCGCATTTTTTTTCAGTAGAACTGAAGAAGATTTTTCCATCGACTTTTCGTTAGTACGATTTTAAATTGTAACTGTATGTTTGTCTTGAAAATAGTTACTACTGCACAAATCATCATGGCGAAGTACATTGCTATTTTAGAACCTGTGACAAATATGTTACAAGGTGTGTCAGTTGATCTATATAAAGTCAGGGAGCATATTAATTCATTACTTATATTGTTTGATAATCATCGAAAAGACGCCGATGATGTTTTCCAAATATTATTTAACGACGCGAAATCAATTGCCGTTGATTTATATTTTGTCATTACCCGTCCAAGAACGGTTATAAAACAATCACTAACAGCGAACTATGAAACTGAGAATTGTGAAGATTATTACCGAATATCAATTTTTATACCATATCTTGATTCAATTCTACAATATATAAAAGAACGTTTTGAAAAAAATAATGATAATGCTTTTTTACTACAATATCTCCACCCTAACATTTTTAAAAAATTGGAGAAAAAAATGTATTTTGAGAGTATTGAAAAAATTTTTAATTTCTATAAAATTGATAATCTACAAGCTGAAGCGGAAAGTTGGTACAATTTTTGGCAAAATAAGGACTGTCAAGATATTGATTTTATCGATTTATTAAATTGTAACTGTACGTATTTCCCAAGTATAGCTGTTGCTTTGGAAATATTTTTGTCTCTTCCGGCTACAAGTTGTACAGCAGAACGTTCTTTTGGTACATTAAGGCGTGTCAAAACATGGCTACGATCAACGATGGGTGAAGATAGACTAAACGAGTTATGCATGTTAAGTGTTCATCGAGAACAAGTAAATTTAGATAAAGCAAATTCATTGAAAATGTACTGTCACAATTCGGTAGAGAATATACACGGAGAATGCAATTTGTATTTGATGAAAAAGAATAATGTGTAAATAAAATGTATACCTAGTAATAACATCTAATTGTAAAAATTACAAAACATAATTATGTTCTTTCTATAAAATGTATAATATAATACCTAAGTGTAATAATGATGTATTATAAATAAAATGAAAGTATAAAATGTCTAAAAAAATCTTCATTTATTTTTAAAATTAATTTTGCCCCCTCCCCCCTAGAAAAATGTCTGGGGACGTCCATGTCATTAATCATTATGTTTAGCTAATATGTGCAGTGCACATTCAATGTATATGTTGTAAATGGTGAAAGACGATAACTGGTAAAATGCATCATTTACCGGTCAATTATGTCATTTTTTAACACTGTTGGTAAATGAAGATAAATATCATATTTTTTAGAAGATTGTACTTGGTAGATACAAAGTAACGATTTCAGTAATTTTACCTCCTAGTTTTAATGCACTTAAGTCGGGATTAAAAAATTATCAACCGTCATAAAATCGGGTTTTTGCTCAGCTATCCACGTGTGTTATGATATTTTTGATGAACGAAGCTGTTTATCACGTACGATTGTCACTAGACGACCATAAACAATAGACTCACGCCGGCACGCGGCGCGATGAACTTACCGAGCCGTAATATTGAAAGATAAAAAAAGATAAACTAAAGTAAGATACATATCTAAATGACTGTCTAAATTTACATTTTTCTAAAACAAAATCCACACCTACCTTTTAGTGCGACTTGACCATCACTAAACACATAATTTTCCGAATTAACTGGTGATGGACGTCGATAAACGGCGAATGTTTAGGTAAACATGGCTGGCGGGCTTCACAGATTTTTTTACAAAATCGTTGGTCCACACGGCTAAAAAGGTGGGAAATCGCTGCGCTAGACTGTAGAATACGTACGATACACGTGCACACGGAGCACCGTACTGTTGTTGTATTTGTTTTGTTAATATTC
The DNA here is from genome assembly GCA_949715065.1 of Periphyllus acericola. NCBI lineage: Eukaryota > Metazoa > Arthropoda > Insecta > Hemiptera > Aphididae > Periphyllus > Periphyllus acericola. Next base: position 31,782,138 of record OX454267.1, on the reverse strand, counting down.
GAAGTGCGATCGTGTCGTAATAAAAACGTGTATAAATAACACGGCGGCGCGTCAGTCGGATGGTCACGGTGCGTTTCCGTGACATAATATTTAATGCTATTTTTCTGCAACGCTTACCGTCGGACGGGGGTGAAACGGGAGCACAGGGTGCGTACGCGCCCGGTCGGCTCTCGTATACGAGATCATTCGCCAACCCTCGCGTAGCAGTTCACCCCGTTGTTTATGGCCGATAATACGTGGTCCAATTTGTCCTTATATAAATAACGGGCGGGCGGTCCCCGGCGATCGCCATAAATTCTCGGGCGAACGCGATCGAAAAATCAAATTCCTCACGCACGTTTGCCAGCGCGTTCCACTTGTGCGCAAACCATAATACGTCATTACTAGGGACCGGATTTATATGCACAAAAAATCCTCAAAATATGCTTCTAAAAATGCTGTAATATGCTACAAAATATGCATTTATTTTTAAATATGCACTTAAAATTGAATTGAAAACGTTTTATTTAAAATTATTTAAAAATAAGTATTAACTAATTAAGTATTAAAAAAGGTATAAAAAGGTTTTAAATATATAAAAAAGTATTTTGTCGTCTTCACTAAGTTCGCCATTTAACAATCTTTATCTTCAATCTATAAAATATTAGCCCACATTAATAAAAATTGAAAACAAAAATTGAATTCATATTTTACCTTATTGCACTGGATTATCAGAAGTTGCTTAATGTGTTAGGTTAGGAAAACCACGAAAAATAAATATAATATGTGCTATAAAACTACAAATATGCATTAAATATGCATTTAATAGGTAAAAACGTTGAAATATGCAAAATACAATTAGCGTTATTTTAATAATAATGATCTAAATCGGGCACAATTCTCATCAGATTTCAAAAAGCTTATTCCAATACATATATGCATTTGCATATAAATCCGGTCCTTAGTCATTACGTATACGTTACCCCCGTGCCGCGGACGACGCGGGTTTTGATAAATTTTCGGAAATTTGACAGCGAACCGCCACCGCCGCGGTCGTCGCCGCCGGGTCGCTCCCCCGAGAGCGCGAACGGAAAACAAAAACAACCGTTTTTCGATTCTTTAGGCTTTTGTGCGTGCGCGCTCGTGTTTACGTTTTCTGATTTATGATCGAAACTTTTCTGGACGACAATAGAATACACGTATTCACCGCCTCGCTTGCACAGTACGACGACACATGTATCGAGAAGTCGACCAAGTCGGTGCGCGCGTGTGAGGCAACAAAAAATAAAAAAACTATAATAATCATAATAATTTATGAAATCGAATCGTGGTATTGCACATGACGTATATATTGGAGTGTATGCGATTCGTTTTCGGAATCCGTCTAACGCCGAAGACGATATACGCCAATATACACGTATACATGTGTCGTGAGAAACCGAGAACCTTTATTTTGGCGCCTGATCCAATAGACGAATAAACAACGCTGTCTCTCAAAAACGCGATATGCATTTTTCTCGCCGTCACACAGCCGTTCTTCCAGCCTCCGTGTGCTCACGCGCGCGTCTGGGTTCGAACTCGGAAAACCAAAACTAGCTCGACGCGCGAAGACAAATGGACGACGCGTGTTTTCTTTAGACGATAAAACGGTTTGAGTCTCACAGTATATTTTCGCAACCGGAGTTACACGATAAGGGAGTGTAACATGCGCATGATTTATTATTTTCATAGTTTTATTAAGTGTTTTTGCGATGCAGTTTTTAAGCATCAAATTAAAAAGCGTACCTATGTTATCGATTACAAGGCAACGTTCCGATATCGGATATTCATGGACACTAAACTCGGAGTTCTATTTAAAAACTGTATGAAATTAACTGAAGTTTTCAAGTTACTAGAGTTAAGTACGAGTCACCGTTTGCACGTTTTATGATATTAGGTTTGGTTGATTAAAGTATAATATACAAACAGATCTTAAGTTCTAGGAATGTTTGTTTTTCTTATTTAAAAAATTGATAGCTTTTTGGGGTTTTTTTTTTCTTTTGCTGTCACTTTATATTTTTCTCTATCTTGTCATAATATTTTTATATACCTACTGACTAACTATATACATTTCGAGTGATTCATGAAAAAAAAAAAACAAATACTTAACCTAATCAACGTGTTGAACATTTACAATTAGTTAATACTAGTTTCAACTCATTTGTTGTCGTTTACTTCTCTTTGATTAATTTATGACATTTATGAGTTTATTAATATTTTAGATGGTCAAATAGTTACTCAGTTCAGTCTCTAGTGAAAGTCGTTCGCATGACTGCGTCCACATTTTTTGCTTAAATATGGCTACAATGTGCTATCTTTTTCTCCATTTTTCTGTAACTTAGTGTTAAATATCAATCACGTTCGTAAATTTCAATACGGGTAATTATTAAATCATCACGTCTTGTATAGCACTGTTTATAATTAACCTTGTCAACGGTCCTCGGGCGTCGCCTTATTTGGGAACCACCTACGGCGGGTCCTCTAATTACAATTTTAATTATCTACCGTTAAAATGCAGCCGAGTCCCAATCAAAATTCAAATTTAAATTCAAATAAAAATATCAACAACAATAAAGACAATCATTCTTACCGTTTAATTAATTCATCCGCCTCAAGTTCAAATCAAAATAAACATGAAGCAAACTCTACAAGACAATCACATAATGCAAACACCTCTCCACATAATGCCCCCTGGTACGTTTCCAACATTTCACTTCACAAAGACCTCAACATTATAACCATCAACAAAATTACTCACTTCCACTACTCAAAATTCCACTCCAAATTAGCCCAATCACTCCAACCCATTGATTGCCATTCAAGGCAGTGATAACTTACCTCATAATTGTCTAAGGCGTTTAAAAATACGCTAGTGCACAGATCAACGGAATCCCATTTAAATAATCCAAACATTTAAATATTTAAATTAAAATCCTGAAGGTTCTGTTATTGGACAGCCTCCCTCCTTAAAATTATTCATGTCATATAAATATTGTTCTTTTATTATCTAATTTGCTTATTGTACAGATGCTACAGGATGTAAATATTCTTCGTTTTTTTAAATAAAAAAAAAATAAAAAAAGTTACTACAAACAATTACCAAAAATTTAATTTAGTTATAATCAATTTCAATTGAATCACGTATGGGAATTCACTTTGACTAGAAAATTATCACAAACAACTATACCACCTCCACAAAGATGTATGAAGATATCATTATATTACAAATACAAACGACGGAATCTGGTAATTATTATAAAATCGCATTGATCATGTTTGTGAACGGAAGAAGAAACCAATAGTATCACGCTTTGTAAGTATTGGGCGGGGGGGGGGGAGTTGGGAGCTTCAAAATTTAGAGATTACTTTTGAATGATTTGGCTTTCGAATTCGATCAAAACTACCGAAGGCTTAATGCCATATAACGCTACACGTTCTTTATTCTCCCATCGGAGCGAACCTCATGGGACTCTTGAAAAATATCTCAAAACAGGGTTAAGTGCAAATACGGTTTTTGCTGAGGTTTGGGCTCGAGGGAACTACAATTAGGATTTTAAACAAATAAAAATATATCTGCATTATTTTTCGTTTATTATACCCGGAGATTATATTTTTAGACTGTTTTCCTCACGGTTGTTGTGTAACTTAAGAATGAAAAGAAACTTACGATTTTATTTTTCGTTTTATTATTGTTTCTAACTTGGTTTGTTTTATACGAATTGTAATCTTCTCGTGACTGCTAAGTATAATCATTAGACGAATTAAAACTTTTCTTTCGTAAATTGTAATTATTTCATGAGTTACTTGAAATACCGTGCACTTAGGTCATATTATTATATTTTAAATTTGATGTTTACGTATCTTTTGAATTTTATCTCGAACATTAGGTGGAATTTAAAATATTGTGATATTTTAAGAGGAAACATATTCAGATCAATCCGCTTAAAAACGTCTGAAATATAAATATGTACGATGTTAGTGTGTAATGTAATTATAAACTTCTCGGACATGTCCATTTGGATAACGAACATAAAACGTGAGTGAAAAATGTGTAAGTGGTCTGAACTTCTGTAAAAACCAAAAATATATTTGTTCTGTGAAGTCATCGTATCTAAACCTTTCCTTAAAATGGTGTGGTAAAAAAATAGTGATATTTATACGATAAAATGAAACGAAAAATGAGTTGCTAACTATTCGTGTATGTATTCTTTAAAGTGGTTAAAATTGTCTTAACATGTATTTCTATCCTATTGTTTAGACAAAAGTATCATTAATTTTATACAGGACAAATTTAATTTTCAGAAAAGTTACATTGCTGCTTTGGAAGTTATTTATATGTTATTAGACTTGGAGCACACCACAGTTTCATATTTATGTGTTACTATTTCCATCATAAAAATAAAACATACATTCAATAAAGAAATGTGTGTTAATCGTTTCCAGAGTTTTATTTAAATTTAAATTTTTTTTTTATTTTTTTTTTAGTTTATTCACCCATTATACCAAACACTAAGCCAGTTAAAAAATGTATATATTATTTTGCTATTTAATATTTAGTATTTAATTAATTTTTTTCATATGAATAGTATTGTAATAAAAATAAAAATTAATGGCCATAGTAATTTATTGGTTAGACCCGGAAACCCAATTAAAAATTATCTTGACCTCAAGTATAAGATAGCGACTCATGAGTCAAGAAACTTTCTTGATTAATTTTAAAGTTTCAGAGTTCAAACTATTAAATATAACGTATGTATAAATATATCGTTTTTGTGCTTATTTCTACGGCGTTTATTGTACAGTGCAGCTCAACACATTGTACAATTATTGTTTCAACGACTTTTTAAACATATTTATGAAATTATATGTTGCACTGAAAATAGTGTACTCGAAAGATGTATTTGTAATAAAATGGATTGTTAAGCATTTGTTGAAAAATTACACCAATCGAGCACACGAGCACACTCAAAAAGTGTTATATTCTTCACGAATATCGAGACTAGGTCGACGGGTCTTAAATTGAAATATAACATTCGTAAATCCGCGTACAGCAAATCATAAAACACGTCACAGAGACTGTTCTGATAGTCAATGGTTCCGGACTGTTTAGAATAACATAACCAACAATGTGCGGCCGGTACCGATAAAGAAGTTGTCACAAAGTACCGTATAAGCACGGGGTCGAGGGAATAATGACCGGCAGGAAGGAAACGAGTATGAATCTAATTGTTGAAATGGGAACTCCGAGCAGACGGTTGCGTAGTTGTTCGCAACAAACTTTAGAATAATCTGAATTAAAACGGATTGAGGTAGTTGAGTTGTACGGAGCAATGTACGGGAAACTTTTCGCACAGTTTCAATTTACGAACACGGTTCATAAGAATGGCCGGGCGATAGGCGAACCGGCGATTGAATTTGCTATAGTTTTGCAGCGCGCGATCGCGTTCACTTGATATATGTTCGTCGTCAAAACGATAGATAAATATCTCGGTGACGTGTGCAGGCGTGTACCGACGAGGAACTGCGAATCGCGAAAACGGTAAGACGCGGTGTATCGGAAAACACGGGCGAACAGCCGACGGACAACCACATGGGTCAATATTGTTATCATCGTCGATCCCGGGGTGGAGCGGCGCGAGTGTTTTAAAATTTAAATTATGTATGTACGAGTCTCAACAACAAGTCTGCAAGCTGATATCGAAAATTTAACTAATAAACTGCAGGCACAGAAATCGCATTGATTTACAATTTTACAATTGTTTTATTCAATTCAATTTTTTCTTAAAAGCAATTTTTTCCAGTAACATTTGTGTTTTTTTACTCTCATATTTCTATGTAAAATAATCAAATATAATAGCAATACAATTATAAGCGTTATATCGTAATATGTAATTTTTCTAATTTTATGTGGCCCTTGATGAACAATTGAAAAAAAATATGGCCCGCGTGGTTAAAAAGGTTGCCGACCCCTGTTTTAAATTATCGACCGTCGGCACGGATATTACATTATTCGCGATGATCGTCGATATTTGTGAAGCCTAAATATCATCCACATATTGTACACGGGACGGTATCACGCGCGATAATTGGCGTCCAATACCAACAGTCTGGAATTATCACCTGCGGACGACGATTTAGTCCACATACCGTTAACATTAACTGTATTATTTTGTGTAAAACCAATAAATTCGACTACTTGATCGCGAGAACTATAACGGTTACGTTTCTGAGATTTACATTCGTTTGTGTTTTTTCATACAGCCTCTACTGTCTGCCTGTGGTTAAACGTTAGATAGTGAAAAGTTTGATTCCGTTGTTTTGTCGAATCGCAATCCCCACGAAACCCTCACGTCGCATGAGGCATGCGCCCGGGATTTTCGTTTGATCGAACACACACGTTTTCCTATTATCCTTATATTGTTATATAGGGTGTCCGTCCGAGATTTACACAGAGCGATATCTTCCGTGTTAATAGAGATGATCAAATTCTGTTATTTTTACCTGGGCAAACGCAATTTTGTTGACGATCGTTTGGTGAACATAATAAATGTGTTATTGAAGAAGTTAAAAAGTCACTTTTGATTTAATAACTTTTATAAACTACAAAGATGAAAATTTTATTGAACTTATTTTTCTGAAAATGTTTATGGTTCAAATTTCAATTTTCATGAGCTTCTTGATTTTTAACAATTTTTCTAGTTTACAAGAAAACAGTGTACTATTTACAATATTTTAAATAATAATAACATTATCAGCAACATTTTCACAAAAATCGTACAAAACCCGATACACATTGTCTTTTTAATTTCTTCGGCTCTTTCCCGTCCCTCCACCCCGTACCCCACAACGGATTCACGTCGACGATAATATTATTAGCGCGTGGTGCAGCAGCGACACTGCGGTTTGTCGATGATCCGTATTCCACACTGCGCGAGAGACTCGATGTCACCACTTGTCGTCCATCTCGCGGACTTACTCATCAGCGCAGCCAGCCGTGCTCGAGACGTGTCAGCGGATACCGGAGATGTTAGCCGCGCTAATGAACCGATTTGTTCGCGCGTGTTCTCCGGTGCCATCCACAGAACCGATTGGTGTACACACGACCGGCGTGACGTACCGATTGTGCGCTGAAACTTTGCCGCGGAGACAATCAGTTTGCATCACGGTCGCCGGGCGAAGTCGGCGAACAAGAGTGAACGAGATGCGACGTTCATGTTTTGATTTTCACCCTCATCTCGAAGATAAACGTAAGACTACTAAAACCTCTCTTGCGATCCAAAATGAACATTAATACAAAATTATTCATTTATATGTCCCTTCTCAAACCAGTATGGACTTACGGCATCCAACTCTGGGGAGCCGCAAAACCTTCCAATACCAGAACAATACAAGCATTCCAATCCATCTGTTTCCGCTTACTTTCCTCTGCACCTTGGTATGCAACAAACAATAACCTTCATAAAGATGTCAAACTACAAAATTTAAATCAAATCTCCAAAATTTACTACTCTAGATTCCACAGAAAACTTCAATCACATACCAACCCTCTTATCTCTAAACTTTCAGCGAACACTTTACCCGATAACCCACGTTGTGGACTCAAAAGAAAATGGTGTAGGGACCTTCTGCTATAAAATATAAAATAAAATAAAAGATAAAAATAATTAATGCACGTGCTGGGTGTTACCACTGGGTTATCTCCCAATTCAAATTACTCACTGTTATTGTTTTATTATTTATCGCATATCAATCCTACTCACTGTACAAAATGTATGTATAGATTGTAGATTTTCTTTTAATAAAAAAAAAAAAATGTTTTGATTTCAAATCCGCATGTATGCGCTGCACGTTACGATAAATCGAGAAGCGTTTTTGGAACAACAGTATGAATAGTGTTACATTACTAACACGTGATGTTGTGCACGTAATTATTATTATTATCATGGTTATTATGTTTTCGTAAACCGCTATAAGTGTAAACATGCGCGGACACCTCCGGAAACGCGGTGAGAAGCGCTTTCAAACATCTCCGAACTTGCGAATTAGAAAAACTTCTTACATGTATATGTTACAGAGAGTGTCGGAAGTATAAATGTGCAGAAAGTTATTGCGGCGGAGTACGGCTAAGGTTAAAATTATCCGGGTAATCTTACAAGTTGACCCACAGATTTTGGCTAACATCTTAATTTCGGGTCGTGTCCACCAATGATTAATTTTATTCATACAAACGGATTTACAATATATGTTATAGCAATATTTTCAGTTTAAAGACAAGTACTTACAAATTATCGAGTTAATGACTGGAAATCAAAGTGATCATGATTTTTGAAAAAAATTTTATTATTACAAAATAAATCATTATGCAATCTTATATATTGCACAGTTAAGAATAAAGGTAAACATTTACACTTACATTTATTAACTATACATCGAATGCAGTTACATTTTGCAATCAATATCAATTCTTAAATAATATCAAAATGCATATGGCTCGGGTACAATAATTCAAAATGCATATGGCTCGGGTACAATAATTATTAATGTTATATAAAAATATACGAGTATATACTCAATACAATTTACAACCAACATTCTTATTTTACAATTTTACCATCTATGCGCATTACAATTATTGTTTGAAGTACAATTAATTAGTACATAATATTATGATGATGACGTGTTGCAAATGATGTCAAGTTATTTCTAGTTGTAATGTGTTGTAACATACAGTGTTGCTGGAAACATTCTATTGAAACGACTAGAAAATAAATCGTTTAGATTTGTCGTTTGTTATATCTGTGCTGGTATGAAGGCGCATTCTACCGTGTCGCCGGTCGTCTGCTGTAACGCCACTGTCCAATGACATGTGAACGGAGACAGGAACAACTAGGTCAAGACGAGCGAGTTGATTACACCGTGCCCACACACGAATTTATCTCTGCTACGATTAAATTTCCGTTTCCACTATATGGCACATAGTTTATACTCTTTCGCGATGCACTTTGTTAGATTTATTTTATCTTCGAATTCCATCCTTGGTATATACTTTATACCATAATCATCAGTCACGACCAACCGTAATCGATGCGGACAACCCTGTTATCAAAGGAGTACCAATGGATGTTCCCGTGGGTAAAAGGCTGTTCAAATTCAGTTCACCATCCGCTGGTCAATGTAAATGTATCGAGTTAGGTTAGGTGAGACCATAGGAGCCAGCGAAAATCGTAGCACGTAAGAGTTAAGTTTGAACATAATCTAGGTGAAATGTCTTATTCGGTTTCGGGGAAATCAACTACATGGCATTCGTGGTAGTCGCTGAAGGGTTAATGTCACTAGAACAAAGATGAAGAGGTGAGCATACACGACAGTCGATAATCTACCAGTGTCTTGAGCGTAAACAAAGCGACTAGATTATTTAGGAATTTTCTACGGCAATGAACCGAGTCGGACGACCTGTCGACAAAGTCAACAGAGAATGATCGATCTAGCGTTTGTGTTACGGAACACTAAAGAAAAGCGTTCGACGGACTCACGGAACGAGGTCAATATTATGTGAATTATGTGCACGACGGTCACCATTCGGTCCAAGACCGCAGCAGGTTGTTGCCATGTCGTTTTTGACGACATAATATTGTTGCCCAAATTGTTATACACAGAGCAGAAAATAATGAGAAAAAAAAACGCTCAAAATATTACGACGACGACTGTATATTACAATAGCGATGGATTTCAAAGGCAATCGCGTTCAACAGCTTGGGAACCTTTGGTATGATAAGCTATAGGCTAGATCAGTGGTTCTGAACCTTTTTTAGTTCACGGCACACTATTATACATCACAAGTTTTCACGGCACACTCACGCACTTGACAACCACAACAACTTCGGCAACTTCGCCGAAGGCATTAGTTATCGCCAAACGCCAATACATGTATCTGGTATCGTCTTATCTGCACAATAAGGACACAATTGGTCAATTGATATTTTCAATTTATTTCCGAAAAACTGTACAGCTCTAAAAACTACGTCGTATTAATCTACACACGTATGATTTTATCTGTACAGATAAAACTGTTCAGTCGAATCGTACAGTTCTAACTGCACGTGTGTAGGCCCTAGACGGCGTCGTAAAAAGCTGATCTATCTCTAGAGAAAGAAGAACAGCTGGCAGAAATTCAGGAGGATAGAACATTACGACTGAAATATAATGAATTACCACTAGTTAGATTTTGGATGTATGCAAAGACAGAATACCCTGTAATAGCAGATGAAGCAACATTTTGTTACACTTTTCAACCACCTACTTGTGCGAGTTAGGCTTTTCGGCACTTACAAACATAAAAATAAAAAACGGGATAGGCTTCTTTCCGTTGATCAGGAATTACGTGTCTACTTGTCTACAATTCGACCACGTATTGAACTTTTGTGTACGAAACGACAAGCTCAAGTTTCTCACTAGCATGATATAAATATTCCTTTGTTTACTTTAAATAATTTAGTTCTTTAAATATTATGTTGCTGTATTTAAAAAAATAAATGTCACGAAATAAAACACTGTTTTCAATATTTAATAACATATCCCGCGGCACACCTAGAGAACCAGTGGGCTAGATGAATGTGACGAGGAGACAATATTACGGAGATATGATTGTGTTTACGACCGCAGAGGAGAGAACGCCGGCGCGGTAAGTGTGTGGTTGACAGCGGGCGCACCACGGGCGGGAAAGTTACGAACGGTTCATAATTTTATTAGTAGAGGTGTTTCGTCGATGATAATCGAGATCGGAGGAAGTGACGGGTGCATGTGTGCGCACTTAAAAGCTTTGTCATATCAGCAGGCTGACAGGTCGGCGGTACCGATTAACTGACTTTATTCATTCGAGTCGATCGCGAAAACCGCACGTGCCGCACCGCCGTTCGGTTCGTAGCCGACCGATTCAAAAGTCCGGCCTTGCTTCGTACGTAAAATATGATATAGCTGCGGTGTGTTACGGTACGGTATAGCCTTTACACCAGCGATCCTTACTACGAGGATCGCGGGCCGCATGCGGCCCTCGGAACGTTTTTTTGCTTATCTCAGACTGATTGTTGAGGATAGATAAACATACATTTTAGAGTTATTGAAACAAATATTTTTTTGAAAAAAAAATGCTAACATAGATGCCATATTAGAGAGTTGTGAAAGATTTGGCCCTTCGACTTCAACGAATTAATAAATTTAAGTAGGCCTATTCATGAAATTAAGTAAAAGACATTTTCCTACTTTTTATATGCAAAAAAGTTAATTTTTTTGATTTTATAAACTTATGTTATAATCATATTGTTTGTAAGTTATTTAACGCCACTTCATAGTGTATTATAACAATAAGAAAAATTACCTTGGAAACCGATAGTTAAATACCTTGGAGTCACACTTGATAAGAGGCTGACCTGGGGGCCGCATTTATCGTCAAAACTACAACTAGCATATCAACGTCTATCGCTGCTATTTCCAATAATAAACAAAAAATCAGCAATTCAAAAAAAATGCTCAATCTTAATATACAAGCAACTACTATTGCCACTAATTACTTATGCATGTCCAATCTGGGGAAATTGTTCAGCCACACATCTTAAAAAAATCCAGATATACCAAAACAAAGTATTAAGAATTATTACAAATGCTCCATGGTTCGTTCGTAATGAAAATATTCATAAAGACCTCCAAATTGTTAAAATTGCCGACCACATACGCACATTATCACGAAATTTCCATAACTCACTACCCAACTCAACAGGCGCGTTACACTTCAATCTCCATATACAACCACCACTTCAACGACGTCTAAAACGCGGCCGCCCTCACGATCTCATTAATTCAATTCTATTTACAATCCGTTAAGTTATGTTGTTATAAAAATTTGCTTCTCACTTGTAATTAACTAACTAATCTATAATATTCTATTTACATACGCATTTGTTTATATACTTATTTTTATATTTAATCATCTTTTTAAAATAGCCACAAATATTCTGTTAGCCTTAGACCCATAGACATAGACAGCCATCGGCTAGGAATGTCTTCATTTATAACTAAATAAAAAAAAAAAAAAAAATAAGAGAAATATATTTTGTATTTAACCTATACCGTTTAGGTTTAGGCCCTGATTAAACTGTACAATTTGTACTTGCGGCCCTGAGGAAAATTTGATATTTGGCTCTCTCAGAAATCCTAGTGAGGACCCCTGCTATACACAATTTTTTTTTATTCTCTTTACACTCGGGGAATGGGTACAAACACCGTAGTGGTGCCTTTAATGTTTGTCTCGGGAAACGGTTCGGGAGAAGAGACGGCCATTGCGCGCCATCTCCAGACGACCCGCACGCGTGCACCCGTCGCGCGCTCCGATTAATATACGCGCGCGCGTAATTACGCGGTTATAATCCAACACCGTAATAAATTACGTACGATATATCCTACTTTTATCCGCCATGTCGCCGAGTGCCACGTGCTTGTGTGTGTGTGTAGCACAGCGTAATTTCAAAACGTCAGGCGGTATCGTCTAGAATTTATGATTGTTCTAAATGGATTTTTCGTTCTTACGACGACGCGATATATACATTACGATACGTATAGTATTATATATAATATACGTTCCGAAAAACCGTGTACCACGCGCGCGGTATACACATTTATGTACCACGATTTTTCCTCAATACCAGGGACGTACGCAGAAAAGTTTCGGGGGTGTGTTTTTGAAAATCAGTTGCTGAAAAGTAGAACTTTTTTTTTAATAAACATACGAAATTTTTTTAAGAAAATTATCTTTACTTAGTACTTACAATACTTTTTTATAATATAAACAAAAAAATTACAATACTAAATCTAATTTTCGTGAAGTTTTAGCCATTATGTTAAGAATATCTTCACAATTAACTTCTATGTCTCTATGTACATTTAACAATGTTAAATATTCAATTTATATTTCTGCTGGTGCCCAAATAGCGCAACAATCAACATTAGAAAACAAGTTAAAATATTAATAAACAAAAAAATAAAAACTAATACGCACCTCATTATTCTCAATTCGAGATTTTTTATTTGTTGAGAAATAAGAAAGTAGAGTGTTTCTTTTTTTTACGATTCCATACTTTATATTAGTATAATGTCATACATCAACTTGAGAGTTAAGAAATAAAACAGTATAATATTGTCACTTTTCGTGCCTCGTTTCAGATACAAAACAAAAACATGAACGATAATGTCGATAACAAAATATAACAGAAACGTCATTATTCATTAATTTTAACACTCCAATTCGCAGTAATTGTCCCGTCTGTATAGCTTAGGTATTTCCCATGTCCGTGTACATTTTAGAATTCTTTTATACCTACGTCAATACACAGTAGGTATCATTTTATTTTATTTATAAATTTGTTAGTATATATTATATTTTATTTTGCTTTAGTCGGTTTTTCACAAACACTACGTAATATTATATCTGTCTATTAAAGTATAATATAAAAATTAATATTAAAATTGAATAAATAAATAACCATATAAAAACCCAAATATTTCGGGGGGTGTTTGAACACCCAAAACACCCCCCTGTGTACGTCCCTGCTCAATACACACAGTAAGTTCCCGTTACAACGAAAAATCCCGTTATAACGAAAGTCATAACCGAAAAGCTATTAAAACAATGTTGAATGAATCTCGATACAACGAAATGATTGATTCTTAAAAATCTCGATACAACGAACTATTTGTACACGTTAAAATATATTTTCCCTTCTTAATTTAATCCAAAGACAACAAGTATACAATTTTATGAAATAATAAAGTCATTAAATATTGTCATTATGTGTGATTATTCCACGTCAATCGATAACGCGACACGATCAGTCGGGTGTATATTTTCATAAAGCTCACACCTTGCTCATTATTCGTATTCTACGCTATTTTATTTTATTTTTACCTAATCTTCTCTATTGTACACCAGTACGTGAATTTAGAAGATTATCTCAGTGTAGATGACAGCGTTATGAACCAACTGAAGTAGACATCATCCGATCCATTAAAGACGGCAAACATGAGACTCATGATTGTTTTAAATGGATTTTTCGTTCTTACGACGACGACGCGATATATACATTTATGTATCACGGTTTTTCCTCAATATATATGTATACATCCGCGTAAAATATAACACACGCGCGCAAAAACACACGTGTACTCGTGATATACTTGCACACGATACGTGTACATTGTATGTCTTAAGCCGCGTCCAGACCAAGAAAAATTTGTCGTCTACTTTGTCAACAATGTAAGCGACAAAATGTTTCTAAAAACGTCACCGACAAAATTTAAAAACTGGCGCGTCCACACCAAAGTAACATATTTGCTAAACATTTGTGAATCAAGTATTAACACATGTGAATTAGTCTTGGTCAAAATGTGGAACGAGAATGACGTTGCTGTTGCTGCAGCTGCTTGCGTAGTTATGAGTTTGGAAACGAAAAAGACCTCCAAAAATAGGTATTGGGTTCGTCCTAGTCTTTTAGCAAGTCAAAAATACAGTGGAAATGATTTAATGACCGATCTTAAACGTGATGACATTGGTCTATCTGGAGGATTGAGGGAAAATTATAATTTTTACAAATTAAAATATCGATTTATTTTTGTACTCGGGTTGAGTTTTTTCATGATACAAATCAATCAGATGACAAACACTTTCTTTCGACCATTCCATTATTTGATTGAAAAAAAAAATTAAATATCCGTTCAAAAGAGATGTACGGGTTAAAATATGCGATACGTACAAACGGACGAGGTGAACTGAACGGATAACCAAATATGACGTGTATTTATAAATGTTTATCGACAAAATTTTACTGGTCTGGACGTGTCAATACATTGTCAGTGACTATGTTTATAAACATTGTCGCATTTTTCCCGGGTCGAATGGAAAACAAAATTTTGTTGGAGACAGTTTCGCCGACACAGTTGTTGGTCACAAATTTCAGAAACATTTCTGATTTATGTTTCTGACAAATGTTTCTTGGTCTGGACGCGGCTTAACGCGAATAGGTCGTCGCCAGCTATTACATTCTGCTCATAAGCTCGTTGTACCGGTTGCTTTACGGTACGTGCATAATATTATTACAGATGGTGCGGCGCGTGCGTACTTATCAATACCGTTCGGCAAAGATAAATATTATACACATGTATACGCAAACACTATATTATAATACGTCGTTTGACGCGCGGAATAGTCTTCGGTTTTATCTGCGGGGGAATTTATTGCCGGCAAAAAGTTTCGCGCAGCCGTCTCACGCGCGTCTATATATTTTCTCCCGACTCGCAGGATTGTCCCTCCCTCCCTGCTCTCCCGTAGACATTGTCAGCCTACATTTTTCGCATGTACACGCATATAAGCGGCGGCGACATGACAGTGGTGCTCGGCAGTGGCGGTGGCGACCATATATTCTGAAAATGCGATTATAAAACTTTGTTCTTTTTTTTATTCAAGCCGTTCGGTCGTTTCAGCTCTACTTTTTTCCACGTTTTCAACTCTCGGAGAACGTCGCGCATTCCCGTACGAAATTGACGGAAAAAATATAAAAAATAAATAAAAATAATGTAACAAATAAAACAATAAGAGCTACCGAAAACGTCGATACGCTACCCCTCCGGCTCGGTGGTTGTCGGAAACTTCCCACCGAGACAGCGTATATATTATGTAGACGTTTTATCTAGTAGGTAATTACGCGGTAGGCGTGGATAATTATTTATACAGAAACTTGGTTGATTACGTTAGCGAACAGACGGTGCGATATCGGTGGTGGCCGGCAGGTGATCCAAACTTATGCGGACATTGTTTGAGACCGAACGCAAAGCGGGTCAACCTGACCTGACCCGGGTTATCGTCATCACCATCACCATCGTCATCATCATCATCATCATCATCGTCATTCGTCGGTTGTGTGTCTTGTATTCGGCGGAAACTTCGTTTGCGGTAATCTTGGTGTGCTAGTAGTTCGACGTTGTACGCTAAAGGAAATTTCCGGTCGTTGATATTTATCCCCAGCACGTTTGTTGAAATTTCCATCGGATCGATGTTATAATGTTTTCGTGTACTGATGTCTTAAACGTTATACGAAATTCTCGCTGTGTCGTCAATTCATAACATTTAAAATTTTTTTTCTTGCCGGAAAAACATTATATTAATCTAAAACTTATAGTTTTTAGCGCAGAAACTTTTTGAAAATAAGATGTACTACCCGCAAGAACACATAATATACGATTGTAATATAAGTATCTGTAATTGACTAAAACAAATTTATTCGTACATAATATGTATATACGTACATTTACAGTGCAGTAAAGTATTCTTCTAACAACGACTCGAATAAGTTGTAAGCGCCATATTGGGCTACATTAATCGTTGCAGTGTTTCGATATTAGTTTAAAGTTTAAAAATTATAATCAAATAACATGTTTTGGATCACAAAAAATAGCTCGTATTTAGACAGTGTGTGTTCAGCTGTTTGCAAGAGTCGCGTTTTCACCGTCAAATTAATAAAGCACGCTCTTGATATTTGAGAACAGGTCTAGTTAAACGTCAGGTCCACGCGGTTGGTACGATACCGCATCCCACCCACGGTTTCTCATAACATCTTTTTGGCCTAATTTATTTGGTTCAACGTTGTCGGATTTTAAAAAATGTGCTCGGTCCATAACTGTTTGAACTGCGAATTCGTTTGGTGATCCGCTAGAGTTGATATGATCGCCGCTGGAGGAGTAGACCACTACGGGTGGTACGGGCACATGTACGCGTATTACGGTTTAACCTAGAATTATTATTCGCGTTCGTCCGCCGAATTCGTACGGCCAGTGCGTCGCGTGGTCAGAAACCGACTGGGATGAAAACTGTAAAATGCGAACACGACGTGGCCAAATATTATCATCGGAGCTAACCACCTGACGGCTCCGAATAGCGATTCGATTACGTCACGAAGACTCGTCTACGATCAGACGAAACGAGTTCATTTAAAACGAACGTCAGTCACACCCGTAAGATATTGGGGTTGACGCTCTGAAACCACACCGTCGGCGCGACATGCAGTCACGTCTTCTTTTCCCCCGAAGCCGATGACAACGGACGAAGCCACAGTACAGCATTATATCATGTAAGCGTGCGTATTTAAAATAATTACACCGGTTTCATTTCGTTTCATTTACCGTAATACTTAATTCGGTTTAACCGCGGCTACGAAAACGATACGATCGTCATATTAATATACGAAACGACCCAAAATAATCAAACCACAAATCACGCATCCCTTGACCTATGAATTATTTGTTTCGTCAAAAGTAAACTTTTTCGTCGGAATAATACTGACGTGCGTGCAGTCATTTATACTGCCGCAGCTCGGGTTAATCCGGTCCCGGTACCGCGGTGATTTCAGAACGCTCGCCGACCATTTATCAGGTGTTGGGTTCAGGTAAACCACGCACGACAGGTGAAATAATAACATCATCCGCGGGGCGCGAGCGGTGACTTTGATGACGACTGAAAGCGAGTAGACGGGGGAGAAGTAGAGAAAAGGACTCGACCACAGAATGTCATGTAAAGTAAAATTTTGACTTTTCTAGGCTTACGCCGGATGAGCCTTTCGCAATTGCGGCGTAGGGATAAACAGTCGGGCGGCGAGGGGAGAGATGCTTGATGTAGGTGACGGTTCGTGACACGTCAAAGTCCATTTATCTCAGTGCGTGTGCTCGGTGCGTTATATAAACGTCCCGCACTCCACTTGTTAACGTGATATAATATTATTAATAATAAAAAAAATAATAGTAATAATGATAATAATAATAATAATAGTACCTATTCTATTAAATACGTATTTTTATTCTTTTTAAAAATTCAGGAAACACTCCGAGGGCTAATGGAGTTTCCGGAAAACAACGGAATCTGCATCGGTAAGTTGTGGCTGGCGGGCAGGATTCGTCGTGGCGGGGTTTACACAGACACGAGAGCGTTGCGCGTTCAATCCCAGGTGGTTTCCGAGGACAAGAACCCGTCATCCGGCAACGGGCGGTCGCGGGGAAGTGTGTACACTGTATAGGTATATAATATATATATACAAGTATAAATAAATAAATATAAGACCCCATTGTGGGGAGAGGCGAAAAAAAATATGGAACGATTTACATTTCTCCGCAAGCCGCATGTATAATGAGATATACGGTTGCTGGATATAAAATATGTATTCGTAGTGCGGAATATGAAAAATAAAAAAAAAAATATAAAATATCCCCGAGAGGAGGAAGGCGAAAAATGATTAAATTCTCGGCACGGTCCCGAGCACTGATTTAAGGTTGAGAGGGACGCTGTTCACAGTTTTCCGAACACCCCTCGGCCGTATCTGCGTGTCTATGTTTTTGGTCAAAATGTTTTTGGAAAATGTTTTATTTTCTCTCATCTACCCTCCGGTCGCGTGTTTGGTTTTGCGTTTTATCGGATGTTAAATTTTCCGGCGACGATGCTCGACTTGGAGTAACGGGGAAATAAAAAAAGCCCCACACACACACACACACACACACATACACGCACTCACACAACAAGTTTTCAGATAATAATATGTATGACGTGAGTAGTCGATGATGGGGTAATAGTAAATAAAATGCAATGTTATTTATCGTAAACGGAATGAAATATAACTTACGGCTGCATATCCGTTCGTTCATCTATCCCGAAAGTTGGAATATTATCTTGTTTTCCCTAGACGCGCAATGGTTCATTGAATCGCGTGAAATTTTCCGTGAAAGTGTCTCTGCTGAATAAAATAATAATAATAATAATAATAATAAAATACCGTTCTCGGTATTCTCTCTTTTATGCCTACAACACCGGTTACCCGTAAGATTGATTGCTCGTTTGATATTTACGGAATCCGTTTACACGACGTAAAAATGTAAAATTAAACGGAAATATAATTTAGGAGGATAAAAATAAAGTAAATCACAATTTGCTCAACGCGTATTTTCTCCGGAGAGGGAAAACTATTTATTTATGACCTAATAATCGTCATTCATCTATGTTATGTACCGTACGCATTTCCGAAAGGTAAACGGGTCGCTACTTTTCGCTAAACTCAACTGATATATACACTGAAGTAATATTTTAATACTGCAATGTTTACGTGCTTATATTTAATCAGTACCCGTAAAACTTTTTCGGAGATATTTTCCGCAAATCGGCTTTTTCAAACAAATATCGATTTATTATTTCTAATGACGTGACATTTACCGTATATGAGGAACGACCCGTATCCCGAGAAACATTCTATCAAATGCATGTGCATTTATCAAACATCAAGAACGTTTCTGATTTCAGTAAACATGTTTTCCCCGCAAACAACATAATAACAGTGTAGTGCGTTGAATCGATAGTTCTGCGTAAGACCTTTGAAACCGTAGTATTGGAGAGCAAACAATCTGGAATTTATTTTGAGATAGAAACAAAAGAAAAATGCACCCTCGACACTAAAGCGTTACTTACTGGGTAATTTAAAATATGTTTTAGACACTGCATTACAATATTTTACTTGAACAACATAATATGGCCTTTTTATCGCAGTTATTGAATAAAATACGATTTAAGAAAATCGTGCGCACATCACGATATATTTCACATAATCATAGTGTTTGTACCGTATTTCACTGGTGGTATTATATTGTAGGCATTGTAATTTAATGAACAAAAGTATGTTTTAATATATCGATCAAAAATTTGATTCGACATCAATTTGTCTTGTACGCAGATCCGTACTACATTTGCCTATCCACAACGCCGTACTTTATTGATTTTTTTTTTTAATCATGCTCATTAATTTTGCTACGCTGTTACGCCCTTAAGGTTAGGTGTAGGTAATTATGGCACGAGCAAATATTTTTATTATACAATTTAAATCGATGTCGCTTTTCGCTTAAGGGTTGGTCGTCTTTGTACAATATTATTTTCTTAATAAACCCAGTACATATTATTATTGTAACGTGGAACAACTATTTTACCGGGAAAAAACAATTTATATCATCAATAGTAGACTAA
Organism: Periphyllus acericola; assembly: GCA_949715065.1. Lineage (NCBI taxonomy): Eukaryota > Metazoa > Arthropoda > Insecta > Hemiptera > Aphididae > Periphyllus > Periphyllus acericola. The sequence continues at coordinate 31,762,028 of OX454267.1, read as the reverse complement.
CCTACACTAGACAATTGAGCTGAAAAAGATCCACTTTCTCCTTTTTCAAGTTTATCTATTAATTTTGTTTCAATATTTAACGCATGATGTTTTCTTTTGGAATCCATTTTAATTCATACACGTGCAAACTGTGTACTAGATCGCGTTTTCGAACCAACTAAATTTAAGATTACAAACATATGTAACTAGGTGCAAACATATTATCTGCTACATTGGAGTGAGCTATAGAAGACAATAAAACAATCACTCATTCTATAATAATATGTACACGATAAAAGGGACATGACGAATGATAAAACTAAATCAAATGAAACTAAAAAATGAATTTGTGCACAAAAATGTTGTTGTGCGGATAATTGACGGGCCGGATAGTTGACTTGCGGATAATCGACCGTACGATTATTATTAGAATACGCCGACCTGATACGGCGTGTACGGTGAACGGCCGACGGCTTGTGACGACCAACTGTCCGTAAGACGTAAACAATGCGACAAGGAGACGAACGCGTACGAATCTGCAAATACATCGATTTTCGCCGGGCTACGTACCCCGACAGTTTGACTGCGCGAACACGACGGACAACGAACAAAGGTCGTTAACGAGATTAAAGTGCATACGACGCTGCACCGAGATGGACCTGATCGGCAAAGCGATTGCGTAATGGCGATAGCCAAAATTGTGTTGCATAATCGCGTGAACATGGTTATAACCCTTTACGTTTATAACTTCTCGTTAATCTATATATGTACAATGTACATATAGGAGACCGCCCCTATTCACTCATCACCGCCCAGAGCAAACCGCTGGGTCTAGAGACTTGAAATTATGTACAGAGGTTCCTTGAGCAATGTAGGGGCGCACTAAGAAAGGATTTTTAAAAATTCAAACTCTAAGGGGGAGAAAGGGGGGTTTTTAAAAGCTTGTATAGATTTTATATTGCTATACATGCATTTTTCACATTATCTTTGGACTTTGACCGTTCACCGCCGATGTCACAGGAAATTATTAGTTATTACCCACCAACATTATTACCTTTAAATAATGGATACCTCTCAATAACGGACATTTCTAACAGTCTCAGAGTTGCCCGCTATTCAGAGGATCCAATGTATATAGGTAAATTATTCGCTTATTTAATCGCTTGTTACATAAGGAAAAATTATGCCTGGGAAATTATTACCGGGGGGGGGGGGGGTTAAAACATTTCCAGGGGATAAAAATTTCCTGTTACAGTTGCAATCGCGTGTCGCCGATTACCTGCGACCGGTTTATTATAATATACCTAAGTAATTGATACCTTGACAATTAACACACACACACACACAATTAAATCGTGAATTCCATGTAATATTAGCACTATCAATACAATTAAATTAAACACTAACACACGGCCTACGAAAATGCCAAAAAAGAAACTAATACAAGAGCAACGCCGTGTCGGGACAGCTAGTTTATAATAATCGATTTCACTAGTATCACTGCTCATAACTTGACGAGCGTTTCAATTAAAATATTTCTATTGAAATTGTTAAATCTCTTACACACAGCACACGTATATATGTATTTATAGCTTAAAAATTCAGGTCGCGTACTCGTGTTCTACGGAGCTGTATATTTCCTATTTCCAATCGGTTGATATGCATCGCTTACGTGTGTGTGTGTGTGTGTGTGTGTGCGTGCGCGCGTGTGTGTATCGAGCATCTGAGACTTGTTGAAAAATCGCTTAAAGATTACAATTCGATCGTTGGAAAGGGAGCGGAAACGAGAGAGATCGTCTCCAGCCAAACGTATGTGACGTTACATTATGTGCCGTCAATATTGGATTCCGGAGAAATGCTATTTGCTCTTCGTGTTTATTCCCATGGCGTCCGTTATTGTACACACGCCGACAGCAGATGAAGTGCATTATGTTTGTTTGCGAGTGTAAACGAGCAGTGCTGTGCATGCGCACTCGAAAATGTTCACGGTTCTGTATATAAAAAAAAATGAAAAACGAGGGGAAAAAAAAACAAAAATACACGTAAGCATACATCGCGCAACGCGAGATTTACCGATCGATATTTATCGCTGTTCCGTTCGAAATTCTTCACGTTTATTTGGCGATTTTCCTCGTGAAATCCAAGCGTGCATGAGAAATCACGCGACACTCCCACCAATTTTGCATCCGCTACTACCAATACTACTACCGTAGCAGCCGGAGAGCTCCGACTGTTGCGGATTGTTTTCGAAATCATATTATACATATATTATCTGTCTACGTATTTATGTACGTATACACTGAGCAATGTGTACGCTTCCGAACGGTTTCCCTCTGTCGCTTCACTTCATTTCTGCCCTTCCCGTCGTCGCTACACCCTTATCTCTACCTATTTCCTTTTTATTTTTATTTATTTATTTTTACGTTTTACGGACGATTTGTATTAGAGAAAAACGGCAGTCAACGGCGACGCGCACCGGGGGACGCGGCCCCGGGGATCAGATCATCGCGCACAAGACTCGCGCCGCCGGGTAGTGCGGGGGAAATTGGAAAAAAAATCTGAGACGTTACCGTTTTTGACGTGCCCTACGTCGCGAAATTAGTCCACTGGGAAATAAACGGCGACACCGAAGGACCAGACCAGAGACGACCGACCAGGGGCAACATCGATGATACACGGAATCGAAGACCAATTGTACGCGCACACCACCGGGCATTTTCGATATTTTTACTACTTTTCCGAGTATTACGTTTCGTCTGAAAATTTCTGCGAAGACTTGGACCAACGGAATAGTAAAACTGACTTTTGCAGGGTCTCCCTTGAGGTTATAATTAGCTGTCGAATAATTGGAATTCCCCAAAAGATAAACCTTAAAGGAACTTATATTGAATAAATAAATTCACTATTTTTATTATAATATGTACTTCACATCCACCATGTTTTCACGTTGTACCCCGATGGTGAACGCGTAGTATATGTAGGTGCTCATAATATAACATGTTACACAAGATAATATGTTAAAAATGTATGTGTATTGACGAAAAAATAGGAATAATAATAATACTATTTGTACGTACGAAATTCGTTCGGTTTGTGTGAACGATTTCGGGTAACGGTTATACGAGCTATGGATCATATCACTGCTACACGTGCATGTATTACGATGTGCCGCCGCGCCATCTCCACCACGCGTGGTTTGGTAGAATATCTGGTCACGGTGGTTCGTATCGTTATAATGATCGTTCTCGACTGCGAACGCTCCTTTTTTTTTTTACGTCGATTACGAACACGTCTGAAGCATATCGAAGCATACGAAATTCAAAGGAACCGCGAAGCGTATTGGTTCAAAGGTTGGAACGAGGTGCGGCGATAAAGAAATATACACGGGGGCATAAAGGGAAACGTTTATAAAATGCGAGTCGTTGTAAATCACGAATATCGAACGATTTAGAAAAAAAAATATACATAATATATATTTTATTCCACGTAAAACGGTTACCGAAATCTAAAAATAAAATGATGAAAACGAAGAGACGCAATATTATATAAACGCCGCAAAATTCTTTTCCGTACTTGGTGCATTGTTTATTTTTTTTTTAATATATTTTCATACGCGTGACGTTCAAAATATTTCGACCCATTCCGAACAGGACGAATGACCGATATATACGTGTATTATACATTATTTTAGTAAGTCGCACAGAGCTAGAAAAACAAAATCCATTCGATTATAATAGTAATATGTCATTACCGGTCCGTAACCGGTGCGGTAGATGTTATCGAACATGTTATTCATATGTTATACGTAATAAAGTATTGTTCAAAACCAACTTTTCTAATTTTTTTTATATACGGAAAATATTTTGTTCGTCAAAAATTAACTCTAGCCATACATAGATAAACTTGTTATTCGTACGTTTTAACATGCTTATTGTCCAGTAGTATTTTTTTTTAGAGATACGAGTTTTCTCTCGCGGTGGGTCACTGAACCAAGTGTGTAAACGTGCAAGTCATCGACTATTTGTTTTAATGTTGCCCAATGCCCGGTTATGTTGTAGTAGTCCGAAATGAATACGTTTATTGTTCGTTATCCGTATCACATAAAATTTAATTAAACGATTACATAATAATCTCGTGTTAGTACCTCAAATTCGTTACAAATAAAACATTATATTATTATAACCTTGAATTTGAATACAAACAACGATGATCCCATGGATCGGAGAATCTCTTACAGTCATGACCTCCAGGCTCCGTTATTGTTGACTGTTGTTATTTTTTCAATCGACCAAACGCAAAAGATCAATACGTATTACGTATTATTTAGTTTATATCAGTAGTGGAGAGAGAAAGACAAAGGGAGAATACACATTTTACTACTCATAATACTACCCGATTGATCTATTCAAACGACATCGGGTAGTATCCATGATTCCGATTTCTTTAACGTTTCAAATGTCTGATAATTTTCAATTAATCGATCGCGTTTGAATTTGAATTGTTTTATTTGATACTAGGAATACCCTAATATGTTGGGTCTTAGGCGACGTTTAACGATTTCCAGTGAAAAATGTATTTTCTTCCATTCAGTTCAACCTATACAAAATAAAAGCACTTGTATTAAATAGTTTTTACAATTGCAGTTATTATTATTTTTATTTAATTCGTTATTGTTTTTTGATAACATATTTTTCTTCAAAACGAAAACGAGTTGGATTCCATCTGCATCCACACAAAGGGAACTCTCGTATGAACAATATATATGACAAAAAAGTAGATAATATTTTATCAGTTTTCTTCATTCGTCGGTACAAAGGAATATAAATACTTATAATTAAATGTTGCTACCTATGTTGTAATTGTACTTCATCTTGTCGGACCACGTCACCAATGTAGAACTACTGTTTGAATAAATAAAAAAAAAAAAACCATCGGGAATCTTAAATCACGCTGTTCATCACAAATCTGTGGTATCCATGTCTACGCTGAGTGGTGAGTTGAAGTGAACTTCACAGGAAGTATACGGAAACCCGCATTACAGTAAGTACATCATTAAATAAATTCTTCGTTAATGAACGTAAACATTATTTAAACAATAAAATATTATTACGATAACGATAAAAAATATTATTATGTAATTGTATTATTATTATTTTTATTATTATTATTCTTATAATCATTATTATATCTTGTCTCCTAAGTATTGTATTGAATGTACTTTGTATTTTTAACAATAAATAAGATTATTTATTATTTTCTTTCTTTAGAAATCCCTCGATAATTACATTAAGGAATATGAACGACTCAACAAACAGTTTATTGAATGGGAGTTGTTTTCGTTTTGAAATAATTTAATTATCTTTCATAGAATTGTAATCATTTTGAAAAACTAGCTTGTATTATCTTAATCATAATGTGCTCGATAGCACCAAATTTTTATGTAAAAAAAAATAATCATAATTATGTGTATCTTTTTTTTTTTAGTTTTTAAACTTACTAATTCTAGTGTGACTATTCTTACTAATTCATTGTTAAACGATCGAACTCGAAATTAAATTGCAACATTTTAAAGTGAACAGATATTGTTTTTTGATATTTTCATTTTTTGTATTAAGCTAATAAGTAATAACACGATTTCATTAAATTTATGATTCACTACAGTATAATTATGTCAAATAAATAATGTCATTTATATGGATTTTTTATGACATTTTTAACACTTTACCCATGTAATATAGTCGCCTAGATTGCATTATAGTAAAATTAAATCAGATAATTCTAATAATAATATTTTTCCGACATAAAATCGTGTTGTTGTTCACCATACAACAAATACGTACTAAATAAACGAATTCGTACATTTCATTTCATGCTCGATTAAGCAGTATACATAGTTTATTATGGAGACATTATAATACGAATAAATATGTATTTCATGTATTTACTTTCGTGGGTGGTGTTAAATGATTTAAAGGATGAAAGTTGTATGCATTTCCGAAATAAAACACAACGATTTACTTTCGAAACTAGTCTAAAGCGGTGATTTCATTAGTACATAAGACGCTGATCGTATTGTTTTGTGTTCATCAAACTAATCATAGAGTGATTAACCAGTTAACTATGTATTTTAGAACATTAGTTTGTGAAAACTTCTCACGAAAGCTGCTTTAAAGATTAAAGTTCTAAGAACGTGGGAAATTAATACAAAAGGTTGTGATATGAAATAATAATATGAACCTACTAACAAAGTTCTTAGTGACATATTATTCTCTCTGTATATGAATATATACTATATAAATTACTACTACGCCGACGGCTATTACTGATGCTACAAGTGTACACACTAGCATAATGATTAAAATATGATTATTCATTAATATTCAAGTCAAGATCGGCTTCGATAATACTTTCAAACACTCTACGGCAGTATCTACAAGGGAACCGAAATTAACTGTTACAGAAAAATCGTTCAGGTCATATTTTTGTAAAACTGTTTAAAGTTTTCGCGGGATTTTCAAACAAACATATGTGAGTAATATGATTCAAATTTATTTGATTTTAGGGATATTATTTTAGTATATTTTACGTTACGTTTCGTTCGAGAATACAATTGTTAAATTACGAGTTCACTTAGACAGTCATTTAGATTTTTAGAAAATCTCTTTGTAGTATATGTTGTTGAAAATGGATTTCCAATATTAAAACCTATTTTAACGGATACAGTAGTTTTGGATATTATCAATTTTATCAAATACATGTATACGCGATAGTATCTCCATTAATTCAACTTTTAAATATTATTCACACCTTAGGACGATTAAAAGTATTTACTTTTTTTTTTTCAACGCAACATTATAGTATGTTTACATAGAAAATTATAACATTTTAGTTTTGTAACAACACATACATTATATGTGTAACATTTTTATTTTATACAGATGTAGCCAACGGATTCAACATAAAATAGGTTATAATATACAATTAAAAAATACGTACACATTTATAAAATTATTACTTATTATATCATATCAAAAACACTAGCTTGCTACTAAAAATGTTTAACGTCTTACGATAAGACGCGAGCCGCATGAGTCTGTGACGAGAGCCACATGTGGCTCGCGAGCCTCGATTTGGCCACCCCTGCAATATATATTATATGTACCTACATAATAATAATCCATGAAAAATACGTGCACGAAAAGAGTTTTCCGGGGGATATATGACGTATCGCGCGGGTCGTAGTTTCTTTGAAATAATGCGATTCGTCTGGAATCGTTACGATCGAGTTCTCGGAGCGGATTTCAAAACACATAATATTTTATGTTTTTTTTTGTTTTTCGCTGATTATTTATACCTAACGATCATCACCCGCAGTCAAAGAAGAGTGCACGATCAATAAATTATTTTGTTGTCGATGAAACGAATCTGTATTACCTCAGACCACGTTCTCGTGTTGTCATCGCGATATCATGTTTTGCGCGTACCATTTATTCGGCGAATTTCCGCTGTCGGGCTCAAGTTAATTTCGGATGCACGCTGTTGTAGAGGAGCATCGTCATTGTGTTGCCGGTGTAGTGATTAATGCTGGGTAAACCCTGTACGTGCGCCAATCGCTCCGTTGTTGTTTGTCGTCCGTTAGGTGTACATTCATATCGTAGTGGCCGTTGCAAGCTAATGCGAATTTTCGCGGCAATATTATATGTGGCCGACAATAGTTTTATGTGGAATTACTCCGAAACAGGAAAAAATCCTTGTACGCATAATATCGACAATCGCACGCGAGATATTTATTTCTCGTCAGCTGTTAAAATATTATGTACTTTTTACGTCACCGTGTTTTCGCTACATTTTCCGGCTTAAGTTATAGTGTTCGTCACGCAACGTGAAAATAAGAAAATTTAATATCATTAAAGTTTAAGAAAACAAATTGTAATAAATTATTATTTATTCACATTTAAGTGTAGATTGATTTTCTGATGTAAATATAAAATATAATTTTTTTTTATCTCAATGTATTTGTCAATGTGTGCTTAGTACATAACTGTAATTAGAATTATCAATATACACATAAAGCCCATAAAACATTTTTTTTTTTTTTTAAAAATTGGATTACAACTGTAATCCACGCGACTACAGACGTCTTATTAAGGCCCGCGACCTATGTAGGGTCAAATATGCACGAAAATGACAAATTAAAAAAATAAACACCATGAGGTTTCATCTAATTTTTTCCCGCGTTCATGTGTATATCACCGTCGGAAACCCAGCGCAGAAGAGTGAAACGTTTCAGCGGATGGAAATGAGAAGGCACCTGTTACGTACGGCTTCGTCGCGCGCTTATTGTGTAGAAACGCATAGATTTTCCGCGTTCTACCGCGGTGCTAACGCCGACCGGGGCCGAAGGGGAAGAGGCCCGCCCCTGATGTACGTATATCACGCGGTATCACCGATTGCCGTAGGTATACCCGTAGGTCGTCGGACGATAAGAAGCGCACGCGAGACGGTAAAAACACCTCGTGCCGCGATGTTGTACAAATAATATGAGTTGATGAGGTGTGCACGGAGATGAATTCAATTAATCGTCCGGATCTTGCGGGTACCACCTGTACAGTGTATAGTAATACGAGTACACCGGATGGATGGGACGATGCGCGCGTAAATTCGCTCCGTGGCAAACAACTTCTCACGAGTTCCCCGCCAGCACATAATAGTAGTTCGGACACCATAAATCCGACCCGGGGATATGTGTACAATATTTCACCGGGATCAGCACGCAGCTCGTGTAAACACGAACTTTGCCGGTAACTTTGCAAACAGCCGTTTGCATTTCCTGGCATAATAAGCGTTGTTGTTGTTGTTGATCTTTTTTTTTTTTTTTAATTACCGCGAAACGGAAAAAGTTATACCGAAACATTGTGAGGGCTATGATATACATTAGCGTAACACGGCGGTGCGGTGCGCGTGTGGGTAGTAATAAATTGTTTAAATCAAATGGTTTTATCTCCTAGTACCAGAACGCAAATATACGCATATTGTCCGAGCAAACAATATATAATAAATTACATCTGAATTCAAATATCTGATGCAAGGTACCTTCTTATGAACGATTTAGTGTACCTCTATATATACGATAGTTTACGTCATAAAAATTCTGCACCATCCTTACAGTATTCGAAAATATTATAATTACATAAAACGCGTATGAGGTATCTATATGTATATATATATTTATAGGTACGCAATCACTTATCTTTTTCCGAACGTCAAATGAACTGGGAAAACGTAACGGCTTTTGTTATAATATATTAAATTATAAAGATACGAAGCTCACAAGTTTATTGTTTTGTAGTGTCATGTAGTTACCATCGGTAGTGTATAGAGACAATTCGCTTGTGTAATAGAGAGGTGGTGGTGGGTGTATACGAGTATATTATAACTATATTGTATCTTTCTACCGAAACTTTGCAAAAACAAAAAATAAATATTTTCTTTCTATTAGTATTGCGTATAATATCAATTTGAACATAAAATGTCATTAAAAGACGTAACCTCATCATCGTGTATAATACGATTGTAGTAATAATGTGAAAATGTCAGTGAAATTATACTGATCCCAGCACTAGTTACCCTTTGTTGTACTAGTCGTGTTCATTTGTATTCGTTTGAAAGGAATAACAAATCATAACGTTCCAAAAACTGTCTGAACAAAAGTCGTTTCGTAGCGTACATTTTATTCCGATTACAGTTCGGTGAACATCTTATGTAATATAATTGCGACTCAAAAGTTTTAAGACGCGAGATCCTGAGCATGTTGTGTTCGAAAATATTTTTTTCGAAAACGTGACGCGAAAAGATAAAAACAAAATTGACAATCGTCATTAATATTCCTGACAATAATCATCCGAACTGTAGTCAGAAATTCGAAATGATCGAAGAAAAAAATTGTAGGCCGGTGACGTTTTTTGAATTTTCGGTGCAAAGTAAAATTTAGATTTGGGTTTATTAACTTCTACTGTGGCCATTCCGTTTTCGTATGATGCGATCGCGCATAGTTTACCGAGTTATATTTTAAGCACACGTAGGAGAGGAAAATATACGAAAAGTAGACTTCAGTTGTAAAATGATTTGTAGATTTCAATTAATGTTTACATATCATTTTTAGCAGGTATCAAAAGTTGCGACAAATAGTACAAACAGACTATTCTGAACTCTTTGGTGTTAATTTCGGTAGTTTTTAGAAAAATACGTCAAGCTCATATTTATCTCGCAAAACACATCCTGTCAATGCCAACCACTGCCGTAGGTACTGCAATAGCAATGATGTCATATGAACTTTATCAGAACAAACTAAAACGTTATAGGCTACTACGTGGCTGCGTCCAAAAAATACGTTTCGTGAAATGATACAAACGTTGTACTATATCATTAGCCTGGCTGTTTGTTGTACACATAAGTTGGTCGTCTATGCTGAAGGCCGATCAATTATATTATGCGAAGACATTTTGATATCGATTAGGAAATAACACATACGAGTACGTCTTCCATGTAATACAGTGAAATCTTTGACTAGCGGATAGCCTCGGTTATCAAAATTCTAACCACTGTGTTCACCATTCAAACGTGGTAAAGGTGAATTATAAATTCATGGAGAGTAAATGTGTTCAATGAGAACATATTTCTGTAATAACAGTAATTTAATAACATAGTGTATAGCTCTGGGTTAAATGTTGTTATTTTTAATTTTAATTTTTAATTTAACACATACGGAAGTACATAAAAAAAGAATTTAAATTACGTACATAAATACATAACATCAACTCCATAGGGAAAATCGGTATATTTGGTTTGTTTAGAATTTTGACGGTTCTGTACAATCTCGTGAGTAAGTTAGTTTGCCAAGGTTACAGAGGAAGAGAAAGTAGAACTGATCCCAATGTCTGTTGCGGAAATAAAACGACCGTATTTTGTACCGATAGGGCGTATTGATAATATTTTAGAATTATAATTTTTTTGTTATTGTTATTGCTTATTATTATATATATATATTAATTTTATAATAATTTATTAATATTAATTTTATAATATTATTTTTTTATTATTATTCAACATTGTAAGTGTGTAGCAGTGTCGAAGGGACACTCGCACAGTATTCTTTTTGTATAACAATTTATTATTATTATTATCATCTGAGTAGTGTGTTTAATACAGTCCACCTTTTATATTAATACTGAACTAGCTGAATAATCCGGCTTCGGTCGTGTGCAGTTATTGCTTTCTCTAAATGAAATTCTTAAATCAGATGTTAATTATTTTTATTTTGTTAATTTCATTACAACACATTCTTACATTATCACTTTACCATAAATATAAAAACGGACGAAACTCCTTGGTCAGGTTTCAGGTGAGACGTTACGATCCAGTGAGATACAGGGATGGGTATTTTATACTTGAAATCACCAATGTATCCACTGCTCTCGAAAAAACGATTTATAGGGGAAAAAAGGCAATCCTTCTGTCGACATTTTGAACATATACACAAAAAAGAGAAAAACTTAGCACACGTTATGATAATACCCATATCTATATTCTTCGTTGCCCTCAGAATCTAAAAAAAATAATTAGTATCACTTTTATGTTCAAAGTTAAAAACTTTGGTTGCAGATTTGATTTTTTTTTTCGTGTTATAAATTTGAATTTAAACATGACCAAAGGGGGCAAGGTTACACCTTTGTCCTTACGATAAAACATCTGTAGGTATGCTGTCGCCTCCTAGGTTATCGATGACTCACGTACACTATTTATCGATTGGGGTGCACAGCTTACATTTTGTTGTCGCGTGAAAAGACGTCAGACGGTCTCGTCGCATGAGGTTATAGGGTGGGGACGTGGTAGTGGCTCACCCACCAAGCAGTTATTTATATTATTAATGTAAAAGAAAGACGGATTTCGTGGAAATAAAAAAATAATTTATACGCAACATCAACTAATACTCGGTAATTAAGTTGCGACGTGATGTTAGTGAAGTTTTTTTTCAGTACCGCACTGTTCAGTGTTTTACCACTTATTTCGTTTTGGTGGAACGAAAATCGAAAGATTACACAATTGTGCCGTAACAAATTTGTTTACGAACTCAAAAGTGTTTTCATTTCAACCATGCACATTGTTTTGAATACTTGCAATTAATTAATTCTGGTTAATTATTATAAATATGTATAAAAATCCTTAACAAAATATACTGTTGTAAAATTGATTTCGGTGATTAATTAATTTTTTTTTGATTCAAAAATCTTTTGTTGTAAGTCTTGGGTGAGGAAATATTAACTCCATTGATATTTTGTGTTTATTTTAAACTAAAAGCGGGTTGTTCTTTTTGTCTTCTAAAGAATATAATTCTTTATCCTGTTTGGAATAACATCAAAATAACAGTCAAATTATTACAAATTGTTATAATTTTGTGTATGCCACAGAACTGGGACTTATTTGTTCGTGTAAAAAACATGTTAACGATATTTTACTTTTACTTATTTTTTTAAAAATTCATGATCATGTTTATATTTATGTTTTCGCATACAAATGTTAACCATTATCGGACTACCTACCATGTAGATTTTAACTGTCCACAATATTCAACAGGTCATGTTAGACTCAAATTAAATGTTTAAAAGTGCATGTTCATAACATGTACGGCCGAAAAAAAAAAATAAAAACATATATATTCATATTTACATGAGTCCGTCATTAATTGGGTTTTTGAAAGTTTTAAAATTCAAGTTGAATGTGACCTGTAAAAAAGTTATCTTTATAAAAAGCAAAAAAAAGAAAAAGAAAAAAGTGACTCTTAAAACATATTATAAACTTTGTAAATACGTGATCGTTTTTCCTACAAAGTTTAATTTTGAGAGAAATAAAATAAAAGGAAAAAAAAGTGTATCGTCTTCGGAGGCCTCGAGGGAGGGGGACGTTCGAGCGTTTTAATTTTTACTCGATGTCTCCTAGTGTACGCCGTTTATGAGTACAGGCCATTAATCAAACAACGATCGAACGGTTTTTACGGTTAAGCGCATGCGAAATAAATAACAACCGCGTGTACTAGGCTGCTGTTGCGGTTCTGGTCGTAACCGATCTCGTTAGGACTTTGGCATTTCGTGTAATTAAACTTGTAAAATATATCGACAGCGCGGGCGACGACTCGAAATGTTGCCGCGCGATCTCTTCGATTGTGCACTGCGCCGTCAAGGGTTCGAACCGAGATCACACCCGCCCGCCCGTTCCCCGCGATCCCCGCCACTCAACGAGGAAGCTCGAATGAATATTTTTTTTTTCCTCCGGCACAACACACTTTTCAGCGTGATCCATACGACGGTCGACGACTGGTGGTGAATAAATAATAGAATTATACAAACAAGAAATACGCACGGAAACTTCGATATATGACCACACCGTTCACAACGCCGCCTATAAAAATAAATACGTGCCATTTTTTTTAAGAACTGAGTATTACATCTGTCCATTGAGACTTTAATGTTATTTATAAAATGTAATAATATCTGACGAGAAAAAAAAAAGAAAACGTTGTGAAACCTGAAACGCAATAAAGTTCTACGGTAATGAACCGTGTTCGACATGTTTATTGTGTTCGACTCCACATGAGGGGCAATTGTGATTTATCTTAGTGCCAAAGTTTTATCAGTTATCATTAAAGGTAATACATTCATCCAAATCTAACGTTTCAATGCGCTGAGAATAACATAAGACAATTACCACATGCAGTTGTTTGCCGATTTTTGATATTTGTTTCGAGACTCTACGCCCTATGGCAACGAGAGAAATATATTTTTATTTAATCCGCGTATTGTTTTAAACTACATTTAAACTCATGATGAATCGACGAATGATTGTCTTTAATGCTTATAAGGTTTTTTCTCCTAAATGTTTTATTATTTCTACATCATTTATTCGTTTACTCCTTTAATTTAATTGGTTAATAAATCGTATGTATAATACATTATATATCATGTCCATTAAAACAATTATATTCACCTTGAACGAAAAACCAAAGCGTTATTTAATTCACGGATATAATATTATTATCGACATTGTTAAAAAAATTGTAACAGTTAACACAATTTGGGAAAAAAATATTATAATAAATAATTTTAAAGTATGCAATTAATTGTTTCCCATCTTATATTTTTAATTATTCGTTCCAAAAGTTAGTAGTAAAATTATAATATAATATTATTATACACAATCATATTTTTTTCTATTGAAAGGCAGAAACACCTAATATCCTTTTTTTCACGTTCCAAACAAAAAGTTCACGCACGCCTATGTTTAATTATGTTAAGATGATGAAATGTTGTTATCAAAGAGGACAAAATAATCACTGGCGTGACATTTCGTGTGGTTTATAACTGTGCCTATATCAGTGATAACAATGCCACTTTGATAATATATGTGATCCATTTTCCTCTATCCGTTATTAGGTTTTTTATTTTTATGTTGTGGGCGACCGTGATATAGCTCGAATCTAAAAAAGAAGAAAAAGACTTCGTACGATCGATAATTTTATGGTAAACACGTCCGAAGTATAATATTTAAAAGAAACAGAAACGTCATTCGAAGTTGTCCAAATGTCTCGTAATCATGGTTTCGTATCGTCGACTGTACATCATGTGACTTGTGCGATATTTCTGATAATTGCAATTTTCTTGAAGGTTTATTTTGGAAACCCGATAGTCTTACGCGTGAGCACTTCGCAAATACATAAATAAGACGTGTTCAACGATTGTAAATCCGTTTGAGAGTAGTGTCACCTAACAGTTCGGTAATACATATAATAATATGTATTGTTATTTCACGAAGTAAAAAGTGCTAACAAAATTCGGGTTACCCTTCGAAAAATTACTGTATTACAGGTCGTTTGGAATAAAGATCGACTCGAGTCCTGGTTCGGAAATCGTGTCTACGATTCTTACCACGCTAGGATCCATTATCGTTTCCCGTCCATCAGTAAAATCACTGTAACCGAAACCATATAGTATATTTAGCGTGCTGTTGAGGACGGCAACTTATTTATGGACTTTGAGAGGACGTGCATAGACGTGTTTTCCGTGACGCGATAATGTAATACACCGCTAAAGGCCAATTAACCGCACATTATTACATATATTTATCTCGATACTTATGCTAATTATGCATTGACTATATATCAGACTGGTAATTATACTTCATTATATAACTTGTTTTTATTGGATCCTCAGAAGCAATTCTGATTCGACGCGTTCGTACTATTTAAGCGATAAATTGTCGACTAATATATTTGTGCGGATATATAATCTTTTTTTTCCACCAATAATAAATGGTTTTTTTTTTGTTCGTATTATGTAAACGCCTATTAAACGTAAGAACATTTAATAACTTTACACAGAAAATGCATTAAGATACATCAAATCTTTGTCATTCATCTCTTATATCGGTCTAAAAAAAGTTCCACCAACCTCCCAAAGTACCACTTAAGGCTTTTCAGCCCATTCAACTCGGTTCTTGTTAAATTTTCCGTCGTTGTAGGTACTCATTTATATTTTTTTACAGTCTATATGTACGCGCGTGCACATATATTTGGGAAAAGGCCAAACTCAATACATACAGCTATATGCATATACAACATATATAATATAATATATATGCATAAAAAAGGTAGGAAGAGTGAAAGCAAAAGTGAAAGAGAGAAATCTGCCTAGTGATTCCGTGTTAAAGTAAGTGTCAAACAATAGATTTTACGTTTTTTGTACAAAAATATCAATAAATAAACTGCCATAAATATTGAATCACAGAAACAATAAATTTAAAAAAAAATCAAATCTAAATGATTATGAGTATGCTTTGGAACTGTCTTGTTGCGAGCTAAAGCCTCGCAGTTTAACTTAAATCATAATTTACACAATTTACGTGAAAATAGATTAACCCAAAACGCATACTTATATTATAATCATTCAGAAAACTTGACAAGTAAAACTATTAGTTTTTACACAACTGAAACATTGTTGGAGTCTTTGGAATAAAAAATTAACAGTTTTTATACACAACACAAGATATACAGAGTGCCCAACCGAGATTCACACCGAGCGATATATCCCGTGTGTTAATAGAGTTAAACAAATTCTGTTTTTTTCATGAGCATCTCATGATAAAGGTAATTTTTTTTACAATAGTTTGGTGAATAGAAGTGTAAAAAGATTAATTTTTTATCTTATAATCTTTGTGAAATACGAAGATATATGGGTGCCATAATTATTGCATGGCACGATATTGTTTTCGTTCGTATATACTTAAATTAATTCGAACGTATGCAACTATGCAAACACTCGAGTTACATTATAACATATAAAGTACAATTTGTTAGGTATTATATTTCCAAACGCGTATTAAATGATCTCCAGCTCCGAGATTAAAACAAGTGATTTCTATGTGCACGCACTACGTGGAGTATATTAAAATGTTGAGTCAACAGAAATCCACTTGCGCGCGTTACGTTCAAAACTCTTAACTGAGATGGGCACAGACCTCGGCGCGCGATTCTCTTTAGAATCATTAAAATTTCCGAGCCCTTCAGGGACGGTGAAAAAAAAAAACGTTTTAATTTGCGGAAAGCGCCTGATGTGAAATCAGAGGTTTGTAGAAACGCATTCATTGCATGAGATCGTACCAAACGACGGGATTAATAAAAAAATAAAATAAAATATGTCGGAATGAGACCGCAGAAAACGTTTTACATTATTTGCCGCGCGCTGTCATTATGTTTTGAACGTTCTCTGTAATTTTTCTAGCGATTAATCGAATACTCGATGCTCGAAACATATTTCCATGTCATTAAGGGCGCAGTAAATATACGCGCGTACATATAATGACGTTATCGTGGATTTTTATTTCTCCCCGAGTTCTCCAGCATTTAGTCGTTCAAAATTCATGGTAAATTTTACTTAATAACAATACGCACTCGTGTTCCCTTGGGCGTTTCTCCGCATCTATATAGTTTTGCATACCCGAGCAGTTGTTTTGCACACGTTAGACAGTATACATATTATACCCGTGCACGACTTGCTGAAGCTCGACGCGGTCGTTTAGGTAATACGCCAGTACTCGTAATGTCGATTTTATAGGGTGGGTTTTCGCTACGCCCGCGCACTTTTAGACGGTTTTCGGTGTGCCGCTGATTGTACGGATACGGATAGCATTTCAGACGGAATTTCGCTGTTCGGTGATACGATTTCAATTGTAAGATGTCGTGATAATACCGAACACCACGGTTGGACTCGAATCGTGGACATATTGTGCGCGTACAGTACAGCCGCTTATCCCGTCGGTTATTTTACGCGCCTAAGCGTTTTTAGTAATCATCCACGATACACGGGACGTCGACGGTTACAATATTATAACACGTTCACGTTCCACATGTCCCTGGCGCGACTTGGTTGCAGCTAGGGATGATAACGGGCGAGGGAGTCTTTCGTGTCCGGTACGGCTCAACGAGCACGGGGCTCGCGGACGTTTGCCGTTGATTAATTGCCGCGGAAACGCTAATAACCTAACTGCGTGGCAGTAATTTAGCAGCAGACGCCGCCGTGTGTGACACGTTTCGGAGTCGATTTCGGCACGCAGAGAGTAGTAGAACGTCAAGTCTGGACCGGAGCGCGTACGGATTATCGATTTGTTCAGTCGAGCGATCGGAAACCGGCTTGAATGGGCAGAATGGGCAAAAAAATAAAATAAAACGATAACGACTCGTATCATATTGTATTCAGAAGAATTTATTACATTATGTTCGGTAAACAAATATTAACAGATACGATATAATAGTACGATTAATTATTCAATTTTTTTGTCACGCTTATCGTTACACCGTCATGTTTGTTTTTGTTTTAAACCAGTGTAAGATATCATAAACTTTGGCCAAAAACAGTGTAACATAGCGACGAGTATGACGCTCTAACATAAGGTTCAACAAATGCGCGATGCCACGTTATCGTCCGGTACCGAGCGAACGGTCAATCGGTGTAATTTTGTTTAAGTTTTTATTTCCCGGTGTCGGTCGAGCGCGCACGATTAACTTTACATCCCACGGGCTTTCCCTAGACAAGGCGCACTCTTGTCACACACACACACACACACACACACACACACACACACACACACACAGCATGTGTATACAAGGTGTCCCGACGGGATTTACACAGAGCGATATCTCTCATACTAATAGAGATAATGAAATATTTCGATAACCCAGATGTAAGTAATTGAGACATTTTCATAATCCAAATCTCTCCCACGAAAATAACTCGTAAGCAAATTTTTCAAAATCGTTTATTCGATTGGTAAAAATAATCGACAATTTTTTCGTGGTCAAAATTTGAATGCATTTAATTGATATAATCATAATGACACCTGGTTATTAGAAGGTGTTTAATTAAAATAAGTATTATATACTATTTCTTGTTTATCATTTAATATTATCCATCTGAATCAAAGCAAATTATAAAATTAAAACAGTTACCTTACCGACAAAAATAACATAGGTATTACAATTCATAATAGTAAGAGTATAACATATTGATAAATAAAATTATTTTATAACATATTTAAATTACTTAGTGTCTTATAAAATTAATAATTCCAAATCTTGTGGGGTAGCTTGTTTCTATGATAATAGGTGATCATTCACATTTTTGAAAATACACGTTCCGAAGTAATCGATGTAGCTCGAATCCATATATACTTCAGTTACATTTTATACAAATACATGTTTTTTTTTGTTCCGAGAGGGTCCAGTACCCCTAGACCTCCAACCCCTCTTCCTTAAATACGCCCCAGAAATATGTCATATTATCCATATCCATATCATTTTACAGTCAATATTTCTGATCTATTGTAAATACATGCACGCGATGGACAATAGTCTTCATCGCCGCTTGAAGTACATTAAGCATGATTGTTTTGTCAAAGTTTCATATAATATTATTAGTATTAATTTATTCACCTCGGCCGCTGTATATCCCGGGTCGTGTTTATATCATTCAATACTATGGAAATATAATTGCACACGAAAGCGATTGCGATGGTCATAAACGGACGCGTTCTCCGTGATGATTCAACAGGGTACAAATAATTACGTTTTGATCTAAATAGGTATTGCTCGGTCAGAATCCTCTTGCTAGTAGGACTTTGTCAAAGCGCAATATATATTTTCTCAATATTCGTTACTATAACACACAACCTTGTTCGCTACCGGTAGTTAAAACTCTTGTACTCATGCCAAAATATTTTATCGTATCCGTCCCACGCGTGCACACAGCGGTAGGTTATAACGATTCTTCGCGGTCATCACTCCGGCGGACTTACTCAAACCAAAGGATGAGTCGGACTATGATATTAATTAATTACACTATACGACGCTGACGTGATTTGGTTTTCGGTTCCGGTCGCGATGACTTGTGGCGTTTCGGACTATCGACGTTTGGATTATCTATACGTCTGTCTCCCGGTGTTCACCTGGCGCACAAATACCTCGCGAGAAAAAATATATATAATGCGTATTATTGTTACGTCGTCGGGTGACCAAAAAAATATTGACGTACGCCGCCGCCGTTCCGTAGGGTTTAAGGTGAAAAAGTTGGCTTCTGGCCGCGGCGCTTTTCACGAGACCTAACCGCTATGCTCCCCGTTTACGCCCGCCCGTGTTTCGTCGAAACGCGTCGGAAAATTTCGGTTTATTGTTTCCACTTCGACCCGGCTCGGGTGTATGCAAATATACAAGTATATTTATATATATATATGAGTGCTGTCATCTGCACTTCGCAGTGCTATTTTCCCGCAGGTATTATAATATTATTTTGCCGCGAGAGCAAATATGCCGCTTGTAAAATGTAATATAAAAAAAAAAAAAAATGTACGTACTGCCGTGACGAAATTTCCGAGCAACGGACTCACAAAGAAACACGTCGTTCCGTTTTGAAATACGAAATATTTGTTTTGTTTTCCGGTGCAACGTTTCGTTTTCGCGGACAACGTTATGGAAAGTGTGCGTGACGGGGGGGGGGGGGGTGGCGGAGGAGGTATTTAATTCGGTGGAAATATTCTCATGAAATTATAAATAATAAACAAAGCCGGTCCCTGTTCTATAATAATAATATTATTAATTTTTTTTTCTCATTCGCAGAACCAGATCTGTTATGCGGGTAGGTCATTCCGTTTTTTTTTTCATTCCTTTAAATTATTTCGCCATTCTATCACGAATTATTTGATCAGCAATATATTTCGTAGTGAACTCCCTGGAAATTTAAAAAATTTTATTCGTATCAAATATAAATGTGCTTAAAAGTATTTTGTCTACAAATATTCTAGGTACGGATTCAATCGAATTCAAAGACCATAGTCTTTAAGGGTTATTCGAACACAACTTTTTGGAACAAATGACATTTCCAACACATGTTATCCGAGCTCGTGACATTCGAACATATGACATGTTATATCTTGCCAAAATTTCAAGCATGCTTTTAGTCCGCGTCAACCAAAGACACACCGAATGTAACCAAAAACTTAGCATACAATTATATTTAAAATGTCTGCCACCCTCCACCCACCCGCATTTTAGTTGGTTTTTTCAACATTTCGATCTTACGATTGTTAATTATCAGTTGTAGAACACTTATGAAAATTTAACTATTTGAAATATATTAAAATTTTTTCAAATGCATATTTTTTAACCGAAAACTAGAGAGCAATGCGTAAAGACTACTTTTCAATTTTTTTTTCTCTTGGTACACCCATATAATAAATAACATGTAGTCTATTAAGAAAATTTTTTATTTGACTTTAGAATGACTTGTTTTTAGTTGAGAATGATTAATTAGTTTTTTTTTCTTCTGAAACCATTATAGTCTGAGCATTTTTAATTGAGTTGATTCCACTAGTATATTAAAAATGTTCAATTAATATGATATGTAAGCGGGTGATTTTCTAATATAGCAGTGTAAAAAAATGAAAAAGTTTTCATAGCCATAATGTTCGATTCGACTAACCTCTTTTTTCTCGATCCTTAATGTATATAGGAACCTATGTGGATGTTTTTGCCTTACAAATCTTTTCCACGTCTTTCGGGTTTGACATTGAATTTTCTACGATTATTTAATTTATCGCAATGTTCTAGTCGTCTGAAAAGCTGTCACAGAATCCGTGTGTGATGTATTTATTGATTATTTTATAATTGATGGGATGGTCTGAATTTGGTGATTACTGTGTAGTTTGAACTACTAAGTAGTTGAACAGTTTCCATCACTGATTGTATCACTATATGGATAGAATAATGTGGCACAATTTTTCGAAATTTCAATATATTGTCTCTAATGGAATACGACTTTTCCAAATCCGATGTAGGTACTACTTACGATTCGGCAAGTTATTTTTAATAAAGTAATGATGACCCCGGTTTGTTATCGTAAACAGTAAACGGACCGAGTTTAATTCTAACAACAGTTTCTGATGGATTATTAAAAGGTTTGGTGGTTTTAGCGGAACTGCATCTATATAGTTAACTAAGGGCTTTGTGTTGATCGTATTAATAGTAGTCGGAAGTAGCATTTGAAGCAAATGATAATATATTCACAGAGAGAGAGAGAGAGAGAGAGCTATGTCGGAAAGACATTTTTGTATTTTACGTCCGTTTGGATTTGTGATTTTGAAGTTACGAATAATTATTTATTATAATTATGTGTTTGAATTAAAATCTTATACAGTCATAATTAATTATTTAGAGTGCTATAAAAATCCTTTTTATACCTTTCGAGACTAGATAACATATATTATGCGTTGAATACTGTTAAATTAATAATTATGAGTTCCGTTGATATTATTATTATTGTTATTGCCGATATAAATTAAATTTTAGCGTTTAAATTTGAATCTATAATAATAATAAATTTAAAAATTTCATTTTTAAACGTTATAGAAAATATATTCTAATATAAAACATTTATCGGTATCACTTATACCCATGTGAACATGTTGAAAAGTTGTTCCTATATAATATATTTAAAATATGACAAAAAATTATTTTTATATAGTTTAAAGCTACATTTTTAATTTAAACGAATATATTTGTATATTTTTTATTTCAAGCTAGTTTCATTTATTTATTTAGATAGTTATAAGTGGGTTTAATTTTTTATTTCTTATAGTTGAAACTTGAATTGAAAACAGCAATTTCGTAAAATGTATTTGATCATTAACTGCAAGGGTATTGATTTACAGTGTTTTAAGTTATATTGATTTATTTATGTTTTATTTTTAACTTCATTCATACCATTCGTGTTAACGTCAGTCATGAACCGGTTCGATATTGCGTTAGTTGGACAAATTATCGTTAAACTTACTAACATAATACGTCGTAATGTATTAGATGTTTAATAATTGTTCTTCATTAACAAACGTATTAGTTGACAGCTATGATGTGTTCTGGAATATTTTGTATTAAGATATTTTCTTCTTAGTTTTTAAAACAGAAAATCACAGTGGTTAGCAAAAATGCTATACTATTATTGTCAGACAAGTGGTTTTCAAACTTTCTTGATATTTAAATCGCTTACGATATTATAATCCCAACTAAAATAGTCTACCAAACTCCATTAAAAAAAAACCTACCTAAAAATTGTGATATAATTTAATAGCTAGGTCTTTGAACAGGAAAAATGATCTTCTAATAACTGAACTTCGCTTGACGACTTATAAACATTCAATAACACTATTTCATGGAACTAGAACTACTTAATACAGAACAGGAAGGCTATTTTTACTATTTTTAAATTTTATATAATTATTTTAAATTTTATTAATAGTACACCATTTTTTGTTAACCAAAAAAATGATAAAAAAATCAAGTAATTAATGAAAATTGAAATTTGAACCATTAACATTTTCAGAAAGTTGTTATTTTCTAAATTTACATTTTACAATTTGTTACAAAATAAAAAGTTTATTTTTTAAATGTTTTAATAACACATTTGAATTTACAATACCAATGTCAACTAAATATATGTGTATCCCCGTCAGTTTTATAAAAAAAAACAGAATTAGATTTTCCTAATTAACAAGGAAGATATCGTCCCGTGTAAAGCCCGGTAGGATACCCTGTATATTATACATATAGTACATAAAATAAATATGATTGTGTTTTTCGTATAGTGCCGCTGCCATTGTAGTCTTTCAGTTGCAACGAGCCGCAAAACAAGCTAATATTAGGTAGTAATATGATGGCGTAGTTGGTTTTGGTGTTTTTGGTATTGGAGTCTGTAGAAAGAGGGAATAAGTGAGGAGGCGGGGTTACACTTGTTTGTTTTCACCGTGTATAATAACCCTTGTAGTACAATGCTGTACTTCATAACGTTTCACCCCAGTCTTGACCCTCTCCTTTACCCGTCATAAATACCACCACTACCGCCATCACCACCGCGGACTGTATTTAAGCTCCAGGGATCGATTTTGAATGTTACCTTCCGTCCCGTTCTGTCACACCAAACCTGCAGTCACTTGTACCCTCGAGTACAAATTAACGCAATTATTTTAATAAAGGGCAAAAACCCTGTAAGCGTACATTTACAAATATGTATTACCATTTACCACACGAGCAAAGTCGTCCAAATAAAATATAATTTCGTGAATGTGTCAAAGCCAATTAAAACGGTCTAATGACGATTCGGTGCGCTCGGTATACTGTTATCAGTGGAAAATGAAACCATGTCGATAAGCCGGTAAAATAATAAAACGTGTGCGTTTACATCGTTGCGATTTGCATGATAACGAAAGTCCATGACGGTTGACGAGGTCCGCAAAACGTTACATGACCGTTGTCCGTTCGGAAGCGTCCTGGACTTGAGACGGACAACAAAGGAAAATATTATCTTGAAAATACAGCAAAACCTAAATAACTAGAATCGGCCGAGGACCAAATGAAAATTCGATGTATAGAAATGATTGTATTCTATAATACAACAGGCAAATAGTTTATTATTTTAATTTGTTTATTTATTTATACATATCAGTACAAATAAACCTAGAAATACATAATGTATACATATGTCGCTTTGAAAAAAATATTATGTATTGTAATTAAAAATGTAAATTTAAGCCTGAACAATATCTTTAGAAGAAATTTGTTATTTTATTTGATTAATTTATGCGTGCATAAAGGAGAAATCTCATCTGAAATTTCTGGTTATTCCCGGATGTGTTCACGTTATAACTGTAGACTATACATTCTACAAGGCCTGGGAAAGAGTAGTTAAAAACGATTCTCCAAAGTTATCACTGTCCACATCTCACTACTTAAGTATAATACAATATTTTTCTGGGGTTAAGAGTAATAGGCCATAATTCAACGGAAATTACTTCAAGTTATCATAAAGTTTGAGATGTTGAGATTAGAATTGCCGAGATGTGTCCCACAATTGCTGTGCCAATTGCAATGCAGGATCCCAGATATTCCTTCGCCTTACCAAAGATTCGATTTATACATGTATGAGTTATCGAGGTGCCACTACTATTCACGAATAAATCGAAATACGCGTTTAACACCATGTTATTGCACTGCAACCGAACACAATAGCTGGTACGGTTCCACGCCGACGACAACAGCGACGACATTAGCTTACACGAGTAATTACTAAATCGAGCGTAAGCGACGAACGGCATTTCACGAAAGTACACGACATCTAAGGATACCGCCCCCGCAAACATTACTGCACGTTGTGCCGTTTAACACGAGCCGGCGTACCAACGTAGAACGAATATATTGTCACTTTCCACGCGAAATCCGAATACGCGTATACCGGCAGTGAAATACTTCGATGGCATTCGTTGGAGATCATCGAAGACGACGACTGAGAAAATCCTCTGTCGGCACTCGAAAACTTTGTACGCGTAAAAGAACAAGAGGAATGTTGTGTAGTACAGAGCAGTATTGAAATGCATTCGACGGCCGTGTTTTATTTTTTCATTTTTTCCATTTTATTTTACCGCCTCGGAGTTTCACGTAATGATAATAATAATAATAATAATAATAATACTTATAACAAGCGAAATTCTTAAGTGTCCTCGAAACTTCTGTTCCCGAGACGACGTAATAATAACCCTCGGCAACTATAAACCCAGCGCGGCGTAGTCGCAGGATTTCGATTCATCCGTGCTCATCACTGCGTGCCTACAGCGGATCGCAATTTCGTGGATAATATGTATAATAACGGAACACGCGACAACAAGTGCCGTAATTATTGCAGTCAGAGGAAGGAAAAGTTTTCACGCATTTTCCTGCGTATTTTCCGATGTTGAATGCACACACACACACACACACACACACAACCCTAGATATAGAAATCCTGAAATTTTCTTCCAAATGGCCTGACTGACATGCGATTCGTACAAATGATTTGAAATTTTCTTGTATTATTATTATTCAAAAAGACGTATACACTCGACAGAAATTAATTTTAAACATAATGTTCCAAAGTTTTATCACTTTTTCAATTTTAGTTTATAATTGTTTGTGTTCCGCTCCGCACGTTACGATACTACCCATGTACGGCACACCTAATTTGGATGGTTTGCAGGTAAACCTCAATTACATAACGACACGTTACAACGTATAGCTAAGTATACTTCATTTTTCTGCGGTTTTACCGCCCACTTTATCTGACAAGACGTTACTCGCAGCTTGCCGTCACCCCGAATTTATGCTGTGTTCTTGCGTTACATTGGAATTAGTCAGGGTTGATCCATCTCAAACAGTTAACACTTTGCATGTGAAATTATATTTCTCAGTAACAATGTATTTCGCTGAAGCCGTCGGGGGTTTCCACTGTGATCTTGCTGTGCGATTTTGTTCCAACCGGTGTACTTTGGTTTCAATCCGAACTTTCATTCCCGCGAGAAAATAAAATCATATAGTTAATACATAATATGTGTAATGCTGAATATGAATTCAAAAAAACTCGTATATGGACCACGATGGCGACGACATTTCGCTCAAAATCAATTAAGTACACTAACAACGGACTTAATTTTTTTGCTTTGGCAAAAGTTTTAGGAAAAGGTCCGTTATTGACTTCGAGTTTCGGTAGAGCCCTACATTAACAGTAAATAATTTGAAAACTTTATCAACTGTTTTAATACGTTTCCGAGTATATATTACTTTTTCACTTTTCCTCTGAAAAATATGTGTGCAAAAATGTACCTCTGAATATATTTATACATATACCCCGTGGGTAGTCGTTTAAGTGTTATTTCTTAATCTCGATTTATGAACATTAATGAGCACCAGCTTATGACGAAGTTTTAAATAGTTTTATGAATATTAACGTTGAAAGAGTAGTTTTTCATTAAAACATGAATCATTGTTCTTGTGAAATCATTGTTTTATAGTATCTAAGCGTATTTGGGTCTTCCGCCAAAGAGATTAAGTTCCCTTGTTTCTCTAGCAACTTAATTTCATATACATAACTTTTAAAAATTAATTATTTTAATTCATGCGAACTGGTCGTTTTATTATACGGCAAGGAATGCTATTGTTCTTAGTTAAACATAATCCTAAGGGTCATATATAAATATGCACGCGTAAAATTGTATGTATATACCTGTTTAATGTAGTTCTCGAAAATTAGCACATAAACTGTATATTTTTCGACAATAATCGTCTTCTGAACACTTGAAATGTTCAAGAACAATGTGGAGTATGTTAACCTAGTCTTCGCTTACACTAATGTTTCGCTTGGCTTACTCGTTTTGAATTTAAGCTCCTTATTTGTTTGTTCGGTTATGTTTTTTTTTCTGTAATACTTGTAGGTACCTAACACGTTTCATCACTGAGGATTAAGTCTTATGTCAAAGAAACTTCTATAGAGTTCATCAAGCTATAGACCTATGTAGAACTATATATTACATACGCGTAAAATTACGTAAACACAAGCTTTTATGTAATAAACCACATGTACTCGTATTACAATAATTATATGTTATTTTAATAACGTTAAGCCGTCGGTATTATTTTTAATTGAATAGAATATTATACCCAACGTGTATACGCATTTTATATTATCACGGGAGAGCCTCTTGGAGGTAATAGTGCAATGCATACTCGCAATAACGGCGTATAGGTTCACTATACATGCGCCTATAACATTATAACGTATAATCCCTATGAAAATACCACTAAACTGATTCATTTACACTAGTCGCGAACATGAACCAAAAGTATATCGGTTAATTAATACGATATAGATATACATATATTTCATACAGGGTGTCTCACCGGGATTGCACTCAGCATTATCTCTCGTGGTAATAGAGATAATCAAATTATTTTATGAACATCCCTGGGCAAAGGGAAATTCGATGACAATATTTTGGTAAATATAAGTGTATTATCAAATAAGTTAAAAATTAGCTTTTTGTTTTTAATTTTTGTTTTTAATTTTTGTGAAATTCCAAGATAGCCATTTTATAAAACTTATTTTTTGAAATTTTGGACGGTTCAACTTCAGTTTTCATTGGATTCATAATTTTCAAATTTAGTTTAAAAAAAAATAATATAAATTATTGTCACCTTGTCATTTTTCCGAAAAAGCTTACTGATAATGATATTATTATATAAAATTGTGTTAATAGTACACTATTTTTAAATAAACTAAAAAAATAGTTAAAAAATAAAAACCATGAAGTTAATGAAAATTGAAAGTTGAACCGTTAACATTTTTAGAAAAATAAGCCCTATAAAATGGTTTTCTTCGAAATGTATAAAAGTTAATGAAAAGTTAATCTTTTAGCTTCTTTATTAATACACTTATAATTACCAAATTATTGTCAACAAAATTGAATTTGTCCAAGGAGGCTTGTAAAAAAAAGAATTTTATTATCTCTATTAACACGGGAGATATCGTTCTGTGTACATCCCGGTAGGACACGCTGTTTGTATAAGCATTAAGCGTATTCAATCTAAGTATTTAAAATCATTCAATTTTTTTAATGAAACTTAATATCTCGCATAATTTGATATCTCGAACATTATTCTCTTCCCTTTGGGATTCGATATCACAAGAGCCTAGTGTACATATATATATATATTTGAATCTATACTCATTCGTAACAATTATGCGACGACGACCTCGCGGAACAAGGAACAATGGTCCTATACGTTATTATTTCAATCGATTTTATGTGACATAATAATAGACTGTGCACAGTTCTAGCACTGTTGTGTAATTAATTCGTTAACTATTATTATCCAACGCAGTAAATGTCAAGTGCCATAACGATGTGGCTTAATTAGGAATCATGCATGCTACAATACTTTCGCAATCGACACATACTGTAGACTAGCGCAGCGGTGCGCAACCTTTTTCGATTCACGGCCCCCAGAAATGTTTATTTCGACGAGGCTACCCCCAGGTAAAATAATATTCGCGAAGTATGCAATTTTTATTTGATATCAAAATGTTGTTGACCCCAGGTTGCGTACCACTGCTCTATCTAGACTATACGCGTATAGTCTGTCTTACGATAAATGCTCGTCGGGTCACTTTGCAGTCTCTCTATTGCGGTAAACCCCGTCATCCCATCGAACAATTATTCGTGTTCGAGTGCCGTCGAAGCAAGTAAAGTACAATATTACTTATTACAATATAATTATCTGCAATAAAGTACGTCCGATCCACAGCTCATCGGTCCGAAGGGTCTAAATGATAAACCGAAATTGTCAAAACTGTCCGTATGCCACAGTACGAAAGCACGCGTGGGAGAGTAAAACCTACTGACGATTTCTAAACTGTTATTATTATTTTATTTTCACTTTACAAAAACCGCGGTCGGTCAATTGAAGAAGTTTGCAGTACCATTATGGTCGAGGCTGCAGTATAGGCTAAAACCGTCACACATACCACACTGCCTCGTAAGCATGTCCTAGACATTTTTTTCAATGGATCAGGGTAGTGTACTGAAACGTCACAGAAAAATGGTTCTCTCAACGTTTTTATTAAATGTCCAGCTCGGCCATAACTCATTAGTGTTATAACCGATAGCATCGTGTACGTCAAGTCGTCGCGTCATCTGGGTACTACCAGCAATGCTTTCCGGTTACAAGCTCGTCTATGTTGACTAACCTAACCTGACCGAACTTTGCCTGCGCTGGATATTTCCTATATTTCCACCACTACGGAGACTTCTCAAAAACGTATCCTCCCGGAGCCTTATGGCAATTTTGTCCAAATGGACATTTTGTTCATATAACGGTTGAACGGAAATAAGGTAAATATGATTACAAATGTTATAAATAAGTTAGGTATCGTTGGTGTTTGAAAGGCTTGTACATTTCAATGGGTATTAGGCAGTTATAATTACAAAACCTAAAAACGAATTAAGAACCTGCAGGAAGTAAAATGTAGTATGCGCTAGGGAAGTATTTTTTCCGCGCTGCCGGTGACAGGATACAATTGGTGTAACATACACCACCGAAGTGTGAGGGAACCAAAATTTCGATAACCACACGCGCAAAGTTCGTATATTTTTTACCCGGTGATAATATGATGTTATCGTACTCCACGAGTATTTGTTTCGTTCAACGCTATTCCTTCTCGGACCGCGGACGTGTAACAATATTGTCGAGGACACACGTTCACAAATTTAGTGAAATCAGCGTACCGGCACGTGTGTTTATCACAGGATACAAGTGACTCATTGTAAGCGTGAACAAATAATTATGCATTACTTGATGGGTAGGAGGGCAGGGGCGTAACGGACGTGTCAAAACTGATATTAAACCAGGGTATGCGTTTTGTAATTAACGAAAAAATAAAAAATGCGATGGACGCAGGGATTAACGATCGTTGTGGTGCACAAAATGTCGATCACGTTTTGATTTACAAACGTGTCGGAAGAAGGAGAAACGGATAAACGAAACATAATGAACCATGCAGCTGCGTGACGACCGACAATAAACAGTTTTCCGGTCGCGGTCGACGAGCGCGTCGTCAAAGCTCCTCATAATTGTCATCTTTGTCACGAGGTAATTATTTTCTTGTCGTTTTTCTCAATCGTTGTTGTCGTTACGTTTCAATAACGAGAACTATGTTACTAAGGTTATTATTACTATAGCAGTACGGTGTACAAAGTAAATCGTGCTTTTATTTTTTTTATTTGCACTTCGTCACGGTCTCGACGTAATAAAAAAACGCGATATTTTTATCTGTTAAAAATTATTATGATTAAGTACTATGCATCAGGCATAAAGGTTGTTACGAACTGTTGAGTTATCGAGCGGGTGTTTTTCTACCACCGAACACGTTAACAGCCGATAGGATTCGAACGTAGTGAATCGTATTTACGGGGAAGAGGACGAGGGTTAAAATATGGCTTATTTATGGTCAAGTCCATGTAAATATTTGAGCGCCTGTACTGTAATTTTTTGGCAAAACCAATATCAAGTGAAAGTACATAAAAACAATTTATTTGAAGCCGTTATAATAACATTTTATGCGGTAAACAAAACACCTAGCAATATAAATAA
The DNA here is from genome assembly GCA_949715065.1 of Periphyllus acericola. Lineage (NCBI taxonomy): Eukaryota > Metazoa > Arthropoda > Insecta > Hemiptera > Aphididae > Periphyllus > Periphyllus acericola. The sequence goes on along the minus strand of OX454267.1, from coordinate 31,731,448 downwards.
TCATAATTGTTATTACAACTCTTAATGCCTTCGAATCGTTTTAGTCAAGTGTCTAGTTTCCTAAACTAATTCTGCATTAGCCATAAAAGTCCTACCTCATAATATCAAATTACATTTATTATAAAACTGTAATATCTGTATATATATATATATATATATTATAAAATTGTTTATGACTAAAAATGATTATATTTTTAACTATTATTTACTCCTGTACTTAGTGAATCATTTCTTTCGTACCTACATACAGATACCATATTGAGATAAAAAAAACGTTCAATATATTTCTTATCTCTTTTTCGTATAGCATGAAGTAAGTGATAAGTTTATTCTAATTATTCATGATACATGAATATTTTAGTAAATTTAGTGTTCATTTTAATTTATGTTTATAACGGCGGTTGAGAAAAGAAAAAGATTTCCAAAAAGTCAAAGTTTATGATCCAACAAACTTTTTCAACTTTGTACAACAGTTGTTTTTATTATTTTTATTATTCTGTTGGTGTTTTTTTCTTAAATAAAAATATTTTAATTATAGATGTTTAACTCTGATTATTTAAATATGAAATTTAAGTAAAATATTAATACGCAAATGATTCAAAAATGAAAGTTAAATTGTACAGGTTATATACTTTATTGTTTATAGGTACATTTTGCACGTAGAAAATAATATATAAAGCACCAAACAAACGTAATTAATACACAAACATTAAATTTTTAACATATTTTAAGAAGGTGAAATATAAAAAAAAATAAAATATCCGTTTTTTTTTTACTTTTGTTCATATATATATATATTAAAATATCTGATCCTCAAAATAATATTCAAGGTGCTAAAATTAGAAGGAACTTTCAAAGCTTCGTATTTGTCCCATAAAAATATTTATATTATTATTTATTTTATGAAACGTTTTCTTGATAATATTGTGATCGAAAATATTTTTGTTGGAAATACGGCATCATCGCAGGTAAACAATTTAACGTTACATTGTGTATTACTATCAGGTCAAGTGAATGCAGTTATAATCACACTCAACGGTAGAAAGCCGGAAAATATTTGTTTCGATTATTTCTTGTTGTACAAGTCGTATTGTTTTCATACATTCGAACGCTTCGCCAAGAATACAACTTATATTCGTTTAAGATCGGCTGCAGCGGCAAAGGTCCGTTACCCCAGCACTACCTTGTGCACCACTGCTGCAGCGGTTTTGCATAAACGAGATTACAATACCCACGCATTGATAATATTGATGGTGACGATACCGGATTAACATGATAATATACTATAATTGTCACCATAACTCGATCCGCACACAGAGAATTTGGATTAGGGACCCGGAGAATTCGAATTTAAGTAATCCGTATTTCTACTTACTATTAGCAGCCTTTCGAGTCCATCAAATTTCGTATAAATCCTACGTGCCGCAACGTTCGGCGATAATCGCGATTTTTTAATTTTAAATTTTTTTGTTTAACCGACAACTCGAGTACATGTTGTGTGAACCGTATCAACCGACCGTGTATAGCTACAGCAGTGCCGTCGTGTGAACGTTTGTCAATCATTATTTTTCGCGGTGCCACCGAGTGGAAAACGTTTCCTAGTACACAATACATAGTTTGTCGTTTTCGCACTGTTTGTTCAACGACAACAATCGATCGACGTTGCTTAGCCTCCGATTGGACGGCATAAACGTGTATATTATTATTCCGATTAGCTGCGATATCAACCGAATGCAATTATATTTTTAATGAAATCAATTTTGTGCGTAACATAAATTATCGATCGGTGTTAATTTGTCAGACGGCGCGGCTGACGAAATCGGTACCAGGAGAAAAAAATCTCTTCGTGTATGTGTACATAGTAATTATACTCGATCGGTTCCACGAGCGAATTCCAATAATTATTTAAATTATTTTATTAAAATAACCGTGGCGTGGTATACGCGACAGAAAACGCGCGTTAATCTATAAACCAAGAAAACTAATTTCGTTTATAGCTTGATCAAGTAGTGCATGAAATCTAATCTCGTATTAATTACTAACTCTTTCGCTCAGCGAATGTTGGTGGAAAAATCGTATTAAACATATTAATCTATAGATTTCCGCACACAGAAACTTGTGTGTATGGAGAAAGAGGGAGAGAGAGAGAGAGAGAGAGAGAGAGAGATACTGGAATTTTGACCAAAACGATTCGTATTTGGGTTAAGCACAGAGCTTTTAGAAGAGAACTAGCTCTTTTAATGAATGAAAAAAATAATCGAAACACAGAATATCGGAAAATTATAAAAAGATTAAATAAAAAAAGTCACTTAAAGTTTTAATCGTCCAAGATTAGTGTATAGAAAACTCTATTAAACGGGATCCCCATCAAAAGCTTAATTTGTAGAAAACTTTACCAATAAAATCTCGGTGAAAAAAACCTTTGAAAAATCTTGAAAAGTTTTTAGATATAATGGTGACAAAATTTTGATTTCAATAACGTAAACAGTATAACAAATCAAACCATAAGTATAATAAACAATAACAACAAAATCAATTAAGCGTTTTATAAACTTAACTGTAAAATAAGTTTTTGTTTTTTATTTTATCAGAAGCTCTTTCAGTGTTGGCGGTAGACTGTATAACAATCTCGGAAAGAATGTATCATATAGCTCGTGTATGTCATGAAAATATGCAATGCATGGTTGACCTTGAATATTGTTATGTAACCTGTATGATGTTAAAATAACGTAAAACTGGGTTGGATCGTTTCCTCTCCTCATAATTTAAAACCTTCTTAATTTCTTATTTTCAAACATTTTCGATTGATCTAATTGCTTTTTATCTTAATCTTCGCCGTGATTTTTTATTATTTACATCCACATTAGGTTATAAATGAAAACGTCACGGGAAATTCAGGTGATTCTGGTTCTGCAAGAGAATTTATTGTGTAGCAACCAGCACAGAGACCTTGAAAATTATCATACCTTGTACAATAATAAATAGAGTCAGGAATACTAAGAGAAAAAATTAGTAGGAATGATATACCTAACCGATGAATTCGCTAACGCGAAATGTAGTTTTGTGTATATAAATATAATACTTATAACGTATTGTTAGGTGTGGTTTGTCGTTATAACGAATCAAACATGCATATCCATTAAGTATGTGGATTTACGAACAAATATTAATTAGTGCGGCATATACGATGCACAAAATATAACGTAATTACATCGTAAGTCATTGTGTTTTAAAAAAAAAACAATTAGTGATTATTACATTTACTTAGGATTATCAGTGCCGGATCTAGAGAATTTGTCACCAGGGGCAAATATAATTTTAGCACCCCACGTCACCTCACCCGCCCATACATTCGTAAAATATTTACTAACATTTATAATTATGAAAAAAATTATAATTTTATACACCTAAATGTATGTAGGTACTACAATATAATTAATAAAACCCATATTACTTTTGTCAACCAACTTCAATAAAATGTTATAAATAATTATTATTTTTATTAATATGATTAGAAGTTAGTAATATTCACTATATGCAATTAATAAAACCATACAAACAATTCAATATATTTAAACTTTAAAATAAAAAACAATTTCGGTTGATGTAAGTACACTTTTTAAATTGTTTTCATCATTATCATCATATGCGTGGATTAAATTTGATATTGATGGACTAGAAATAGGGATTGAGGGAACCAATACTATAAAAAAAAAACAATGTTAATCATAATTCGTTTTTAATTTAATAATATTATTTGATAATTTTAATAAGAATATTGTTTTATAATATTATTAATTATATCATACTACATTATATGTAGGGTTAGGAACTTTTTAAGTTTGACTAAAAACGATCGGAGTATAAAAGCAAATATACAGTCAAAATAATCAAAATGTGCTTAAAAATATGTAGCTAATTTTATGTTTTATTTTCGAAAAAAACACATAGAACATAAGTTACAGACCCCCAAGATCCGGTACTGTAGATCAGGGATGGCCAACTTTGATAGACCTGCGATCGACCTCCGAGTTTTTCTAAGTGGTCGCGATCGACCAAAAAAAAAAAAGGTTGTCAATAAACAAAAAATATATTATATGTACAGGCATGTTACACTTATTTTATTACTTTTTATTACAATATAAATTCACAGTTTAACACTATAACACTACACGTATTTTAATATATTTGATTACAAATTATTATTTTTAACTTATTACTATTTACTACTATAACTATACTACTACTTTTATTATTCACACACACGACACACGAGTCACGAATGCGATACTACGAACTGATCGTAGAATTACACTAAAATGTGTTATAACTTGAAGCGCAATACTCTAATAAGATAATATTAATTTATACTAGGTGTATATGTATATATTTATTATATTTATTGTAACTGTCATTGCAGACTGGTTCGATTTATCAGTTTATACGAACGCGATAAAGGCCATTAATAGGAAGTAATGCGGGCTATCCATCCTACAATTATACGAACTATCGTTAATAGATATCAGTGTATAATCTTGTTTTTCTTTTTTTTTATTGCCCTTTTTCTAAATCTAATTTTTATATTCGTGGGATATACAAAGATCCACAAATTGTTCAAAAATTTAAGAAAATGCGAAAGGGTGTCGCGATCGACTTGAATTCATCTCGCGATCGACCGGTTGGCCACCCCTGCTGTAGATTATAAAGGTCTATTCACACACAGCAGTGACGTGACAGTGCCGTGACCGTTCCGGGATTCTCCCGGCGAGTTTATAATATTCTTAAAGGAAAGATAAGCATGACGTTCTCACACGTCCGGCGCGTGACCGTACCGACGCAAACAGTGTTGTCGCCGTCATCGCACCGTGCTCGTCCGGTTACTTGCCGACGATATTTTTCATATTTCACGGCCGTGATTTTTGTTGTAATTCATTGACTCTCTCAATTTTTGTAAAAATGAACGACAAAAAACTTATAGAATTAGTGCGGAAATATCCCGTATTGTATGATTTATCTCCAGTGTGCGTCTCGTTTTTTCAGATGAATTTCTTATTTGCTTCACAGTAAGTTGAATGAATTTTCCGACATTCTAAAGTATTCAAAAATCATTGTTACAACATCCATCAATTTCTTATATAGAGTAGAAAATTCCCCTTCTGTTGGCCTTTTCTTCCAATGCCTGATGAACCCATATCCATTTTTTTTTTTTACTACTTCTTCTTCCTCTTCTTCGCCCAAAATCAAAGCAATCATTAAAAGTTAATTTTCCGAAAACTAAGACATCGAGGCAGATACGATGCACATTACTCAACGACGGATGAATCACTGACCAATGCGAATAGAAATCACGGCCGGTAGAATCCCGGAACGGATACGGCACGGTAACGGCACTGTCACGTCACTGCTGTGTGTAAATAGACCTTAAACGTATACGTCACGGGCAAATCACAGTCTTGCAGTGTCCATTCAGCACGTTCAAATAGTTGATAGTTAATCATCATTGTATCTTAAATGTCACCTATTATTATTATTATTATTATTATTATTGTTATTACGCTGGTATTGTAATCATCATCATAGGTGCAATTATTTCCGTCGTCGTAATCGGGCGTCCGTATCTATTCCGGCACGCGCTTAATTGATAGACCCGGCGATGGATTAGGCGCGCAATTATATACGCGCGGGGTTCAAAGCACTCGACATTAATCGGTCAAGTGCGGGGGTGCAAGCTCGCGTGTGCTAATGCTTTAATAATCGTTTTTGTTCTTCAGCGTCATATTTTATTCTACAAATTCCACATCCACCACATGATTATTGGCCACTGATGAATAAACTTGGACTTTTGTCCCTGGCAGATAGAAGAGTTGATGCTAACATGGTATTTTTGCATAAGCTGATTGACGGACGTGTGGATGCTCCCTCTCTCCTTTCTCAAATTAATTTTAAAGTTCCCCCTCGCTTAATAAGGTCTAATTCTCCTTTTGCTGTTCCTTTCCACAGCACCAACTATGGTAGAAATAATCCAATCCATCGTATGATGCGCATTTGTAATGAGCACCTATGCTTCTCTTAGTAATTTCTATTTTGTTGTTGATTTTAATTTTGATACTTAATCTGTTATAACTTATTACTGTTTTTACCTTTGTTTAATTATTGTTTTTGATTTTTACTTGTATATAATCGCCGTGTATTGTTTGGCGTTTATTCATTTTCATAACTACAAATTGTATTGTACTATTGAGCTCTTAGCCCGTTCATAAATAAATAATAAATAATAATACACACCGTGGGGCTAACAAAACGGCACGATGATAATTGATGTGGGAGTACTTGCTGCGGCGGCGCACCTGCGCAAGGGGAAGTCTTGACGCGCGGATACCGCGGCGGCGGGGCGTACCGTCAACATCGTTTTGGACCCCCCCCCCCGAGCGAGAGGCGAGGGATGTACGTGATACGCGCGTAACGTAACCACGTATTACTTTTGCGCAAGATTAATAATACTATAGCGTATTTGCGTGACTGTATACCTGAAAAGTAACGCGCCATTGTAAGACCGATGTAAGACCGATGCACGCTTAACGCACGCGGAATCTTTTAATTATATTCCATTATGATAAGCAATAAAAAGCTCATACCGAAACTGTATGATTTTATGTTACACATGTCGGGAGAAAAACCCGTGTTGTCATCCGTACTAAATTTACATTTGTATCAATTAACCACTAGACCTTTGGATTGCGAAAACAACAGATTTCACAAAAGACAAAATGACAAAAAATCAGTTCAAGCGGAGTTTATAAGTCCGACATAGTCGGACGTATCCAGCCATTCGGTGCAGAAGCTCTGTCAAGATATCATCGTCAAAACGTCTTGTGATTACCAGTTGTTCTTTATGCTGATTTGTTATAAGTGTTAATAAACGTAGTAGGACTGCACAAGTACAATTTGTAAATTTAAATATCTTAAACACTTTAACATTGTTACTGCTGGTTTCATACCAGGCACGCGACACGTGTACAGTATCAGTCTCACCGTCGATGATGTGTATGTATGTTTTTCTTTTCGTCCACACGATTTCGACCGCACGTGTCGTTGTTCCGATCGTCGAAATAAGGGGTGATTTTTGATAGGGTACGCGTTGTTTAGCTGGTGCCATTCAGGAAGTTATTTTTTAAATATTTCTCAACCGGTTTTAGACAATATCGAATTTTTTTTCATCGACACCATATAAAAAAAAGTCACCGTTCACCAAGGCTAGTTTGATTTTCCAAAGATTTTGATCCTTGTATAATATTTTATACTGTGGATTCTTGAAATATTTCTCGGATTTTTAGCGTAAAATGTTGATAAAATAAGAAAAAAATAAGATAAATTAAGAAATATTTCTGCAAATGTAATACACGGTTCTTCGTTCAATTTTCTTGCTTGTGTGGAAAAAACACAGGAAATCCTTGTTTACAACTTTTTCATAAAACCATTTGAAAGTTAGACTTTTGACATTACTCTACCAAAACCACGAATATCAGAATAATATTTGTAGTTACAAATGCATCGAACTTTCAATTTAAACATTGAAGGCTTGAAAACAAAATAGCACATATTATGTCACAAGTTAGTTATTCTGTATACTAAAAAATCTTTTTAAAAAGAAAAAGCTGTGATCGTAAAGTTCAGTAAAAAATTTCTTAAGCACACGATGATCAGCATACCATGTAACACTTATCGCAGGCCTTGTGGTATAAATGCAGAACACAGAACGATTCGTAATTTAATGATTATAATGATTAACGGACGTGTAACGAAGAAGTCGTAAAATCTAAAACTGCGATTTTCCGTGTTTTTCCGTATAGGTACGAGAAAATCGGCGTAACGTGAAATTCAGATCACCTTGTATATACATGACGTATACCGCGATTACCACGTAGTACACGTAAACTCTTGACTCCTCGCATTAGCATATCAAAAACCAGCCGCGTCCGGCCGTTTAATTACGCACGGGACCTGCTGCGTGTATACGCACTTACAGTGAAGCGTTGGGCCCGGAACAAGTATTGCTATAAGCAGTGTCGTATATAGGAGGGGGGGGTCGGTTAGTGGCTCAACCCCCCAATTTTTTTGTTGGTGCGGAACTTATACGAATTTATTTAATTAATGTGTCAACTAAAACCCAACACCGCAACACGGGATGAAACAAAAATGAAAATTGAAGGCGAGGCGTATAAATAAAAGTAGTTGTTGACTTAACTTATACGAAATAGGTATTACTAGGTAATTAAGATAATGTCTATCTATACTATCTAATAACTATAGTAATATATATATATCTTTATTCTATACATCTTAGTTCGTGGTAATGACTTTAACGGCCACTCATACTCAGTGCCGGATCTAGGACATTTGACGCCCGGGGCTAGTAAAAATGCAGCGCTCTTAACTGTGCACTCCATATGTGGAGCTACGACGGCCCCTCAGTGAGGGAAATAGGGGGTATTTAATATAAACCTTTTTTTCTATAATATTAATAATTTTTATATTATAATAATAATAATAATAATTAATTTTACATATTAAAAAATATAAACATTTTATAAACTTAAATATGGAAACTTTGCTATTTTTATATAATGTACATTGTACATATATAAAATATCATATTTTAAAATTTTACACGTATAAAAACATAGAAAACAAACATAATTTATATATTACTTGGTTGTTTTAATTTAACAAATAACATTTTAATATCTAAAAGTTTACTTTTCTAGCCTTTTTTGCAGTGAAATCTTTTATAATTTCATCATAATTAATCTTGCAATTATATGATAAGTTATTAAGTCTTGCTTGCTATGTAGTAGATCGCATGTATGATTTTATATATACGAGTATATATTATGGTTATAATATATAACTTATATACAATATAGTCATATCATTATCGTAGATTATTATTACAACTAACAGTTATTTCCAAATCCCATCAGTCGATTTTTCTCCGAAAACAAAAATTAGATAATATCTACGTTTGACGAATGAATTTTAATATATACAAAAGACAAAAATAGTTATATAAATTCCTAAATAATATGTATCTAATATTATATTAATTTTCAAGCTTAAAAATTTAAAATTAAAAAAAAATTTAAACATATGTATATTTTTAATATACCCATACTAAGGTTTTTTGAATTTTCATAAATGCAAGAGCGCCCTCATACCGACGGCGCTCGGGGCAATGATACCCACTTCCCCCCCCTAATATACTTTATTAGTTATTACGAGTTACGACCAATAAGACACGATGAACAGAATTTAGTTTGTTTTCTGACTTTGGTTGTTTCGGTATATTATGGTCAATTTAGTGCTTTACGATAGTTAAATATATTTTTTTTTATAACCCCCCCCCCGAAATTAATTCCTATATACGCCACTGGCTATAAGCCGCACCCGCTCATCCGCGCGCTTTGTGGGGCGATATTCTCGACTTCTCGGCGGGACGATATCGTGTTGCGTCGGCATGTTAATACGTATATATTTCGCAGTGTTACGACGAGCAAACATATTATGCAGCCGCAGGCTCCGGTTAGGTTGTTTCGTACGAATTTCATTTGGACGTCGACCCGTAATGTCCCGCGGCCGATCATCCGCGAAATTCGTCGGAAAACAATATTCCGCGGCTAGGAACATTCACTCCACGAAACGTGATCGCAACGGTCGATAATGCGCGGCGAGAACTTCGCGAATGAAACGCGTAAACCTTCGGGGGGGAGGGGGGTGCCATTTGTCGGTGACAGGGTGTACGTTGACACCCCTATTTTTTTCTGTGTCTTACTGGCTCGCACGTTTTCAGTTTTCACACGAGCCCGCCCGCCTATACGATACAGTCAAGTCGAGAAGACCTGTGTAAATCGGTTTTTTTTTTTTAAATGTACGACAACAGTGAAATCGCATTAAAATAACATAGTCAATTAATAAAAAACAATTTTATGTAAACTATCAATTGTATAAACCGTATAACGCGTACATCGTGTGCCCCCGAATGAGTTAATAAATTCACTACGATGGATTAAAAACAAACTGATGAAAAAAAATTGGCACCCATATGAAAAAAATTGAAACCATGCCCCTGGGGCATGTACGCGGCGCGGTGGTCTGGCTTAATAACGCAGATAAAACATACTCAGAAAAATTAGATGAGAAATAAATTAAGTTTGCGTGGTATTATTTTTCACGTATTTATTCTATTTGACTTCGTACAAATATTGTACAAATATTGTTTATCGTTAAATATATGTGAAAAAACTTAATTTTTCGTTACGTGACTGTATTTTTTGCATTTCGTTTTAGTTAATCCGATAATATTCCAATTACAGCCCGCAATAAATATTTTTATTTTTAATTATCCCTAAATACGTAAGAAATGGAAAAAACGGTGATAGGAGGTTACGATTTTTATTTCCGTCGTTTTTACCCCGAAACTCGGTCAACGCAAATTTTTGTCAATGGAGGCCTCCTATATCAGTTATCGATAATATCCTTGGTTTATGTTCCGAATGTTCAAGTATATAAACGTCACCAAATATTACGCTTACATAGATTATTATTATGGTACTGCGGGATAAGTATCTGTATTACGGAGGATTAAACAGCGAATTGCTTTTAGTCACAACAATCGGTCACTCCTGACAGCTTCGGAATATTATAATATACGAGCTGCGTGTAATATCTTGTTCGATAAACCCATCAATGCAATAACCAGATCACGACCACGGCACAATCAAACTGTCCAAAAATTATACAACTGGTCCATAATTTTAATATTTAATTCATTAATATTACGCCAAGTTGAGTAAATATCATTGTCTTATTGTTAATTTGATGTGAACAAATAGGATTTATAATATTGTCGGCGCGAAAACCGTATCATACTCGATAGCAGTGCCAATACCTTATTGATGCGAATACGATTAGTATGAGTTGCACGAGGAACTCTAATTCATTATTTCACAGCTATTAACGAATCGGGTACCAACATATTATTTTATTTTGTCACGGTTCATTTTGCAGATGCGCTCAAAAATCGTGTGCCAACGATTGCTAATTCGGATTTATAAACGCGATTAGAATTTAGTTATTAGCACGGTTAAATGATTGTGACGGATTGTGTAGCAATTATTATAAACCTTAGTCCATGTAGAAGCAAAAATACCAATCATGCGAAATAAATCATAAGCATATCGTTGGACATGGAGTTGCGTCCGTTGTAGTGTACCTGCTGCTGCTGTTGCTGTAATATCAAAAGCTCATTTGAAATTTATATTTTTATTAAGAGTTCTTTTTTTTCGCGTGTTCATCAGAGTAGCAGTAATAACAATATAATGTATAAAATTACTTTTAAACATTTTCTCTGGTTGGCATCTGAAGATATAACGTGATATTAAACGCGACCCGCAATAACAATACGAGTATGGTATTATTATTATTAAACGTATACGTGCATTATATAAAAAAAAAAAAAAATTTCTTCGTATTATTTTTAATATCTCGTTTATTATACGCCGAGTAGGTATCTAACCATACCTACCCTCGTGATGCTTCCCATACGTATACCTATTTTCTTGTTTGTAGTAAAAATATTATTGAAATTCTTATTATTTAATACTATTGAGGACGGGTGGTATTCGACCGCCGCGCCGTGGCGTCTGAAAGTTTGTTTTATAGGGTGTATCGTGCGTGCACGCAAAGCAACACGGACTTATCATAATATTATAATTATTATTGTTATGTCATAAAACTATGTATGTATTGTATACATGTTATTTACATGTTATTCAGTAACGTTCGTAAAAGCGTTTCAAGAAACCTATCATTTCTCGATGCCTATAGTTTAGAACAAGCCCGTTAACCGCCGTTTGTGTCGTCTGGTCCAGAACACAATCACCGCACCCCTTAACATTGACCCGCGGGAAATATATTGCAAACAACTGATATATACATATATATATATATATATAATATGTTATTAATTATCGTATTTCATAGGCATTGCGACTTTGACGACGTGCCAAACAATGTCCATACATTACGAAACGATGTAGGTTGCCGAACAATAACGTGCATGTACCTACAAACGACCACGTGCTATAAACTAATACATATAGGCACCTATTACGATTCGATCACGATTCTAAAAGGGTTTCGAGAAACCAGCAGCCGTCGGCCGGTGGCTAGAAGCTGACCTCTATATGGCTAGAAGTTAACTTCTCGTTACCCGCCACGTGTGTCATTCGGTCAAACACATCGACCATACTCCCTGAAATCGATCCGTGGACCACCTGGGAAACCACTTATATATACATAATGATATGTTTAAAGTATGAACACCCTCGTTCGCCGGAATGTTGTCCGCTACTCGGAGGTGTTGGTTCTCCGGAGGGGGTTTTGTTTGGCATCCTTATATATATAGGGTAAATGTGTAAAACGAGAATGTACTGCGTTGTATATGCAATGTTCTCAATGCGCATACATAATACGCTATTCATTATCGTATCGTACGGGTCGTGAGACTTTGACGACGTGCGAAACAATTTCCATACATTACGAAAACGATGCATAAGTTGCCCGCAATAATAACGTGCCAATGCCTACACGCCACCGCGGTATAAACCGACACGCACGCCTACGTTATAGCCTCGGTTCGCCGAATTTCAGAAACGCTCACCGTATTACCGTATATTCAAATTATAGCATCGGGCACACGTGATACGTATTGCAAACAGCGGTCACGCGCCCGTTCGGTGGACGTCAGATACGTAATGATTACGCCGCACTCTCGTTGGCGTACAACACTGTGCGGAAACCGATTTCCGGTCCGCGGGGAACCGCGTGATAATATCACTGGTACTCGGAATTCCGCGGAATAAAATATGTTCACGGCCGCCGTAAAAACGTTATATTATGTAATCGTACGCAGTATTTTTGAGACCAGCCGACCGTTTCAGTACGGAAAAACACGTTGATTACAAAATATCTTGCCTTTTTCGTGTACCCGATACCGGACAAGAAAAAGAAAAAACGAACGACACTCTAGTAAAGGTCTGGTGAGATTCCACGGGTCTTTTAAACTTGAGACCAACGTACTATCTCTCTCGAAAAACGATTCTGAGTAAAACAGGTCTGATAGTTAAGCTTATATTTCTTAAGATGGACGATATAGTAGTAGGACCAAATGTCGGGTTCAACGGTGGGTTGAATATTTTAATGTTCTTACTTTTGCAAAAAAAAAAACAAACAAAATATGTTTTGAAAATGATGACATTTTTGTGAAATTTTTATCAAAGGCTATTTACTGTACTCGACATAATATAAGTTTGTTTCGAGTCGCTACGATTAATATTCATAGAATAACAACCTAAAAAAGAAAATCTTATGAAAAATATTGTATCCATGATAAATAAACAATTGGATAGTGAGTGACGAAAATACTAGAAAGTGATGCAGGGTTCGATTCACGGTCGAAGTTTTGTTTTGCAATTTTTTCTCTGTTTTCTTAAACGATTTGGAAGAATATTGAGGATATTCAAAAACTGACCTTCGCTTATTACCGACAAGGAAACATTTCCTCTCAGAAAAGTACTAGGATTGTACACATTGTCTCCTTCTGGTCGAAATCGAGTACATTATTAGACAGAAAAAAAAACACCCAATGATAAACCCAATACGTTCCTCGTCTCACCCAGAATATTTAAGACAAGCGGGGGGCGGGGGGGAGACTTAAATTATTAAACATGCAGTCGAGGTCTCATGATGGTTTTTTCTCGTTACGATGTCATCGATATCACATTATATGAACTACACAGCTAGGTAAAAGTGTATATTTTTGTGTCATTGACCGTTGTCAATTTTTATTTCGCAATAAATACGCGCATAGTGCGTAGTACACACTCACTAGGGCGTTTAATCGGCTATTGAATGGTTTTTTTTTTCCAAAGACGTAATAATGCAGCAACACGATTTCACCTAATATTGATCGATATTGATCTGATATTGATAGTGATAAATCACTTGATTTATCCTAACTTTTTATCAATATTTCCAGCAACGGCCGTAAACAATTTATACGAGGGTAGTGTGTATCTACTATCTACGATCAACTACAGCACTACGTTTTAAAACGTTATACCAATTACAGAACTCGACATGTAACCGTGAACATAAATGGCGTGCACCTACAAACGTACTTTTGTACCGTATACAGTGTTTGTGCAAAGTTTAAAGAAGTTATTTTTTATTTCATCTCGAAATAAGGTGGTAGGACCAAGGCATGTAAACGTCGTCGTCGACTGAAGTAGACGAACTGCTGATATCACATATAATATAATATTATGTACACATGCGGTACGCGTTAAAAAGTTCATAACTACATGGAATGCGTGTGTAGTACTTTTGTAATTTCATTCTGCATATGCACCGGTATAGTTGATGTACGTGTTGTTTTTTGTTCGTTTCCGAAGTGATTTTATCGCGATTTTGTTCGTCAACAACGGTCTCGAAACTGGTCGCGCTGTCAGACCGGAGTGAAAAACGTATGGATTGTATATCCGTCGCGGGAAATATGCCTCATTATCGTTTGGGGAAATCGAATACCGTTGATTGCTTTACGCATACATTATTAATTGTTTTCGAAAAAATATGTGTTCATAGATTCACAAAGTTAAAACCACGATGTCTCGCTATTGACATAGAAATATGATTTTACAAGGCAATATTATGACTATTATACCACTGATTACTTGGGGCGGTACTTTATCGAATAAGTTCTATAGACAGACTATGACCACTCGGATGGGTACTACTATACTTATACATATTATACATTTTATCAGTACAACTAAACATTGTTTATTGCAGCATAATTTCCTAATTTTTGTTTATAAAATGAATCCTAAGCCACCGAGCAAAGTAAGCCACCACATAATACACCATAAAGTAAATCAAAAGCTTTAACCATACCAAATTGGTATGTGTTAAATTTATGTTACCCTAAAATGCGTTCTTCTTTAAATTATGATAATGTGTTCGCTTTTTAAGACCAAACGGATTAATAATTTTTTTATTGATCGATTCATCATATCTAAAACCTTATTAAGCTTACCGTAACCTTATTAATATGGTCGTTTACCGTTCAATAAATCTAGAATAAAAAATAAATAAACTTAGGCTAGTCGCTAGTATTAAAATTAAAAATAGATTTATTACTTCGGCTTCGATGCAGTTAGGTTGATGACTGAAAGAATCTAACTTACAGTGTACGGGTCGGTCGTTTGCAAATATAGTCAGTAAATTATAAACAAATAACTCGTAAGACATATATAGTTATACAGCTTTTGAATGTATGCATGATTTTGACATAATTTGTTTTCTAAGTAATGGATACTCGTGTGTGTCCCGTTATGCGACTGCAAATAAAAGGGTTCGCCGTACAAGTTCGTTCATCCGTGCGTATATGTAATACTTTCGACTTCAGGTCTCAACTATTACCGAAACGTGGGTAGGTTTTTACAATCAAATGGATTTCCCACGAGTGCCTATATTTTTATGATAATAGTAAACGGCAAGCAGCTTTATTTTCTGATGTATACATTTGTTAATGATGATATTAATAATATATAAAACAAAGTACACCTGTTAGTGCACTGTGTACAGAACGCATGCCAGACCCCTGAAATTTGCCAAAAGTCTTTAAATAAAAGTGTTAAAATCTGTATCAACATTTTGCAATTACGTATTTTGCAAGAATATGCAAGTCATCCCTTCTTTGACTTTCATAGGGTGTACTGTTGGGGTGGTTCAACTTAAAGGATCTACGTATGTATACAGGGTGATCTTGGGCTGGATTTAGGTATGTGATAGCCGTTGGACGGAATATATTGGCAAGGCCCCGAATAAATAAACAGAACAATATATAGGTATTTTGCTTATTAATGTATTAATTGTTCCTTGCAACTTTCATGGATGCACGGTATGCACAGCACACGTCATAAATTTAACGTCGTTAAATTGTTAAAAAACCTGGTGGACCAACTTTGTGGTCGCGTGACTTGAATCAACTTATATATGCACGTCTAACTCAGATCAAACTCTAGACCTCTATCCTAAAGAGTAAGCTGTTCGTTTCGGTGTACACCTGCGGTATCACAATACAGCGATTACTGATGGATTATTATTATCTTGACCACGGGGTTGCATACAACTAATATCTTATCGAAATATATCCTCCTTGGGATTATATTATACAATAGTAAATATGTACATATAATGTACCAGCGATGTCAACTATTTTCTTCCCAAGCTGGGCCGCAATGCACCATGTACAATGTCCTTAGTACCTATATGTATACTATTATTATATTTACCGTCACGCGACTCGACCATTGATCGAGTGACGCTAACAAGGAGTCATCTTCTCATCCGGGGCTTGTAGGACGAGTATACTATGACTTGTGCGCGTCACACGAGGCGTATGGAATACGATTAGTTAATTGGTTAATGAGTCGCTCGCGTATAATTCACGCGTACACGCACTTCCGTGAAATACCCCCCCCCCTCCTTCCGCCGTATGAAATATTGTGTAGAAAAAAAAATGTACTACGAAACGGCTATACAAGTTTTTTTTCGACAACGCTTTAAGTATAAACGTTAGCTGTACGCATAAAGTCGTTGGAATATAAATATTATTTATTTTTATCGTATTAATCAATAACAACAGCGTAATGTGCGCAGATACGTTTAATTGATAGCGTTTATGTAGGACACGTATTATTATCATTATTCGCCGTCCCCGTTATTAAATTTAACTGTACATGATATTATGAATATAACTTTTCGTAATGTCTTTCGAATGCAAATAGTCCATAAAAAAGGTTCTATAATCGATTTAACATATTTTACAGTACGGATAAAATAATATGTATTTTTTAGGGGCAGTAACACGTATTCCGATAAGAATGGAAAAATCTGAAAATAATATTCGTACTCAATTCTAGTCAAAGACAATCGAACATACGCAATTGTAAATGGTATACGAACGTATAAAACGACATATCCTTCAGATTTGTTTAATGCTTACAAGATCTAAGAAAATCCCCACTACATCGCATACACATTAACAAACCACAGAATTCAGTTATTGCATGTATGTATTACCATTACGATAATACGGCTGATTCGCACTGACATAATATTTTGAGCGTTCATTTGATTTGAGTCGATCTGCATACCTTGAAACAGCTTAAAGTGCGTAAACCCTATTTAACAATAATTTATTATATTTCTAGTATACATAATGTAATTGTATCGTGGAATCTTCTCTCGGCGGCGTCTACGAAACAATTTACTAACTGAAGATTATATTAACTCCATTTCCGACTTTCCATTAGCATATTTTAATAATTTTTGTCTTCATGGTAATTAATTATATATAATTTAAATTTAAATGAAATAGATGCCCTGTTCTCGTTTGTTTACACTACTGTAAAACTGTTAGAGAAATACTATTTTTGTATTACGTAATTACACAAAAATCAATATCTTTTTGATAAATTTTGATGATGTCTATTGCCATTACCATATACATATTCTTTCTCCATTGCAAGTTTATATGTTATATTAGTCCGTGTAAGTTATTGTTGTAACTGCTGTAAAACTAAAAAAGTTATAATAAGTTTCTATGAATAATTAGAAATCAGTGTTCCAGGCACGTATACAGGGGGGGGAGGGTCGGCGTTCAAACACCCCCGAAATAATTTGTTTAAAAATTAAGCCAAATCATACACCTAATGTTATAAAAAATTTGTATTACTAGCTGTTGACTGTTTTTTTCATTGTTTATTAGTCGGGTACCTATGTTTATATAATATAGTATTATAGTTGAATGCTTGAGGTGATTACTGAAAACTACGTGCGTATGAGAACTGTGATCTGTATCATTGCGATGTATAAACTCTAATTTTGTCAATAATCTTATCTTATCATCCGTACTCGATGGGCCACCAAGAATTTCTATTGAATTGCTAGTCTACGATAAACTATCGTTTAGTCTGTGTTTGGAATTTGAACGGTTATGATATGCGAGTGCAATAGTGTGATGGTTATTTTTGCGTGTTGTAACTTATAACAAGTGGTCAAGTAACCACATTTATTAATTATTATATATTTAATTTAATTTTTTTATAATGAAAAGAAATAGTGATCAACCATGATCATTCAGTTTTGGTGTAAAATATATTAAAATTAACGAAGAAATTGAAAGTGAATCGAATAATATTCAAAATATTGCAACCGAAGTTGATGCACCAAACACCTCGCAGACCCAACATGACACAAATATAGACAATGAAAAAATTATTCCCTAGATATTGGATTATTTTTATCAACTTCTAATAATAAAAATGATGTGACGAAAAAAAAAATTCGATTTATTAATAAATCCATGGTCACCACCCAAAAATTACCAATTTTCCATCGAAAAACAAAGGTGCCTGAAATTTCAAATACGTATGTTGGTTAAATCGTTTTCCTTGGTTTGTTTACTCCTAAAAAATGGAAGGTGCCTTGTGTAAATGCGGTGTAATATTCACCAATAACATTACGCCATTAACAGTGTTGGTAAAGGAATTCATCAAAAATTAGGTGCTCTGATGATAATACCTTTTACAAAATGGAAGGATACCATTGAACGTTTTAATCATAGTTCAGAATTTGAGTATCATAAGCTTTCAATCATTCGCTCTGAAGAATTTAGTAAATTAATGGAAAATAATAAGCATAATATTGAAAATGAGATAGATACGAGTATTTATTTTTTAGATAGAGTACTTCACGAAAAACAGATCATTGAAAATCGAGCTATTCTCCGTCAAATAATTGAAACCATAATTTTATGTGGAAAACAAAATATTGCCTTAAGAGGTATGAAAGTGGCAACATATAATATGATGAAAGTATAGAAACAAATGACGGGAGTTTTAGATCTTTTTAAGATTTAAATCATTGACTGATAGACAAACGTTTTATAAACGCAACTTATTTTGCATCTTACACGAGTCCTAATGTTCAAAATGAAATTCATTACTATTTGTGGTAATTTAATACAAGAAAATATATTAAAAATATCAGAATTGCAAAATATTTTTCCTTTTTAGTAGACGAAACACAAGACGTATCTCGATTAGAACAAATATCTATTTTTGTCCGAAACGTTGACGTGTCAAACTGTATTATGGAAGATTTTCTTGAATTTTGAATCGTTCACGATATGATTGGTAAAGGATGGTCCTACTAAACATAAACTGCAATTATGATTTAAATGTGGAAGAAATTAACAGTAGATTTGCTAAGTTACCCTGAAAATGGGATTTTATACTTAAGTTTGTAATTTTTTAATTTAAAATATATAAATTGTCTGATTTTTTTTCTTCTATATTCTAGTATAATAATTAAATATACCTAGGTAATTTAATGTACATAATTATCAATTAAATTTCTGGTCTGTTCGGAACACATTATTTATTATTAATATTATTATTATTATTCTTCCTTATATTCCTATCTACTTACTTCTCAATAAATGACATACATAAAATTTAGATATTTAGCATAATAATTGTCACATTAAAAAATAATGAGTAAGGAAGAATAAATTATTGTATTATATTGCTGTAAAATTTGTAATGCTATATTTTGTAAACCCTTTTTTACCCTCTTCTCCCCGAAATTTCATTTTGAGTACGTGCCTGCAGTGATCAGTAGTTATTTTAACGATTATCACAGTATTTATTCTCTTGCGAAACACAAGTTTTAAATTTTGTTCATTAAATATATAAATACAAATATATATATATATATTATATATATACTCGTATGTAGAGGAAGTGCACACACTTAAACCTATATACAGAGCAAATTGCGTTAAAATGAATAAAATCATTAAAAAAAATTCGACACCAAAATGAATAATTGCACGCATATAGTGTGAATTACTGAACCTAGTGTAAAATCCAATTATAATGAACTTGGTATTTCGCTCCACGTGAAAAGAGGGTTTTTTTTATAATTCATTATAGTACGTACCTATACATCGTAAATATGTTTCATACGAGTGTAAAACGTGATTGTTAATTCGAATTTATGAATAAAACCGCATTTAAATTTAAAGAATCGAGTGGTTTTATATAATATAATTATATAATATAATTATATATAGAATAAAATATATGACACGATATCGGCAAATCCATTTTAGAATTACATAATTAATATTCCGGTGCTTGGTGTGTGCGTGTGTGCATATGCGTATGTATGCGTAATGCGTATCGTACTTAAAAATATTGTTTACGATAGTACTCCGCGGTCATGGTTCAAACGTTGGAAAACGTGAAAATCGGTGAAAATCGATCTATTTACGAAAACATCATGTTATGTACTCAACTCCGACGTCGCCCTTTATTATAATTAAATTCAATGAAATCAAACGATAAAAATTATTATCGTCTTTTCATTAATATTTGCTGCAATGAAAACTTTTGAAGATACCACAGGAGAGACTAGTATTGCGCCACTATTCGGTGTGCGGGAAGTGCGACTCGGAAACGAAACAAAACTCACAGACCTTGTGCAGCGATGATTTTTAAGACTCTTTAGCCGTGTCTTCGTGCGCATTAAACTTTAATGGAAACAAACCACTTGCTCGGATAGTAATGTGAAATCCCTTATGAATTTACCATTATTTCGCAAAAGAAGAGATTTTAATAAAGTATTTTTTTATTCAGAGCATCTTTAAATAATATAGTAGAAGCGTGGTTTATACGTGGTCTTACGTTCGGTTTGTCCTAAAAGTTTCGCCGCGCCCGCACGCACGTGAATCGTACCCAGGATTGAAAATATTATTACTCAATACTTATGCCTACGTAATATTATAGTTGCTCCGCAGCTCACTGTGATGTGATGTCTAATGGTGTGGGGTTCACGCGGACGAGAAACGATATTGTTATTTCGCTTCATTATACATTGTATTTTTTGATTTTATTATTACATTATCATCGTCTCAAAAGCTGTGCGCTGTGTTTTTCGAGAAATGTTATTATAACGTGTCGTGCACTTATATTATACGCGGTGGCGTTTATAAATATGGCAGACGTCGGTGTAATATTATTCAAGTCGTAAACAGCCTGTGCTCGACACAAGACGTGTAAGACGTGGACATTTATTCACACATAATATTGTGACAATTCATACACGGTGAATAGCAAATTATACCGCGAAAACGCAGTCGGGTATTTCCAGTCAGTTTTATTCC
Source organism: Periphyllus acericola (assembly GCA_949715065.1). Lineage (NCBI taxonomy): Eukaryota > Metazoa > Arthropoda > Insecta > Hemiptera > Aphididae > Periphyllus > Periphyllus acericola. Next base: position 31,710,096 of record OX454267.1, on the reverse strand, counting down.
ATTTTTTATATTGTACTATCGCGCGTCCAACGTTGTACACTAGACCTTTGTTTTATGTTTATATTTATATCTTACATTATATACGGGACGAGCCCAAAATTACACGTGTAAATTACTATATGTATTGGATGTACTTAAATTAATACCATACACGATTTTAAACATAGAAACAGAAACACGATAAATTTAGTGAAAATAAGGATCTTGGTTGGTGGTGCGCATTAAACGGATAATTGGTGAGTTATCAAGGAAGTTTGCCGGAGATAAGAGAATAAGGAATGGTGCTGACGAACGAGTAAGGCGGGAGGGAACTTTGGAGGTAATTTGTGATAGGAGACTACGAGAATCAGTTTTGCGTGTTGGGATATTGGAGAGGAAAGATAATTTATATGCATGTCTGCGGTTAGAGAAGGTAGGGGGATTGAGAAAACATCGAACTAGGGAACAGTCATGATGAGTGGATAATACTAGATTACACAGTAGTATTTCCCGTAGTAAGAAGCGTTCTGTTTTATGTCAAAAGATTGTATTTATCACTCGATCATACAAATAATCATTGGATTGATAATTGATAATGATAAATCGGTCATTATGAGTTGTAATAGTTGTGCTCGTTACGCATACATTTAATATTTCGCGGTGTTTTGTTGACAGCGTAAGTGTTGAAGGTGCACAAGGTGCTAAGATCGATAAAGTTAGAACTTTAAGAAAATCGAAAAACACGTCATAGATATAGTTTTTATTTTTATTTTTACAACATATTACTAATAAGTAGGCAAGATGACATTTGATTAATATGACATGTAAATATTTGAATAGGAAGGCTCTCAGCAGTACCATCTGATAAGAAGAATTACAGATATAGTTAAAATAGGTTTCATTTTAATCGACTGACTGACGTTTTGACGGTAAACAACATCTGTGTTTGGGAATTTAAATAATCAAAGAGTACGGACAAAATGAAGAATGCGAAATCGTCGCAATGGTTCTAGATTACAGTTTTATTTCAATTCATCAAGTCACACCATTAATAAATATATATATATATATATATGTTATAATGCAGTTATGTTTTACGTGTCTACAGGCGCAAGTCGGTAGCTAAGGATAAAATATGTAAATTGGTAGATCACTAGTATATGAACGAAATAGTACCCGAGCACGAGCAATTAATCGAATAAACAAGTCACGCACGTTATATTATTTAATTTACATAGTTTCCAGTACGAACGATTGCTGGAAATATGTCCGAAACGAATATCTGAGTATTATAGGCTATAGGTGGTCCGAACAGAATCACTATAGTCTGGTGCGTTCAGGCGACACCAGGTCTTACGAACAGTTCACTCGTCGATTTATCGGAGAATAGACATGTGCGTGTGTTTTTGTGTGTCACCGTGACTTATAGGGACATCGAATGTTACCGGGAATTGAAGTAAAGGGCACTCAAACGGAAGAACCTCTAATTATTCACCGATCGTTTTCGTCGAATTCCGTATGCAAAACTACTCTAGTGTCCCAGGGTAATGGTATCAGCACTGTATGTTTTTCCAGTTGTTATATTGTGGAAAATATAAACGTATAATTCATATGGAAATAATTTATTTTATAAATAGACAATATTTCATACATTAATTTGTTTTTTTAAAACTTCACTAGGTACGCGTTTTTGAAGAACCGCTCTTAAACTTTCGGTTCATGGCATATTATTTAACAACAGTTAAAAATAATGAATATAACGAATAATGAAAAATGATAAATATAGATGAACACAATTATAATTGCCAATATTCAGCATTACCACGAATTACATTGGGTGATAAAGTTTCCAGTGTGCTATTTACACATACACAATTATTTGTTCTAATCCAAGAAATGTGTTAAAAATTAAATGTAAAAATTTATAAGCTAAATTTTATACTTGCTATTGTACAATTTGATGGTGTCGGGGACTCAAAATAAATCTCGAACAACTGGCAAATCCCGATTTCCTGATAGGTCTACCCGATACTGTAGTGTGTGTGTGTAGTCGTATGAATTATTATTCCTCTCTAGTTTTGTCAAAATGATAATAATGACACAATTGATACAGTCCGTTTGTTTTCTATTCATCACAAACTACAGCACACGTGTAAGCAACGATTTATATTCCAAACAATAATACAAGGTATCGGGACTGTTTTATTAAAATGCTAGTCAACCGATTCGTAGTAGATCCCGGTTCCCCGGGCGATTGTCACCCAGAAATATATGTTTTCATACGCAGTAGTAAAAATATAAGGAAACGCTATAACACAATGTATATATATATATACGAGCAACAAAGTCATGTGAATAGCAATCAAAATAGAAAACCCCAGTGTGCGCGACTGCACGGGCGTGGGTGGGGGGGGGAGGGGTGGGGGCAAAGAGACGTACCATGTAAACATAATATTTTATTATTTCACCCATCCCCTAGCCGTTTGACATTGAATTGTTATTTTCATTTTTATTTTTTCTTACGAAGGCAGACTACGTACACCGCACGGTGATGCAGCATGTTTAGTGTAAACGAAAAATATGTTCCTTCTTCGTAGGTGTACACACGCTGTAATTTAACGTTTCGGCTGCTTCACATAATTACGATTATGGCCCAACCGTGTATATTTTATTATATTTGTTTTATATTTCGGAGCGCGTACGCAACGATATTGTGCGGCATACCATTATGTTATATACGCAGTAAAACTAATGATATTTTGTTTGGCGAGTAACGATAAGTGTAATATATATTGAGCAACCGAGCTTATACGTAATAATTTAACGTGGTGGCGAATATTTTAATAAAATATGTACCGGCCGCGTCGCGTCGTCGAGGAAAAAGAAAGATTTTTCTCGATAAATTTGTCGGTCTTGCGCGTCTGTTAGCAATTTTTATAGTTGTAATAGTCAGTGATGTAGTCGTAATTTTTTTAGTGAGTATACGCTTAAATGTGTTTGATATATAAACGTGGGGGGCTTCGCCCCCCACACCCCCCTATGTATCCTTCGTTATTATTATATTTATATTTGTAGTTGCATTTACATACGTCATTATATTACGATACCTTGCCGCAATTATACCTCTAAAGTTAACAATCATTCTCCTAGATATTTATTAATATACAGATAGGATTTTCAAGTTTCAATAAATAAGATATACTATATATATTATTAATTATTATTAAATAATAAAAACAAGAAACAGGATTAGGTATAGGAAAATATTAAATTATAAAAATATAAAATTTATCACACTCTCTTTGAAATCACTATTGAAGACTATTTAAAGACAATTTAACTACCTCAGCACATTTGCTTCACTGGCCTATATTACACAATTTATATTTGTGACTTTTTATACTTTATATTAGTCGTCACTCGTCAGCTATTACTACACTATTACTACAGAATAAATGCATTTCCATACGCGTATACCCGCGTATCATGTGTTATTCTATAAGTATACGCACTTACAGAAAAACAGAGAAGTGGGTATACGCCATATACCCGCGTATACGCCCCACTACACCACTGGTAATAGTACTGTAATCGTCGGTAGGCGATGTATACGTGTATATATTTATCGTTTTGAATTTTGTGCTTATTCATATTTGTATTTTGTCGCGTGCTTAGTCGAAACGCTGAGCTCCGGCGTTCAAAGGTATACGGACGGTTTACGACGAAAACGTTTGAACAGAGAGTTGAAAATTCATCAGAGGATACCGCGTGGTGGTATCATCCGTAGTGGTACCTATTCCGAACCCAAGTAACGTCATACATATATTCGCATAATAATAATAATAATGCGAGTTACAATATGTGATAGGTTGTTTTGGAGAGTTTGTTGTTTACGTTTTTATCACAGTACGAGCTCTCGTTCACGACTTACACGTAAAGTAGGTGATCGGAGGGCGGATTATTGAAGTTTATATTATTATATATACCGCAGTGAGAGAGAGAGATAGAAAGAGATAGATAGGACCCTATACTCGTAATGTTGATCGATGGTTATTATTATTACTACAACGAATAAAGGGGTTGCGTTTGAGACACACACAGACCCCACGAAGTATATATATATATATATTTAACAGTGTATATAATATCATTATCACGGTGCGCGACGGAATAATAAAAAGCCGTTGCGATACTATTATAGCGTTGGGTTTGAGTCTATCCTTTGTCGCATTAGTCGAGTGGTATTCGAGAGCAATCTTGTGATCGACACTATCGAAAACCGATTTTTGTCGAAGGTCAGATGTACAATGTAATGTATTTACCAATTGAACATCTCCAAGACCGTAAATATATTCGTAAATATACCCCAGTCAAGGCGTTATATTATTCAAACATTTCGTTCTGTATATAAAAAATCAGCCACATTTTAAACACGAGTGTTATATCACGTCAAGTTTTCATACCATTAATCACTCATTTAAATACAATTAGCTGAGTGAATTTGAACCTTTTTTTTTCTTTTAGCAATTCCATACATGAAAGAAGAAAAAAAACACCGATAATAATATTAATACGGTTTATCGTATACAAATGTAAGCTAATAACCTTGTCATCGATGCTGATTAAAGAGTATGAAAATATCAATATGCTGTTTAGAATCCCCTATCAAACAGTGTTTAATATTTGACTTAAAATGTTGTTGCGTGATGCACTACATGCAGGTTTACTAATCGAAAGTTTTATCGCGGAAAATATAGAAAATATGCAAGACAATGCATCGCGTACTTTACTCAAGATCTAAATAACAGTTTTTCGTTATTTCCAATGGATCTAACTCCAATTTAAAATTATAAAAAAGTAGTGTATTTTATATCTCGTATTTTTGACTTGTGTTCTTTAACGGTACCAATTTTTTTTTTTTTTTACGCTAACATTCGTTAACATTCTTCTTTTGCTATTGGCTTTAGCGATTCGTGACACGAGTAATTGATACAATCAGACGTGTCGCCACCACGTTGAATTTAACAAATGGTTCAAAAATCTTCGGCGAAAGTCGAAAAAAAAAATAATAATAGTCCGCGATCTTGTGCCAGCGTTACTACGAAATCGCAGGTTTAAATGACGTCATGTTTATTGTGACGTGAGCGAATAACAAAATCGAAAAGTCTTCGCATCACGGCGGGTCGGCTGCGTGTCGGCACGATGCGAGGACGAGAGACGGGACGGGACCGAGGGAGGATAAATCGAATTTCGACGGAGGGAAGGATGATATATACACGGCGGGGGATGGAAAGAAAAAATAACGGAAAAGCGGTTTTTCAAGACTACGACGATACGTGTGCTCCGTCCGCCGCCACGACACAGGTCCGTCTCGTCTGGCGGCGGCCTACACCATCGGCGGCGGTGATGACGTTTTCCCGTCGCTATGCTGCCAACCGCCGCCTCCGCCGCTGGCCACCTCATCTCGTCGGCGCTGAGCGAAGGGACGAGGAGCGCGCGCGAATCGCCACCGCCGCCGCCGCCGCCACGACAGCCGGTGTACTCAGTACCACGTCGGTTACCGTACGCCGAACACGCGCGCTCGTGCCGGTCGAGAACGTGCGAATGTACCACGCGAACACACGGCATCTCGTCTCCCGCGTAGCCGTGCCGAGTGTTTGCACCGCGTGCACCGGACGAACACGACAACGGGAATAACAAATAAATAATAAAAAAAAGGAAAAAACCACCCGACCCGTTTTTGTCCGCCGCCGTTTTTCCGCGCAGGTCTCCGCGTGCACTTCGGGACGTGGCTGCCCCGCACCGCGGATGGAGCCGCCTCGGCCGTCGACCACGGCCACCACCGTCAGACCGGCCACCGCTTTCGTCTGCCTGCTCGCGCTGCTGCTGGCCCTGACCTCGGGTAAGTGATAGTCCAAACGGGGGATGGGGGTCGTAATTAGTGACGGGGGACGCAAGGGTCGTGATGAATCCGCCACCCAGAGACGACGAGTCGCCGCTCTACACAGTTCCCGAGCAGTTACAAACAGGAATTACGATTACAGCTTCGGGTGTACTTGGGGGTTTGATCACGTCAAAACGAAATAATATTTTCCTCCTCGGCGAGTTTAGATATTCTATGTTCGCACCACTCTTTTGAGTTACGCGGCTGACTTCTGCGGACATTTCGATACATCGGGTAATCGTGTGTTACGTACACGCGTTTACAGTTTTTCCGATCAGTCCGATATTGCAGAGTTGAAATCGTTTCACGGACAGTAATTTCCATTATACAGCGACAAAACGAAACATCGTTTTAGACTGTTTTTTTCTCGTTTTGTTTCGTTTGGTTTTCCACGAACGATGATAAACTGTGACGTTCAAACCACGACTCCGATTTTTCCCGTACACTCCATCCGGTACGTGTAATATTTTATTAACTTTCGTGCCCCTGCGAACTTAATCGAACACCTCCGAAATCACACTCTAGAATTTAATCCTATATAGCTGTACTGCGTGCTACTGCAGTTTTATCGAACACTCAATAATGACTCGTTACTCAGACGCGCATCTCTCCACTTCACGCGCATTACTCTTAGATAGAGGTTTCACCGTTTCCGGACGGTCGAGAGCCCTCTCGGCGCGAGAGGGTGTGTAACGTCATTTCGCAGACGAGCAGCTCGAGTGGGGATGATAGCAACTGAAATACAAGTGATACTACGCGACGTCGTTTTGTACACTATGCACGTCCTCGTGCACTATATGTTAATAACGCGTAGTCACTTTTGCCTTTTGTTTTTTTTTTGTATCTTTTTTTATCGCTCGTACAATGTGTTAAAAAATTAACTTTGTCTCTGACTAATTATTCGAAGAATACCACCTATATATATCGCCGGTGGAAACGCCGACGAGCCGCGAGTGCCGTGGGAATTTAAATGAATGTACATAATTGATATTTTCTTTTTTTTTTCCTCTCGCGATTTAATTAAAACTACGACGACGGCGACATTATACTTGCCTTTTATTGGCTATTAAACGGACACGCACCACTTTATGCACCGTCGGGATCTGTATTTATTATTTCAATAATTTATTATTATCAAATTGCATTCTTAGTTAGTTATTGTTATTGAAAATAATAACCCGATGCTTATAACGAAGGGTCATTACGAGTAAACGAACGACAATATTGCCAAGATATCGTACAACAACGATCAAGAGAACTATATAGACACACGGATATACCGTTTAAATAACCATTAAAGAGGTTAGGAGTTCTAATTTATTCTAATGTTCTGTAAACGGAACGATTGATTTTAGTATAATAACTGCATTTTATTTAGTGAAACTTGTACTGTAATCGTGTTCGTTTTATTGTTTTCGAACCTTTTGCAAAACGTGCAACTAGATTATGTTATTATCTGTGGCACTTAGTTATATATAGGTATATGTTTTTTTTAGCGAATTCAGTGTTTATTATGTTGATATTTTTATATTTAACTGGCATTTTATCGGTGCTTAACACAATAATAATATGTCACGCGCGCATCCTCCAGCTGACCTAACATTCGATTTGCGGTCGTTAAAATGTTTGTTTCTTATTAAATGTACGTCTATTTTTATAAAATTGAAATAGAATAAACGTTATGTTTTAAACATCTATAGAGTCGCAATAATTGTGCTTGAGTGATTTTGTGCTATGTTAATATTTATTTTCGGAATTCAAACAATTTTCAAGTAATTTCATAATTTTTTTTTAACACAATGAGCCCGTATCACATTTTAAATTTATTTGACTATCAAATACAATTTTGGAAACTGAAAAAACTTCTTGCTAAAATATTTTAATTGCATCATTTTTACCCTCGGTACATTTTTTAAGCTCATCGGAGTATAAAGGGTGCGGTGTACACACAGTATATTTTAATAAGGATTTTAAAATATTACATCCCCATAGGCATACACGCATCCTATACTTTTTTTCAAGATAAAATACATTTTTTCTCTCTCGCAGATATCATATTCAGAGCTATAGCGTGCGTACAATATATTATTGTTAACGTTTATGTTCATATTTTACTAAAAGCTCGAAAAACACAATCACAGCGCTTGTTATTCTCGATAGTATAATGTTGTTATAATTTTTATTTGCCAACTACATATTATTATGAAACACGCAGCACATTACCGCGGTAACTAAATTATTCGTTAAAGGATAGCCACTATACGGTACATGAGTTTATCGATTTGTACTCGAGCATACCTAATATCATTATGTACCTATATTTTATCACGGTTCTTTTTATTTATTTTTTAATTTTTTTGGACACCACGTAATAGTACAAACAACCTTTACGATAAATCACCGATTTGTAAATACTAGGTTGACTGTATAATGTTTTATAAATGAATGACAAGAAATAAAACACCACACAACCCTCGTACACCGATAAAGTATTATTACGTCGGATATTACAATATTACTCAGCAAACAGTGTAAGCGTGGTGCGTTTTATTATTTCGCGGGACGGCTCTATTTCGGTTTGGATTTCGTTTTATCCAACACGGACAGTGTTGTACTATTACGTTGTGTTACGGCAAAACGTTGTGCGATGTATTTCCACTGTCTAGTCAAACGATCGGAAAAGCTCTACGGTCGTATTAATATTATTATCCAGTACAATAACGTAAGTGCTGCACACAGCGCGCGTTATTCATTCGCATCGAAAAACAAACAACTGCGTATCGCGTCGAACACATTGTACACGTATGCATACGATGCGGTAAACGAGTGAAACAAGTAATGCACACCACCGAACGTCGCTGCAGTTGGTGAACGTTTAACCCGAACCGGAGAAACGTACATTTTTCCGGTACGCAGAGGTAAGGGTAGTCGCAGAGGGGTGAACGATTTTCACGCGCAAAACAAACCCTATTGCTCTTCGGTCACGTAGTCGACGGTGTCGAAAATAAAGAGCAATGGCTTTCGCCCACAAACTACCACTCTTTGCCCATATGTGTGTACGCAACTACACTACACGAATAATCTAATAAATTGATTAATTAGTTTAATTCAAACAGCTGATGGTGATTACACCTGGGGTTTCGTACATACCGTCGGCGGTCACATGGTTGTTTGCATGTGGCCGCCGCGCGACAATAGAAGATACGTAACTGTAAATTGTATTGCATTTGAACGCTGTTTTTTTTTTTGTTTCAACGTTAGTACCATCGTACGCCGAGGAGTCCCGGGTCCGAACAAATGACGGTAGTAAGGTGTGCTGCAGGTAGTCGCAGAGAACGGTGGTTTAGCATAATAATAATAATAATAATTGTGGTATGGTTTGTTTATTTAACTCGAAAAATTCGCCGCGTTAAACATCGTCTATAGTTTGCAGTAATTGTTTTTCTACAAGAGGAATTTGAATTCTTAAAAAGTCCGGGATAAGCGCAATTTACACTATCGATCGGGCAAATCGCCCTCCTCCTCCGCATCACGAATACGTGTATACGTTTGTAAGATAAAACTGTCCATAGAAAAAAAACTGGCTCCGCGCTAGGATGATTGATGAGACTCGAAGCGTATACAGGCCGATGTTTCCGATAAATTGGGAAATCAACACTGCAGTCGTGTTTGTCGTGTGATGACGAGTACATATTGTGCACGTGCCGTGCGGCATAATAATAATATAGTATTATAATATTGATCGTATTCGAAATCCATCAAAACGACACTCGCGCGCGATCGCTGGATCGGCAACCGATCGAACGGCGAACGTCACATAATATCGAATTACAACACATTGCAGCTTGCCGGGTCGGATTTATCGGCAACCTTTTTTAGCCGTATTATTTCCCCCTCCCCTCGGGCCCTTGAACCCCCGTGCCCGTGCCGCCGGGTACAAACAACAAAGGGTTCGAGTCCGGCGCGACCTGACCGGGATCATTGTTTACGAACCCGAGTCGACCGAGCCCGTACGATAATATTGGCATACGCGCGTTTGCGGACTTCGCCGTCCCTCGCGAACCGCACGCATTGGTCTGCGGCCAAGTGCGCGCCTACATGACCGTTTAAATGAATAACATTGTTCCGTCGCCGGTCCTCGCGGTCGTGCCGTGTCCCGTCCCCGGCAGTCCTTCTCGGAACGGCCACCTCGAGCCGTGATCTGCCCACAAGCGCATTTCAGCCCGCACTTGCCTACCCGTACTCGTACGCGGCCGCATGCCCACCCGTACCGCGTATAGGGCCACGTTCACGTGTTTGCGAAATTCCGACTAGTCTAGGGTTGCCGCATTTGGTTAGGGTCTTGTCGGGACGTTGTACACATTTTAGGATAGAGCGTCTAAAAATACTCAATTTTGTAAGAAACATCAGAGTTCATTGTTTTAGAAAAAAATATTTGTATATTTATTAAGGTTACATAAAAATTTTTTTACTCTATCGCAGAAGTACTTGGATGGCCATACTTTTCAGAAGACTTTGGTTTTTTCAACAGATTTTTTCTAACATAATTGTAGAATACTGCGCAAGTCGTATTATAATTAACTTGACACTGTAAAATCGACTCCATAGTCTCTGGATGCCCGTGTCCTACGTAATTTGTAAATACCATGAATCCGATAATCGCTGTACGGGCCGACCGATACGATTCTGAGGACGAACGAGTGTCCGACGTAAACAAGCGATACCTAAAGATAATAAACTATATTATCGATATGACCGTTTTAATTGGATTTTAATCGCATACGTTTGGTCGTACAAGAACGAACATGTACAAGTTGAAAAACAAAATTTTTTTGTTTTCGATCATGTCATGCATATTTGTATGCAATAAAGCGAAATTTGCAATGCACAGTTTTAATCGGGACATTTTGGTCTTTTGTCGGGACAGAGAGCTCAATATCGGTGACAGTCCCGATATATCGACAACCCTAGACTAGTCGGACCTGGTCCGAGGGAACCGCCGGGCACGCAACCGTGACTGCTACGGGGGGGGGGGACACATACCATCGTAGACCAAGTCGATAACCTCGATGTACACGTACGATTAAACGTTGACATTTAATATTTATTTTTTACGATGCCCCGCGACAGGGTATAAATCATTATTGTTGAAATAACGCTGCGCGCATCCGTCCGTTATTATTATTTTTTTTTTTTTTCAGCAGTCACGGAGAAGTTTTAAGACGCACAGCGCGTGTGTAGTTCTGACCAAAAAATCGTCGTTAAGCGAAAATATTGAAAAAAAAAATGGTCAAAATTCTTTGGATGAAAGTGTGTGTATAATATTGTCAATTCCAGAGTTTACAAACATATTTATAAAAGAGAAGTATGTAGGTCGTAAGAAAAAAAAAAAGATTTATTTCGTAATGTTAGAACGCGTATGATGTATATATAATATCAAATGTATATTATATATAAATTATATACGTTCTCCAGACGAATCAGTCGATTTTTTTTTTAATAAAATATGTATTTATGCTCTGAACCTTCCCACTCCCACTCCCCCATCACTACTAGTTTCCTCGCTTCCATCCTTTTTTTTTTTTCTGAATTTGCGGTAATATGTTTTCGGTTGACATTGAAATAACTCAAAACGTCGGATTATTTCGTACATCTACATGTGCATATGTATATACATAAGTATAATCATAACTCATTCCGTATAAATGTTGAATAATGCGATGCCCGTCCAACAATAAAAATTACTCGATTCGGAACGACAATTCCAAATGTTTTAAGCTCGTTATTTCCCGCGGAGCAAACATTGCTGCTGCTGCGGTATTATAATAATAATATTCGTACGCGACCCGTCAACCATCGTCACATATGTTAATCACTTATCGATCACGTGGTATTATAATCTATATACGTATAGGAGACACATCCCCTATTCACTCATCAACGCCCAGACCAAACCGCTGGGTCAAGAGATTTTAAATTTTGAATAGTCTTCATCAGTGATCTTACGATTAGTGTAGCGATATAATATTATAATACGTATCGATTGGAGTGTACAATATTATATTTTTACGAACGTCATTCACAACAACTGTCCGTTTAGCAATTTGAGTGGGAAAGATTACAGCTACGTCTACCGGCTGCGTCCACGTAAGCTTTACCAATTTCGACAATATTGGATGGTATTGTATGTTATAAAATCAACGAATAGAAATGATAACCGAGAACGTTTTCTTGTAAAATCTCAACAGACATTGAACATTTATACCGCATCAAACACGCAGCTTTATTTTCCAAGTAACCCGGTAACTTCACGGTCGAAGACGATGATTTGTACCGTTTCGTTACACACACGGCGATTAATAACAATGTTACCACCTACGTGCGAATATAAACAAGATAACGAAGTTTCACATGAAAATATTGATCTTCGACAGCCGTATTTCGTTTTCGTAAAAATATTGCGCTTTATATTTGTTGTTTTTACGAGGCAGGTATAATATATATAAACATAGGTGCCTCGTGCCTATATTATTATCAAATCGGCGAACGGTTCGGACGTAAAAACAAAACCGTAAAAGTAATAACAATAATGAAAATAAAAATAATAATGATAATAATATTTCATGGCGTTGATACGGCTGCTGCCGCTGCTGCTGCTGAGGTATAATAAATCTAAACGTTACGAGGATTTTTAAGTACGCGTGGAGTTTTCTCACGTAGAACTGTAAAATAGAGCGTTTCTCCACGTCTTTGGTCGTCAATAATTTTTTATGCGTTGCCGAGAAATTAAAAAATCGATATGATATTTCCATCACAGGCTGCCTGTATTGAAAAAATCAATGAAACATTTTTCTGTAAATACGTTTTTATGACGAACAAGTAAAAATTCGGCATTTATTGACCATGGTCCATGACCAACGACCGTGCTGAACGAACAGTGGACGTTCACGGAAACTATTAAATGCGATAAGTTTTTGACGAGAAATGAAAACCCAAATTGTTCTGGGTATTAACAATAATGTACACTTCACCAGCCACCTATATTATTCCTCGTGTCCTGTTATGGAAGTATTGAAGACATTCCATGTGCGGGGTGTAATGATTGATACGATTTACTAGATAAAACTTTACCAACATACCGTAAAACATAATAATAATATGTTGCATTTTTGTTCCGGTGCAATATACGTGTTTGACGTCGGTTGAATTGCTGATTGAATTGTCGGATTGATGCAAAATACAGCAAGAAAACCAGAATACAACATTGAAATATTTGTTTCTCAACGTGTTCCGAACCACGTCCGTCCGCTGTAACACTTGCTACTGCATATTATTCCTGATGCTATGAAAAGGTAATTTAGTAATGAAATCGGCAAACACAATGTTTCAAAATCGAATTTTCACAAAAAAAATCATGTACCTATGGGGACTGTAATATTTCTAAAACTGTATCCGTCAAATTATCATGCAATCAATACATTTCTTCGTTTGATAAGCTGCAGTGTCCTTATGATTTGGTAACGGTTCGCGGAATTGTAAATACGATGATACGCGTGATATTTCATTTCACATTTTACGCCGTCGTTTTAAATTACTTTGGGCTTAAATTATGTGCGCAGGTTCTGTATATTAAACGTTTTCACAAAAACATAAAATTAAAACTCATAACCTCTATAATATTACACTGCAGATGTCGAACGCATCATATTGCTGTAAATAATTTACCAGTTAAATATTTTCGTACTGCGCAGTCGACAATGTACCGACAGCCGCGTTGCAAATAATTTTAATTGCATTATATCATTCAAGCAACTTTTGGGATAATTTCGTATCGTATACTTACTTATTCGATCGAATGAACTCGTTGAAACTGTTTTGTGTAAACAACTCTAATGAAATGTAATATTTGGGGAATAAATGTATTATTTTCGTTCCGCTCGATTCTCGGAAATACAGTACGTGCGCTTAACACGCAGCGTATTAAATTATGAAAGGCGTAAAGTTATTGAATACCAACATTTTTAGAATTAATAGAATTAAAGTAATTATTATTTTACTACGTAGTTGATATTTTGTATGCAAGGGGCTCGAAAAATATGTATTGACTTTAAAATGGAACTAGCATTACTTCACTACTCTCAACGAAACACATCCTATACACACACGTATCACATACATACGTATGTATATTTAGAAATATATTCATACTCGGTATTAGAGGTGGAAGTATTTTTCCAGAGTTGTTCAAACCGTAAGACTTAAATACACTTTCGTATCACAAATATTAATAATTTGTGCAATATCAGATCGGGTTTCAACCCCAAAATATCGTTTTATACTGTACTCAGCAAAGCCTTTTATTGAACGAATGTTGCGAATCTCGAACGTATAGTATACATTTATTTAAACATTTTGTATTTAATTTTCCAAATAAATAATATAAAACAGACAAGCTACAGTTTTTTGTTACGCTCGTATTCCATTGTTTGGGCCCAACCTAGGTATCTGAATATAATAAAAAATAAATAGTACATTCTAAGCTCGAATACGAAGGTTAAATATGATAAAATAACTCTTTAAATTGGTCAATATTATTATATTTGTCTCTCAAAAATCCAAACTCATTTTTTACAAGTCTTATTAATTATGGTTCAAATTTGGTGGAGTCTTGCTGTAGCCATCTATAAATGCGCGAATACATATTATAAATTATTATCATTGAAAGCTGGCGATGGGATGAATGTGGGTTGAAAAATATTTTCTAGAAATTAGTTCGTCTGAAAAACCGAATGAATAGACATATTCAGAATGCAATTGCAGTTTATTTCTGATAAATTGACCCATTGCATATAGTTTTGTTAAATTAAAAACAGTGAAATCCAATCAAACGGCATCTCGGTAACCGTAGTAAATTATTGCTTTTATCATGGTAAATATTTTCGATCGCGTTTGTCGCAAAAACAACGCTATAAAGATTGAATTGACCGTGATGATATGTATTATATTATTATTATTATTATTATTATTATTATTGTATATTATGTTCTTCTGCAGCGCATACAAACCCAATGGTTTTTTTGGTTTTTTGGTATATCAATAGAATTTTTAAAGCTCAATAATACAATAACAGTATCTTATAGGACATAATATTATAGTACAATCCGCTTTATTGCCCGAATAATAAGCGCATGTAACTTATTCCTTTTCGTCTTGTGCAGAATCCGATATTATATAGTTTTATTACTATTATTATTTTACGTTTTTTTTTTATTTTTATCGTTTTCATTAAGAATTTTCGGCTTGCAATGATTTGCGCGTCCGAAGAGAGAGGCACTTTTTTCGGTCTTCCGTCGTGACGTACCACACAGTCAACAGACGCACACTGCAGCCATTTCCATTGATTGTCACTACGGGTCTAATACACTACATACACACACACACACACATACACATACACACAAACCTACACTTTACACCGCACTACCCACCGTTTGACGATAAATGTGTCTCTCTTGGTAAACTGTAGGCGGCGGTATATTATATTATTATATTCCTCGTCAGTCGGGACCATCTAGCCGCACCTCGGTGCTGCGGCACGGTGACATCCTGCGGTTTAGTGCGCGGTTAAGTCTTAAAAATGGCAGATAAGAATGACACCCGACGGGCCACCGGTGCTCTATGGAGGTTATTACGACAATGACGACAACGACGATGCTCGAGCGAAAATAACGGCGGCGGTGGTGGTGGAGGAAGGGGGGCGACCGAGGGAGAAGGACGGGAAAACGTCGGAAGTGCGTGAAGCCGTGGAGTGGGCGGGGGAGAGAGGTCGGCTCACGGACCGGAGATTAACGGATCTCGGGGAGAGCGAAGAAGAACTATGGCGACGGCGGGATGAATGTGAATCCATTTAACCGCAGCTTGATACGCGGAATGATAAGAACGCGCGCGCGGGTTGATGCGCTTAAGAGATTTTTACCCACAGACTTCTTCCTTTCTCTCTCGTTCTCCTCCTCGTCCTTTCACCTTCTACGTAAGTACTCGTGGAATACATATAGCCGTTTACTTTTGAGCACACGCACACACACACAAACATATATATATACGTCTACTAGTTACCTACTCCTCGATTGTTCCGTACTCTTATATTTATATAAAACATACTCGTATATGATAGGGTATATAAAAATCATTTATTTGAGGAAATATTTTTTCTATGACGGTGACAATACATAGGCACGACCAAGTCTTAAATCCTAATGGCGAGTGTTGGGGAGGGGGGGGGCTTAGGACTAACTTTAATCTAAAAATATAATGAATTCATTTTGGAAGGGCTACGCTAGCAATTAGAGGGCGCGGGTAAGTCCTCAAAGCTCCACACTAGTCACACTTAAGATCGGCCTTCGGATTGTACTTCGATACCACAATATCATACCACGATCATTGTTCTTGCACGACAAAATGGTATAAACGTTCTGAACAGCGGTTATTCGCAATAGCAGCTCGTACGTCTAAGCTTTAATATTTCGTTCGTTAGACGTTGTATAAGCACTTTCGGGCACGTTACAACACGTCGTCCGTTTTCCTCGAGCTGTATAATGTATCGTTTCGCATTACGTTTACCAATTTGATTATTATTATTATTATTATATGTCCATCATCGTAACGGTGAAATTAATGTATTTCCATTAAGAGTTCTGTGGCCCTTCGATTTTCTCTCTGCTGCGTACACACGTCAATCGAGTTACGCACGGACAGAAGTCGTACCAACTCTATGTTATTATTATTATTATTATTATTATTATTATTATATTACAACTCGCTTATGTTTGAAACTTTCAAATGAATCCAATTACTGTATTATACGCTCTCAAAGATTTCAGAACTCTATTCCGCAGTTCGTGTACGGGATCGGCAATGAGCGTTGGGTTTTTATTTCCCCACAACTATTACACAACCGCTACATATTTATTATATTTTATTTGATCGTATAGCACGCAGCGGTACTCAATGATCTTATTCCGAATAAACAAATATAACTACACAACGCGAGTTCCACGCACATACTAAGTGGGTTAATATTGACACCGACACGCTGTTGAAATATAGAATTCGAAAAACATTATTTTAAGTTTTTTTCATTCAAACTCCCACTCAAACACGGTGCCCGTTTCGTTCAAACGTTAATACTCGTGCTGGAATTTCATTTAACTAACTCTTTGTGTACGGCATTATGAATTGTTCATCTCGCAAAGTGCAACTATTGTCATCAATCACGCCGGAAAAACTTTCAATCAATAAACAGATTTAATAAATGCGAACTTATAAAAAAACAATTTCACAGTCTGAACTGATTTCAAATTGATTCTACTTTATTGTACACGCGAATTCATTTGCCTATCCGTGTCATCGTATTATAAATGTTATTATGTTATTACGATTTGTTTGACGATCGGTTGTTTATTTTAATTAATGCGTATTTATTGGAGTTAATGAATAAAAAAAACTATGTCGAACACAAAACCGTAATTAAGATGACGTATTATTTCGGAAAAAAAAAAACGACAAATGTATTATTTATATTAACAGCGCTGTCTGATCCGAATCGACCCTCGTGGTTAATTCTCTCTTATAACTGTCACGCCCCGAAAATATGTATTATTCATAGTAATTACTGTAATATATCAATGATTTTTCGTCGTATAAACTCGTATTCGGACCGAACAAGACTATAGGTGTACATTGAAATTGACAAATAAAAACCTACACATTAATATAATAATAATTATTAATTATCATACATTTTACGGTACCCCGAATTGATTGAATTGAACGTGTATAGTAATAAATACTAAATACACCCCACAGTCGAAATTGATTGTACTTACAATACTGTGATGAGAATGGATTCGGAAATAAAACGATCGGCTATATTACATTCTTATGACATATTTTACGGCCATATATCATAATACCGTGCATTACATTGGGTGCATGTGCATTTTACTATAAAACTTTAGACGCCGCAACACATGTCATTCGATGAAGCTTTTAAGACTTTAATAGGTGGGTTGTATGTGGACGACGGCCAAAGCGGAAAACTGTGATTTTCCACGAATTCCTCTCTGCCGCATCAAGTGCAGTTGATACCTGTATACATATTATAACGCGAGCCGGGTAAGAACGATCGCGATTATACGATAATTTACCACTATCGATAATACGTACGATACTCATTCTGCTGGCGTTCGTACATTTTATAATATAAAGTAACAATTTTATAGTTTTATTTTATCAACCGCAAATCTGTCAATTATTTTTCTACATCAACGTTGAATGTCCCCATGAGTATTGAGTAAAATTACCCCAGTTAATCAGCTAAGTGTTATTTAAATTGGATGATTTGTATTGATTATCAAATAATAATAATCTATAATCTATTCAAAAGGTTATTTCAGAAGATCAGATTTGTTTGGGTAATAGTTATAGTTATGAGTTATAACCAGGGCTCGTGAGTTCATGCATTTTGCATATCAATCTTGCGAAGTCGTATTTAATGCTAGGTTACATAGAAATCCATTTCAAGGTACCTACTGTGGTCAAGTATGTGAAATTTTATGTTGCATATTTTTGCATATTTAGAGGATTTTTAACTATTTGGCATATTTATGCATTTTTCTATTTTATTGTGCATATTTTTACCAAAATTTGATCAAAATGCAATAATTTATATTTTTACACAGTATAAAATTTATGGGAGTTTTTCCAACGTCAAATTATTAAAAATAAAACGTATAGAGCAGATAAAGCGAGTACAAACGGACGTGTACGAACGTATAGGTACGTAGCCCGCATTATGATATGAATGGACATTATTTTGTTTTTCCAAAATTTACTTATAGTATTTTTATTTTTTAATCTACATATTTTTGATACATATTTTTAGATTTTTAGTGCATATTTTCCCAGCTTTTAGTGCATAAGTGCATACTTATTTAGGCATTTTTTAGAGCATGAACTCACGAGCCCTGGTTATAACTCATGAATGACATATAGTGCTTTAGTTCAAGTAAAAAAAAAGCCCTATGGTGGGGGGGGGGCTAACCACGTTGCCCCGCTCCCCAAATCTGCCACTCCATACACATATAAGTGCCAATCCATCGTCGTCACGGTCGAACAACGTCGAATTCGGTGGAATGTAACATAATATAATATACCAGCTAGATAAATTATAGTATTAAACACACCATACGCGTGCATTATCTCCCGCGATCCATCCTCGCTATCAGTAATTACTAATTAATATTGAAAATGTTTTTGAACGCGTATTAATAATAAACAGCGCAATATTCATTAATATGTAATAGTAAAGTTACCGCGGCTGCAGCGTTCGGTATGGCTTTTGGTAGCTTTGCGCGTATCCTCGCACGGCGTGCTGCACATAAGAGCGACGGCGGGAGGGTTCCACGTACAACTCGCTGCATCGCAAGGTGGATTAACGACCCTTTAAAGTGAAATTAACTTTTGAGCGAGCTCGAACTAAGTGCTGCGAAACTGTGCGTTGTACGTAAAAGCACCGACCGAAGTGAGAGGAACGCGCGCCGGGAAACGTATATTCGGCTGCGTTCAAAGTCCAAATCGGGTAAACCGGCGACCGGCGCACGTGCATTTATTATATTAAACCTTTGTATCATAACTTTATATCCCTCTTACGTCCGTACGAAAACGTGCAACAGCTCTATCGAAAGTACAGTTTAACGCACATAAAATCGCGAACGCCGAGAACAGTATTTTAATAGAATACCGCGTGTCGTATTCGTGATATTTACATCCGTCGCAAAAATACGTAAGCAGCCAAAGTGTTTGTAGAGCTGAACAGAAAATATTATCACCCTGAACAATTATTAGCCTAGAAATGTTCTAGGAAATAATTCAATCGAATTATCGTTACCGCGCTCAAGAGAAAATAGTAATATGTTAAATAACGCGTAATTTCAATTAATTAATTTGTTTGTATTTCTTTATTATTAAAATGGTATGAATGTCCAATAAAATGTTGGTTACAACACTGAAAATATTATAATATTGCTCACTAGACGATACGGACTCGGGATTTTGCGCATTCAAATGGAATTCATTTACGTTATTTGCAATATCCATACGGTTTGTCGATATCTCACCAAATACTCGTTTTACACGGTTATACGGTTTTTAATCTATAATGTAATATGCTGCATGTTTTTTTTACAATATTTTTTTCGATTTTTATTAATAAATGTCCTAAAAATGTATTTCAATTTTTATTAATGTCTCGAAAATTTGATATTTCCACGAGATTCTCGAAATTCTATGATTCACGTGGTTTTTGGCGCTTAGAAATATCGGGATTCGTATCGAGACGAATCGATAAATAGGTACTTTATAAGTCTTGTGGCGCACGTTCAAAATGTATTGCAATAAATTGAAAATCAAACACGGTACCGTAACACAGTTCTCTTATAACACTTCCGGCGTTGACGAAACGAAAAAAAAAAAATAGGTTTTCGATTCTCGAAAACGAAACCGTTATCAAAGTTTGCACGGACAACGTTGACAGTGTTCGTATAACATTATGTGTGTTTTTATTCCGCAGTGTTGGTTAAAAATAATCATTGTAACAATTACCTCGTGGCAGCTCCAGAACCGTCGCGAGGCGTGTGGAT
The DNA here is from genome assembly GCA_949715065.1 of Periphyllus acericola. Classification (NCBI taxonomy): domain Eukaryota; kingdom Metazoa; phylum Arthropoda; class Insecta; order Hemiptera; family Aphididae; genus Periphyllus; species Periphyllus acericola. The sequence continues at coordinate 31,689,474 of OX454267.1, read as the reverse complement.
GGTGCGCTTGCACACAATCGGGTCAAAAACTTTACGGAGACTGCGATTGCCACCCCTACCTTATGCCCATCCCCATTCCTGCCGGAATCGCGATCGCTCGGGCAGCCTTCTTGTTGCACGCCCCGTGAAAACGAATTGAAAATCGTAGCCTACATCGCCATAAGCTGTTTATACAATTGATACGAGTAAATGGACGAACCGATCGTAAAAGCGAGTTTAACGAACACTTCGAAACGGTTATAATTATTAATAATTATAGTCGCAAAACACCAATGATTGGAAGGCACAAAATTTTTCATACCATCGAACATAAGTGTATTTGCGTGTGGCTATAATTTTAAATTCGGAATAATATTTGAAATTATTTATACCAACCTCGGTAACGCCATTGAATATTCTTGACTTTTGTTTAAATTATTAAAATATGTGTATAAAATGATTTTAATTCCATCATATTCGTAAACTGTTTATTTTTTTCTCTTCTCACCACTCATTCTTTCTTGCCCACCGCCCTCTCCCCATCACTCGTAATGAATTAAAATCATGTCATATCGAAATTGTAAATTGTTATTAAATAAAAACATGCATCTTAACTATTTATCTCCAATCACTAACATGCTTAAAGTAGATAACTATTTCATTTGTTGTAATTGTGTATAAAAATATTTGTAAAAATGCTTTATCCGGCCACTTTTACGTTTGGTTTGAATTGAAAAGAGTTTCTAACGATTTCGATGCCACGTTAATTGTAATTTTCTCTTACAGCTGTAGATAATTTAAATCATATTCAGGCTGTACTTCGGTTGGCTTGATAGTATTTATTTATATTTGTCTCATGCGTTACGAATCGGCTAATTATTGTAGATCTAAATGTTAATGATCCATTTAATAATTATACGTGGATTACACCTGTTCTACCGTTTTACAAGCTCTGTACCATCGACCAATATATTAACTAATAATCACGTCATATCAAAAGCTCTTCATCCGAATGAATTCCGTTTATTGGTCGTTACTGTTATACTCTTGTGTTTGCGAATATTACGTGAGCCGATCATCGATGCAATTATATTCTCTGCTCACAAGTAACATAATGAATTATGATAAACTGTGCCAAAATATTGGTGTACAGTAGATTCGATTTTGTTTTAAATGGATCCGACAAAGTCGTCGATGACTTTTGGACGGTTAGTGACAATAGTGTCCAACCTCGTCGGTTTATCGTAAATAGTTTCTCTGTCGGTGGTGACGATATATCAAAAACATCGAGACCGCCGAAAAACAATGATCAACGACTATATTATGCCAAATGGTTTCAAAATAAAACTGCCTGGACTCTATATACTCTGCCGATTTTGTGCACATTTAAAAAAATTCAATCAAATTGTATACCATGTAACTGCAGTTAAACGTTGAAATAACCATAATCGTTCATCATAAAACGAACCGAAAACATTTAAAACATTTTTCGTCAGAATCGCTGTAACAAATTAAATGCTTTATTCGGAAATATTAGATCTGGCGCTTGGGGTTTTGTTGATTTTAAAATCGGTTATTTCCGGTCTGCGATCAAAGTGACGTTTGTCGCCGCCACTCGTTTCACGGGATAACACGTTTGATCGTTGTTTGTTTTGTTTTGTGTTTTTAATTTTTTTTTTTTTTGCTTTCTTTGTTTATCATCAAACGAGTTATAATCAAATCCCTTGTTTCGTAACTTTACGCAACGCGTTCTAATTATATGAATAATGTTTAAATAATTTTTCAAACAACGTTATATTATGACGGTCCTCGCCTTTACATAATATATTTATAATATGAATGTATTAAATTGTTCCAACGTGATTTAATATCATACATAAATGCACAAAGTAAAACGCGATTTATTTAGTTTTTAAAAATAATTTTAAATTCTGACCACATGTGAAATTATGTGATAGATTACAATAACTACAAGAGGTCGCGTGCAGTACACTTGGTAATCATCTTGTAGGAACAATAGATAATGTTACGTAAATATTGCGTAGAACTCTGCCGAATAGTTTAGCACCGATTGAAATGCGTATTTTTATTTATTTATTTGTTTTGCAAAAAATATGACGCGGTTGCTGCAGCAGTTTTACTACGTTCGCGTTGACTTTTATAGTTAAAAATTGTTCGAATTCACAACATTCACCAGGTACTTCGGCCGGCCTTAAAGGTCTTTGTAAGTAAATGTTTGTAACAAAAGAAAAAAATACATTTTTAGGGTTTTTTTTTTCCTTCGAGAAAGCAAAAGAAAATACGCACACATTTTCTCAACGTACATTATGCGCTGCGTACAGACGACCTGTAATTTTCCCGATGACAAATAGTAACAATCGTTACACAATTATTCGTCCGCATCGTCCTTGTCGTCTGCAAAATACGTAATAAATACCGTTCAAACAGATATCCCTTTTCACGTGTACACAAACACACCGTATACATAATTTATATATAATATCGAAAACTTTCTCAAGCACACTCCCACACACACGCGCACACATATATACTGGTTAACCACTGATCCCATATGTATATCTTCGCTCCGTATACCGTATAATAATATATTATTTGCTCTTTTGTTTTACTTCCAACACCCAAGAATTATGGTGAAATTACATTAAACACAAACTTCAATGCTCCGCGCCGCGTATATTATCATACACGCGCGCGCGCGTTAATTTTGTTTTATTATTGTTTCATGTTGCCGCTGTTGTTGTTGTACTTGTTGTTATTGTTGTTGTTGTTGTTGTTGTTGTTATTGTTATTCGTGGTTTTTATGTATTCAAAAGTTTTGCCGAATTCTATAGGTAAATTTGTTGGTGTTCCTGTAGAGACAATTATATTTTGAAGTGACAAACTGATAATTATTCAATTCGCGTCATTAAAACAACATAATATAACATATTATTGTACGTTTCATGTACATATGGTAACGTAAACTTCTTTTTTTTTTCTTTTAACCGATTCCAATGTCAATTGTGTGCGCTGCATTTCCATAGTGTCCACGATCCAACGGGAGACTTAATATATTCACTGAGATCCAAAATCTATAGACATCCACTATTTAAAACACTACTTATACACAGCGATAAATCTTGTTTCGCAATACCGGGTCCGGTTCCCCGGTTATCGGTAGAACAATAGCGATTTCCGTGATCTAAAAAATACTTATTATTAACAATTATTATTCATTATTAATGATTATAGTTTAGTCAACCAAAAACGGCGTAAATAAGTTATTTTTAGTAATAATTATAGTAAAACTTTCACGGTCCCATCCTCAAATTCGAACATAGTGGATAAAATAGTTTAAGGAATATTAAATTATGTTTTTAAAGCACTTTATTTAGAGTGTATTGAAACAGATTCTAAATGGAAACATATAATTGTATATCTGTTATTGTGTATCTGTGTCGTGGGTTGGATAAAAATCTATTTATTAATTTAGTTAATCTGTGGTGTAGTAAACCCATGCGTAGTATGTTTTATGTATACGAAGCGTTTCCTACTAGTGTTGTCTATGATAGTGAGATTATAACGACCCTCAGTATTATGGATAACTACGACCACTAATTAACAGATTAAAGTAAGAATAGCCAAAATACATATGACGCAATATTCCAAAGTCATACCTTATAGGTGTCAGCACAATCATAGATTATGCCAAATTTAGCTATTCCCTACCCATATCTCAAAGTCACGCCATGTACAAATGTCAGTATAAATACGAGTAGTGTACAATAGAAAAGTTAGATGTAACTAGATGTAAAACCCAGTTGTAACTACCTTATGCTTCTCGTTGCCTACCAAAGTAACATCACCGGAAGCGTCTAAGGTATCTTTCCCAAATGCTGTTACAATAAATATTTAAGTGTAAAATAAAGTGTTAATTTATATAAGTTTAAAAAGTGTTCTTTAATTTTACAATACATCTCAGTACGAAGTACGAGTAGCGCTGTACAAAATATATACGTTGTGCCGTCATAGAATATAGTTGTGACTGACCGCGACAGATAGGCGTTTTGCGCATACGAGTCGGGTCACTACAGTGGTCATATAATAGAATATTTTTTGATGTTAATCAAATATAAGACAATTTCACCGCAACCATAATAATACAGATTATTTTTTCAAAATAAATATTTTATTTTCAACAATGCCGGTTTTCTATTTACGTGCATTTAGACAAACTCGTAAAACTCCTTACTGGTAAAATAAGTATCAGATAAATAATTTTATGTAAATTTCGTTAAAACTCGCTTTAAGTTAAATCGATTTTGTCAAATAATTGTTTTTTTTTTTTTTTTGATTAGCGCTTCTTAAAGTTGAATTCAACTCTGTAAATCAATATACCCGTGTCGTTAAAGTTTTACTAAGTAGATACGAAAGTTTCTCATTAGGGTAGTTGTTTATTATTTTTTAATGAAGAAGTCTTAGTGTATAAACGTTTTAGACTAATAAACCTTATTAACTCTTCGTAGTCTTTACGTGGGTAATTATGTTTTTTTTAAGTAATTTAGTCGTAAAAAATTTAGAACGTGCTAACACCGTTGCAGAACTATATACTATATACGTATTCGTTCTCCACACAACAATATATTATTTGCGTTCGCACTCGGAAAACCTATACACGTCGTAGAACGGAAAATAAAAATATTCAACTCCACGTATTGCATTATTGTATCGCGATCGACCGAATATTCAAACGTTTTTTGCAGTCCATGTCGATCTGTATAAATCCGTCCGGTGGTCTCCGACGAGCACAATAGATCCTGCGACGTCCTGCAATTTTGTTTTTCAATAATCCATACACCGTTTCGGGCCGCGTTCCAGTCCTGAGGCATCCTCTTCGGGGCTTAACGTAATACCATAATATAGTGATTATATCATAATATACGTATAATACTTGTGAAGGTATACACGCATTGACCGGTCTCGACAATGCGTGCAGGTTTCGTTAGGTAACCTACCCCCCCCCCATCCACTGCCGCAAGGTTCGGATTTTTTATAATCAATAAAAAAAGCATTTAAAATACAAAAAAAGGCAAAAAGAATTATTTAACTTGTAAAAAAAGCAATTACAAGATTTACCAAAAATTTAAATAACCGCAGTGAATTTCAGTTGAAATTGTACTGAAAAAAAATTCATTACCATGTGCTTAGATGCAATGGCGCCCAAGATATATTTTTCAGGTGTAAGAAATAATTTTACCCACCCACCCACCCCCTCATATACTCAAAATAATATTATTTTATACATTTAATCATATTTTAATTGATAGTATTAGTAAATATTAAGTTACCAACCAATATAATCTGGTTTTGTCAGAATAAGGTGTATTAATTTTTAAGAGATATACCAATATACATTAATATTTATTAGTTAATTATTTTATGTTATTATATCCATTACCTAGTACCCACCCACCCCATATTTTCAAGGTGTAGCGACCGCTACACCTAGTAATTGGGTTTAGCGCCACTGCTTAGATGAACTGTCTTCAGTAAAACGTTGACGGTTTGAGCTCAAAATATTTTTACACTGACGAACAATCATGTTTATGTAATTATTGTTACGCTATCCGAATCGCTTGGTAAGTGTATCGCATAAAAGTGTCATTGTCGTGATTGATATGTACGAATTAAGCAACGAGAACGCGACAACAAACACCGGATAATATTGTATGTATATGCGCATCTCTTCACGGGCCATTGCTTGTGACGCGTATTATAACTGACGTAAGTTCTAGTTGCGGGCTTGAATCGACAAAAACTTAAAATACCTTGCTTGCCCTATTGAATTTTAAATAATATTACAGTCGAGTCGCGATAACTCGAAGTTAAAGGGGAATAAAAATACACTTCGAGATACCTAACTCGAATTTATCAAAATTAAATCAAAACTTCGAATTATGTAATGAAATATAATAAAATACGTACAAAAACTATAAAAATGTATGATAAATATATGTACATAAATGTTATACAAAAATTAAAATAGATACAATGGTATTATAAGTATGTATATATGTATTATTTATTAGATACAGTAGAAAAATAATTTGTAATTAATTTTTGGGTTTTCGGCTGTTTATTGACAAAATCTTCGAATTTTCCTATGGCTTCAAATATAGAAGAATCCATTGACAGATTCAACAAATTGCCTAACATTCGAGTTATCAAGATTTATAATACATTGAGTGTTATGAGAATTTCTAGGGGAATAAAAAAAAAATTCGAGTTGTCAAGTTTTTCGAGTTATCGCGACTCGACTGTATATGGATACGCCGTCACATTGTTAAACTTGGCAGGTGCTAGATGGGCGCAGCCACAAGATGTCGTCGCCGTAATTAGTCACATTCAACGAGATATTAGAGGCAACTATTAATTAGTGATACTTATATATCGTCGTAAGCCTGTTTTTTTTATCAAATGCAAACACTTATATAGTGATGACTAGCGGCCGCGTCCAAGTAGCCGTCCCACTAAATTTAACGACATGACGGCGTATATGTAAATCTATGCTCGTGTTTAATGCGTGTATCATGCGTCTGTGCAACGTGCGCATGTAATATTCTTTCTTTTAATTACACCGGATTAGCCGGTTAGCTAAACGCGTGAACCCCTTGACTTTTCGTCCTCGAGTGTATAAAAACCGCGCGAGCGCAACACGAAATTCCTACTCCGCGCTCCTTTATAATAATTTATCGAATTATAATTATTCACCCCGTTTTGCATGCGCGCATGCGAGTGCGTGCCGCCGAAACGAACGAAATAAAATCCTTGTTAATGTTATTACCGTTGTTTATCACTGTCGACATTCCAATTACTTATGAACAATTCGATTAATAAACCACATATGGTATAATATTTATACGTGTGTACGTACCAGTAAAACGAAATTGTCAGGAGAAAAATAAACGTAATTTATTTGTGTCGTACAAAATGTATCGTACTACACATATCGTACCGTAATAATATTGTGACAGCGATCGTCGTTTACGTGCAGCACACGTGATTTGGTACGAATTGGTTTTTGATCAAACGTTGAAGGACAATAAACACGCGTTGTCCGCTACTACTTTTCAAATACGGTTTCCGATCGCGAAAAATTAATCGGGTTTTTTTTTTTGTCCGCTTTCCACGCGTCGCATGCGCCGTCACCGGGTCACGATAACGATGCCCGTACAGTACGTCCGTCGCGCGCGTGTCTGGTGAAAACTCGGAATTAGCTCGTTAGCCAATGCGCTCCGGGTTTCGCTACGAAAATCAAATCCGTGTTCGATTTGCCGACGGACGAAATTCGCATACGAGCCGATCACCGTTAATACATAACGCTGTACCGTGATGCAGATACGTGCTCCGTGGTTGCCCCTAACCTAACCTCACTTCGCGGGCGACGATACCGAATTTCTTACTGTTTATCCTCCCGAAACGCATGTACTTCGATCGCGGTCGAATACGTATTACATTTTATATTGCACGCGGCGGCACGAGGAGAGTTATCTAGACGAAACCGCTCATTACAAATTCGTATTACATCCCAATGAGTATAAACGTATGACGAACACGTGACGGTTTTCTCGCACAAAGGCGATAGGTACCAGTTTTGATTGCATTCCCTTCGCCGTGCTCCGACTTAAGCGAGTACGCACGCATCATTATATTATACACCAGGGGTGGGCAACTGGCGGTCCTCGTAACATTTTAATCTGGCCCGCGTTACCCTTCAAAATTGAACACTTATGTTAGAAATCAAAATTAATTTGATAAAATATTGAGAAAACGTGTATCCACATTCTATATTCAATGCTATACATATCTAAATATGACACATGTCCATAGCTTATATTTATTTTGTTATATCAAGTGTAGTTCAGTTGTAGTTTTTGTTTTCGTTTTCTGGCCCACTAGATTTTAAAGGTCTAAAAACTGGCTGTCGCCGCCGACAACTAAAATAAGTTTACGGTCAACGTCGGTCGGCCACACACACTCACACACATTACATAACACCACTAGATATAAGTTTACGTTACTTAGTGTTATCGTTTTTGTGAATTATTATAAGATTATTTAAATGTGTGTGTATTATTGTAATTTTTCGTGTGTGATTTATATTTTCTTTTTTTTGTCGTACGTGAACCATCGTGGTGTAGTGATCGCCGTCCATATAAATCGCAAATTATTGTGCGCTAATCGCAAATATTTATTAATTGTATATTAAATCGTATATTTTTTATTGATATTTATTTATATATGTGTGCGCTAATCGCCACGACAGTTTTTTACTATTTATATTTTGTAGGCGCTAATCGCCAAAACATTTATTTTTATTATTTATATTGAGTGTGCGCGAGTCGCCACTGTGAGTTTTTTGTGTAATTTTTAGGTACAGGTAGCGGCTGGCCAGTACGCTCCACAATTTTTGAGTTTTTCTATTTATTATATTATTTATATTCTTTGTTTATTATTCTGTTGGGCCAGAAGGGCCATTATTACATTATTAAATAATTTATACCACAATCAACCATTGTTTTTCTTATTTTAGTTCCTATTTTGTATTAGCCTTTAAGTACACATAATACACACTCACACACCATACACACTCCACCATCACTACGTAGCTCGTCAGATTTGCGCGGCGAACCCAACCACTCTGACTGAGCTACACACACGTATACACACATACACACCGTGTGGCCGACAAAGTCGGTATAGATAGTAGCGCACGAGGCATAGGTGTCCGGTGCGCGCGTATTATTACTATACGCCGCCGGCCCGTACATTTTTGGTGACCTCGACGTGATCTTATCACTACTTATTATATATGCACGATGAGATTATTTTTATTTTATTTATAATTGCATTCGCAGTTGAGTTATACAACTCCCGTAGTGCTTATTGTCGCTTATACTAATTATAAGAAACCGACTGTTCGGTCGATATCTCCAGTCTGATATATTTATACGTTCATATAGGTATATTATAACCGTTCATTTATTTTTATTATTTGCACTTACACCCCTTAATAGGCAATATGGTTCTTGACGAATCGTCAGAAAAGGTTTTAGCTGAGCTAAGAAGAAAAAGGGGAACGGTTAAGCCGTTAAGGCATCACTAACTCGCATTCGTAAATTCGTAGAGCGTTTCAATTCGTCTCAACAAGCTGTTTCCTTACTTGAGTTTAGGCACGAGGAACTGCCCCAGATTAATCGTAGGTTTGAAGAGGTGCAATCCCAAATCGAGCTAATCGCAATCGACGACGCAGAAGCAGCGGAGTAAGAAAGGGATGAGTTCGAAAATAATTATTTTGAGATTAGGTCGCATATGCAAGAGATCATTAACCAGTCAAAGGCAACTAGTTCATATGGTCACAACGTTTCCTACGGAACTACCTCGCTAATGAATATATTCCTATACTCATATACGTTGCCCATCCCTGTTATACACCAAAGTTTTCTTAGAAATATTGACGACGACAAACCAATCGATGAAAGCGTCAACAATGCTAAAAGTTTATAACTATAAGCCACAGGTATTATACAGCGTATAGTTTCAAGTTGTAATTGAAAATTTACCTTACACCACGACGACGTATATAACGGGGTGACTAGAAAATATTTATCCTCCCTTGGGGATTGTTCTGTATCCGTGGTTTAATTGATACGGTCAAATATATAGGTAGCAGGTACATGTAATAAATTATATAATAAATAAATAGTAATTGTTTAGTTGGCATCAAACTATATATACTACATATATAATATATGTATATTTTTAAAACTATATGATTCATTCAGCTATCTATATGTGTGTGGTGCAATTAATCGTTTCCGTGGAAACCGTCAATGATTTTAATCCCGATTACTTTAAAAAAAAAAAAACCATCAGATTTATACTATTTATTGATAGTTTCGGATTTTGTCGATAAATTATCGATTCTATTCATAGTATAAGTATTACACCGTTGCACACGATTATTCATTTATTGATAGTTCACTGTGATAATTGATAAAGGAGCGAGAAAAAAAGAAGCATCCAAAAAGTATGCCAAATCAATAGGTACCATATTAACTATTAACATAGTATTCCCATTACAATTTTAATAATAAGTAGGTTGGCTATTTCTTTCTTTATAATCTCGGTAAACGAATAGTTCAACAATTTTTTTCCTAAATCCGTTTATTTTTCACACATATTTTTCAAACGTGGTATTCTAAGTCTACCATTGCACTACGATGAAATGTTACATACGTAGTTCATCATTTTGTCTATGTTTTCATTCTGGACCACTGCATACTAGAACTATCGAAGTAGTGGATTGACTCAACACTGATGACAAGCAGCAAATAGAAAAGGAGCTTTGAAGCACATTAAAATACATTTAAATTTAAATTAATTAGTTCGTCGTACGCGTATTATTATATTATGCTTTAACCAGTAATTATTTTCGAGTTGCAATACTGTTTTGTGTGGAACCCTTTGTTTTTATCATATATTTTATTCGAACAAAGGTCTATCGCATCAATTGTTATAAGTCGATAACATAAAAAACTTGGTTAGCCGTAAAAAATAAATAAGAAATTAAATAAATTCATTTTGAAACACTTATAATATGTTATGATTATCAGTAATGTAATTATAACAATATTCTTTATTTTATACACGGGATTTCTCGCAACCCGTGACCCTTGTTGACTAACTAACCGACTAAAATTACTCGGCATGGTGATAAATAACGATGTGAAAGGTGATTAAACTGTTGACATTACAAATGCCATTTTACTATGGAGATTGATTGTACCTACTGTAATATCTACGTATTGTGCAGTATATCGTGTTTTGTGTAGTATTGGACTTAACCTATTGAGTGTTTGCTTTTTATTGTATAATAAGGTAATTTATTAGGAGTTTTGAAAAAGTAAAAATTTATTTATATTCAACGGTTATATTTATAATTTTAAGAAATTCTTTCTATAGAAAAATATAAATAAAAATGTGATCAATGTAAAACAAGAAATGCCGTATTCATTCTTAAAACTATCAACCTATAAAAAAAATTCCACAGGATCATGTACCGAATTGCGGGAAAATTGAAACAGCTATAATGCTGTTAATGTGATTAAAAATATTTTTTTAAAAGGATTTTCTCATAATTTCCAACTTCAGAATTAATATACATTTTATAATCAATTTTTTATATTCATTAATTTTTTCTTATATCAGTTTTAAAATTGTTGATTAAAGTATACAATTTCTTGGTGATCAATTAACCTGGTGAATAATTTTACCAGCGATAAATTCAACGTGATCTGAATAAAGCACAATTTTATGTTTTTCGGAGTCCCCTCAATCAATCGAAAATAATAAAATGTGGTATACAATCTTAACAATTTTAATATTTTTTACTGAAACCTCTTTATTTCGAAATAATTGATTGTATTTATAATAATCTCAAATAAATTTAAACGGAAATGTGGTTCAACTCACGTACTCCCATTCAGTGAGAACATATATGTGATTTTAGCATAAACAAATGAGGTAAATTATCATATAGTTAAAAGTTTCCTGTTTATAATTATATAAAAAAGAAAAGAGACCGCACATGGGTTACAAATTTGTTCATATATATTACACATAGTTACGCGTACAATACATTAACGAGTAAAATTAATCGTTTCTCCAACAACGTTTTAGCCATCACAATAAATTCATCGTAAAATCATAGTAAAAATCATAGAATCAACCGACTCCGTTTTGACTAAAATATACCAAGATGTTGACAATGATTTTACGATGAACTCACTCGACGAGTGTGGCGTCCGGACAACAGTTAAGCCCCCAGCGATAGGATATTACATATCCCATATGAATATTCAAATTGTGATTGATTTGCTGATTATTTTAAATACATATTATATGTGTACTCTTTTTTTTGTCACGTAGACGTGTTCGGGCTGAAAGGCGTGCGCATTTGGAATCCGGAAGCCATCCGAGCGGGAGAGTCTTTAAGACTGTCGTGCGATTACGATCTTGACGGAGTGGCGCTGTACTCGATAAAGTGGTACTTTGGCGACCAAGAGTTCTACAGGTTCGTGCCAAAGGAGTCGCCACCGACCAGGGTCTTCCTCCCGTTGTCCGGCGGAACATCGGTCGACGTAAGTAATAACGTATACACGCCAACAACACTAAACGCATTCATTAGCAGTATTTAGACAGATACGGACCACAACGAAGCGAATGAGGTGAGGTAGCAGTTTTTGGTTTTGTACATTTTAAGGTCACCGCTGAACGTTGCAACCGAGAAGTGTGTCACAATGTAAATTTGTTCGAAGCACATGCAGTGTGCGCCGATATAAATGCGCTGATCTTATGAATGTTTTAATAAAAGATATTTTTGTTGGTGAAAATGATTTATTTTGCTTTTGGGTGTTTATGTACGATACTGATTCCTAGCTGAAATCGACTAATTCATGGTCTTTGAGGATACATTTAAGACGAGTAAAGGTAGTGCTATCGACACTTGAGAATCCAACTGAAACCGGTTCATTCTTGGTCTTTCGGTTTCTCAAGTGCACGCGGATAGAGGACCATCGCACCATCGCATTATCGGTGTCGACGTGAGGATCAATCGAAAAGTCTATGCTGCATTTGCTTAGCTCATTTAATCGATTCAGCGAGATGCGTTGCGTTTAATAAAAACTATTATTTTGGCGAGTTCGACACACAATCACGAAACGCAATCGGTCGCCCTTCAACACTTCACGAGTGAACGATTCCCCGGCGTATAGCGGTACACGTCGACGCTGTGTACAAATATAAAATATATATCGTCCACATATTTGTTCATATATTGTATTTAAAATATATATGATAACAATATAGTCGTAAATAATCTCGCGTTTGATGAACAAAAGTTTGGCCGCGCTCAGATATGACGCGAACGGCTCGGATCGACACGCGAATAACAACTATACGCACGCCGCAGCCGCTACAAAGTTTATCCATCACGTTTAGTTCCCCGAGGGTGTTTGGTGTTTACGCGTCCGTGAACCTTCGGTTACCACCGTTTTCGTGTTCACACAAAATATTACATATCAGTACACGAGTGCGTACCATTTTCGATGCGTGACTTACGAAACTCCCGAGTCTTCCGGGCGGTTTCTTCTATCGTTTTACATTTTTATACATATGGTATACCCATCACCATCACCGAGATCGTATTGTGCGCGTCCACGTAATTTTCGGTCACGTATTACATTAATATCGTCGCCGTCGGCAGTTCGAACTTCTCGACGGACGGCTGCCGCTAGACACGGGGGCTTATAGAAAAAATGTATTACAATTGTAATCAAATTATCGGGTAATTTATTCGGAACCACGTGGTTCACACGTTTTCCGGTATAAATTATCGGCACGCGTGCGATTTGTTTCCGAAATAGTATCCTAACAACCCATTTCATCTCGTGTCACGATGCGGTGTGTATAATAATAAAATGTATACATTACGAATGAAATATCCTATGAAATTCGGTCAAACACCGTTCCGACGGCATTCAGTCTCTGCGCGAATAATGTTTTCTAAACGAAAACGATTTTCCGTAACCTTCCTCCGCTGCACGACAGCGCGCAAACTTTGTCCTCGCATCCCCGCCGTCCTCGTCCTCGACCACACCGGCACTTTCGACGCATTAATATTCCTTTTGAACACGACTCTTCACTGAAGCAATATACTCGTCACGGACTTTATCCTTATCCCGGGTCTCCGCAATTCCGTCCCCGTAACAAATTATCGTATAATTTCCATCGGCATCGGTTCGATCCTTCCCCGGTCGAGCGTTAACTTCCCCATCACCCTTACACATATTTATAGCAACTATTATTACCGTGTGTTGTATCATAACTCACTGCCTTGTATTCGCACGCAGATATCCGAGTCGGACGACCATTCCGTCACGTTGACCAACCTGCCACGCGACATGTCGGGCCATTACAAGTGCGAGGTGTCCACGGACGCACCGTTGTTTCACACGCAGATCAAAGAATCGTACATAACGATCATCGGTAAGCTTCGCCGCCCGGACGAACAACAATAATCATTGTATTGTCACCGGTGGTTATTGTAGTATTATACATCCAAGGCACGGTCACGCAGGTCAGCTTTTGGCGACAAGCTCTGCATCGTTATAATAATAATATGTTATACATACGTTCGTCGGTGGTGAATTAAAAGTGTTGATAAACGCTTTTTTTTGCTGTAATCCAAAATGTAAACGATTCCCCCTATCGTATAAACTCTTGCCAAAGTGCATAATATCCATAAACGTTATTTATTAAGATCATTCACAATGAATGTATATACGTACGAATATTATAATATTTTATTAGTCGTACGCGTATACAGGTTTAATCAATATTATGTTTATCACTATAATTATAATTATTATTACAATATGATATCCGGCCAATCCTTATTACTTGTATGGTGGGGAATCCCGGTTAAAGTCGATACGATGAAAAATCTGTTGCGGGCAAACGTGTACGGTTAGGATGAAAACTGAAAAAAGATTTTGGCAGCGAAAGAATACTTGGCCATTCCATGTGCGTGACGTAGTGTCTTCCATCAAACGCGCACCCAAGGGAGAATGGGAGAACTAACGGGCTTAAGCCCCCCCCCAAAAAAAATAGGTATCTACTTAAAACTATGATATAAAAAATTATAAAACAAAATTAGCTGTAAAAATAAAAGTGTAATCTAATGTAATATAATGTAATATTAGTCAGTTAAAGATCATGCAACGATTTCTGTTCATATTTTAAAATAAATACTATTTATATTTGAAAATATCTTAAATTAGCCTCCCCTAGAAAAAAAAAAAAAAATCTTGGGTGCGCCTTGTCCTTCATCTGTACACCCCATCAACCGCGTGGTTTCCCGTTTGTCAGTGTGTTATGAAAACGCATTACGATAAATTATTGGCCTTTTGCAGAAGAACCGCAGACGCCGCCGCTTATGTTCGCCGGGAAGCTCAAGTACAGCAAAGACGAATTGGTCAGCATCAACTGCACGTCGTACTCGGCGTTTCCAGCCACCAACCTCACGTGGTTCATAAACGACAAAAAGGTGAGCTGTGGCAGACCGCCGGAACGGAAAATGCGCGTGTAGGGTCTGCGCGCGTTTCCTATACGTACAAAACCTAGATAATATACAGCTTCGAAGTCGTGTAATACTGTTTTTACCGTTTTTTTGTTTGTCTACATGAAAACATTTTATAAAAAAATAAGTCACGAGTGGCTTAGTGGGTGAGCGGTAAAAACATACATTAATACATAGTGCAGTTCAAAAACTCCTATCGAATTATAACCGAAATTAATGAGAGTAATTGGTAAAATTAATAATAATGACAATAATAATAATAATAATATATTTCATGCAAAAATAGCAATATACATATAAAACTTAATACTAATTAGATTAAATAGATGCAAACTCCCCCATAAGCTTGAAGCTTGTGGTAGGGATGAAAAGTTTGAGTTCGTTTATAAATTGGGTTCTACAAAATACATATATCTACATTCACTAAGTAAGCATACGAAATAAAATGAACAACATAAAAAGGTAGTTCCTTAAGAATAAATTATACTATAAACATCTACAATATGTAAGTCTCTGAAAAGTCTAGTTTTTTTATGAATGATTTAAACATTTTTAAATTTAAAAAGTCATGAATTTTAATTTTATGTAATTCACATATTTGAATAGCAACATATATAACATTTGATTCCAAACAGTTTATAAAAATGTTGCATAGTTATTTTAATGATTATTTTACATCGTGTTTATGTAAGTAAGTTTACTTGGAAATGTTATATCTAAATTTGAATAAACCAAGTAAAGAATTACCTTAATATAATTTATACGTAGGTGTTGCATTAAGTTCGAGAAATGCAAGGCTATAATACGCATATGCTTTAATAATAACAATTTAATTGACCCATTTAAGGTACTCTTTAGAGTCTAAAAAGTACCTTAAAGTCTAAAGTTAAGACTGTAAATATGTGAGTCAAAATTCAAATAAAAATGTAATAACAACTCTACCGTAGGGGAAAAACACGAAATCGATTTCGACTAATCTCCTTGATGAATTCAAATTTATTTTCTAAATTTTTATCATACCGTTAGATTGGTTTCTAAATCGCCAAAATGTGTTAACCGATTTCGTCAGAAGACAAAAATGCGCACAAATCTAATATTTAACAGCGAGCAGTAAATATTATATTTGAATGTAACACACGCAGATATTGAAACGGGATACTGCAGCGATACGGCGTGTACGCTTTTAGTCAGTCCCAGAAGAAATATGAAATCGAACTTTTAACGCTATAAATCCCGAGTAAACATTCACGAATGATTTATTTCAAAATATACATAGGTGTATACTGTATATACATAAAGTATACATTTACCGTTAAAACATGTTGTGGTGAATTTCTCGGGGGATATAGCTACAGACGTGAAAAAAAAAAAAAATCAAAACTTCCCAAAAAATGGGCTGCAGATGAGTCGTTTCGGAACAATATAGGAACAGTAAAAAAAAATACAAGATGCGAAATAACCGTTTCAGCTGAATCGCGTTTTCTTCAATCGCGCGAAGAATTTTCCCGCGTTCTATGACCTCATAAAATAATAATAAAAATACAAAAAGAACACGACAATAATAATATAAATAAATAAAAATGCATCGAAATCTCGGTCGCACGGTGTTCGTATAACCGCGTTATTAAAACGACGCGATTTCCGTGTACAATAATAATATTAAACGGGAACGCGCGCGCTTTTCTCTTATGAATAATGAACGCCGGTCGATTCGCACCGCGCATTAACACACCCAATACGGACGGGGGGGGGGGGGGGTGAAAAATATAAATAATAAATACGAAAAATTCGGGGGCGTGTGCTCACCGCGGTACATCGTTTATCGTTAGATCGTCGCGTTCCCCCCGTTCGGTGTAAATCAGGGATGTCCTACCCGTGGCCCCGGGGACACATGCGGTCCTTACTTCAATCACAAAACCATCGATTAATTATACATGTTTTGAGGAAAAAAATCTATTTTAAGAACATACAACTACAACATATTATAAAAAAAAATAAACTTTGAAATTTGAACCGATTGAACAGTGCATAATATGAATGTGTTATTATTATTGTATAATGATTATGATGGTCTAGTGATATTACAAACAAAACCTTCAATATTTCTCGTCGCCGCCAATGATAATAACTAGGGAACAGATTTATATGTAAATGCATATTTTTACATATTTTTACATATTTTGGTATAATTACATATTTTTACATATTTCACTAATTTGTAAATATTTTTAAACATATTTTATCATTTCATCGTTCATACGTTTTCAAGCCATAAAAACAGCCATTATGAACTGTGACGATCCACATGGAGCAAATATTTAGTAGTTTTTATAGTCGTTATCTTATAATTTTCATATAGATATAATAGATATCTTAATATAGTATACATTTATATACCATTGACAATTGATAGCAGACGGTTTGACAGGCGATAGCAGTAGGTTTTTATAGTTAGTGTTTGGCTGTAATCGTAATCGTACATACCTACACAAATTTCAAAAATGCCAAAAATTAGTAAAACTATTATACAAGAAATTATTTCAAAATCAGATCCAGAAACTTCTATCGCTATTGGAAAAGCTCAAAATATTATGCAAAATGAAACATTGAAAAATAATTTAATTTTCATCTTAGTGAATTTTAGTTTTATTGCACATACAATTACAAAATTAGAAACAAAAAATACGTCCTTAAATGATAGTATGAAAATTGTTGAATCAGCGATTGAAAAATTAAAACTCGTAAGCGGACCAATAGGAGATGTTGTAACAAAGAAAATTCATGCAGTTACAGAAAAAAATCCAGGCTATATTGATTTTAAAACAATCAATGACATAATGAGTGGCAGACACTCTTCTAAAAATTTGGAATTATCGCCTTCTGATATTATGCGCTTCGAATATGCTCCAATTACATCGGTTGATGTGGAACGATCATTTAGCAGTTTTAAAAATATTTTGAGACCTAATAGGCGACATTTAACATTCGATAATTTAAAAGAAATTGTAATAATTCAATGCAACTAATCATTTTGATAATTTAATAATTTTAATAATTTTAATTGTATTTATTATTTTTAATTTAATTAAATTTTTTTCCCACATGTTTGGATGTTTTTAGCACATATTTTATAAATTATACTTCCATATATATGTACATATTTTTGTATTTTTATTACATATAAATCCGTTCCCTAATAATAACCAATTATAATAACAATAACAACGGTATGAGCTTTTATTTTTAAAAAGACCTCTCCTCGGAATAACTCGATAACCGCAGTTCTCGTATAGGTTAACCTATATAAACAATACAGCGTAAACGGTACACGTCACTTCATTAATATAGACGCGAGTTTTTCTTATGAAAAAATCATATAGTTTTGATGAGACTCGCCCGTCGCAGTTGGATCGCGTGGAAGGGTACGATGCGGCGTGTATTCGCGGTAAACACGTGCGTGTATATATTTACCCGAGTCATCGCAATTGAAGGAAGTCATTACACCGAAAAAAGAAAAAGCTTGCGTTCAGCGCTCGGGTAACCGAAAGAGCATTGTAAAACATTTCGGAATAAATTACCCATAACCGTGTATTATAGGAGCGTAAAAGTATATATATATTTTTTCTTTTTTATTGTAAAGCATAAAAGTATTCTCAAAAAAGTAATGGTCATAATAGGAGCTCTGAATACAACACACGACATTTTCGTGTAAAAAAAACGCATTTACATTTTTTACCATCACGCATCACGAGATATTTTTCTTTTACATCTCGCCGGTACACGGTAGCACGTACACCCGCGAGAGCGTATTACTAATTGTTATTCTAATGAACTCGTAATAATCCCCCAGCCGAGCACCGAAAACTAGCATGTTTGTTATAAACTCAATTTGCACCACATAACCTTATACCTCTGCTTTTGATGATTACACGTGTGTGTGTGTGTGTGCGCGCGCGCGTCATGCACGAGAATCGTAACTTTCTGCGTGCGTGAAAACTTTGGAAACTTATTATTTTAATCCGGTAAAAATGTTCCGAGGATTCCACGCGGTCTTCGCAAAACAAAATGTTCCAAAAACAAGTCGTACGCACCTATGAAACATGACAGTGCAGTACTTTATACGGTTTTCCGAACGCGGTTGAAAGATACGATCATTAATAATAACGCATAAAAGTCCCGTTCGCCGTACATCAGTGGTTTTCAAACACCGTGATGCACCCTTTGCAAGATTTTCACCGCACACGAGTCGGCTATCAACAACTTTTGAAGAACTTTTTTTCTTATATTATTGTTATTATTATTATAATTTAATGTTTTCGAAAAGATCGTGGTAGACCCAGTGTGAAAACCACTGGTGTGCACCGCCATAATAATATCACGTTATTTGCAGCACCGTTTAACGATTCGCTGACGAAACGGTACTCGCGAGCAGGCGCGGCTCAAGTAATTTTACACACCTAGGCAAACTTAAGTTTTGCCGCCCCTTATACATGTAAAGAGTGCATCAAATATTTTTTCACATAAACATTACTAAAATATATTTAATTCTGAGTTCATTATACTATTTGTATAAAGTTAACAATTGGTTAAATTGATATATTTATAGACAAGTAAATCCCTACTAATTTAAATAAAACAAAACAATTTTAAAATAGTTGTTTTATAATATAAAAGTTAGTAAAAATATAATATAAATGTTAACATCGTATTAGATTAGAACTTGACTTTTCTTGCTTTTGCGTTAGCGAAATATGATACAACTTCTTCCATGTCCATAATATAGGCTAATTCTTTCTAGATTGAATAATGGCCAATGTTCTTCTGAATTCTGATGAAAGTCGGCAGGCAAATGAAAATAAAATTAACTTATCTGTAAACGTCAGTCAGTATTTGGTACCCATTTTTAGTCAATAATATTCGTCAACAGTGCATTTTGTGAAAGAGTTAAAATTGAAAACAACAAAACACGATATCGGGGCCAGACAAAACTGATTCACAGAACCGATTAAAAACCGTCAAGAGAACACCGCAACTTGCTACGGTCGAGACGGTCGACCAAAAGCGTAAACACACGTTTATATTTGTCCGATCATAGTATCATACTGACCAAATTTTATATTTTTTTATTGATTTTTATTTTTCACTACACACGATTTAATATAAGTAGGTACTAGGAATCTTTTTAAAAATTATCTAGTATACATAAATGTTAAATGCCGCCTCTGAAAAATGCCGCCCTAGGCGTGGGCCTGTACCGCCTACCCCTTGAGCCGGGCCTGCTCGCGAGAAAATCATACACCAGCGTCGACGACGAAATCGACGAACAGCCGACGTCAATGGAATCGGAACAAAGCTGCGGGGTTCTCTGTGCCTAGCGCTCGTTGTCAGATCGATGCTGCCAAGTCGCACGTGACGATTGATAAATTGCAGGATTTGCGATTTGATAACGAACCCTATAGGACGCTATTATAAACTATTGGGTGTTAGGGCGATACATATCAAACGAAAGCTAATCAATTGTATTCAAAAACAATATTGAAATAGACACCGGGTGCTGTGCAGAATACGACCGATGAAGTGATTTTTTTACAACAACGATGTGAAATTATTATGCAGCTTATCGCGAAACGCTGAATTCCATTTGTTCTTATCGACGACTCGTATCAAAAACGTTCACTTCATTAAATAATTATTGTTCGTTTCGTTTTTAATGCGATACGCACTTTATTATCGAATAAATAACGATCCGAAATCGCGTGACAGTCGTTCGATGAAAATCACCGCACTCGCGCTATTATTTGCAGTTTGATGAGAAATGAACCGTCACCGGAATATTACAAAATCAAAGAAAAAAATAAATTTAAATCATAACACCACGCGTGTAAATAAAAAGAAAAACCGAAATAATCGAGATCTAATGAAACTGTTACGTCGGGATTTCGCATCTACGACATCAATATTATACGACCGTGTGGGGTAAGCAAACAATACGGGTTAGATCTAACGGATTGCCGATACGGCGAAACGCTTTGAGATTCGAACGCAGTAAGAGTTCCGGAGATCTGATTTACCTCCACCAGCCAAACGGTAGATAAAAGCTAGGGGAAAATAAAAAAAAAAATACCTAAAAATAAAAATTTCTCCGCTTTTAGTGAACGGCTAGTAAGTCTGATTCAGCTTATTTTACATCCACAGTCGTATCCGCCGTGTCTTACCTGCCGTATTATTATGTCTTTGATCTCGAGAAATACATTTGACGTTTTTTAAATGATGTCTTATATTGTACAACCGTACAATAATTTCGTTCGTAGTAGACTTCATATAGTAGACTTCACGTGACGAAGCGAAAACTCGTTATCTATTTGATTTCAGAACGACGTAGGAGTTTTGTGTGTGGTAACTGATAACAGTTCTAATTTAACTTTGAGTTCTCCAATCATTTGATTTGAAATTATTTTTAAGTTTATTGAACTTACTAGACCACTGTAGGCCTTATATAATATTATGCCAAAAACCGTAATGGCATAAGCTGTATAAAGATTTAAGAGAACGAATAACTTTGCTACAATGTTCATACCTGTTAAATAAAATTGATGCAATGAAGAAAATGTTCCAAAAATTATTATGGTTTAACGGTTTCTTTTTTCAGTTGTTGGTAAAATATGGTATATCGTTAATAATACTGTATTTAAATTCCTCCTCTTGCATGATTATTTTTGAATTATGGCTAATGGATTACTTTTCATCATTATTATTATATTATATTCAACAGCGGTTCCCAATCTATTTTCAATCTAGTCTCCCTAAAAAACAAATTACAGTGGTCGCCGCTTAACTTTGGTACGGGACATAACTGATAACATAATCCGATTGATAACACTAAGCGAAGTAAAAATAATAAAGCATACGTTAAATGAAAAAAAAAAACCGTTTTCTTTTTTCGCTCATTTTTACGCACACGCAACACCGACGCACACAAACGAGCCACAGGTCGACGGGCAATGACGGTACTGTCTTAACGGTGTACGAACGAAAGTTGGATGTGTATAGACATTTTTATATCTTTATTATGAACCATTCGATGAAAACTTTGAGCGTATGTTAAAATATATACTCGTACGTACCACGATTATCTTTTGACCTCAAACTGATATCATTATGCGGCGTATTGGTTACAATAACCAACATAATTTATACGTATAAGTATACATCCGGCCCGCGCTTATACTTTTCGATAACAATAAACAATCGATAACATTAACCGTGATAAGCGGCGACCACTGTATATTGACTCCTACGAATAAACAAAATTAAGTAAGACACAGGTTACAATATTTATTTGAATCTTTACTATATAAATATTCAAATATTTTTTCCAAAAACTAAACGTACACACTTTTTACTCACGTCATCTCTGTTAAGGGTTCATGACCGCTAAGGGTAGCACGCCTCTCAGCTTGGGAACTGCTGATATACAACATTATTATTGGTACTAATTAGTTGAAACCGATTCAGTTATCCATGTTTCGGTGTCTGTAAGCCCTGTGTAGTAATACACGTAATGTATAATTCTGATTACACTTAGGATTCAATATAAAATGATTTTTAAACAGCTCGACGTAAAAATAATTGTTGTCTTTTGTTTGTCATAACGAAGTGGTTTGAGTGAAATAAATTGAGGGTTAATTATTTTTTGTAGGCACATGTTGGACATACTCAGTGATGAACCTAATATACATAATATATATAATTATGATCTATGCAGTTGTAAATTATGTAATTACGAGTCGTAACTAATACTCGAATAAACCGTATTTAAAAATTACAATTACAATAATTTTTTTTTCAATGCCTTAAGAAAAAAAAACTATCTAACCAATGGTACACTCGTATGTATATGTAAACGCATTGAGTTCTAGTATCTTTCTTCACTAAGATATCTATGATTAATATCTCCCAGGCATTGGTTTTTCCAATTTTATTTTATCGTCGTGTCATTGCGTCATCGCTTCCTAAGTCATTATTTTGCACTGCACGTGTAAAGTTTTCCAAATTCTTACTAACCAACTAAACTTCAATGGACTTCATCAACCCGTGGACTGCAACGGCTGCTGATGTATTATTGGTGTTTTCGTTTGATTCGAGTCGTACGCAGATGGTTAGGTTGATGAACAGTAATAATTATATGACGTACTGGGGGCATACGATAGAGCGACTCGAGGATAAACGATTTAGGTCGTACTCGTATATTCAGTTAAGCCGGTTAAGGAGAAGCGGATTCGCGGATTTCTACTGCTTTAGAACCCAATAATACAAAACATATGCTAATACATGTATTCTTGAGTTTTTGATTCCTTTTACATTTTGGTAATAATAAATATGGGTTATTGTTACCAATTTTTGGCCCTTTGTTTACCTTATAAACGGTTCACTGTTTATAATAACATCGGACGGCGTGGATTATTTTTTATACGACGCATAAGGGCCATGCAAAAATCGATAAAAAAAACACAGCAGTGATAATAATAATATTAATATTAAAAATAATAAAAATAACAATAACAATAATAGTTATGTAATTTATTGACACGGCGTTTTCCCCGTTGCAGGTGAACAATCTAACGAAGTACACCAAGACGGCGGCATGGGCCGTGAACGAGACGGACGGGCTTCAAACCAGCAGATCGCGGTTGGAGATGACTGCCCGCCCCGCGCTCTTCCCGGGCGGCCGCATGAGGGTCCGCTGCGAGTCCAATCAGTTTCAGCTGTACAAAAAGTACTCGGTCATCGAGCTGACGGACGACTCGCCCCGGCTGGCCCAGATGATCAGCCCCACCACCGTGCTGAGAGCGGGTGAGCGAGTTGTTTTTATGATCATAAATTATCACTACTGGTCCGTCCGACTTGGGGACGTCGCGGTGTTACGCAGTGCTCGAATAAGCAAAGGAAACGGTACAGCTGTTTTTTTTTTTAAAAAAAAGAACCATCTCGTCGGTATTTTTCTTCGGTACCTTAGTGACGTGTAACTTCTCCCCATACCACCCGCCCCAATAATCGATCCGCGAAGGCTTTAAGCATAGATTTCTATCCCGTTGATTTTTTTCAGTACGGAAACAATGTGATTTCTAATAATTTACCAACCAGGGCAAAAAAAAAAAAGAAAAATAAATCAACACAAATCCACTTACGGATTTGCGCGTTGAAACAATTGGGTCGGTTATTATATTGATAGTTTTGACGCGATACCGAGTAAGAGAGAATTCAAAGTTTTAAGGTGAAAAGAGCAAACAATTAAAAACTATTTATTTACCACCGTGCTGGCGGTAAAGTACTTTTAACAATATAATAATTTAGCCTCAGGAAAACGCATTACGTACTTGACATTTTTGTTGTTTTGACAACATTATTACTTATCAGCCGTCAAAAATATTTTCTTTTGTACATAAATAATAAATTACATTTCGAAAATAATAAGATTCAAAGTGATATTTTATATACCCCACGTTCAACGCGAACAAAATAGAAGAAAAGGTCACCGTAATAATTTAACTATTGTTTGGTTATTTTTTTTTGCAAACAAATCAAGATTAGAATATCTCCTATGAACGCAGACTTATACGCTTCTGAGGAAATACATAAGCAATCTTCTATAGGATATCACCGATTCATTTTATTTTTATTAATACATATTACCGTCGTACTTAGAAATATCTGAAAAATGATCTAGTAACTGTCATAATACCCAAACTCGAGCACTGAAGAGTATACACTTGCTTAGTAGGGTTGGTCAACGTTTAAACAACGATCATTTCTTGTTGAAAGAATCATGGTGACGTTTTTAACGGACTTTAATTGTAATCGGATGACGACCATGTTAGCGATGTTCACTGTCGTGCGATCAAAAGTACACGCGGTGCTTCGACTGAAACGCTCATTGTGTCAAGTGATATTCACGCTTTTCGAAGATGTCGTTGTATCCGCCGTATTCGATTGTTGTGTTTTCCTCTAAATGTCGGTTTTAATGAACAAAAAAAAAAAAATCAAAATTAAATTATCCGAACACACGTAAACACGTGTATACTTTTATATGATCTTAGAGATAAATATTATTAATTAGTTAATGTACTTAATTAATTTACGAACACTATAAACGCGCGTGTTATTGTTCATATGAAATTATCATGCGTGAAAAAAAAAAAAAATTGTAAACATTCGGTACAATACAAATATACGATGACGTGTGGATATTAGTGTTTCTTAAAAAAACAAAGTGCATATCATGACCGACAAGTCCGCGAGTGCCTTCGAAAGCATTATTTGCGTATCGTCCCGTGGTCTTCCATCCCTGACGCATACAAGCAGTACCCGTCTGAATGATTATAATATAGTGTATCGAGTGCATTGTTCGTCGCCAGACCGTAACGGCAAATGTATAAATATTATGCGTTCAGTCCCGCCAAACGTACAACAATCGCATGCCTATGATCGCATAACTCATAATATTGTTATTATGTTGTTGGATCCGAGTTGTTATAGTATCTGTTTCGTATCAAGCTTCCGAGGACGGGTGTGATTCATAATGTAATATAGGTACGATCAGAATTTTATTTTGGTGCATTAGAATAAGGGTGGTAAAATAATTGCCATTATCAGAACCTTTTCCAACGATAAGATTACAATTTTCACACTGAGAAAAAAAAGAATTTTTTATTTAATTTCGTTGACATTTAAAAGATTTTGGATGAATACGACTTTTGAGCGGTTACGCGAAAATGTTTCTGAGGTCTAGACCCTAAGGGGGGGGGGGGAGATAAGGATTCCCTCCTCTGAATACATGCCTAAGTACGACGATCCATCGAAAACCGAAACGATCCATTCACTGAATCACGTTTATGATGTTGGGATCACTCTTCGGAGAACCCTGAGAGTTGGTTGCGTAATGGTGGCCAAGTCGGATCACAAGAGACACACGCACCGCACATGGAGGAAGAACCTTGATATTATTTCACTTTAAGTTAATTACGCATAGTGGTCCCTCCTCATTATTTTCCGCAGTCACGTTCTAAAATTATGTTTTTACGGTGAATCGCGCGGATGACGCGACGGTTAAAATGCATTTCAAACGATAAAACGGAATTTCATTTTCATTCGCGTCGTATATTATAACTTTTATAACATTACAATCGTGTTCTAATCGGTTTTCACGTCATATATTCGTGAATTCAGTTCGTGCTGCGCGGAGATTCTCGTACAGTTTTTCAAAAAATTCGATCCTGACGAAAAAGCTTATTGTGCTGATAAACTAAATGTGATTGTTTATTATGATATAGGTATACGAAATATGCGATTTGGTGGGGCTGACTGCCGCGTGTACTTACCGGTGACTTGCAGCCAATAAACATTGGGAGCAGTGGGGTGTATTCAATTTTTTTTTAAATCAAACACGATGTGCCATATAGACGCTGACATTAGGAAATAGTTTCAATCGTCGATTTCCGAGACGATTGAATGTGAAATGCATTTTCTGTTAGGATGATATATTAACTCGATACAGTGCAGAGCGCCGTGTATGTATATATACTGGTCGACAGAAAGACGAAAAACGTAAATAAATATACAGTGATATAGTGCTCAGTGTGTCTGTGTACATCATATACTCAGTGGCTGATTTATGGGACTGCATATGGGACGCATAAGGCGTCACATATTTACCAAAAATTTTTAAATAGTAAAAATAGTTTTTATTCCAACATATTTATTTAAAAATTGTTTACATTATTTCTTTTATTGTTTCGATAAGAGTTTATGTTGTCATGATAGCGTCATTATGTAAAAATTAAAAACACAGCTAAAAAATTTAAGAATTTGGAATTATAAAAGTTTTGACGAAAGTCTTCCATATTATTCGGTGATTATTAGACACCGAATAAAATGAAATGTGCATAATCAAATGATTTCGATAATTGAAATGTAAGTAATCGAGAGATCTATCAAACAAATCGCTCGAAATCAAATTTTTCAACGTTTTTCCAATCTATCTACGATAAGCATCGAAAGAGACCTAATAAATAGCATGCAAACTAATAAAAACAGACACAATCATTTGTAACAATAGTTTGCATTGATAAATAAGAAAATGAATGTACTGTGCAAAAAGTGTGTGAAATAAAAAAAAAAAAAATGTTTCATATTGGTTTGTATTGAAATGCTTTTGAAATAATTTGTCTGGCATATTGAGAGTTTGGGGACAAAACCAGTGAAAGAGTTTCAGATAAATCCGGTGAAAACTTCAACGGTTCATTTCAGGAAATAGGAATTTCAGCCCATGTTATAATATGTAAATTATGTTCGTTGATAACACTAGCACAATGCTCGTTAGTACAATTTTGTGACGTTTCCAGGTGGACCTCAAGCAAGTGCAGCCGATCAGTTGGTTGCCAGAGGCGTGTTGATGGTATTGGTCGTCTCCGTAGCCAATCGGATAGCGCCGTTCTTGTCTAGATAGCTTTAAGATTCTCACACGCAATCACACAGACACACACACACACACACACACACACACACACACACACACACACACACACACACACACACACACACACACACACACACACACACACACACACACACACACACACATACACACACACACACACACACATACACACAGCCGAACCATTGTTATTATGTCGTCATAATATCCGATATAAGTACTTTACGTGAATAATGAACGTAACATGTACCCAAGTATAAATAATAATAAAATATAATACAGTATAAGTTTATGAATTATATTGAATATATTATTATATGTTATATTGTGTATGATTATTATTATTATTATTATTATTATTGTGACTATTAATGTTTGTGTGCCGGGAGAAAACGAGCTTGTGTTTTTGGTTTCAACTCAACTTAACTAAAAAAAAAAACCATTTAAAAAATCATGTGAGCCAAACGACCGCGGCGATCTCGTTTTCCACCGTAATTAAAAAAAAAAAAAATCAATATAATTCGTCGATTTAGGTATTATGATAATATTGATAATATTGTTTCTCCACGCTACCCGTACCGACATGAATACACGTGTTAATATTGTTCATGTTGAATTACAATAATATATATACCTTATATACAATAGATTGTATTTGATTTGTTTTGCTGAAAAACTATCATTGTGTAACTATATATATATATATATAAATATTATTATGAAGTTTGTGTTTTGTTTAAGTTGTTTACTTTTTTTGCTGAAATAAAAATCGAGTCATTGATGTTTTTAACTGTGAACATTACTTGTCTTATTTCTACGTCCGCGCACGCGGGTCCATCGTGACGATACCGTCGAGTCCGCGAGATTTGTGCAAAGGTAGTAAACCATAAAATGTTAAAATGATCGACTGGCGCAATAATGTTGACCGCATAAGGATTGACGACGAACAATCGATCAACTCGGCCGAAACATTATTTTTATTTCTCGCATCACGAACAACAAGAGTACTAAATGGTTTGCACAGGAATTTAAAAACTTCCGAGTGAAATAATGTCGTTCTATAACCGCGGGGTATACATACTATGGTGTACATACTTCTCGGGACATGGATCGTTTTCGACGATTTACATTCAATCATTGTGTAGTATTCTTTCACGTGATCAAGTAAATAGATCGGATAGCGAATATTGTGTCAGTTTCAATAATCCTACTTGAAAAAAGAGTTGTTTTTTTTTTTTTTCAATAACAATAAACCTGCAGTTCAATCGATCCATTAGCCCGTTTCAGTTATTTCATCGTTTGAATTATTGCGGTTAAGATCCGTACGAGATGCGTACAGTAGGTATATACACTAATTGGGGTCAGGGAAACTCTCGAAAAGTAAGGTACGTTAGACGGGTTGAAAACGTTTATCTTACCATACGAGGGTGAATCTATTTATGTCGACGATGTGCATCGTGTACTCATTACAACGCACACGCGACACACACGTCCAAAGTGCTTTTCACCGATCTTCGGCGACGAAGATTTTTGACGCGTTTACACCCGTCTATTTGTTTCTCGCGATTACCGTAGGGATGTTTTATTTATATTTCATCACCGACAAACAAGCGTCGTAAGATTTTCATCAGCCGGCCACGTGGTCGTTAAATATTAAACGTCCGCTCGTTTGCGGTTTTATCCGCGTCCGACCAAATATTATATAGTAGATGTACTACGCACATCTATAATAAATTCTACTCTCGCGGCGGCCAAATCAAACGAGACCATTTGTTTACACGGATAACTATAATTTTGTCTTATCGCACTGGGGGCTCTTGTTGAAACGTAAAATGTCGTCCAAAACGTCACCGGTCGCCGCGGTCCACATCGTACTCAGGGAAGCGGTTCGTTTTAATCGTTTTTGTTGTGTGTAAGCACGTTATGCATTATCCACGTACCATCGTTACCCGTGTGGTACAATTAGCGGTGACACTCTTTGTCGTTTACAGTGTTATCGTATTGTTACACCGAAAACATGAACCCGCTAAAATATACTCGCGTGAGGTTCACAAGACCTATTCGCTGTTAAATTTTCGATTTCACCGAAAGGTTTTTTTTAAAAATTGAAGAAAAAAAAGAAGATAAGTCATCCGTTATTATTTTTATCATTATTGCAATAGAATCGGCACACCGCTCGTTTCGATCGTATCCCGTTTTCCTGATTGTAAATTTAGTTATTCGTAAATTGAACGCACTGTGTGAATGTATGTGGAACGATAATAAATGTACACCGCTCCCTCCCCGCGTTCGGATAGACGGGGGAGGCGGGTGACTTGATGCGGCGATATATTTCGTAGGGGAAGGTTTCGCGTAAATCTGCCCGGTGTATCGTATGGTCTACGAGGAAAAACACCCGAAAGTTGAATAACACGTTTATTCGTTTGTAGCGTCTCCGAAGTAAGTCACGTCAATACCGCAGTAGTCGGAAAATAATGTACGATCCGCACGGTCCGGACAAGCGAAATAAAATGCTTAATATATAACAAGATACGAGGATCACTCCATAATAATAATTAATACAAAAAAATGTATACGCCGCGATCTTCTTTAATTTTTTTTTTCCGACGAGATAAATAATATCGTAAATACGACCGTGTACAGAGTCGAATCCGTACCGACAACATCACGGACCACGGTGCCACGGTTTGATTTCTTATTCATAAAACACGCTTAGTGCAATGCGGTAATGTTATTATAATACATAATATTATGGTGTTATCGAAACGGAAATTAGAAGTCCCACGCGAACCCTCGGTGCTCTGATCCGTATTCTCGAAGATGGAAATTCGCTGCAGTTAAGGCATCCTTCGTTTCGGCTTCGCTGCGCGCTGGGTCGTTTTGTACACAATTATAAACATTGTTTACCACCTCGAGTTCGCGCGAACGTCAATATGTACATATACTATACTATATACCACAGATAACCGTAATGTTTGGAGTATTGTATTAACGTTATCACGATACGTGTATCGATCAATTATAACACACACACGCAACACACACGACTTACCCGTTTAGCAATTTAATGTTTGAAGAAAATTATCATCACCTCACGTCTCGACGCCCCTTGTACACTCAAACCATATCGAGTACGAGGTGATAGTTGATATCTGTTACGTTTGCAGCTGCCGAACGAGTGTAGTAGTGCTTTCTGCCTACCGGAATATCGACGACGTGTACCAGAATGTCATACGATAATTGCTAAAGGTTGTAAACTTGTAAGAGTATTTAGTTTTATTTATGAAGTCGGGCGTTAGACGTTTAAGCT
This sequence comes from Periphyllus acericola, assembly GCA_949715065.1. Taxonomy (NCBI): domain Eukaryota; kingdom Metazoa; phylum Arthropoda; class Insecta; order Hemiptera; family Aphididae; genus Periphyllus; species Periphyllus acericola. The sequence continues at coordinate 31,658,490 of OX454267.1, read as the reverse complement.
ACACTTTTTGCCGCTTATTTTGTTTTAAGAACGTAGGGTGTTTTGATTTTAGGTACGATCCATTGTAAGTCCGAACGCTTAAGGGTTGCTTCCGCCACACGCCCGTTACTAAAACACTTGAGAGACCACAACTCCAGTTGAACTTGTCGTTTTCGTCGGTCTCGTTATAGATCACTGATCCTAACCTTAATCACTAACCTCGCTAACGGTTCACGGAAGCTGTGTAGATATGTAGACCTACATAGACCTGCATTATATCAAATAACATGTCAAGTACTTGAAATTAAAATACATATTGTTTGAATAATCGTAATATTTATAATATTTTGAACGCATGGTCATTCAAATTCAATTCCATAATCGCTTATAAGATATTGTAAGTTACCGCGCGATAACGGACGACTGCAACGAGTTACGGATATTAAAATACTGGATGTGCTCTTCTGTGCAGGTCGATATACCACCGTGGTATAACCAGGTATAGAGAAACGAACTATGCCCACCTAGAATTGTCAGGTAGATAATGTGGCATACAGACAATATGAGATTTTAAATTCTATATAATATGCTGATAGGGTTCGAAAACAAACTATATTATGATGTATAATATTTCAAGGAAATTATAATACGTGCATTTGGTGAAATTCGACGGGTTGTGATTCTTTTACAAAGAAGTTTAGCCCTAGTCTTTGGAGGATGAGAATTACTGTTTTCACAATATTTAGAACGATATTCGTATTGGCCGAGCTAATCACTAAATTCAACACCGTTCTCCAAATAATTGCTAAACTTATGTAACCAACACATTTGACGGATCGCGTTCAACCAGCGATTACTGAGATAACACACGCGGTTCGAAGGACAATTATCAAGACATATGTTTACTCCGAAAAAATATTTTTTTACACCTTCGACGCTCATGAATATTACTACGGTAGCGAGTTTAATGTGAAAATATTAAAAGTAGGTGTTCGCCTGTAACTTTAGAAAACCAAAACAACATGTTATTATAAAATACGCACGTTAATTTGTTTAAAACTTTTAACAACCGGAGACTCCGAGCACGATATGAATAGTAGCCAATCACGTTCGGGACCGAAGTGAAGAAAAATAAGTGTTTAAGTCCATCGGAAAAGTCGACGATGGATCGTGTTATAAACGCTCGCGCACGCACTTAATAATAAATAGGGCGTAGGTACTGGGGCCAGAAACCGTGTTATATTGTCATAAAATATATAGCGAAAATAAAAAATCCTGTAAGTTCCATCTTTGTTCGTTCGCGCCCCGTTACGCGCGTCGTGCCTGTGTAAACATTGTTATCGTGTCCACGATATTGTTTTCAGTCGACAGCGAGCAGCGAAGAAAAACAAAAATAAAATAAAATTATTATAGCTGTCACGCGCGTGTGCGTGTGTGCGTACGAAACAGCACAGCGGTAGTAGAAGTGCGGTAGCGGTGGTAATCTGCCGTGAGCTTGTGCGCCAACAAAGCGTATGCGTACACGGTGAACAATAATACAGTAGTCACTCGGTAATTCGAAAAACTCCATAAATCGAACTTAACGCTTAGTCCCCTGAGAAAACCTCTATAATTAGAAGAAAATACATGTATTCAGGTATTCCGGGTCCCCTCGATAATTTTGTCAGCGGTACACACTCGATAATTCGAATTTTTTTGCCAGAACCTCTATAATTCGAATTCCCTTAAACGCGGTTGTACGTATGTTCGTATGTATAAAGATTATGTACAATCCGACGTATTCGCGATGAAACTAAAAACGACGGTGAATAAATAGTATCGTAGTTGATAAATATTATCGTACCGTACCTACCTAATCTGAACTTTAATCGTATAATTTTACCAAAATAAACCTCTGAAATGGGTAACCAGTTGTTGAAATCGAATAAAACGTAGTCAGTCGGGATATGGGTCCCGTAAGATATTAGTGTTTATCGATCGTCGACAAAAAAATATTGATCGCGGTAGTTGAAGCAGGTGAAAAAAAATATGTTGCTCTACGTTTTTGTATCCCAGCTTCTACGCTTTCAGCTATACTCAAACAAAAGGACCATCTTACAACAATAACACCTTACTCATCATGGCCAACAATGTAACACAACAAAAAATAACAGATTTCTTTAAAATGTAAAATATAATGATATAATAAATAAATGTCAATTGATAAATGAAATACATACATATAATTTTTCACCTCTCTTTAATTCGAATTAATTATTTTTCCCTCGATTATTCGAACACTCGGTACATCGAAAACCTCTATAAATCGAATTTTTAGCTCGGTCCCCTGAATTTCGAATTATCGAGTGACTACTGTAGTTGTACACTGTACACGGAGAAACGCGCCGAAAGAAGTCCCCTCGCGGGTGCAGAACGAAGATGGTCGTTATGCTTACGTCGACATGTTTGAATGAAACGTAACATTCGAACCGTACGCGATGTAGCTCGAGAGTCGGACGTCATTGGTTTCCGAACGAGTTACAGACTGCCCGCGCAGCACAGCCGTAGGACGTGCCGCGAGAATTTTGCGACAATTCGAAGATAAATAGCGTGTTCCATACAGGGTTTTTTACCTCTCTGAACAATTTTATCTGATTCAACTACGCATAATGAACCCCTGGTTTCTTCGTTTCTGAGCGAAACGAGGAATGCATAGGTTTTATCATGATATATGTGTTTTTTTTCGTGTCTGTGTGCACTATCAAAAGAGTTGCTCCAACGAGGCACATCCTGATACTCTTCTAAAACGAAATTTTATCGAGTTTTCCGAATTATTAAGGGAAACCGAGAAAAAATCTCCGACCTAAATTCAGAATCAAACTTTGAACCATCTGGTATTATGGTCACGCACTATCCACTTTTTTTCATAAGATCTCCTCTTTATTCGGTTGTTATTTTATAATTATTAATTGTAGCGACTCGAAACAAAATTATACAGGATGAAGCAGTGGGTTGTGACGAACTAAATTTGAGTTTGTTAGCCAAACATTAAGGACAATGTAATGAAATCAAATCAATGATATAATTATATTTAATTGTTATTAATAACATAATTTAATTTTTAAAATTACATTAATTCAGTGGTCAAACTCAATGGGTAGACGTTTGGCTATTGGTTAGGATAAATCTACATGAGTAACCGGTATGGTCGACCGGTTTGTTACTAGATTAAATTTCACATTCCAACAATATGGTGCTACAAGCCATACCACGCGTATTTCAATGGCCGTTCTTAGTTGAATGTTATTCCGAATCGTGTGATTTCGCACAATCGTGATACCGCCTAGTCACCACATTCTCCAGATGTAACGCCACCTCATTTATTTTTGTGGGTTTTTTTTAAATCAAAGGTATTCAACAATGAGCCGCAAAAATTATTAGAGTTAAGCGAAAACATGAGATAGAAAATTACAGCGATGTGAATATGGTACAGCTAGAGAGTTATTGGCAGTTTGCGAAAACGGATAGCTCACGCCATTCTTATTAATGATAGTTAAGTGTAATATTGGTACTAAAGAAAATATAATTTGTTTCATTACTTTGTCTCAAATGCGTTGCATTTTAACCTAACCTAAATTAAAATTCGTCAGAACCCAAGGCCGGATCTTGTATAATTGATAAATCGATATTATATATAGTAGGTACTTACATAAGCATTTAATTCATAATTTTCGGAATATTTTTTTGCAAAAGTTAGAACATATCAAAAATTCAACCTACATTATTAAGAAATTTGGTTCTACAACTATATATTTTAGATATCGAAAAGCTGATACACGAGACCTCTTTCACTCAAAATCATTTTTTTCGAGAGCAATACATTGGTTTGAAATTCAAAAGATCCGTCCCCATATCTCACTCGACTGTGGACTCTCACCAGGCCTAAGATTTTCGTCTGTTTCAACCCTAAAATAGTTCTATAGTACAATAATTAGTGTTCTGTTGTTTGTTGAATCGATCGCTCCATAAATCACCGCACCTGATTCTGCCATTTCTTGTGTACATTTAACTGAAAAAATTTAATAAAAAATATAAAACTACAAAGTTTATGAAAACTTTAATTTTATCGAAAAAATAAACTCTTTACGAAATGGCTATCTTCGAATTTTACAAGAATCATAAAACCGATTTCAATTTTTTAATTTTTGGTCTTTACCTAAGTGAGAAAATAAAAATATTTGATCATCACTACAGTTAACACAGGAGATATTGCGAATAGTCAATCGTCCCGGACAGAAGGTTGGATGTGTTTTCGTTATTTTTACACAGAGTATTGTGTACTTACAACACTGACAATCTGTACCTCCGTTTTATCTTCGACCGACGATTATGAACCGCATATCACCCGCGGACAGTGTGTCGGGATATTATTAGGGTCGGTTTTATTTTTTTCATTCTTTAAATCGGTACACTTTTTTTTTGTACGTTTATCGATAATGCACGTCACTTTGAATAAAGAGTCGATGAATGAAAAACCGTCCCAATGACAATGGAACCGATTAGAATTATCGCACGCAATATTTTACCGCAGCCCTATCCTCGGGGAGAAACGTTATTTTACACAAAAAAAAAAAAAGTAAAAGAGAGAATATTTTTGACCGGAATAGTGTATAATTTGTCTTCTTTCCGAATCGTTAAGTTCGTACATTTGGTACAAAATATCCATCGTGCTTTAATGACAAATTTACTTGCTCGGAAAAGAAAAATTAATAAAATAAACAAAAAAAAACATTTAAAACTTTTGCGTGCGAAAAAACTAATAAGCTTTCATCTTCGTTTCACGTCTTCTCTTTAAACTTCTGCACGTTATCACTAGTATATTAATAATTTGATTTTATGGTACACACGTGGACGTGCATTATACTATTTTAAATCCATCGAGTGAGTGGAGTATAATATATTTCTATAATGTGTTATAACAGCAAATATATACAAAAAAAAAAAATGAATATTGTGATACGTCTTGTTTCTCAGAACACATTTAATATATTTTATAAATTTGATTTGATAGCCTCCTAGGTTTTCAATCAATTCTGGATAGAGAAAAAAAAACTCAATTACATTTAATTGATTAATATTTATAAAATGTTTGTAACTATCGGACCGATAAAACGAAATAAACGAAATGTAGGTAAATTGACGACTCCGAAAATGTTATTTTTTTCAATTACAACTACAACCGATACCGGAATTTACCGTTTCGACAGTGAAGTCGACGTAAAATATTGAACTGTGTTTTTCTTTTGCTTTTTATTTTTTTCAGAATCTATGCAAAATTGTTTGAGCACTTCATTTTTGAAGGCCAAGTACCTACAATCTGTGCCTGAATTCCAATCGTTTATAGAGCTATGATGTTATAAGACCTGCAGGGTATTTAGGTGACGTGAACATATCACCATTTTTTTTGAAAAGTTAAGTTTAATACAGTTACTACATCACAGTATCACTTTTAGTGCATCGTACGTATTAATCGACTAATATTTACCGCCTCTAATCACGGTAGTTTATTTTATTCTTGATAAATCAACAGTGTGCTTATGAAATAGATGATCTTAGAACGGACAGTATACGAATACGGTGGTCCTACGAGTAGATAGTTCAACGTTTTATCAATTACTTGTTATACGTAACGTATAATATACCTCGTAGTGAAATATGCGAATGGACTGAAATGCATTAAGGGTATGATATCGACGACTACGGCAGTTGTTATAATGTTACATTATTTACTATCGGCTGAACGAGAAGTATGCAGAATCTATGTCCAGAATCGTCAGCGCAGGCTTTCTTTTCCATGGGAAATAACGAACATACCCAGCGGACATCCCTTGACTGCAAACGTAATTAGATTAGATTTTTATGTTTTTGAATCGCATTCTTTAATTTTCGTAAGAACACGTTATAACGATTTTTTATGTTTTTTGCATTTTTTTAACACTTGCGAAAATTGCGCTGAAAATAAAATAACGACCTTCCAACACTATAATATACGAGGGAAAACATGCAATTCACACTAGAGGAAATTTAACGGCTGGTTAGTTCAATTTTATCACAATTGAATATAATCGATCTTATGAGCGTGTAACTAGTAGGTGTTATATTCGGTGTAATTATATAGTGACTAAAATGATCATTTCAATTACAATCAACATTGCGTGAGCGAGACAAGGGGTTCTTTGAAATTACGTTATGATATTGGCACGATTGTTGCATTGATTATAGTTCCATTTGCATAAATCAAATAAAGACATACTAGCATCTCTAACGCGCACACCGGAGGGGATGAGAATAGTTTGAATTTTTCACAAAACCAGTTTTATAGTATTTCCTACATACAAGTGCTCCTAGAGTTTGGTCGAAATTGTTCGGCGTATTACCTTAACCATAGTGATTGCGCTGTACTTATTCCCCGTTTAAAACTCAAACTATATAATATATTGCAGCGCGTAACGAGCCCGATTGGAACGATGAAATATAATATGTGTACTAGTAGCATCACCGATGTAATAGACTAGAACAGGGGTGGCCAACTTTAATAGGCTTGTGATCGACCTTTGAGTTTTTCTAGGTCGTCGCGATCGACCAAAAAAAAAAAAGGTTGTATATAAATAAATAAACCAAAAATTTTGGTTTACAATTATTATATTGTTATATTATTATTGGTACAACAATTATTTTGTTTTCTGAAAAAAATTCATTAAAATGCGAAAGGGAGTTGCGATCGACTTAAATTCATCTCGCGATCGACCTGTTGGCCACCCCTGGACTAGAAGACTAATTTGTCAACATAAGATCGTGAGTAGGGATAAAAGGATGATGATTATGTTACGCGATATTACGGCAAGCTCACTGCACGAGATGATCGGAAAACGACATGGATCTCGGAGGTAAGAAACTATAATCTAAATCTAAGGCGCGATCAATTCCGCTACCACACGGTGATGTTTCGTAATTAAATCGCTCGTTATGTTAGTGAAAACCTGCAGTTTGTGCATCATCAAAGGACGTATCATCATCTTGCATTCCTATTGCACTAAACGATTCGTCCCGTATGCAGTGTCAAACGGTTGGCGCCGTGTGACCGCAGCGTGCGACATTTTTCGGCGCTCTTGGGAGACGACGAATATCGGATAATGAGTTTTCTCCCTCTCCCTCTCTCTCGATCTGAGCGTGCGTTTCTTTCTGTATACATATAGTGGTCACGGTAAATCACGTGCGATAGCTACCAAATTCACTTTGGAAGAGAGAACCAGAGAGACGGTGGTAATAAATTCCACTATATACACACACACACACACATACACGCGCGCACACGCACACACACACGCACAGAATCACTATAAGCTGTTTATATATATACTTATTTACGCGTGTAACAAGATTTGGGACAAAAGTTGTTTTTGAAACGTAAATCTCTCGTACACACGCCGCATTCGTTTCGGGCCCTTGGCGAACGAGTGAGCTACTACACCACACGCACTTTTACGTTTCGTGAAAGCATTTCCATTCGCAAGTGCGTTCATTATTATTTACTGCGCCTAACGTTACTTCATAAGTACACACCTGCAAACACGCGCGTGTATGTGTGCCACTGATGTATCGACCGCGAGATCGTTTGACGAGTCGTGTCCACTACTCGCAAGTCCAGAATAAAAGGATGGTGAGATGGGGGGGGGCGCGCGTGCCCATTGTGTTTGTGGTCTAAAATAATGTCAAGCGTTCATTCGTCTCAAGTACAAGACATATGAAACATCACAAAATTAAGGACGATAAAAATTTAAACACCCCGTTAAATGTCCGCAGGTATGGTATGCGTATTAATCAAATATTCGTATATGACCTCGGGAAATAAAAGTAAGTAAACCATACTTCTGTTAAATAGTAAAAACTTAATTATATATAGATTCTAATATACGGGGTGTTTTCGTCAGTTTTCCACGATTATTGGGAAAACTTTTGAGAAATTCAAAAAATGATATACTTAATGCATCAACTATACACAACATTTTGGATCGTAAACCTACCCTGAAGTGGTCGATAGGATAACGTTTTCTATGTGTAAAGTTTATGGCAGACACGCGAAAAAAAACACATCACGGTTAAACTAATACATTTCGCGTTTCGCTCACAGTCCAGTGCTGTGATACCTAAATACATACAGTTAATCACGATTCCGAGTTTTCGATTAGACAAGGACTAAAAATATTCTTCAACAGCAAACACCCACGATCGAATTACTGCCGTTGGACAGTACCAGAGGCCTTGACCCGGGCTCGGTTGTGCACTTTTTTGCTGTCGTCGTATCGCATCCGACGATCCGCCGATAATAGCATAACAGCTGGTAGTGTCAAGTAGTAATGTACAGTGATAAAGTAATAAAAATCTTTTCCGAGACCACACCGACAGTGCACACAATGCGTCGCGGAATCCGTGATGCACTTATCCGAGTAGAAATGTTATTATTCAATACTCGCCGATGTGCAGACGCTTGAACCGCGTACATAACGTATACAAATACGTATAAATACTCGACGGCGGTGGTCTGCTGCTGACGTGCGTTATAATTTTTGTAAAAGTATATTTCCGACATTTTAATCCCCCACGTACAAATAGTATCCGAAAAGCGTGCGTGCGTGCGTGTGAACATAATGTACTTACGCGTGTGCGCGCACTACAAACACTACGGCAGCGGTTCTCAAACTGTGCTCCGCGGAGCCCTAGGGCTCCGCAAGGTTAGTCTAGGGGGTCCGTCGCTCCCTAGGTCCTGGACATATTTGTATTGATTAAATTCAAATCATTATTATATTTCTTAGCTGCACTTTTATATATAAGATTCAATATTATTTGTACCGTACTAGTGTATTATTTTAAACATTTAAAACCTTTAACTATTTATAAATCCGCATAATATTTTGTGTCATAGATTGGATAAAAGCCTGGTTTTTTGTTCTTTTTAAATGTACGATAATTTTGTTTACTCATCTACAATCTTCGAAGTTCTAATATAATAATTTCTTCAGTCATAATGCATTCTTGTTTCAAACAGATATTTCTGAATTTTGGGGCTCCGTAATTTTTTTTAGGAACATATGGGCTCCGCGAGCAAAAAAGCTTGAGAACCGCTGCACTACGGGTATCGTTAAGTCCCCAACCTAACGGTACGCGCACGGGCATACTACGCGTCTCGGCGTTACGGTTCATAGTGGCGCGGACGGGATAATATTGTAATGTTACGGAACAACAGCCCGGAATCGCTGACATTAATCGACTAATTGGACAGAGAGATGTAGAACGGAAATTCATCTTTGTCGGCGGCCGTAAAGTTTCGGTGAAAACTGAAGTTTAACGAAAATCCGTCCGTTCAAATGAATTATAGAGTTACACGAGCGAATGATGGATGGCAATTATACGATGCGCGAGCGGCACGGTTTTGCCGGTGCCCCGAGTACCCCGGCAATACACTGACCGCGTTGGTTGTAACCGCACGAGTACCGATACCGACGACATATTTACCGGGACACTCGGGCAGGATGGGTACGCGGTATGGTTGTAAAAAAAAGAGAGAAAAAGTAATAAACTATTTCAGCGTGGAACGTGGACGACGTATATGTTATGCAAATCATGTGGCTGCAGCGGATGAATATCAACAGTTGACTCGCGTGATAATATTACAATACAAATGACCGCTTTCAGATTTATGGACCTTCGATGAACGACAAATTCATCTTTGGTCACGTTGTCGAAACTAAGAGTGGTATGGGAGACCATGGGATACGATAGAAAACCAAAATGCACAGTTTATATTTAATCGTTTGTGTTTAAATGAGTTATCAAGCCTGTCGCGAGAGCTTTTCCACAATTTCCTACAAGTGTTGACCGTCCTTTTGTGTCGTATATTTGTATACATATTATGTTATCTTAGCTCGTTTGCCTCGTTGACTTATTTCCAAAGAACTACACCTGAAATGAACACTCGTTTATTTTTCTCGCCTCAGCTTGGTGTTATCGTCGACTCACTTCATAATTACTAACGTATGGGGGTATTTTACGACAATTTCATAATCAGTGATGACTACTGCAACAAAAAACACAATTCAAATGTTTAAGTACTAACAGTTCGAGGCATACGTTTACACCGTAATCTCTAAATACATATTTTATTTCGCGGAAGTCGTGCGCATCGTAATCGCCGACATTATTATAATACAGCTCCTCATCCGGTGCATTGGATTCGATAATGTATTATACTATAGGCTTTTATAAATATGGTATACGGGTGGAAAAAAATATGCACATATAAATATAATAGATTATTTAAAGTCTAAACAGCCTTTGATGAGCGAAAAGACTCGGAGAAAATAACGCGATGAAAAGTGAAGTACGCGTGTATGTTTGATCCAGGGCGAATAAGTTTAAAAGCCCTTTACAGGTCGACGGAAGAGGTCGTCAATGGATTGTGGTCGGCGGCGTTCGCGGTACACTCGCGCACGCCCACTCGCAAATCGCATACCCACCCGTAGCGATAAATTCGCATTTATTTCTGTTTTCACCATCGGTGTAACCAGAACGTGTTGAAGCGTATACACTATACATTGTCCCGCGGGCGGTGAGTTATAATATTGACGGCCGCCAGAGACGTCGCGGACGGAAATGCAAACGGTCCCCGTCACCGCCACGAGTTTTTATATTATAATATATCTATAGCGTACCGTAACAAATACGTGTATACAGAGGTATAATATTTAAGCCCACGCGCAATCGCCGGATAAGAAAGGGTTAACCGAGCGCGCACCGACCTATTGTTTTCCAAAAGGTTAATCAACATCGCGTGGTCTTTATTGTATTTTATAATATTGCACAGGCTATGGAGCACGAGATATTATTATATTTATGCGCAACATAATCGTTGTATTCCGCGGCGATTCTTTTGTATTATGTATATTGTAACCGTTTGGGCCAGTTAAGGCTTAATTTGGTACGCATCAGACAGGTCTGGCCTGTCTGACGACCTAGGGGCTGCGCAGAATCATCTCTCAACAATACCTCGGAACCCGTAGGTTATACTGTTCTGACTCTTTTATAAAAATAAAAATATAATAAGCATTTAGAAAAATAAATCACAAATTATATTAATATCGACAAACAGGTATAAATAAATAAAATGGTAACATTAACATAAAAATACCATAAAAAAAAAGGAAAAGGTGGTATAATATTGACCGTTTCCTCTTAATAATGTAGTATAATATATAAATGTGTATAGACAAAAATGTGACAAAACGTCCGATCGGTAGTTACCGATGGAAAACAATTCACTTTCATGTACCAAAAGGATCGTTTGACAGTGTTTATGTTTGATCATTATGACTTCAGAACGGTTACCGCTACTTATACGAAATTCAGTGTGCTAGATGGTCAGTTTTGGTTCGGCAAAAAATGTATGACTCGTACCTGAACAATGAGTTGGAGTCGACGGTCGGATGTCCTGAAGCCGAATAAAATAAAATATACATACTGAACTTTTGCATCGTGTGCTTGCCGGGAAATTGCAGTGCAGCGTATTCACAGATGCAACGGTCGCGGACGTACCAACAGTACGTTACATAGGAACGACCCGAGGAATGGGAGGGCGCGGAGAAAAGCTATATCTGCTATATATGTGGTAAACGACCTCTACCGATGCACGACTATAGAATTAAATAACTGTGATTTTTCCTATACAATTATTTTCCGACAAATTCGGTTTGTTATAATATAAAATAGTCTTGCCGATTGTAACTTGTATTTGAATATTTAGAAAAATAAATGTTAAGTTCATACTTTGATTTATATTCTCGAACCATTAAATTGGACTTTGCGTTCCGAAGCAAAGTATATTTATGTATATGTAAATATAGAAAACCGAATCAATCATTTGTTATTTGTATACGCATTTGGAATTAACATATAAAAGAATACTAGTAAAGAGAGATTACAAGATATTTCTAATTTATGATCAACATTTTTAGTTATCCTCTAACAAACATTTCATTATTTTAGTGTATACCATACACGGATAAATTCAAGTCGCGATACCTAAAATAAAAAATGAAAGGGACAAGTTCCGACTATATCTAGATAAATTAACATTCAAATACATTTTAAATCGTCTAAAACGTAATTTAAATGATCGTGATTGCAGTCATCCAATCATGATTAACATAAAAAAAACAAAATATATTGATTCAATATTATATAATATTGACATATTGAAAAAAAAGGATTTTTAGAAACTCGCAAATATTTTCGATTGCTATTTTCTAATGAAAATGTGATTTTAACATCCCTAATATTGACAAAATAAAGGATACACCATGTTCTTTTCAAATACAAATTCATCCATGTCGAAAATATCAATTGGTATTCGATAAAACGATGGCTCTATTATATTATAATAATTTACCGTTTACATCCCAGTGAGTGCTGGGAAAAATCGAATAAATGCATATATAATATACCGTTTTCCTTATCGCACCTGCCAACAGTGGAGTTATAACATTTATTTTAATAACAACAACCCGTAGACATACAAGTTTGGAAAATACTTTTGGTAAAAAATGTTGTACTTCGAAAATGTTTTCACGATCATGTGGAAAAATTTATAATTCGAAAAAACAGAAGTGTGATAAAATATCACAAAACTATATAAACACAGATAAAAAATAACTTATAAACTTTTAAGAGGTATTTTATTATTTTAAATACACTATAAAATGAGATGCTACGAATGGATGTTTTTTCTTTTGTTGAAGGAATCAAATATTTGTTTTATCCGACATATTAATCGAATCCACGACGATCACAATGTATTTTATTAGTGTTCCATACAAATTTGAATTATTCCTTTAATACGTCAGCAAAGACATTAGTATATTATAAAAAATGAATATATTAACAATTATTATACATGAAATTCGAGGGTCCATTAATGATGTATTAAAGGTAACGCTTTACTCGCCTATAACGTTCGATAATATGCTAGCCGTTCGAGATCTTGAACACGGGATGGTTGTACGATATAATGAATAAGTGATCAGTAATTTCCTTCATATTGGATGCTTCGTTATATAATTTATATTGTAATATATGAAATTGTTTAATGTATTGCTGTAAATGTTGAGCTATCATAGTTTTTACTTATAGCTAATAAAAAAAAAAAAAAAAAAATGAATAAGTGATTGGCAAGTGAACCCACAAAACCCTTAGGCCGTTGCTAACACGCACTCCTGATACCGTGATAACACTGTATTATGAAAAAAAAACGTTTAGCCGGAAGAAAGAATTCGGGACTGATAGGACTAAACTATAGTACAAAAATAAATTGTCGTGGTCTTAATTTTCGTGTCGTTTTTCTAAAACCGATTTGACATTACACTGTACAGACGACCGTACACGGTGGGCTAAGAGCGAAACGGGAAACGATATTGCGGCATACGAATAATAGATATAGATGCGAAATCAAAACGCGTGTAGGCCCCACGTGCTGTCGGTACGATAACCGATCCACTGCTCACGATGCGCGTCGTGTCAGGATGTGAACTCGTTTGCGGCGACAACACACAAGTCGCCGTGGAGAGAAGATGATTGTGTTTTCGTTGACGACGTATCAACAGACATCTCGTGATTTGCCGTCCGCACACCATTTCAGCACACCGTAAACTTGTGTGAATCCGTTTGCGTAAAAATAAAAACTTTTGTAACGAAATTATGACGATTGTATCGTTCCAGTACGGTATAGGCGCGGCTTCCAGTGGATGCGAGATGATATACATATACTTTTAAAACTCCCTTTACTGCACGAATAGCGTCTCGAAATTATTCAAGAATTCCCCTCGAACGCATCCAAAAAATATTTTTCTCCCAATAAAACATTATGCATATCGGGTAAATTGACCGGTAGTGTTGGAAGCGTTTACGACGTAGCGTAATGCTCGTTAAAACCGATTTTAACCTTAGGGCTCCTTTTAACCTTTCAAAACTATATTTGGAAAAAAGCATAATTTCTAATGGGTAAACGGCGAATCATTCGAAATCGATTTTCAATCGATAAAGTCTGAACATTTCGCAGTAGTGCTCTAATATGGATACCTGGGGGAAAATTGAATTGTATAGATTTTGAAATGATCTCTTCGAATGCGTATGATTTTAAAACATTTAGTTGATCTTCTACATTAAGTGTTCACTCAAAATATTTCATAATAACGGGATTAATGAAACATCGTAATCATTCTTAGCTGGTGTACAACCGTACGATAATAGTATAACATAAACTCGTTCACCTGTTGCGGTAAAAATAATCTTCGAAAAATTGCATCGTCTTACTCCACGTAAAATAACAGGGATAACAAGTTTTTTATTATTTTTTTTTACACTGCACCGGTTCGAAATATCCGAACCGATTCGAAACGGAAATATTTTTCACCGCAAAACGAAAAACGTCGGGTATTTCATTTATCGCGTAGATGGATCTCAGCGTGTATAATGTTACATCGGTTGCTCTGCCGCGCGGCTGATCGATATCACGGTAAGTGTACAAGCGACGACGGGGAGAACAACGGTACGCGATTAATTGCAAAAAAAAAAAAATAAATAAACCTAGGGCACGTCTGGAACTGTCGTCGCGGCAGTAAACATCGTTTTCACGGTGGATTTGGACCGACGACGCGAGACGTCGCGATATCGGTGAAGTCGGAGAGATTTATCCGCAAGCACAGCGCACGCATGACCTCAGCGACGACCTATTAAGCTCGGTAATCGGCTCTAGTAATTATTATTATTGTCAAATCCACGATCTTTGCAGGCCGAATACCAACCGTTATGTAATCGCTGCGAGTGATGTAAAAATATTTATTAAATTTTCATCTATTGACCTGAATTTCCCGCAGCAGCCGTCTCCGGTGAAAGGGTGTATGACAGAAGTGGAACCGGCTCCCGGGATAGTCAACAGGTAACATATTTTGGTTCCATAGGACAGTCCTTCTCAAACTTATTTGTAAAATTACGTCTAAGGCAGTGGTGGGCAAACTTTTTTAATGTTGAGGCCACAAAGTTTAAGAAATTCTAGAGGAGGGCCAGAATTATAGAAAAAATGCATTTTGTGTTAAAGCTTTGGATCATTATATTATAAAAACATTACAGCATTACACACAAATGATACAAATTACCTTTTACCTTAAATAATAATTAATTTAAAAACTATAGTTAAACTTATACACGTAGTACACCGTACATATTATTATACAAAAACTACGATAAGGACGCACCAAACCGTGATCCGGGAAATATATTAATATGAACAAAAATATAAATTATATACCTATTATCTAAGTATCTTAGTATACTTAGGGTACGACCGCGCACAATCCGCGCCGATCCATTTATATATTTAAAACTATTATCTTCGATAATTTTCAGAATATTTTGGGAATTTTTTTATACTGTACAGGCCATATACTCTCCATGTCGATGAATCCTCGGCGGGCCGGATCAAATACTTTCGTGTGCCAGAGTTGGTCCACGGGCCGTACTTTGCCTATCACTGGTCTAAGGTGTAGACATGTTTTACTATCGAAATCGTTAAAGGAATAGGGAATTTATTTTCTCAACTGTATAATAAACTGAAATCTTTTACAAAAAACTTTCACCCTCGCCCCCTCATAATATACTAAGAACCCCTTAGTAGGCCCATGGCCGACAGTTAAAGAATCACCGTAGCGTGTACAATCAAGACTTGGGACTTTCTAGTGATTAAAAATGTTGCTTGTCGGATGTCGGTGTATTATAAAGTTATAATATTAATAAAGTTTAATCTAATCAATACAAATTAAAATGTAAAGTTATAGGATCAATTCCAACACTATATATGACGTTGGTACGATTTTGTTTTATTATTTATTTTATCACTCTAATTTTTTATAATATTTTAGCTTGTAACATTTTTAACTGTACTGTTAAATAAAAAATGTAACACTTTTTGTCCGTGTCAGTAATGTTTATGCGAAGTAGTCCGTATAATTTTTAATCCAAGATTCCAAGCAAAAGCGATTAGTGTAATGTTCTCTACGCGTGTTCTACGAAATAGGGAACAATGTGATATTTTACTAGGTTTGTTTGATTTAATTACATATAATATTATCATTTTTTATACATCCATTCGACCGTGTGTACAGTTCCGTAGCGCAATTGCCTATCTTCCGCGCCGTGTTAGAAGTGGTTCGTATAAAATACATAATATTATAATCGTGTTATTCGTGCATGATGACGAGACGTTGGACGCGCAATCGTGGAACAGAACTGTACACGACGAGCACAGAGGAGGGGGCCAATATTTATTATGACGACGTCGTATTGAAATAAACGCTTAGCTTTTTCAACAAGTACTCGGCGCCGTAGTTGCACACTCTCGTATGTACGAAACTGTAAATCGAGAAATTGTTCAAACGTCAACAAGTTTTTCTTCTCGGAGATCACTTGAAACATTATTGTACATTGTTGTGTGTTCTGAAAAACACGACATTAATGAAGAATACGAATAAGAGAACAAAGGAATCAAACTTGAAAGCAGCACCTTCTCATAGGTTTCTATTTAATTAAATAGAATTTTTATTGAGTCATGTTATGGGTGGGGGGGGGAGGGTGCAGTTCGCCGGGGAGCAAAAACTACTGCACCGTGAAAAGTTTAAAATTAATATTATAGTGTTATTAAATATTTATTTGATCGTGTTTGCTCGCACAAAGTCGTTTAATGGATATTTTCATAATGTTTGCGGAACAGAGATAGTATAGTTAAACCGAAGTGGGACCAATATTGTAAAATATAATAATAGAACAATGGACACTAACAAATAATATTCTTGTTTTAATAACGGTTGTATTTGTTATGTCGTAATTTTTTTGTGTAAAACCTAACCGTACAACTGTGCATAACGGAGAAACAAAAGTGGAAATAATGTTTTCCGATGGTATTAAAGCTATAAACAATTATTGTATTGTTATTATTTCATCCGCCAAGCATTTATCATGTTTGATTGATAAATTAGTCTACTAATTCATGGTCCGATAATTTGGCACAAAACTCGGCGTACGGGTACACCTCATAGGGTTTTCGTTTGATTCATCCGTTCTGAAAACTGCAATATTTGTAATACCCGTATTTGCTTTTAAATTTTTACTCCTGCACACGATACGCATTTTCACAATGCACTCGAACATTTACTCACGTTACTGCAACGATTATTCTTCGCTGTTACAAACAAACCATTATGCCGGAAACGACTACTGTAATTATAAACTTGTTTCATATGTACACTTTAATAACCGTCAGAATAGTTCTGTAGCACGGTGAAAGAAAAGCCAATGTCACATTTTGACATAACTGAGACTATTGGACCAACGTTTTTTTCCCCTATATCAGGGATGGCAAATCCATGGCACGCGTGCCCGAGGTGGCACGCGAAAAATTAAAATATTTTTGGGGAAAAAAATTCGTTATACTCAGAAATGAATTAGAAAAAATGCAGCGTGATAGGGCGATAAGCAAATCGATCGTAAACACAGGGAACAAGATTTTGAATATGTGGAATGAAATTCCAAAAGATTATGTCACTTTAAAAATAGTAGCATAAGCTGTTTTGTCTATTTTTTCTTCAACATATTCATGCGAGTTACTATTTTCAGAAATGAATTTTATAAAATCTGATTTAAGAAACCGACTAACTGATGAATGCAGTGCAGCATGGACTTTATTAAAAGTTACTTATTATAGGCAAAATATCAACTAATTGGTATGAACTATTCAAACAACAACAAATAATTAATAAAGTAATAATATTATAATTGTATGTACCTTAACCAACCTTTTTTAAACTAGTACATTATTATACAATCAAATTACGATAATTTTTTTTGTTGAATATCACAAAATATTTTTAATGGCACAATCGAGCAAAAAAAAAAAGTAATTTTTGTCACGTAGTGTTCAAAAGGTTTGCCACCCCTGCCCTATATGTTTATGATGTGGTCAATGGACAAATGTCTACAGCGAAGTGTGGCAAACTCAAAAATTCGTAGTGAAAAACAAAATGAGAGTTGTACTGTTGTATACTTATTACTGGAAGTATGAATGATAAAACACGAAAGTAAAGTGAAATGAAATCTAATAAGCGTTTATTATGAAACCTTTATGTAGACCGGCGCGCTTAAAATGTTCGCCGTCGTACGCGGTGGACAGTCCCCACCGCGTATAGATAATTACGTGTAACCATTGTCTGATATACAGCATGTACCTTGAAATAAAAACAAATTTAACTAAACAACATCATTTTTAGTCTCTACTTTAATTCTAAGATTAATTAATATATAATATTATAAAATATTTGCCAGTTGGTTTTTTTTTTGAATTATTGAACGTCGTCAAAATATAACATTGGCCATTATTTTGCGCCAAGCGGAATTGTACTGTACATTACTAATATCAATTTAGCACGAGGATTTAAATTGGATACAAGTGACAACGAAAATGTGATTCAAACGTTGCATGCTCGAACGGTGAAAACTGAAATGTACAATAACGGAAAGGAATCGGAAATAACTAAAACCACGCGCGCGCACGTATATAATTCGATCGGTTTTAGTCGAGTGTATTATGGTGCAAGCGAAACGATGAGGTGAATTGTCTTGAAACGGAAACGAGTGGAAATTCCTTTGTGACGAGATGGCAAAGAAATATTGAAGTGATCATGTAATTCATCATGCGAGTCGAGAATTTATCGCGTGGGCTGTGCAAGACCCGATTCAAAGGCGCCCGACGTGGTGAAAGGCTGTGGTTTTTGTTCGGATACGCTCGAACGATGTAATGACGTATACCTATCCCGAAAGAAACGAGCGTGTGTTTCGTGGAACCCGAACGGATATTTCGGAATTATGGAATTTTGTACGTTTAGAGACGCGTGACCATAAGTTTTCCGAAAGTATATGATTATCATTTACATAATACAATGAATATCAATCGTCAATTGTATAAAAAAAACGGTAGATGCAAATATAATAAAAACGAGAAAGACAAAATTAATACCAAATTCGTATTTCCATCCCACTACCGGCTTGAAAATATAATTTTGAAAATTGTATTTCTATATGATTGTTAAATAACCATTTGAAAAAACGTTCCGGTCCGAGTAGATGTGAAATTATATCCAACCACTCTTTTTTTCTATACTCATCCTGCGCCCAAGTGTACAATATATTTTCACGTTTTTCTTAATATCTACAAATGTGTATATTTATTAGAGTCGTAATTCTAGTATACGATTTTTTGCACTTTTCTATTTCGTCCGATGCGTATTTTATGTTACGTGGACAAAACTCTGTAATTTTTTTCCTTTTCTTAAAACTTTCGGTCAAAGTATTATCGATTCGGTTAAAAGAAAAAAGAAACCCGTAGGTATACACTACGTTAAAAAAAAAAAAAACATCGAACACTGTCCATATATACATACAACATTTTGAGTAATATTAAAAACCAACCCGTAGAAATAATAAGTAAAAATATCTCCTTCAGAGAAAATGTATACATCAAACCGAAACATTATTATAATGAGATACTTCGTATCGCCGACTTACGCAACACGGTTACTCTTACCGGAGATTTTCCCCGTCCGATAATATTTTCGTGCAAATACAAATAAGTAATTTCATATCGGTAGTACGCACCGGCGCGGTGGACCGTCGATGATCTAGATTCACCGGGAATCAACCCTAGGACCATTGCAAGACTTTTCTTTCAATAATCCGCATTGTCGTGTTGTTATACAATCGTCATATCGGCTGCATTATGTCGTAGATTAGTGCATCCTGGAAGTACAATACATCGTTTACCGTTGATAATCATATAAATCGAATATTTTCTCTCGATCGACCACCGGCTGCTTGTGGATTCAACGTTTTCTAGTAGCGTGCTCTCGCCGCATTCGATAATGTTATAGCGCCCGCAACACGCGAAACGTGATACCGTTTTTGATCTCTCATTCGGATTCGGTCGCGTCGCGTCCGTCTCGACGAGTTGGTACATAAACAGTGTTACGATGTGCACGCGTTGGATTATTGTGAAATTCGTAGCGCGAATCGTAGGCCGGTACATAGTTAGGACTTTACGCCGAAGACGACGTGGTGACCTTTACCAGGCGTTGCTGCGGCGTTAAGTTTCTCAGATAAGCCGTATTACATGTTGTGTACGCGCGCTAACCGAAATACGGTAAAACTCGTGTAATTGATTTATACACGGGCTGCACTCGCACGTGCGCGATGTATACACGTATATTTGTGTGTTTGTGTGTGTGTGTGTGTGCGCGTGCGCGTGTGTGGCCCAGGTTCGATTTCGTCGGTAGATATTATCAGCTATCACGGACGTGTACACATGTACATGTGACGTGTACGCTTGCGTATGTACGTGTGTGCGCGCGCCCGTACACGTGTGCACCGTGATATTAGGTTACTTTCGGTCCGGACATCACGTTTCGTTTGGTTCCGGTGTGAATACCGTTTTAACTAGGAAACTCCGACGAAATTAATAAACACGTGCTGCCCAGCTTCGAATTAATGTTTTACCGAACAAACTCGGTTTTCACGGGTCGCGGAGGGGTGCGAAGAAAAAAAAAAAAAGGTCAATACGCAACGGGTAGTTTTCGACCGCATAGCGTGTGCGAATCACGAATCAGCTGGTTCTACCACGCGCGTCCATATATTATGCTGTCGTGTCAACGGTCCTGTGATCGGAGGTGTTCCTGTGGTCTGCAGGCACGGTATAAGGCACAGGGTACCGTTTACGATTATTTTATCTTTCCGCCGGGGAACAAGGGTGCAGCACATTAGACGAATAATACCAGACTTTCGAGTTCCAAACCAGCTCGCTCATCGTATAAGATTTAACAAATTACGTACTACGAACAAAATTGTTGCGGTTGTAAAGTTGTGTTTCGAATTCAAAAACTGTGAAGAAATTCGAAATTTCGAATTGCAATTTTAGATACAACGACAAATCGTCAGCACTGGTCGTGCGCGCGACGACAATGTAACCTTATACCGTTTGCGCCGCGCACGGAAAAAGGCCAAACGCGTTTCTTTAACCATAACCGCGGGCAGGAGTTCTCGTCGAAATTCGGTACAAGCGCGTGTACGTCAGCGCGGATGATCGACAAATCAGCGCTATGATCGCAATCACCCGTTGCATTACAATGGCTTGTCATCGTTTCATGGACAAACGAAGTAGTACAATTATGATCATCCGTAAACCAGCGGTGTCACGCCCTAGCCGGTGCGAACGTTATAAATTACAACGAACCCGTCGCGATCCACGAATTCGTTTTTACACGCGCGCGAAACGTTTCGTAATTAATTGTAATTAATGTCGCGTGTGTTCCCGGGCAAAACGAACCACACGCACGTGTACGCATAAACGCACTTGATTGAGTGATCGGGGTTTTGTTTTGCCCGTCTGCCATGCATTACACGCGGAAAACCTGTATCACACCTTCAACTGAACGATCGGGCTTGATAAGTAAATAAATGTATGTACATAAATGTTACCGTTGAGAAACCAGACAGTGAGCATTTTATTTTTAATAAATGATAATTGCCAATACATTTCTTATTATTACGGCTGAAATAGTCGTTTTCTAAACTTACATAAATCTGACTGTTACGATAAAATGGCTAATTAAACAACATTTTAACTAATTACCTTTTATTTAGGAAATGTAATTTATTATAATTTGTATCTAAGATATTTTATTGTATCTCCAACGATTTGGCAAATATATTCAAATTAATGAAAAAATCGATTTTGTCAAAAATATTTTTCTTGGAAAAGAAAGAATCTATGGAAAATTATGTCTGATTATTTTTTACAGAAATAATTGAGGTCTACAATTTAGATTCTATACTTTTTTACGCTAAGTGCTATGGCTTTTGAATTAAATTTGAAAAATAACAAAACTACCCTATTTTGCCATATTTCAACCCTAAGTCGGCACCAGAAGCGGTAGAGTAAGAGCTTCAAAATTGTTCCCAACTTATCTTCTCATGTAACTTAACAAATCTAGGGGGTACGGACTAAAAAATAGTTAAAAAAAAACATCACATATATAAATAAGGACTACCCCAGTATAAATGTATTTTTTATTAGATACAGTAGAAAAATAATTAGTAATTATTTTTTGGGTTTTCGGCTGTTTATTGAAAAAATCTTCTAATTTTCCTATGGCTTCAAATATAGAAGAGTTCACGACCGTGACAGATTAAACAAATTGCCTAACAATTTGTAATGATGATATTGCTTGGTTCACCGTAATCATATCTAAAGTTCTTTCAAGCTCATCATTTTCATCATTTTCGGAATCACTATTTGATATATTGATATTCATGATTTCCTTATCAGTTAACAGACCACTGACTTGAACATTATCATCGATTGTAGCATACTAGTTAAATGTAGTCTACAAAAATACCCAGGTATAACAGATATAATACTTCGACTAAGGTAATTATCATAGTTTTATATTCGAGTTATCGAGATTCATAATACATTGAGTGTTATGAGAATTTCTTGGGGAGTAAAAAAAAATTCAAGTAGTCATGTTTTTTGAGTTATCGCGACTCGACTGTATTATGTTATCACGTGACAGTGGAATATCGCATTGTTTTCGGTCAGCCAACGAAAGGTCATGTGCAACGTGCACATTACGAATTGTTGCGACACTGCGGTCCTTCTCTCCGGTTACTGTTCACGTGAACTCGCACGCTGATTCGTTATGGTTTCGAACCTTGTGTAATATTTCCTGCGAAAACGTTTCGTTTAAAAAAAAAAAAACGTGCGAAATACACATGCTTACAAAGCAGGATTTTAAGCTAAGCGCGAATCCTTCTCTCCGAATCGTTGTCCAAACTATGTTCGAAAAAGTTATTCACCCGGAGGATGTCATGTTTTACGAACACCGTACGAGCGACGGTCACGATATACCAATTTGAATTTAAATCGCATCGTTATGAGTTTATGACACTCCTGCGAATCAACGAACGTGTGGGTCGACTTCAAAAGCTTTTCGTGCACAGTTGAGTATCGACAAAGACGCGTTCCAACCCTATGGAAACATAATGTTGTTTCACTCTTAATACCGTTATTCTGTTCTTCAATTTATTTTTTAAACGCAATTATCTCGTTCTTGCCACGACACTTTTCCCTCGACATCTACTAACTCATCATCGACAGCTGCGCGTTCAATTCCAATCTGTTTTTATTACAATCCCTCTGCTGTTTTCCGAATACGGTCTGATCGAGTTTAGTCATTCTACGTGAAAGAAATTATGTCACGCAACCATCGGACTCTTTGACTATCACGCGATAATATATATTAAACGTTGAGTGGCATCCGTGTACAGTCTGAACATTCTCGAAACCGTTTGAGATGTCAACCTCTTACCGTGAAACTGAGCAGAAGACAACTAAAATTTACCCCGTGAAGTAATGGAGTTCTGTTAACGGTGCGGCCCCTCCTCACACAGTGATTAGGACTTACAAATAATCGCACGACTCGGCAACAACCTTCGGTTAAATATCTGATCGTTGTGCCGGGCGAAAAGCCTTCGCTACAGCAAAACATGTCTTGTAACGAAAAATTAACCGACTATTAGCGAAGTTATTTCACGTCACTGGAACGATGTTAACCGACCGAAAAAAAGGGTCTCTATTAACTCACAAACGAATTCCTGCGTCCACTGACTGTTCACATATACTCGGCTATCCTTTTCGGAACAGATGACGCGGACGGACACATCTTGATACATCGTCGCTTGTCTTGCTAAACGAAGAATAATAACAAACTCGCAACGGTTCGCTGGGAACTTAAATACGAGTCGATTAATCCGAGCCGGCGGGGATACACGGAAAGACTATACCGAAATCTTTCGAATCGCTTGGAAAATTAAAAGTTAAGCCCTCCAATCAATTCACCCGGGGGCCGTTTGGATCTAATAGCCGTCCCTGGTTATTAGTTCGAGTATAATATAAACCTAGGTATATACGTGTTGTAGGCCCAACGTTAATTCTGTTGAAAGCCATAAAAATCTTATAACGTCCTAGGGTTTATGGTCTCAGCTAGACGTATTTTGTAATATACAAACGGTTGGTGTTGGGGGAGGGGGATAAAATAACGGGTCTACGGTGAACAATAGACACGAATATATAATGTAATGCACGATCGCGTAAGGATTCGGAGCAAAAGTATAGGCTATTATCGGCGCTAGTTCTGGGAATTAATTGGCCCATGGGAAAAACAAATACGGCGTTCGAGGCCTGAAAGTCTTGACCTCAACGGCACTTCGCATTGCGTTCGATCAACATGCTATCTATCTTGGACTTATTAATCGGTATGATAAATATGTCTTTACGTCCAAATTTAAAATATGGCATTTTACCAATCTCATTTTTCGTTATGACAAGAATCGAAGTATCTAGTTGAAGAGACATGAAGGATGATGGTGTATATTTGAATATTGCGTTGATCACTTATGTGTTAAAATCGTTTTACTTCGATACATTTTTAAATTAATATTGGAAAATTATATTAATTTAATAATCCAGTTTTCAAAAATAAAATTTCGCGTAGTCTTTTTCAGATAACTGTGCATAATATTATCTGTACCCACTCAAAAATACCGTTGAGAAAATAAATAAATTTACTTGCCCAATGTATCTTTTGTGTTCGGTCATCGATCTTATAAAACAATAAAGGTACTACTACATTTTCAGAGTATTTTATCTTTGAAGTGCAGATATTGATCCAGAAAAAAAATACAAAGTATTTATTTAAAAAAAAAACCTTCTTCCCTTTTTTTTCTGCAAATCGAAATCATCGTCATCATTAACTTCAACAAACCAACTTAGGTTTGCTGGTGTATGAAAAATTAACTTATCCATCCAGATTTGGTTTTAAATTTAATTATTTTATTACTGTTCATTAGGGTTACATTTTTTGTCTGGATCGGATTTCACGTTTCATCGTTGAAGATAGTATCTTATTTTTACATATTTTGCTAACAATTAACTTATTTCAAGCCATTTTCACAGATTATCTCGTTGTTGTTGAATATATTTATATTTTTTATGCATATTAATTACAGTTGTTGTTTCGTAATTAAATGCATATTTTGGTACTTAAAATGCATATTTATGTGCACATTTAATTGTTTTAAAACGCATAAAGTTCCACGTTATAATAACTTTTGAGCGACATGCTGTGAATTTTCACATATACATATATTTATAATTTATATGTAATTTACTAAACTAAACTCTACATTGTATCAACTATATTTTTCGATAAACGCAGTTCATGAAGCGTATTAATCACGAAACCGACTCATCTAAAATAACGTGAGTTATAAGAACGAATTCGACTCTATCTGGCTAACAACTTGTCTGATCTAAATTCTAAGGTGGACCGTTTTTTTTGTTTTGAAAAAGTATATTCAATTGAAGTGACGTAATGTGCGACATGCTTCATTGTACACTACAATACTGAGAAGATATTGTGATGTATATGGCAACCGTAAAGGTCACTTGAAAAATGTTCAAGGTACCAACTATACGCATATTATATAGTGATTCGATCGGGGATGGTAAAGTTAATGTAACCGTTAACAATAATATACGAATCACAATACAAGAACAACAGTTGACTTTTAAAACGGAAAAACATTTTTTTTTTATTATTACAATAACTACAAGAACAAAATAGTTGTACAAGTACAAACCGATGACAGTTTGGTTTGCGCGCGACATGTGGCGTGTCCGATCGGCGCGTTAAAACGATAAATATAGAATGTCGAGAAAATACGTAAAATATGTCTCGATGTCTAGTTTAACTCTTGGGGAAAAAACCCCTACCCCTGGCCCAGTAAACATTTCGTGATGATATTTCGTTCGGAAAAATGTACCCGGTTGAATGATTTAATGTTTGATTTACAAATCAGATTTTTGTTCTTGCGCGCAGTTATGTGTCACAACTGTCCGCGCCGTGTTAAAAATGTTTTTATTAAAATTCTCTGTACATAAAATTGGTATTGGATTTTTTACGTGGTGCAAAACTACACTGGATATTTCTTGCAGCAAAATAAGACAACACCGACTTTTCGAAACATAATATGATAACAGGAATATGAAACATTTTTCGACTCTCTCTGTACTTTTCATAACCCCAATGTGATACTTAGAACTATGAAACCAGTGATGATAATTTATTGTGTCCTACAACTAATATAAAATAACTGTTATTATATCTTGGTATGATTTAAAATGAAATTTTATGACGTAAATTTATTATGTTGGAATATAGTTATAAATCCTGAATACTTGCCGTCGCCAACCTTGTTTACATTTCCAAGTACAGATTGTTCTCACATATAAAAATTAATATTATTTTTTTTATAGTCTTTAAATGTAATCTTTTCTTGCATTTAATTGGCCGAGTGTTTTCGAGTTTATGTTACGAGTATTATATAAAATTATAGATATAATATTCACCGAACTGTATTCAGAATGTATTACGACATTCACTCAGAATTTATTTTCTTATACGACGGTTTATTATTATTTTCAAGTGATATCGAAATAATTGTATTGTCCCTATAAAAGAATAACTCTTAGTACCAGTGTTTTGCACATTTGTTTTAAAATAATAAGTGTACTAGGATTTTAAAAGATAAATGTATTGTTATATTGAAACATTACGGAGATAATAAGATACAAAAAATTAAATGAAATTCTTAAAAACAGAATGAAAATGCATTTAGCGGAACACTGCAGAGTTCTGAGAATTTTAATTAACATGTGAAAATGAAAGGCTCTCTATGAGAAAGTTCTAGTATCCTTCAGTTCTATTTTTGTTACTGAAATCGTAATTTATGACTACTACAAATTATGACTTATAATTACGGATTTAAGATTGAGTACCTTCAAATATATTATAAATATTCTAATCTTATAAAAAAATAGTCCATATTTTTTGGATTGAAATCATTATTATTCAATTTTTTTTTATGTATGATGAGACAGAAAAAAAATAAAAGAGAATTTTTTTTTCTACTTCAACATCTTTTTTAATATTCTGCTTAATTCTAAAATATATACAATATGTACTTTTTGGGAAAGTAGATATTTGTATATTTCCTTTAGCAGCAATCAGAACTTTTTTTTTTTTAGTTTGTTGGTACTAATTTAATTTATAACACTTTAACAAACTAAAGTTTATGTAAATTAAGGCGTTGTTACTCCAGTTTACGTATTGTACGTAATATTATGAGTGTACTTTTTAAGTTGAAAATAAAATACGAGTTCGAAAACTAGAATTCTATTCAGTAAACAAATCAGGTGTGTTTTGCAATTTTTCTGGAATAAAATCGGTAAAAATAAACTTTCACGCTCATTTCTTTCTTTCTTTCGTTCAATTCCCGGTGGTGCCCTTTACGGATCTTTCACTTTTTCCCTTCCCAGCAGCTCCGGTCCTTTATATAAATGAATTTCACTTACACCGTATTATTGTATATATAAATAAACATACATAGTGAGAGAGAGTGAGTAAGTGAGAGAAAGAAACAATAACAAAGTCGTCGTTATTCGTTAACTATTCAAACGGTTTAGCGATTCGAGTCACTCAAAACACGAAATTCCACCAAAACGATCTGGTTGCATATTAATTATCACAATAACATATTACATTTAAAAAAAATCGTTGGACTGTTATTCGTATTCTTTGTATTCAGTAGAAGTCGATACTTACATCACGGAGTATGAAGCGGATATTATTTATATTTGCGATAAATATTACATAGTATTATAATTTATATTCAACTTTGAAGAGCTCAAAAATGGATTTGATTAGAGACGATCTGCGGAAATTGTTATATTCAACGGACATAATTAATACCGTGTAAATGCGCACAAATTATTTATACCATTTTATCCCATTAATCACGAACGTTCAGCGTATATCTTTCATATTTAATTATGAAGTCTATATAAAACATGCAAAACGAGTACGGTCAGAGTGCAATTACTCGGCTGGTGGAAAATTGAATCGATTACAACACGACAATGTTGTACACCAGCGTTTCTCAAACTTTGGGTCGCGACCCCCTGGTGGGTAACGAGTCAATTTTTGGAGGGTCGCGAGAAGTTTTTTAACTATACAGATTGTATGAAATTTGTGTTTTTTAAATTGTAAACATTCTAAAAGTATAGACTATGGAACAACAATATAAGTATAAAGTTATATAAGAATTATTACGGGAATTATTACGACGGGTATTTTTAAAAATTTTTGTTAAATTTGTTTTTTGAAATTACTTTTTTGATTCTGTAAATGTAAAACTATGGGAGTCGCGACAGATTTTTGGAAGAAAATTTGGGTCGCGGTTCTATAAAGATTGAGAACCACTGTTGTACACGATAATTACGATTTATTAGAAATCTCGATGATTTTCAACGATTGGATGATGTGTGTCGTTGTTGAAATACGAGCTACGAAAGGGCTGAATATTGTAATACAATATAATATCAACGTTGCAGTTTACGGCGCGACGTCTGGTGGCTGCACCCATGTAGGTGCTACCATTTTAATAATATGAAGTAGTACCAATGCAAATGTATAGTATGTGTATAATATTTATTCTAAAACCAATGATAATATCGACCGCAACGTTTTCCACGGAATAGCATCGAAATTGTACGGAACAGAACTCAATTACAATTTACAATCGGAATGTTGGGACCAGATGTTTCTGAAAACGACCCGTCAGTGCGGTGCATTTGATATGATATAATATGTTTATTTCCATTCGCCCATCAGCTTTTGAAAATGTCATCATACCATACGTTTCATCGATTTTATTGTAACCTCCCAAGAAGTGATAAATTGAATATTCATTATTCGTCCGTTCGTAATTGCACCGATTACGACGGCGTATACGGAAAGCTACGTGGAAATGAACCGGTCCGCAGGATCTTAGATTTAACATTTCCCCTTTGTACTCAGTCAAAACACCGACGACGACGACAGCGACGACGATGATGATGATGGTCGTCATTAATAATGTGTCATACCCATACGCAGATTTACAGCTCACCCACGCGCACATTTCTCTAAAAATGCTTGAAACAAGAAACTTCATTTCAAGCCTGAGGGGATAAATTAAACGCGTAATTTAATCAAAAGCTTTTAAGACACTATATTTAGCGTTCTCTAAAAATAACTTCATCTCGTCTCAACATAATATTTACCGTCACGGATTTTCGTATAAACAATATACGCGGCTTTAGAATATCGATATATCATGGTTCATAAATTATATAATGTAATCGTAATTATTGTTTATTATTGACAATTTTTTTTTTAACTTCCACGTTTGATCCGATGTTTTAATTTTAAATTTAAATTTATGTATTTCAGTAAGTTTGGGTACAAAAATCGTATTATATACCTTTTAGCATCATCAGTCCAGCGTTTGGCAATTAATAGATTAACACTCACCATTAATATAATAATAAACAAATATATAAAAAAGTTAGCATTAAAAAATGTTATATCTAATTAACTATGTATTACGTAATCACACAATGAACATGAAATAAAAACTCATTTTTATAAAATAATTTTACATTTTAATGCTTTTATCAAAATCATGCTTAATAATTGTATTGATGTTAAAAAAAAAAATTCAATCCTAAAATCAAACAAAACTTTAAACATCGACAAAAAAAAAGTTTTATGGATAATTTCTTTTATAGACTTTTTGGTATCAAGCTGAATGTTTGTACAAATTAGTCACTTTATATATTATAATACAAAACGTAGATTTGGATTTTTTTGCTTAACCTTTGTATGTCATTTATTAAGAATTAATTAAATAAAACCGGTATTTGCACCGGTTTTTGCTTATCCGTATTTTAAATATCGGCACAAAGCTTTTGATTTAAAATACCGAAAACCCGACTAAGGACCAATTAAATATTATTTGATTCTATTCTTGCTGAACAAATTAAATATAATTGTATGTATTTTTTTATTTTTTTTTAAATAAGTTACAAATATTATTTATTATTTTTTTTTTATTGATCTTTTTCAGCTTCAACAACAAAGGTTTGTTTACGTCGGTGAGGTATATCACTTTAAATATCTTTATCAATAAGTTAGAAAATTAAGTTCTACCAAGGCACCATAGAACTTATTTTTAATGATATTATTATTACAGTTATTCTTATTTTTTCCCAGTTATAGAATAAAACAAAGAACTATTTTTTTCCCGAAATGAAATAGATCAGCGGTTTTAATTCTTCGAATCTTGAGTTTGACAATTTTTAGAGCCACCCTACCGGAACATGTGCCATGTAAGATGTGATTAATAATAATTGTACGAACTATTATCTCAATAACTTAACTTTGAAATCGTAACAGAACCGCGGAATCGTGTTGTTCCTATATTTTTCAGCATCGGGACCGAAACGGAAATATACCCTAGGTCGCCGAACGCGGGAGTGTATACGGAGTAAGGTCACAGTCGAGCCTGGAATTCACCTAGGAATTGCAGCAGTAACCACGGTCACACGTGCACGTAAGTATACAAACGATATTGACACGGCGTATAACGTTAGGCGGATCTCATGGAAAGTAAATGTCTATAATAGCTATTGTACAAGGACCCCTGGTAAAAGCTTGCTGATGTCGTTTCCTGCAAACGGAAAGGCACTTTATGCAGGCGCGTAGCCGGGAATTTTAAAAAGGGGCTAGTACCTATTATTGATAAAATTATACACATCAAATTAGTAATTTCATGTATACTTTAATGTTGAAAAAACACGTCATACATTGTTTTAAATTAACTTAATGCTACGAGTTTCTGTAGCTAATGTATCTATTATTTCGTCCGCGTTTTCAACTATTTCGCGATGAATATTCATAGGTGCATTACCATTCAAGCGATTTTCACTTGTTTTGTTTCTTAAATAGATTGTCAAGCGTTATCCGGAGGAAAAGGATCTTTCAGTTATTGCTGTTGTAACTGGAAAAGTTATCAATATTAGTAAAAGCTGATGAACAGAAGGGAATATTTCCTTGTTACAGCCAACGATAGTTTCCGTAGCATTTTTAGGAGTTTTGTTTTCTATCGGTCGATGCCACATTGAAAATTCACTCGTCGCAAATACTGCATCTGCATAAATGCCCTTCGTCACTTAAAACGCTTTTACTGCCAGAACATATGCCCTGGGTCTTTATTATTTGAGCGACCCAAAGGTTTTTAAAAATATCTATTACAATTATATTTACTTTACTTAATAGTTAATAGACATTAATTTATACATCGCACTTTGATAAAGTCATACTACTTATTGTTGCGTGCCGGGTTTGAAGCCAGCAGTAACAATATTCAAATGTTA
The DNA here is from genome assembly GCA_949715065.1 of Periphyllus acericola. Classification (NCBI taxonomy): domain Eukaryota; kingdom Metazoa; phylum Arthropoda; class Insecta; order Hemiptera; family Aphididae; genus Periphyllus; species Periphyllus acericola. The sequence continues at coordinate 31,626,950 of OX454267.1, read as the reverse complement.
AAATGTTAACTACTCCAAGAATAAGTTCACATGGATTTGTACTATATAACGTTTATTAACACTTGTAAATAAATCAAACAACATAAAAACATAAGTTAAACTTCTAAACGATGATATCAGGCAGAGCTTCTGTACTTGATGGCTGGATACGTCTGACTCTTGGTGCTTGTTTGGTCCCTTTTTATATGCAGTTGCATCGCTTCCTTCTTGGTTCGTTGTTCGGCCTTCGCTTTTTGGTTGTTAGTTATTACGTTGCGAAATTGTCTTATTAGCCTTGGTTTGAGAACTTAAACATTGTTAATATGTTAATTGGTACCGCGGGTACCTTTGAGCTTTGTAGTTATTTATGTGTTTTTATATAATAAATAATGGCCACTTTTACCTCGCGTTTCATAGTTATTTATATGTTTACTTAAAAATGATAGTCACGTTTTATAGTTTTAAATTTATACTTATATATAATTATATTTAATTTTAATAAGAATGATGCGTAATACTTTTAAAGGATACGCTGTACATTCCAAACGAGTACTTTCAAGAATTAAAGTAATATACTGAGTATAATGAAGGAGCTCTCGTCCACAAAATAAAAATCCGTCTAAGCCGTATGTATGTCGTAAGAATTATCAAATAGTGGATTTAAGTGGTGATCTAGCATCATCGTTGTTCGTGGTTAACACGTTTGCGAGCAAATATTTGTATTTCATCTGCAACTGTAGCATCATATCGCGGTGAATGGCGTCGGTATGACAGAACAATATTATAAACGTGCAGTAGCGGTTCACAAGTATTTCTCATAAACGTTCTCTTGACTCGCACGACGCGCGTCTCGTACATTTATACACATATTATATGTAAATTTGTTACAGCAGCCGTTTATACATGTATATAACATGATAAATGTTTAATGCGTTCAAAACGCACTAGAAGATATTATTGAGCGCACTGTGTGAAATACGGTGTTTGAGGGTATTTCATGACTCGGCGGTTTTGTCGTCGTTAAAATTGACATTTCTCGTTCCACCCCAAGTTTTATATCACCACGCGTGCATTGCTGTGACACACACACACACACACTTTTATATATATATATATATATTAAATACATAAAATATAGACGGACGCGAATAATATGCATATATTGAGCTTACTACATCATATATTATATAGCATTATTGTGTTGGTTGGAAAAAAAAATCCCAACTACTATTTACGGTATCAAAATATACTTAAGCTACCCACACGTTTCGTATAGGTGAATACTAGGTGTGGATAGTGATTGAAAGAATTTACGCGCGTTTGACGAAAACTAAATAAAAAAATCTATTAACAATATCTATCATAAGTTTTTTGAGTTGCCCCCCCCCAAACACTTTGTCCTATGGACCTAATTTAGTTAACATTTTTTAGCAACTTATTTTCAATTTTTTACAACCTCGTACTTACAACGGTATTCATTTTAAAAAAATAGAGGGGGAGGGGGGTGAAAAATCAACTGTAAACTTTTACCATATTTTAGCATTTAATTTGCAATTGTTTACAAAACAAATGTTTTCTGTAGAATTCGACAAACTGAGGGGGTATAAACTAACTGTGGGGGCAACATTTACGCAGCCCTTCAACATCATCTTATCAACCCCAAACTTTACGGTATCTGAAGTGTAGAATTCAAAATTTAAATTATTACCTTAATCATTTCTTTAGTATTTATTTTACATTAAGTGTTTTTTTACCAGTCTTCTATTTTGTTTTCAGAATCTACCCACCTTAAATTTACCATATATAATTAATTAAGATTGGATTATTATGTATTTTTCTTTAGTATCAAAACGTATTTCTTTAAACTTTAAACAGATGTTGTATTTTAAGTAACACTAATATTATTGTTGTTTAATTTTATTTTGAGTTTAAGGAATATTTTTTCATTTTATATAACGTATGTGATATTTTTAGTTAAAAAATTTTCCGCTGCTGTTTCTCACCGTTGCGCCGCGGCCGGTCTCCAGTTCAAGAATAAAGCTAGAAATAATATAGATAATATAAAGAATATAGCTATAAGTAATAGGCCTTATTCCCATTGTTTAATAATATAATCATATGATATTTAATCATGAACATCAAAATATTGATATATAAAAATTGCATCCACTCATTGTTAATTATGTGTCACTTACAAATTTTTCACCAATATATGCCATATGCAAGAAAAAAAAAACATTTTTTTTTTCCATCTGGTGCACTGTAAGTGTAGTGCGTAAATGATTTTCAGTCTCGTGTCATTATTATTTTATAACTCCCTGGCGCTAACATAGAGTGAAAAATACTTGTTTCAGCCGTAGCGCGCGTATACGTATAAATATGTAAGAATATATCTTAAACCTCAACAGTCAGAGTGCAAACGTATACATATTTAAAGAATTTGTTATGGTTTACGATCACAAACCGTAGCGGAATACTGTTATAAATATAATAGGCGCAGCGAGCAAAAGAAAAGCGCTTTTCACTGAATTTCGCGACAAAGATTTCACGGAAGATATGTTTTTATAATGCATCGACCGGGCTCAGGCAATGCGCAGTAGCTAGTGTAAGACACCGTATTTGGTCGAAAAATTATCGCAAAACGTACATTATACCTTTTGAAACTTATATTTTATTAAAAAAAAATTGTATTTATTATTTTAAAATGTTTCAGCATAATAAGTATCATGCTTTTTACAAAAGTAAAACTGTAATTACAATAAGAATATTCATAATATAATAATCAGTGATATTTAACTGAAATGTATAAATGTATAAAAATAAACTGGTGTGAAGAAATACGTAGTGGTACGTACCATCATACATATACCGTATGTGCCCTCCTTGTATCTGTTTTTTTTTTCAGAAACCATCACAAATTACATAGAATATAAAAACATAAAGTTAGGATTCGTTTTTTGGAATATAATACGTTACACTATAGTAAATCATGAGAACCAATTAAAAAATAATTCTACCCCTGTCAAAATGCTATACACCTATCAATATATTATTTTACCTGTCGTTTTTAAACATTAAATAACAATGATAAACACTTTGACAACATACGTAAATTGTTCAAGTAACAGGATAATACAATTCTACAAGTATTATCCAAAATCAACTAGGGATATTTTCGGAGGCGAAGCCCCATCCTCTAGATCACATCTAGTTTCACCACAGGGCAGTATCGATGAACAAGATTATAATTATATCTCATCGTTGTTTTTTATAGTATTTCTAACCGTTGCTCGGCGAACATCATGTCGCGGTCATCTCCCCAGACCGTTTACGTAAAAAAGTTTCGCCGCGTGCAGCATCGATCAGGAGTCGAAAACACCAACCGGAGAACGCGCGCTCGCTTTTTATTTATTTTATAACAAGATAACTTCGTGTAGCGTCACGCATAAGTGATTTCGTACGTCAGCGGACGGGGGGAAGGGGTCGCGCACCAGAGAAAATATCCCGTTTGGTGCGCACATCGTTTTCTCGCCACGCCGACACCAAATGATGAATATCTTTCAAAGGGATGGTAAATATGCGATGTTTACGTATGGAAATATATTATTATTTGCAAAACGTTCATTCTCTCACTCGCATTCTCCCTCCTCCACTCGCGGTCTCTCTGTCTTTTAGTTTTTTTCATTTTTTAGCCTCAAACCCTTGCCCGTCCCACCCTCGCGCACAATAATACAACTACAAGTGTGGTACTCGTTTAAACGACTCTCGTTCTGTGAAAAGAAAATCGTTCGTACATTTGTCTGCACCTTTCATAAACGACCGTGCGCCACCGTCCACGCCCAACTCCGCCGTCGTGTTTTATGCAAACAAATTTACACCGAATTCACTTGCGAACAACGTACGTATTATTCCAGTTGAAATTCGTGAAAATCAAAAAACATATTTATAATATTATTTTTATCGTTTCACGAGATCGTGTTTTTTTTTAGCGCTCCACGTGTTCGAGTCGACTCCTTTTATATCATAAGCATCTCGTGCGCCGAAAACCGCGCACGTTCACCGCAATAAGTCCGTATTTTTAGAACGCAGTGTTACGATTTATAACGTTCGTTTTCGTGCGACCAGCGAATAAATTACTACAACGGATACAATATATTGGCGTGCAATCAAAGTTCGTACGTTTCGTACACGGTACAGTTTTGTGATTACAACGCGCACGTGGAGTGTTAATTGTTTGTCAGTAGTGCGGAGTGCACATGGTTTTTGGTTCCGTCGACCGTGAAAATAATTTTGAACTTTTCATATTATGTTATCCCCGCGATATGCAAAATATATTGATTATATTATCCTTGTCTTTTCTATTGTCAATAATAACTAGGGCTGTGAAGTTGATGACCTAAAAAATATTAAAAAATGACCAAAAATAATGCAAATATGACGTAAAAATTACAAAAAATGTCCTAAAAAAATGACCTAAAAAATTACAAATATTTGTTTTAAATTAACAAAAATACAATTTTTTTTAAATATTTTACTATAAAATTCTATATTAATTTATCAAAGCTTACCAATATATCAAAATATGGCATAGAAATGACAAAAAATTCCCTTAAAAATGAAATTAAATATATTAAATAAATAATTAAATAAAAAATTACAAATATTATAAATATATATTATAATTTAAGTTTTAAGTTATCGGCATAATGGTCGACGAGAAACGATAAGAAGTGAACTAGTGTAAAATCAGTAAAAATGACTTAAAATGTGGGAAAATGACCTAAAAATGTCAAAAAATGACTTATAAAGTAAAAATCACCAAAAAATGCAAAAAAATGCAAAATGAAAATTAGTTATTCAGTTCCACGTGCTAATGAAACACATTTGTGGCCAGAAGAGCATCGTCTAAAACGATCCAAAAAAAAATGCAAAAGCATCAACTTCCGAGCCCTAATAATAACTAACTGTATAATTGTATCGCTATAATGTTTTCAATAAAAGCAAATTAAATTAAAAAAAAAAAAAACTATTTGTATATTTAGTTAATTACAGTAATCTGATACCCAATACTTCCTAATGATGTTTATTCAAAAAATACTTAGTTTGTTCGCACTATAATTTAATGTAACTCTTTACCTTCACCACAAGCATTACGTATTGGAGCTAGACATTTATTGTAACATAAAATTAAAGAAATAGAGTCACGAAAAATGTGGGGGTCTATGATTCAAAGACAACGAACTCGACGAAAAAAAGCATTCCTAAAGCGTATGATGAATGTGTTAATGTTTAACTCATGTTGGTTCTGAACCGTGGACAAACGTTTCGCGGATACAGTGTGTCGCGAACTGGCTGTAGGTGTGCCGCATAGAGTCTTACTCTACGGTGTGCTACGGCAACCGTGGTACACGCAAGTTGTATTATGTAATTATAAAAAATATGAATTTCCCAGTACTGCTATTTACGTTCGTTGTTAATAATTATATTACAATTTTTTACCTCATACCTATGACAGTTGGGATTTTCACGCCTACAAACATTAAAAACGAAAAAAAGAGAAAAACTCGTAGAAGAAATTAGAGGGGCATTGTCATTGATTCGTCCTTGTACCGTTATATCAGTGAAATTACAAAAATCAAGCAAAGCCAAATATCACATTATATTAAATGTAATTTAATTACAGAATACATAAATAAAAATATTTTAACTATGCAACAGTATATTAACAATAAATAATAAAAATAAATATATTTATATTTTATAATACCATTGTAATTTTTTGTAAACTATATTACGATAATGTTCCGTCAAAATCACAGAGTGTATTGTTATAAAAAATGTGCCGTAAACACAAAAAGTTTATAACCAATGGTTTAACCTTTAACCCATACTTACGTGCGCGATAATCATTCGCTAAATTTTTAAGCATCAAATTTTGATAATGTACTTACACTCAACATTTTTTCACAAAAAATATTATTGATTCTGAAGCGTAATTTTTTGACGATAATCTCATATTTTAAATGAGCACAAAGAATTGATTTTTATAATAAAATATCGGACAAAATATTTTTAGACGGGAAAAAGTCTAATGAATGTTTATTTAAATTTTATTCGTCGAACTCAATCATACGATAAAATTACAATTACAAAATTGCCTATGTTGACTTGGAAAATTACGTGATATTGTTCAACATTATATGAAAAAATAAATAATCAAGTAATGAATTCCGAACGCATATTATTATGATCACGGACATCAGAATATAGCAGTTGTTTGTTTGCAGTCATTGTATGATATTATTTTCAATATCCTAATAATATTTCGTTCGATGGTTCCGGGAAAGTTATTTTCGTAAAAGTCAAAAATAAATATTATATTATTATATTTATCTATACAACACGAACGGCGCGCCTGTAATAAAAACGGTACGTGATAAAGGGAGCGTTTTTTAAGAAAAGAAACGTGTTGCGTAGTAATAAAAAGCGTACGAAATGAGTCGAAGTGCACGAATCGATGCGGTTGTCCCCTATACGTATCAAGGCGATTTCGAATCGACGGAATTGAAAAATACACCGTAAACGCACAAAATATTACAGTACAGACGCGCGTTGTGCCCACAACAATACCGCGGTTTACTCGCAGCGAGGCGCGGTCTTGTTGCGGAAATAAAAATAAGTGAATCACGTCTTAAGGAAACTTAACGGTACGCGAGTAGTTCATAAATTTTAATTCACTGGAGCTGACCGAAAGAGTTGTTAGTATAATATACCTGCAATAGTAACCTAACCGCGAATTATTACCGACGGCGAAAACGTCATAGCAACACTATTGCCGTATTCGGCGTTAGGTCGGTTACTCGGGGTGCTACCAGCTGTTTATCGCACGACGGGGCTGAAACGTGTAAAGGGCTGAAACCTTTCGCAGGTACGCGTACACTACACTATTATCTTCACGTCGTTTTCGCCACGTGAGTACTGTGCGCGTAACGATTTTCCCGGGTGCGTGTTAATATATTTATACATACGTACATACGTATATGAGCGCAGACGCGTAATCTCTAGGCCTAGGACTAACGTTGGAGTAGAGCAGACAACAAACACCGAACATGCGCTAAGCTTCCTAAACTGCAGACGGAGCCTGTACCAAGGGAACTTTGAAATTAATTGCCTCGGTACGTCCTGAACCGTGATGATTCAAGAGCGGATTACTTGATTACCTGTTACATATATCCGAGCCAAGATTGCGAGCACATATTTATTTCCCCCGCCGCGTACAGGGCCACCTCCGACGACTTTCCGACTGGATCGTTCGCGTTATTGTAATAATGTATAACGCAATGGTATATTACAGGTCTACGCATGCCATTGCTGTAAACAATAGTTGGCTAGCAGAATGACCAATCATTTTATGATCGTAATTACACGCATTTATCATTTTATTTTTTATCATAAGACTATATTTGTCCACCATGAATGTCGTTGGTTCGCGTATTGTTCGCCGAAGCCGCGGGATAGAATAGGTAGGTAGCGCATCGAAACAGATTCATCCGCCCCATCGATTTGTCACATTTAAATAAACATTTCTATGTCTTTAAGTCTACCTATATGTCTCCGGAACTAGGTTGAAATAATATTAAAAGTTCTTAAATATCCCCAGGTACTTTAAGCAAGAATCCGAAAAAAAATATCCAATTCGGGTTCACGTAGTTAATATATTATAATGGTTGAACATAAAAAAAAACCGAACAATTGCGCGTAGAACTTCTTCTTGTCTCCATAACGTTTTTACAAATTAATTACAAAAAAATTTTGAGACAGGACTCCGGAGGGTAATAGATATCTTTAAATCTTAAAATAATGATCAACACATCGGATCAATGCGGAGTTTGGTATAATGACGAATAGTTTAAACAATTTTAAGTGCTTAAACGTTTCTTTAGTACGGTATGACTAGAATAATTTATTTTAAATACCATGTCTGGTATACAGTTTTTTTTTAAGTATAAACTATAAATTATCTAAAATAACACATACTCGTATACTTCATACATGATAGATATACAATTTTAGGTTCATAAAATGACGAGACGTCTCAGTCTAATCATTTGGGAAAATCAAGTCTGTTGGTATTGCTTTGGTACACATATAATATTAATAATATTACAAAATGAGATATAGAGTGATGTTATTATTTGAATTCGAAAGTGTATTTTATTAGTGACGGTTACAATAAGATTTGGTACAAAATAGAGTTTGTCTTATCTGTGTACGATATATTATCCCTTATCATTAGTTTTGAAATCAGTGTCATCTGGTAGAAACAAAAATCATAAACGTCTATTTTTGGTCCATATAAATTGCAGAAACATATAGTTGTATTAAGGTAGAATAAATGCAATGAGCATTTTTGTCCGAGAAGTGGTGCTAGAGAATTATGCTACACGTTTCACTCATATAATGTCACTTAAATATTTTTATCTTAAATAATTTGGGGTACTTCGATTTTTAATTTTTTTTTCAAAATTCGAGGTAAGTAATTTATCAGTAATCGCTCGCTATGCCCTTATTAGAAACTCAACAATAGTGCACAACAGACGCATCAAGATTGTAATATTATATGTATTAAGAATTGTACTAAGACTTACATTTTCATTAAAATTCAGAGCGCTGAGAAATATTTAAAAAGTATACAGCGATGTTGCATTTACATGCAGCGTAATTTCATTACAAACTGTACGCTATGTATAATATATTATATACGTACTAGAATTTACAGAATCACAGTTTCATTATTTTGCAAAATAATGGAGAAGTTGCTTTAAAATTTCCAAGTTTATGATTTATTGCTATTTCATCATGCATTTATTCAGTATATATTGTTGTAACTAAAATTAAGTTATACTACTATGAAGATTCAACATTTAATAATTTGTGTAAGAATTACAACACTTGCTCTGTGTTTATATATACTAAACGAATACTATATTAATGTTGTGACTCACGTGATAGCACAATAATTTATTTATACGTCGAATTTCATAACGTTGTTGTAAATTAATATTAATTGTGCTCTACGAACACGTATCAGGGTGTTTCTACAAATACTCAAACTCAAAATCGAATCATCTTAAATAGTCATAATTACATTTTGGGTTTACCAAAACTATCAAATGCGTATTTAAACCTGTAATTTGTTCCATCTCATAAATGTTGAAAATAAATAGACTTACAGACTTAATAAAACTATAAACGAGTAAAATTGTGAACTTTTAAATGCTCAAAAAATATATCACCTCAAAACCATGACAACGAGTATTCGAGTAAAAATGTCGGCTTTTATTTATGCATAGAATCGCTGGTCAATTAACCACAGAGCTACTATAACGCGACATACGCGAGGAAAACACACACACACACCAACACACGAACAAACACACGCGTGAGTGCTCGTTCCCCTCTGCGGGAAACTGCCGCATTTCCGAAGAATCCCATTGTACAAAACATGGTGCAAAGAGAAGTTAGTTAAGCATCGACGATACCTCATTATAGAATTAGCTCTCTCTTCCTTGACCTTTCCTCCTTCTCCACTCGCCATCGCCGGGAGATCTCTCGCGCTGACACTCGTCCCTCCACCCTTTACCGCGAGTTGCCACTTAACGAGCCTATGTTTAATTGCGTTTTTAAGTCATCGTTAAAAGCCCAGCTTGGCCGACCGGCAGAAGAGGTTGTTCTACACAAACGTATTTATACGTATAGGATATATATATATATATATATATATATATATATACACATTTACTATATACAGTGCACAATAAGAGTCACGTCCGAGAGAATTTCGCCCGCAATAACGACATACACACATGCGTTTACCTACTCACCCACACGCCCGCACTGTTTATGTCAACAGTTTGTCACTTAGCCCCATTGCCTCTGTCATATTATAATTTGCCAACCTACAACCCGGCGAGCGATATGCAGCAGTTTTTTTTTTTTTTTTTTGCCGCGTAAATGACGACACATTTTCACCGTTATTATTGTAATTATTTCGCGCACTATACCATACAGGTGTCCACCGGGAACAATAAAAAACAATAAAAACGGAACTGTGCATTGCCTTAGTTTGCCGCACAAAGTTATTACATTTCATTAAAGTTCAATTAAAACGCGTGGAAAAAAAAAATCACTTTGAGTTTATCTCATTTTTTGAACATGTATAATTGGTGACATTATTCGTTTCAGATAAATAACGCGCAGTTTTGAAAATTGTAGTATGAACAATTATTATCGTATACAAGGCGTACGACAAACATTGAATTAAAATGTGAACCATAATTTCTTTACCGGTTAGAATATTGAAAAAGTCATCGATCTGAAACTTCAGCAATAAATCCTACGATTAATCTCAAGTCGGCTAAATATTATTAATTACAAATTAATATTCCTAGTTATGATTATAGGCGTATGGACGTATATTTTGAGTGGAACGCGTTCCCGTGCGCACGGAGTGTAGTATGGCTTGAAGTAAACACACTTTGCGTTATAATTACAATAACTTATACGTGGAGTTTTTCTTTTCTTACTTTTTAACAGAACGTACGATTTAACGTCGAACCGGAGAACATAAAACACGTGCGCTGGCAATAATATTAATCACGTGCGCGTGCGGCTCAATTAATTTTCCGTTTCCTTTGCCCTCGTCGAAAATTCGTCGGTCCCTGTACGTATGTACGTTCTAAACGACCGGTACGGGCCCGCTGTTGTAGTCTATTATTCCGACCCCGACGAGTAATCGTCCGACACGTGGTGGCGAGAGTCTCGCACATTTGTTAACCCGTAGTCGTACACGTCGTTCGGCCGCGGACGCCGGCCTACCCCGGAACCGTTTTATTAATCTTTATTCAACGAATTCGCTGTTCGCCGTGTACCGTAAACCACGCGCGTTCTGCAGTAAACATGATATTATATACGATACCCGGTCGAGCACCCGGCCGAATCACGAATCCTCCCCGTAAATAATTAAACAGGACCAGTGGGCTCGTTTATTTATTCGTGTATTATCTGCACACGAGCTGTGGCGTTTCATAACAACGGTTGGTTTGCGTTTCAGCAACGTTGGAAACATACGAGACAGTCGACTCAAAAAAAACCACTCCTTCGCGGTCGTCGAAACGTTTCGACGTACGGTGCGAATCGAGTACAGTAAAACCTCCCATGACGTACACCTCCCGATAGCGGACGTGTTTTAAAAACTGGGACATTTTCACTAAGTACTTTTTAAAAGGAAAACCTCCGAATAGCATACTTTCTGAAGAACGGACACCTATGATTCTGAAACAAATAAGAATGAAAAATTCGTTCAATTTCGTCATTAGAGGATGAAAGCGATTATATTTTCTCTTCTACTACCTATATCTAGGTATAAACAAACTCACCTCCTACCTAGGTATAAACAAACTCACGTACGCCATTGTAGAGGCGGAAAAATTCTAAACAGACTAAACATACCGATATTTTCAACCAGATTTATAAGTATGCGATTTATCTTTATATTTTTTTTTATACATCCGTGATATTGAATTAGAAATAAAAATTTACATTTAAAAATTAAACTATGATTGAATTTGACCTAACGAAGTAATATGTTTTACAGTTTTACCCTAAATTAATTTCCAAATAGTAGACAAAATGTTGTCCGGTGACCGCTATTCAGTGGCTTCACCGCACACTATAGACGTACCTTTGAATTATATTGTCGAATATAAATGTCTTTGTGTTATACACTACAAGCACTTACAGGAAAAAACTGGACATTACTTCCCAAGTTTTTTTTTACACCAATCGATCATTATTATTTTAGAACAACTCAAAAAATTGAATCGTTGCCCTTTCTGTTTCAGATTTCCGACAAGGAAATACTGTTTGAGACGCAGTTTTAGCGCGCAAAGGTTTGATCGCATTAAATATAAAAAAAAACATCATCGAAAGGGCTCGTGTGGGTCCACACTCTGTTAAACTATCATGTTTTAAACATAAGTTTCGATAATAAGGTACTCTGTACATCAAACCATGTTTCTCGAGTATTATAAAGGTTGATCAAAATCGAAATGAATATTTTAAAACTTTTTCAACACATAAAAAGCAAGAACGATGTGATCACGTCGAATAATAATAATATTGTACATATAAATAGCTGTGTACACAGTAAAATAAATTAGGATTGTAGTATAACATCTAATTAAACTGCACCGTGTCCCTAAAAAAAAAAATATGATAACAAGAATAATTACTTTAGTCTTTAGTACATTTTAATATATAAATATATAAGACGTTTTCGAGAAGCTATTAATTTTAAACGAAACAGCACCGCTAAGTATATTTAATAATATTATAATGTCAATAAGTGTTTGTACTACGACTGGCTGCACGGTTTAAACCATTCTTTCGAATAATAGGACAGTAAACATCTTAGGCAGTTTAACGGTGAACACTGTTGTATATTGCGTGTTGACCGCGCGTCACCGTACTAAATCTCTTTTTAGCCACCTCAATAGTACCATAATAGCCGTGGTGCAACATTTAGTTTCTCGAAACTTCTAAACCCGTAACACCTGTTCGACGAACGAAGCCGAAATCGTTACTCCAAAGCACCCTCTCCCGACGATGTTTGTCCTATAATATAATACTATATTATGGTTCCTGCTTACTTTGGACATATTTCAATCGTTTTTATTACAGAAAACGTTCTGCGTAATTATACTCCAGTCCAACGATATGATAATATTTCACTATTCGTAACACTCATACGTGCACGTATATGGTGTACTCGTTTACTACGAGGACTTACTGAATCATGTACTATGAGATGCTACATTTCATATGTTCTCCAGACATAATCAACAAATTGAGAAGAAAACAAACGTCTTTTCATCGACCACAGTAAGTATTGTGTTGAAAACGTGTTTGAAATAAATTTTAACATAACTCGTGCGACCAATCGAGTGCGATGCTCGTCTTTGCGGCGTTCACCGAGAGCCGTATTATTATCATAATGGAAAACTGCAGTACAAAGACGGCCGAAAATCGCCTACGTACGCACCTAGTACGCACAGTTGATGACCGCATCATTATCGTAAATTGACGTAGAAGGATCTTTTTAATTAAAACCAGATCACACAGCAGGTGATGGTGATGCGGGTGAATCGGCGACGAGAGACCCTCGAACAAGTCTGTCGGACCAGTGCGGGTGGGCAATGACGATAGTGATAATAATAATAATAATACACACGGATTCATGGGAGCCGAAATATACGCGAACGTATATGTACGGATATATTAATGCTCGTTGCACCGACATATATATATATTTATACGTATTGGATTTCGAGTATCTATACATGCGGGGGACGTTTATCGCTGTCGTCTACCGCGAGGGGTGTGGGGGACGAACGGTTGAGTCGGCGGTGGCGGCGGGTCACGAGTATAAAAGACTTATACGTCTTAATTCCCCGACCGGAACCGTGCCGTTTGTCTCGGAAGAATTTAATTCCGATAAATATCGTCGCGGGCCGTTTTCGGGGGTTAGGGGGTAGTAGCCCATAAATCTACGGAGAACCTAGTGGGCGGGCGATATAAATGCGTGTGCCGGCCGCGGCGATGATTGTAAAAACGTCGAACGTTCTGCGGGCGAAATGTTAAACGAAACCCCGTACACAATACGTCCGGCCGACGGCGACGCGACGACGTATTTTATTGGTCTCCGACGACGACCAAGTCGGTACGTTATATATATATATATATGTGTGCGTATACGTGTACATGGTGAAACGAATTGTCGCCTAAACCCCACGTGCAGTGTATGCGCGCGCGTTTATACATATTTCATTATGTATATGTACGGGATGAATAAAATTCGGTCTCTGTGTCCCCCGTCCTGTCCGGGTGTGTAGCGTTCGAATCGAGGCGCAGCCCCACTCCGCGGGGCAGTGAACGATCGTTTTTGGATCCGATCCAGACGGAGAGTAGAAGAGAAAAGACCTACCGAAAGTGGTGGGAAAAAAAATGCGCGTACATTTATACAATAATATAATACATGGTATAGGTTTCGATTTTAATGGAATTAAAACATGCCCTAATCAACGTGTATTGTTTTTAAAAGCCATTCGGCTAATGAAATCCGACCCTTCGACGCTGCGAATTAATGTCGATTAACTTGTCGAGAGGCCGAACGTATTTATGTGTGCACATAATTATTTATGTATACGCCACGTATATTATAATATATTGTATCACCACGGCGCTTTCGTTTGCCGCGGGACACGCCGACCGTATTACGTAATATATTCGCAATAGTATTGGGTACACGTCTTATCGGCGCGAAGAAGTAAGGGTGGTGGGCCGAGGAGTACGACGGAAAAACAGGGAAAAGCCGACACGACAGAACTCACCGGGATATTGCGCGTACACCTCGCTGGCCCGCCGCGGTGTACATACGAGTATAGTAGCTCGCTCTGAAACCAAAAACAACGCCCATTGGGAAATCATCGACGGTCCGCTGTTGTGGTAAAAACGTGTAATTTTCTTCCGTTTTCCCCTAATGATATAATAGTCGTGTGACGTCACCCGGAGACCCGCGCGAATATTTCGTCGGACGACGTGTCAAATACCACGGGCACTGCAGGCCTCGCAAACACCGAACTCGAATTACTAAAGCGTATACTTGAATATGAAAAGCGAAAAAAAAAACCGTCAAACAATACACTATGCTGCAAACGTAACGATCTCGTGCGCGCGCAGGGCTACCGTGTTAGTGTTATTGTCCTACACACGTTGTACATGCATAATAATAATAATATATACTAGCGGTATGGAAATATTCAAAATGTATGATATGTCGTGGTACAACCGACCGTTGGGAATTAGACTTTAAGTTACGGCCGTTGTTCCCCGTATTACATCGTATGATGTTATATAATATTTCACGTCGTAGAAACGGTCGGTTCTTTTAGTTCTCCTCTGAAGTGTAAAAATAGAAGTGCTCGGGGAAAAAAAAAATTAAAAGAAAACTGCTGTTTGTAACACGTGAATATGGCCTTCGCCGAAAATCTGATATATCCATATATTATAATCGTGGGCATCAAATCGTCATGTAAAGTCCGAGGAGTAATGCGCACGAAATCAATACATTTCGTTCGTGTTTCAACGATGAATTGCAACGAAAAAAAAACGAAATAAATTGTTGAGGCGTAAAAATTGTGATCTACGGGCAAGGCAATATGACTTTAGGTTTCTTTCAAACGGTTGTACTCGCAAGCAATATACATATATAATAATAATTAGCAATTATAGTAGGCACGGTGAACGATTAAATTAATAATACAGCCGATACAAATATTTCGTTAATAATAATTGGTTGGTACTAAATAACGTTATGAAAACAATCTGGGAAATAGCCGATAGTTCAAAACCGAAGATTATGACGGAATGTACCGCATCAGTAGATATGACCGCAATAAAAACAGTGTGGAACAGCAAGAGTACTATTCGTATGCGACTCGAATCTCGATCGAGTGTTAAACTGTTGAAAAATGTGCACCGCTGTGAGTGGTGTATCGTGTACTGTATAGAGAGCGTAGTGAAGGGTGTTTTCAGACGGAGATGTCAAAAAAATGCATCCGCACGGATAATTATAATCATATACCACGATTTGGCCGGAAGTATATGCGATCGGTGTGCCGGAAGAGAAACGATAACGCTTCGTCGTTTCTACGAAGACCGTCGGGCGAATCCTGAATTTGACCGTACACGATATCACATAGTTTCGCACGAAATCGAATTCAACGCGTGGAAATCGTTTTAGCTTTGGCCGCAATAACGGTACGCGGAAAACGTCAAAAATCGTGTGCTAATAAATTATTATCAATCGGACGAACAAACATATTGCAATCATTATAAGCTGTATTTAATATAGGTCGCTCGGATGCAGTTCTACGCGGAACCCAACGACACGTTTGCACATGTTATTATTATACCGCACACAAGAACATCGCCGAGTGCGGGATGCGGCCAATGTTAACCGGTAGGATTAAAATTGAAATGAACATATTAATATTGAAACCCACGCATCCGGTGAAATAATTATGTTCACGTTCGATATAATTGAAACGTGCCCTGCAAACGCGTTACGACTCCGGTAAATCATGTACATAGTCTACATTATAGACCGCTAATACACCTGCAGTATATTCATTATTGTAGCGGTTCTCGATTTATTTTGATTGCAGAGAGAGCCCTTAAGATGTTAAAAAAAAATCCACGGCAACCCGGAATCGAGGAATGCCAATTTAAAACAACAGGTCGTAAAAAATTATGTAACAACGATTTGTTTTTTAAATTGTTTTTTTTTTACATATATTTCGTAGGCCGCATCGTATAAATACGAAAATATAATTTAATTTAATTTAAAAAAAAAAAAAAACGTAATAAAAATACTAAATTTTTGCTTATATACAATTGCATTCAATCGATATTAATATGTAACAATATTACCTAGTAATAATGAGTGTATTTGATTAATTTCGGATGTACTCACAGAGCCCCTTGTACATATTTCCTATAATATTGTCCTAGGAGTTCATCGATACTTTGGAGATTGTTCTTGGCATTTAGGCTTAAATATTCAATTCATTATTCTATTGAAATTATTAAACTTATAGCTTGAACTTGATTGATAAATAATTCGAATTGGTATGATGCAAAAAAAGGGTAAAATATTATAATATGTTATGATTAAAATTTGAAAAATTACATACGGTAATTGTATTATTATATAAGTGTACACACAAATAAAATAGAAGTATTTCTATTTTAGAGAAGAAAAGTTCTTAGTAAAAATATGTGAAAATTCTTAAACGATTGGACTGGAGGTGGGCTAGAAATGGGACTTGTGGGACTTGTGTGTATACTGTTTGCACCTGCTTACAGAAAACCAAAATGTCGCCCCAGGGTCGATAGTCGATATCTTAATCGAAATCGTTCTTTTCGTTCGATGACCACGTATAATAATATATAGTATGTTATTATACGACTCGGCTAATAATATAACAGTCGCATTAAAATACCAATGAAGATTTAAACCACTTAAAAAAGAAAGAAAATCTCAATTCGAGATTGTTTATATTGGATAGCGACTCTTTGTGGGATTTGATTTAAGACCCTCGTGGAAACACTTTGCAGATATATATCTTTTGCACCCACAAACACATACATACAGACATATTACACATATATATATATATATATATATATATATAAGTTCTTTGTCCGTTTTTCCGACAGGAAGAAACTATATAAATCGAGAAATCGTTTTTCCTCTTTAAATCAGGGTCGAAACGCATACCGCAGTTCGCGGAGGAGACGCGGATAGAACGGCGATGGCCGCGGCGGCACCCACGTGTTTTCACTGCGACTATTAGTTTAAACAGAATAAATCGGCCCTATACAGGCGAATAAATTATGGAACCCAAGGGTTTTTCCCTTCTCTCCCGTAATCGTAACACATTCGAGTGTACAGTATAAGTTTCAATACGAATTCATACGTCGTTCGTGCCATAACTCGTTTTGAAAACCGCTGGAATGTTTCTCGTCGATCGCGTGTTCGCTCGGAAGAAATGTGATATTATACACATAATACGGAGTTATATCACAACTATCTCGCTGCGCACCCCCACCCACAAAAAATAACCTCCATTGCACCGCTATCCGTCGTAAAAAATGACTATAATATTAGAGTCTAGGGTACAGATTTAAATGCTCTAAAAAACAAAATCGAATTGCTTGAAATATTACGTTTTAATGCACTTATAAAAAACAAAAGCTTAAAATACCCTAAAAACTGTATTAAACATTGAAATTTAACTAAAAATTTTAATTTTTAATTCTTTGATGTGTGCAATATTTGAAATTTGAACTCTATGTATAGCCGACCAAGAAACTAAATATGTGACGAAAAATTATCGAGTGTACAACAGTAATAACGCGTACTCGTATATAAATCAAGCAAGTTATTTCGAAAGGAGTCCGAAAGATTGTAATAATAAATAAGCCCGGTCCAAAGAAGAAGAGAAATGTAATTTTATATTGTATTATTCACCACATAGTTATTACTAAAATGTTTTAAAAAAATATTAAATTGTTCTTATTAATCTTTATAAAGTTTATTTGAAAACTTAGATTAATGTTATATACGTTTATCTGCTGGTTGAAGGTCCAGTTGTCTGCCTTCCGCAGTCCGAATGTTTGGACCGCGGTTCACCAGTTACCGATCGTTGATAATAAGAGACGCCCCGGCGAAATGAACAATATTATCCTATGGATCCGACGGGTGGGTAAATAAAAACGAATGCATAACACCGGGTCCGTGGCCGGGGGGAGGGGAAAAAATGAAAACGATAAATTGTTCGCACTACGGTCCTGGCGCGGCGCTGTCTTATATTTTATTAATTGAATGGTCATTGAACTGCGAACGTTTTCTCAAATGGATTTTATGATACGATCACGATATTAGCGACAGCGAAACAACGAGACGGCGTTCAACAATAAATAAATTTGTGACTTTTTTTTCCGCCACCATAGTACCGAACGCACAAAGCTTTATATTTTAAAATGATTTTTTTTCCATAAGCAAAAAAAAATAAAAATAAATAGAATAATAAAAATAATAATAATAATAGCAGTATAAATATTGAAGGGTTCTCTGTGCGTCTAAGAGCATGCGTGACATTTTATTCTAAACGTTTGACCTCTAACCTTTGTTTTCTCCTCAGCTCGACTGGTGTGTTTAATATTAAATATCTGAAAGAGTATAGTTTATGATTTCCGCTCTCGGCCGCTTCGTCTCAACCTTTTTGATATCTTGCGTATATATTTGACACTTTGTGCCGCGTTTCTCCGATATTTCAAAGAACGTCTCCACAAAGCTGTTTATTTGCACCGTCTCCATTTGAATTTTCTCGTGTTCATGTTTTAATTAAAATAGTTTTTTTTTTAGATTTATATATATGTTGGGTTTATTTTTAAGTTGAAATATTATTTTAATAGTGTACGTAGTACGAAATCTTTAAAAACTTAATCAAAGAGAACTTTTTATAATTAACAATGTCCAAGTTTTACAGTTTTATTTACATTATGAACATTTATATTAAATGTTGTTTTATTTAAATTATCATTCCTAAACATCTTATGGTGTAATATACCTTTGTTATGGTATTTTATATTTCTAGACATTATACTTAAATAATTTTAATAAGTACAACACAAATCATTTATGTATACCTTTAATTAAGCAAAAGTATTTATCGAAACCACATTCAGAAGTTGTAAGGTCTTAATTTAAATTAGGAAAATAAATTAAAAGAATAAAGCTTATTGTTATGAAGTAGTATATTATACTGTATCAACAATTTTTTTAAACCCTCACCAGTTGATGCATAATTTCGAGAGAACATCTATTATCCGATAATTTTTTTATTTGACATAAACGATCTATACGATAAGCGCAATTAGTTTATACGATGAGAGTATTATAAACATGAATGGGTTGATAAAAGCAGCCACCCACCCATTAGTGACTCTTGACTGGTTGATTAATTTTTTTTAGTTATTTATTCCTTTTATAGAAAAACATTGGATATTAAATAAAGTGTGGACAGAGTTAAAAATGCAGATTACGTCTTTTGTAATCTACGGGTGGTGTGTCCAAGATGCTTAAAATAAAAAAAATATACCCTTGAAGTTTTTGATATCCTACCACTTCGTTTTATGCCCATTTGTGTTTGACTATTTCTTAGCCTAGGATGGAAAAATATGACATTTACAATTGTGAGACGTCATTTATGGAAGCGTATGTAGAATATACGTGCTTCTTCTATAGTTTCCAAAAATTATAATTTTATATATAAATATATATATATATAGTACGCCACTTTGTGGAACACCAGCTTTTATTTTTGCTATTAATATTTATGTGCAATATTAGACTTGGAAATTTCTGTGAGTTAGAAACGATTTAATTAATAAGAATAAAAGAAAGGGAAAATACTTTTAAAGTTTAAACTGTAATCCTTTATGCCAAACCCAGTTGAAAGCTTGTGGAACGCCTAATAAAACACAAGTGCAAAACAGTTTTTTTTCAAATGGTATAGAAATTATATCAGCAACTCAATGTACTTGATGTATCGTCCGATATGAGTTTCGGAATCAAAACTGACTATCTGGGAGTATGTTACTAGTATTTATTTACGGTAACACGTTATCAGAATAAGTCATTCTAAAATGTTGGATAGGAAGGGCAAGAGACTTATTGGCCTAATGGAGTGTCTAGTGGTTTGTCGGACTTAGCAAATATAAATATTTTCAAGAATTGCCATAAAATTGGAAAGTATAAATTCTAAGTAATAAATATATAAGTTATAAGTACTTTGGCTTTTTGGGGAGGCACCCAGCCACTTTTGCTGCAGTAACTAAATCAAAGCCGAGTGACTTTTTAGTGCATATTTTTGAATATTGTTTGTTTCACTTCGTTTGGGATGAAGTATTTCTCAGGAAGACTAGCAGGGGTGGAAAGTTTAGGAAAGTATCAATCACGTTTGCATGTTGTATATATCATAATGTGGTTGAATTGTTTCATAAACATGGGTTTTAAATAGTTCAGCTTTATCAGTTTTAGAAAATGCAAGTGAGTCATCAGGTTTTTGGTGTATTGAGGGTATTTTCTCCAAAAAAAAAAAGAAATAGCTATCATTATGACATTGTGAGCAAGTGCAAAGTACCTATTTCTGGTCCTGATGAAAATATGTGCATTTGTATTGTTATAACTTATAATCTTACATCGCCGCCCACGGTATATTTGTACTGCAGCTTTTGTCTAGATAATTAGTGAAAGTTTTCCAAGGGTATATTTTACTTTTGTTTTGTTGTTAATTTGGGCCGTGCTCGTGTTTTTTTTTTTTAGGTTTATTATATCATTAACAGCTTTAATTTTCTTTCATATTCTCATATTATATTCTTTATTCCTCCCCCCCCCCCTACAAACTACTACCGGTATTTTGCTACGGTTTGATCTTCTTGGTTAGTTATTTTATGTTTGACATATAATGATATTATATTATAATAATAACATATTATTATATTATGTTATACCTACCTTAAATTATAGGTGATTATAACATACAGCGTAATATACTAAAACACTTTAAAAAATAATTTATGAATTGCACAAGTCGTTTTTCTAAAGTTAATTTGTATTAAATACATTAACATAATAATATTTATTGAATCTTTTTTTGTTTGTATTGATAATTTTTAAATCACTTATGTCTTATGGATTAATGAAAAAAATAATAAAGACATTACTCAGTATGAAGTATTCAATTGCAGAGATTGATTAAAAATTACCTAATTGTTATTTGGTTCTCAAAAAAACGAGAAATATTATATTTTATTGGAACTTATATCATATTTTCGTGTTTCACTGCTTTAAAACTTTTTTATTTTGTAACCCTTTTCTAAAAACTTCAACCAATGAGTAACTGTCTCTATCAAACCTTTCAAAATAATTAACGCAAATATTAACTGTTATTAGTTTATTACTTTCATAGTGTAAAAGCTTGTGAATAATATTTAAAAAAAACCTTTTCATACGCAATATTATGGTCTTTAATTTATTTTAATATTCATTCAAATAATAATGATTATATACCAACATGTTTAAAAAACAAAATTTTTATTTATACGATTCTTGACTTAAACTTTTAAGGTATTTGTAAAACAAACAACAATTTGATAGCCTATAAGAATATCATACATATCATATATATATATATACATCATATATATCATATAACATATGTATAATATACATATAACACAATATAATGATTTGTAAACGACATTTTCTGTTTCAAAAGTTTGTCATGCAAAATTGAATTACTCGTAGATAAAACATTCGAAGGAATGTACTCGACACGACTACATTAGCGTTGGAAAATATTGTAGGGACAGTTAAAAACATCAAAAGAGAAATAACCTCATAAAAACTATTTTTATTTAAAAATGTACTGTAGATACTATATTTAATTTGTGTTTTGTATGTCGATTCGTAAGACACTTTCAGATATAATTTTTTACTCGTTATTTTGATTTTTCTACGAAATATTTGGGGAAAATTAGGAAAATGTTAATAATTAGAAATTTCTGCCGAATAAAATCGTTTTCGGCTTAATTGGAGGGCGATCACCCACAACTCGATGTATGCACATTGCACATGCTCAAAAAATAAATGCGAAATAAATCACAGACTTGTAAACAGAACATCCTTTTATACACGCAGCTTATGGCTATTGTATGGTAAACCTCTAATATTGATATTACTGTCCGAGAGGCTATAATATCGACGGGGTGGCATGGCCGAGTGGATAACGCATGGTCGCCGGTTGAAATCCGGCTGCCAACGTCTTCACTTTCCGGGTTGCAGCACCGTTCGAAGAGAAAAAGTCACTACCAACTTTTCATCCACAACCTATACTGTTCCGAAAAACACAAGTTTGCCACACAAAAGTAAACCCCCCCCCTTCCCTCCTATACAAACCACAGCTAATGGCAATAGCTGCCGAAGTATTAAATAAAAAATATGTTACCTTGAAATGTTTGATATCCGATAGTTATACAATCACTATTATTATGCCCATTCGTGTTTGACTATTTCTTAGACTAGGTCATATTTAAAATTCTATGACGTCCTCAGCATCACATCTTAGCTATCTACTGCTGAGTTAAGTCCCTCCCCCCTGATTTCATAAATATTATAACCGCGAAATGATCACATGTTTTATTAGTCATCTCGTTTTCCCCAAAAACACGAGCCTCGAACGACTATACGACTGCAGTTCTATTGTACCGCTGTCGGATATTTTGCGATTGTTCTATGATTTGTCTTGTTGACTGTTCGAGTGTACAAATATTGCTATTGTAAAACCGACCACACGCGTTTGATCTTATGTTAGTGTACTACAATAATAACACTGTAACTGGCTGAGCCACACAATATTGTTCTTGTGTCTGTTTAATTAATATCATAGGTGTCGTACGCGAGTGTCTCAGAAAACGAGGGAACAGTCGAAGAACAATGCTAATACGATTGGTTTGAAATCCAAATAAAACTTCAAAACCTAGAAAACCTTAGTACTACACAAGATGATCGGGACAATACTTTTTCTCCTTTCTCCCGTTTTCTATACCACGTACTTATATTATGTTGTCTAATCACATTATTGTAGCACTAGCTACAAACAATCGGTGTCAATGCTCTTGTGGGCGGTTCAAAACGCGTATTGTACAAATGAACAAATAAATTACCTTGTATCGTTATCGCTTGTAAAGCAATGAGCTTTAATTACTTTAGGTGGGCTCCGGAAACGGTTTTTTTCATACTCGACTCTACGCAGCATGACAACGAATTTTATTGCGTCGAGCGGGCAACAATAATGCGGTCCAACCGTAAGATACTAATTCATCAGGTTCGCCGGGCGAAGTATTCAATCATTACCGCGGGTCGAGGCCGATTGTTGTGTACGAGACACGTAGTCAATCAATGACACGAGCCGTGGTCGCTATATATGCTATACGACCCCTGTGTACGACCTCATCGCTTGTGCCTCGGGAACATTGTCAATCGACGACGCAGACCGATACGTCTGTGCCGGGCGTATTACGTACGAACAGGGCCGGCGTATTATAGCCCTTCGTGGTGGAAACCCGTATTTTCTTTGAACCGCAACGAACAGTGATAACCATGGCTCGGATTTTACGGTACTAAAAAAATACTGAAATACGTGCTATTTTATAACAAAAAAAAAAAAAAACATAGCTCGCTATTATATGAAAAATGATAAAAACAAGAAAATAAATAGATTGAAAAGTTTATTATAATATTGCTTTTCTCTTAACAATTCAAAAAATATATTTTTATTCAATAACTATTTATGAATTAATCGCCTTATAAAAAATTAAACGGAAGTTAAATATACTGAAAATTAAAACCATGTTCTTTACTCGCGAAATTCATCTACAAAGAAATTATTTACTGGCAGACGGATGAGACGACAATAATTGGCAAGTTCCGGTATTTTCTAACGAGTATGCTAAGATTAACAGTAGAAAATCACGTGATACACGTTAAAATACATCAACGAATAAGCCAGAAAATAAAAACATACTAAAAAAGGAATCTTTCTCGTTATTATAAATGTTAGTATGAATGAAGATAATAATTAAGTTAAATAGTATTAAAGGATAATGACGGGATTATACCGAGCGTTCGAGAATTTTCGGGACTGTGAGAAAATTTGATAAAAAAAATCCTCGTTTTTTTACAGAGCGGTACTAAGGCATGAATTATCCACCCAGAATAAAGAGGCATTCCGCTGGTAAATCGCAATCGCAGTTTAAATTAACAGTCATTACCATACGTGTTGTTATGAATTGAAACGTTTATTATATATAGTATCGGGGTACAACTGTTGAAAAACGCGATTCCGGCCGACAGAACGTTATTCGTACGAAATGTTGTTACGTGCAACGCGCGTTCGTTGGACGGTTGCCGAGAAAATTGTTGAACGAAACGATATTGTCGCAACGGAAAACGAAGCGAAAAAATAAAAATAAAACAATTATCATTATTATATTTAATATCGAAACTTTTGGGAGCCACTCTCGTGAGCACAACATTCAAACGCATATTATTATAACGCCGTGGTGCAGTGGGCAATAAATTCGAAAACGTTTCGTGCACTGGCGCGGCGGATTAAAATATACAAATATATTACATTAAACGCGAGTGCATGCAGCGTATCGATTACGAGGAGGACGTGAGGCACTTGATTTCGGTTAAGCATATTAAATATATAATATTATCACAGTTCGCCCCCAACCGCCGCGCCGTGACGATAACGTGCACGCCGATGGTCGTTTGAAATGCGAACCACTTCCTCTATGCGCTAATAGTTTAAAATAGAATGTAGTCCTCCAAATAATATGAATCATGGTACTGGAACTTCATTGCAAGAGTCATCCTCCAAATGTTATCTCCCGAAATCGAATCTTTCTTCTAAATTAAAAAAAATCATACAACTCACTTCACAAAATAAGTTCTTACGCTATTCTGTCGAAGGAGTTATAAGACTTCGTTCATTTGCCTGCAGTTTATAAACATTTAAAAGTCGACCACCGAAACTGCTAGACAGGTATCAACTCCAGACAACACGCGCTACATCGCACCTCTATTTTACCTAAGTAAAGGGTATGATTATACAGGCGATATCAGATCTTGTTAACCCATCATTCTTTTATTTATTTTAAAACGTCCTCATGCCACATAATGTTAATTCTCACAGATAATGCACATAGTTACAATACAGACTTAAAGTATTTGTATGTTAATGATCAAGATGATAAAGATCGAATTACATATCATTATGCCTAACCCGGTAAAACATGTTTGTGTTTATTTCAGATACCCCCATCCCGCCACCAATATACAAAACATGCAATCAAGTGAGGCAAACAGATGAAAGTCACGATGTGATTAACATCATCAATACAAAAATAAAAATAGAATTCTTAACGAAAAAGATCATTCTGCCTCAGTGCATAACTATTTCATGACAAATTACTGTCACAATTACACAATCTGTGTTAATTATGGAGAGGGACACCAATCAAGCCATTGCAGGAAATCACCTTCATATCCTGCCGAGCGCACCTTATGCTCAGAGCCTGAAAAAGCATCTTACAAAGAATGTCCGACATAAAAACGAATATGTTGAATCGGGGTAAGCTTAAAGCCAGCAACAGTAATAAAAACCATGAAACCACATTATTCATCGTACCACCCACTCCTCAAAACAATGCTATCAGCTCCAATTTATAACCAAAATTATCATAAGCCAATATTGTAGCCGATACTCTACCACACGATCAATCAGTTAATACTCAATATTATGACTAAAGTCCTCATTCCTGCTTCATAAAAACCACTCCAACTATCATACGTGATTTTACCGCTACTACCACTAATCACTATATCTATGTCATGAGTTATCATTCATCGAATGTTTGGCGTGTATCTTACATAATATAATTTCATTATTTATTGATATTGCGCTATACATACTAACTGAAAGCGCACTTAAACTATTCTAATTGTGTATCTCATTATAATGTCTTGATCATAATTTATCATAATTCATCGAATGTTTGGCGTGTATCTTACATAATATAATTTCATTATTTATTGATATTGCGCTATACATACTAACTGAAAGCGCACTTAAACTATTCTAATTGTGTATCTCATTATAATGTCTTGATCATAATTTATCATTTATTGTCATATAATTTCAAATGTTTGTATTTAATACTACTCTCTATATTTAGAAGTTTATTTATTGCAATCGTTGAATTGAATTGCCTCACGTAGTAGCTCATTTATAAACTTAAAAAAAAACGTTTAACATTATGATAATAATAATATGAAATCCGAAAGTACGAGAGCGTAGTTGAATCAATAACCGCATTTGGTCGTTCCGTACAGACCATATTTTAATCCACGGTGTAAGTGTGTACACTGAACAGGATAGTAATATGGACGTGGCGTGTTTATACCTGCTATGCACAACAGTATAATTAACCTATTCTAATCGTTACGACCCGATTGGATAATTGGTAAATGCTGATTCAACAGTTCACAAGCGTTTTAAAACCGGAGAAACGGTTTTTAATAATTTAATCCTACTCTTGTCGTACACTATACACACTCATTTAGTACCTACACTTAACATTGATTTTGGAATGATCCATATGTTAAAATTAGTACCACCTGTGTGGACGCAGCCACTATATGTCGCTATAATCGTTTTCATTTAACGTAATAAAACCCAATTTTCAACACTAGAAAAACAATTATTATAATCATATAGTTTTGTATTGTTGAAATAAGAAATTATTTATAGTTTTCTTTTCTAGCGATCCATAGGTATACTAATAATTATGTTATGTTAAACGAAGTTAAAATATAATTTTTGACTTTACCACAGTGTTCATCATAAGCAGTCTTAGCTCATACTGATTTTTCGAACGTGAAAATGTATCATTGTTTTCTTATGTACACGAATAATCTGAGTAACCAGAGCTACTCAAAAAAAAAAACAATCTCTAGGACTCGTAGTGTCCTGTCTGGGTTTTTTGTTTCTAGTCGTTAATTCTACAGCCTTAAAAGTAACTAACACAGGTACAATACATCATATTTCGAAAAATTGTCAAACGATTAGTTTCCTTGAACATGAAAACTTTTCAACTTGACCTTTTTTCCATCCCTTGAGATTTTAGTTCTAAAAGTTGTTCTACGAATAATATTGGATTGGTGGTATTTACTTTGCATGGACTAAATAATACATTACTAGCACAAAATAGACACTTAAAATTTATTTTACAAAATTATTGTCCGTGATTTAAGCATACAATCGATATAAAACATTGTGTAGATGTTCAAAATGAACAGAACACTTCCATAATAACCAATTAAGAATATTCGTAGTTATGAGACGCTTCAGGTTTACGACATTAGTACAAATGAATCACCGCTGTACTTGGTGACTGGCGGTAATTAAAACATTTAGTACATGATATAAGAGTGTGAATTTATTGTTTTCCTCGCGTGCATAGGAGTAATACTACATTACATAATAGCTTTTGCGTTAAAAGGTGATTTTTAAAAGTTCAAACAACCGAGTAGTGGACTCAAACCCCCGAGTCGTTGTGTCGAGTGTGCGTTTCAGCGCAGCGTGAAAAAATGTTATGTAGTATGCTCGCCGATATACTTTTTAAAATCAAACAATGAAACATTTTGAAGAGTAAACAGTTTGTTCACAAAATCTCCAGAGATTCAACTTGTACTCAATAACTTTAAAAACATTTGACTACCGTTTAACAATACGTTTATAGTTGTGCAAAAACAAGCGCTATATTTTATTCCGTATTGAATGTAGATTGATTCGTGTATTGAAAGTATACGATACATGGTGGTTTCATTGCTCTCTACGGTGGTGGCGTGGTGGTGGGTCAGACGATGTGTAGTTATCGGGACCTAGTGCCGCAAAAACCGCAGGGGCAGCCGGGGTAAAAGGGCCACTTGGCATTGAATACGGGGCCACACCACTATCCGGATCATTGTATTATGTTCTCGTGTTCAAATCAAATAAATATTTTATAAAAATGATTGAACACGTACATTTTTAAAAGTTTTATATATTATACTGTTCTATCAGTATTAGTTATTACTTATTACCAATATTGTAATCAATAGGTCTTTTTTTTTGTCAGGTAAAGTATTTTTTCATATAATTATATATTTTTAAATATGTAATATATTATGTTTTGCAATACTTTATTGTATGCATTTTGAATGAATAACTTAATTAATGTCTGTAACAAAAAGTAGTTATATTTGAATGAAAACACACTTTATACGGGTTGGTAAGCATTATTTTCATTGTATTTTCAGGCTTTTAGAAAAAAATAAACATAATTATTTATATAAGTTACGAATAATGGGCCAAAAATAAATATTATTTTCTTATTATTATCATCATTGGGCAGCTTACATTAATTTTGCCCGGGGCCCCGAGAATTCTAGTTGCGGCACTGTCGGCACCCGAAACAGTATATTATAATATTTTTGGGTGAATTGTTCAGCCAACCCCTCTCGTATAGAATCGCGGTAACACGCATAAACACGTGTACGGCCGTGATCCTCATTTTAGTACAAGTGCTTGAACTTAAACAAGAAAACATTTCCGAAACAAATAAACACGTAATCCAATACGCCGGCGCTGCAGTATCTTACGCTAACAACGGATTTTTGACAAAAACGTGAATTCAGTAGTGGTGACTTTGTAGGCGTTGTAATTTATTAAGTTCACTAAACCACCAAAACATAAGGGGTGGGTGTTTTTTTGAATGTACGGACACTTGGTAGCCAGGATAGATAATGTGAACACGGTTATTTTATGACCGAATAACCTCAAAAACAAATATAAACTCGTATATTATATAATAAGTAAGGGATAGGTATCAAACCGGGTGTAGTCATTTAAATAGAATTGTGTTGTGGAATTCTTGAACTACCAAGAAACTTAAAATTTCAAATCACTTCCGGACATGTAAAGATACCATAAAAGTGCATATATCAACCATGAATGGGGGCGTGAAACAATATTTTACATCTGATGCGAGTTATTTATATTATTATTATAACATACACAATACAATACGATAATGTGCTCTAACGCTCAAAATTTCGTACATTATGATGTGTAGATATAACCGAGTCAAGCTAAAACGCCGAATGCCCAATTACGGAAACAGCGCGCTTAATTGATGTTAATAGAAACTCGGGTGAGAGCTCAACTTGCGTTGGTGGTGCACCGTCGATGCCAGAGTTGGGTACACAGGCTTACCGTGTGTTTTCCCGAACAATGCCGAGTCCACGTAGGTGTATTGACGGTGTTGTTGAACCCGCCGCAATGCGGTGGTGAAACACTTAATTTTAAAGCGCTAAGACTCTAAAAAGTAGGTACATACTTATCATAACTTATCCTCCTCCTTCCACAATTATAATAGGCGCATGGCCCGACGATATTTTTCTGATAACGGTCTTAGCGGTTTCACGTCAAAACGGTGAAACAGTAAAATTTACTTTAAACTCGTCGACTTAATGCTCTAATTTTGGCTTATATTTGTTTATTAAGTAGTCGATTTCTAGTTCATTAAACTTATTGATCTCCATTAACGAAAAAGTAACGTAATATTTTTTCAACTGTTCTATACCAATGGGTTTTGAATTTCCATTGCCATCGAATTATATTTTTATTCGCTTCTTGTTGTATAATATTTGTTTTCGAAAATAACTATATGAAAATGATCCACCGTCATTTAAAAATGCAATTCATCAAAATGTATTTAATTTAATTTTCAACCAAATTGATAGTTGTAGATTTTGACTAACTTAATAACTACAAATTTGATAGGAAAAAAGATAATATGTTTGAACTAATGTAAGTCAAAAAATATCAACAACATATTCTTAGCCTTGATACAAACTAATATACGTATTGTCATTTCACTGTATACGTGTATATACGGTTATTCTGCCGAATTAATAATATCTCTACACGGTTACACTTTGCGAAAAAGGTGCTTAAACATTTAAAATTGTGAAAAATGAATTGATAAAAAAGGTTACATGTCAACAATGCACACGTTAATTTTTTGAATTCCTGGACACTTGAATTAGGCACAAAACTATATTACGATTTGATCAAGGAAATAAAAAAAGAAGTTAATTCTAATCAGTTATCTATAGTCTGTCATTTACCTTTATGCATTCGTCTAGTTTTCTATTTTCTGTGTTTATCCATGGTTTACTTATAAGAGTTAGATTTACATTAAATCCATGTATTACATAACAATACGGAAGACCGTTATCTACATGTAAATATTTGCGTTTAAAATAAGATACCCTAGTTTGTGCAAAAAAAGTTTGAGCTAGTTTTAATAAAACTGTATGCACCTGGTGACGGTATTATTTAAAAAATTTTAAATTGGACAACAGTGTAGATCATTACATTTCTTTAGAGCACATTAATCGTAATAAATTGTTAAACAGCATAAGAACAAAATTCCCTAAAATATATGTACCCAATGGCATTCCGGAAGTCCTAGCGATTAAATCGTAGGATAGGTGTATAGTATTATGGACAATTACATAATATACAATACAATGTATCACACGATTCACATTATATTGTTGTCAACAATTAGTAACAATATTACAGTCAAATATCGAGTAATGTTCACGCAATCAATGTTAATTGTGCCGTTATACATTATTATACTACTAGTGTGACACAAAAGTGTTAATACCTAATGCATTCCTTTAAACTTTGGCCAGTTTTATTTGTAATAAAAATGTATTTCACAACCACGTAACCTACTTCGTAAGAATATAAAAATAAAAGAGCTCAGCAAAGATATAGTCGGTCAAAAATAAATATCAAGCAAAGGCCAATACGCAATAAACCGAAAATATGTTATGTAGGTTTTACGGGTTTTTTAATTTCTACCGAAAACTTTCAAAACAACGCACACGATAGTCGATCGGTAAAATTGTTCGCTATATTAACCAATCATATGACGTTGCAGTTGCATAGCACATAATAATAAGATATAACTTAATGTTTGAATGACGATCATTATAAATAGTACTATCTACATGAACGTATACGATTACAAGAGCATGTATAGTAGATAATAATAATAGTAAATGAGTAAATCATTATTCGATTTTTGGTTGTTGTAGGATCCCTGACGCATTGCCTTATATAAAGTGCAAATAATTGTGTTATAAAAACGGACCTTGATATGTTATGCTAAAACGTAATACTAGTTTATTTATTTTTATCAACTTTCGAATAATCCCTGTGCACAGATATTTTGAATAAACCATTGTTGTGGAAAAAATCTTGTCATGGGTAAATCCTGTTTGAGGTTTACAATTGTTATTGGCCCAGAACAGAACTTTTCCATCATCGAATACAGCGGTGCAAGTGTATTTCGTGCGTGTTTGACCTCCGGACGTATATGATAATCAAGGTGCAGTAGCTGTTCATTATAAAGTTACTTGAATCTTTTACTTAGAGATAATTCAAACATTTACGGCTATTTTTATATTAAAATGTTTAGTGACCTCAAAAACTATCAAAGGTTTCATCTCATCTCATCACAAAACAATGAGCTCTAACCCAAAAGCGTTAAGAAATATTTATAAAATTATATTTAAATATATTTTAGATAAGACAGAAGAAATTCGAAGTTTAATTACCGAAAAACGTAGGGCAAGAGCAAATTACCAACTCTCCCGCCTTCCTTCCCACAAATCCACTTATAACAAACTGGCAAATTCGTTAAAAAAAATCCTTGTTAAACATAAAGCTAATTGTCTTGAAAAAAAACTACACCAACTGACAGCTGCAAATGGTAGTCTCTGGAACGAAACCAAACAACTTCTAAAATTTAAATCCGCCTCAACCCCTCTAAGAAAATTCGACAACACCCTAGCTATTACTGACTCAGAAAAATCAATCTTGTTTCAATCACACTTATCAAGTATCTTCCAACCTCACGCTAATATTTATGACCAACAACATTTAGACAATGTTAAAAAATACCTTGACTCTCCGTTACCCTATGGGCCTCCAATAAAATTCGTCACCCCTAACGAAGTGAAAAACACAATTATGAAATATCCAAATAAAAAATCTCCGGGTTTCGATCTAATAACCGCCGAAGTTACAAAATGCTTACCAACAAAAGCCATAGTCCTCTTAACATATATAATAAACGCAGTGCTACGATTATCATATTTCCCTTCCTTGTGGAAATTTTCTCAAATTGTAATGTTTGCTAAACCTAACAAACCTCCGGACTCACCGGATTCTTACAGACCTATAAGTCTCTTACCTTTTTTTTCTAAAATCTGCGAAAGACTAATTCTACAAAGAATGTCTTCCCATATCTACAATAATAATATTCTCCCCTCATCTCAATTTGGATTTAGAGCCAATCACAGCACAATCCACCAAGTGCATAGAGTAGTTGATGCCATCTCAACTTCTCTCGAACGAAAACAATATTGCTCCTGTGTCTTCCTCGATATTTCTCAGGCGTTCGACCGCGTCTGGCATGACGGTCTCCTCTTTAAACTTCGAAATTGCCTCCCATCACCTCTATTTCTGTTAATCAAATCTTACCTAACAGATAGATACTTTCAAACTCGCTTTGGTTCGTGCATCTCAGAAATGGCTCTAATCCAAGCAGGAGTACCTCAAGGTGGTATCCTATCTCCCCTTCTATTTAACATATATGCCTCAGACCAGCCCACAACACAAGAAACCCTTGTAGCTGATTTCGCAGACGACAAAGCGATAATAGCAATTCATGATAATCACTTAATTGCCTCGGCCAATCTCCAATTACACTTGGACCTCTTATCGCAATGGTACTCCAAATGGAGAATAAAATTAAACCACAACAAGTCGGTACACACGACCTTTACGTTAAAACACGGAATTTGCCCACCTGTATCTGTAGACAACATACCTATTCCGCCGTCTGACACCGTTAAATACCTAGGACTGACACTCGACAAAAGACTAACTTGGAAGCAGCACATAAGGTCCAAACGACTAAATTTAAACACTCGTTCTCGCACCCTCAAACACCTCTTATCAAAAAATAAATTCACTAAACTAAAAACTAAACTACTCATTTACAAGTCATTACTAAAACCCATTTGGACTTACGGATTACAACTGTGGGGGTCGGCCAAAAAAACTAATATTAATAAAATTCAGGCTTTCCAGAACATCACCCTACGAAGAATCGCTAATGCCCCACCGTATGTATCCAATCTAACCCTCCATAATGACATGCGCATGAAAACAATTGAAGAAGAATCGGTAATTTATTACAAGCGATTCTTTTCACACTTAGCTAACCACAAAAATCCACTAATCAGGTATCTAAATACAATATCCTTGCCCGAAGCTCCTCGACGTCGTCTGAAAAGAAGGTGGTGCAGGGACCTTCTAATTTTATAACTTCCAACGTTCTTTTACCTCGCTAGAGCTTCACGCTTATTCTCTACAAAATCATAGTCTAGATTAATATAATCGCTCATGCTAAGTGTTGCTAATGGGTGACTTCTTAACCCCGTTCTTCATGCCCTTTTTTTACCCTCTTCAAATACGCTTATTGTGCTCTTATTAGTATAGATTGTGTAATTCTTGTAAAAAAAAAAAAAAAAATATATTTCAACTATAGAAAATCAGCGTTCAACTAGCTTTTTTCAATTAAATTAGAAGTTTGATGGATAAAGTTGGAACTAAAATACTTTTGAAGCATCAAATACACAAAATAGTACAAAGATCAAATGGAATTTATAAATATAAATATTACCTATTGACTTATCCAAACTGGAAATTTTTATTTCGCAGCAACCGTATTCTCTTACGGTTAAAACAATATTTTTTAAAGAATAAAATGTTTTATAAATAAAAATAAATGTGATAGAACTAATCATTTTAAACATAACATAACATTTGTGCTTTTTTAAAACGTCGCGGTCGTATATATCGCCTGCGGACTAGTAGTGTGGCCAGGATTTTAAAATTGGTGAGAGAGGGGCAAAGCAAAAAATATTTTAAAAAGAGAAACTAAATAATTAACAATAATATATTATTATTTTTAATAATAATAATAATAATAATAAAAGTTTGTGTAATGTTTTAGACTTTAATATTTAAATTTAATTTGAATTTATGAATTTCATTACGACCTATCTATTTACATGATACGTCGATGAGATTTTTCAGAAAAAACTTGAAAACTTCTTCTTTTGTTATTCTTATTGATTTGTTCATCTGTGTTATAGCTAACCGATTAAGCCACTCTTCATTCATAGTTGGTCGAATATAACTCTTCGATAGTATTAGAGTGGACAATTTACGTTCTGGTTTTGCTAATAGTACTGGTTAGGTTGCAAATAATTGAAGTCACAATTTTACATAAGGTAATACATCCATACAATAACGTAATGCTTCTATTGCCGGCTCAGGTTTTTCTGGTGTACTGTCTTTCCATTGGTTTCGCCACATAGTTAATTTATATTTGAGGTTTAGTAAAGCATTGTCAAGAAGATAATTTTCATACATTTTTGAAGCACTCAATATGGAGTCATTATTAAAGGCACTAAAATTGGCAGAGACTAACCCTTCAAGAATTATGACTTATTTTTACTGTTAATTAATTCTAGTTTATAGTTTTAGTATAATACTATATCAAGAAAAGGAAAAAAAATTGATATTCGTTAATATTCTTCAATACTTATTTTACTTTTTCGATTTTCGATTAGTTTGTCTTCCACATGTGCATGGTTCATAGGAGTTCTTATTTCAATATTTACTTTTGAAACAATTAAAGGGACTTCTTTAAATATATCTATGAAATGGTTGTCAGCATCTTGATTAACCACTTCCAAACCTCCTTCTACTACATTGATATTAGATATAGTTTTTGATGAATCTTGTTTTTTAGTTTGAAAAATTTTACTCAAATTTTATGAGTATTAAAAAAACAATCGCCACTTCTAATGCAATTAATAAAACATTTTTTATCATAGCACTTTTTAACACATTAGCAAAATTTGATGTTTCTCTACTTGAATCAACACATTTTATTTCTTCTAATCCAATAATAATGAACACAATATTATACAACTCTTTAAAAGTTATTAAATCAGCAATCATGTCAACTCATCGAGTATCAAAGAGAGTTTTAAGTCTTCTTCTTTTAATAAAATTGGACTAATAAGATTGTGAAATTTCACTACTTTCTATAACAGCCTTAAGTTTTTCTGTGCATTTTTTAGTTAGAAAAATGCATGTTACAGCTTAGCCGCATAATAATATCCATTGGTTTCGGCCGGGAAAAGTACGCTAATTTTCAAAAAGATATTATTTCTTCATTATTATTTTGATATTATAAGTTTAATTTTTTTTTTAATTTTATAGGATATGAGGGGTCAAGGGATCTAAGTTTTGACGCACGCAAAATTGAAACGAAAAAAACCTAATATTTCACTCTTACTACGTTTTGAATAAAGAGAACTTCCAAATGAATTCGGTGGAGAGAAAAAAAATGCCCTAAAAATGAATAATTGCAAAAGTTGTCCACAGTGCAAAATATGTTAATTTACCGCCATTGTCTGTTTAAGTTTTGAAATTAATACTTTAGATCTGGCAGCTGAAAAAAAGTTTTCTAAGTGTAAGAAAACGTATTCCTGTTGATGTGTTTGAGTTTTCCTGTCGGCAATGAGCATAAATACGGTTTTAATATTATATTGAATCAAACACATTTACGGAAAGAAACAAATTTAATTTAAAAATAATAAAACATTTCCAAAATCCTCACTTAAATCAAAATATATGCTTTGTACTCGAAACATAATTTATTAAAATTTGTATTTCTAAAACGTACAATAAATAAATACAACTGTCGAATGTTTATAATATACCTATGGTGTAATTTAAAAATAAATTTGCTCGACGGATAAGGAGTAAAGATCATTGGCAGATATTGATTTGATTATTAAACTATAACTTTTTGTTAGATCATAAAACAAGCAAGATGCTTATCTTTCTGATAATTTCAATTGAACAAACAAATAAAACTGAACAGTGGTGCATAAAACACAAAATTTGCAAAAAAAAAACAAAATGTATAATTTATTCTATCGATTTTCGTTAATTATATTCTGCTATAACACCCATTGATTAAAATAAGTATTATTCCAAATTAAACGATATTCTATACTTGTAGGCTTAAACCTTTGCGCGGACACGTGATAAAAAACCCAGTGAACCTTAATTATATACAACGAGCCGTGTTGCGGTGTTATGTTTAAAAACGGTTGTAGGATTTTTTCCACGCGTTATAGCAAATATTTACGTTCGAAAGCCATCCAAGATCCAACGCACAAACGAATTTGATGTTCCGAGAACGGATATTCGTAGGGCATTCCAACAACTTTTGCGCTCGAAACATAATAACAATTAAATTATAATATAATAATGCAATTAGTGTGGACGGGGTAGAATCACATTACATAATTTAGTCCAAAAACTTGCGAACCAATTGTATGCGTGCCAACAAATGAACACACGATAGTGATATAAAATTAACGGCACCTAATGTTTAGTTAACAGCGAAAAGGTATAACGGTAATGCGCGTGACACGGCGTATAGTTATACTATATATACCTACGTAGGCAAACAAAACGTTAGGTCTACGGACAAAAAATTAAAACAAAATCAACCGTCCATTAGTGCGAGTTCGTCGATTCGTTCCTGCAGGTTCTACTTTGTATCGACGCCTCTCGGAGTACGCAATAAAATATATTATAATGTATAACGTCGTATCGAAACAGCGCAAAATGCCGCCGGCCGTGCAGTTGTTGATTTTTGTATGATATTTATGTACAATGTAACGAAAACGGCATGAACAACGATTGATAATAGTAGTGCCAAAGAGAGAGCCGTTTTTTTAAAAAAGTTTCTAAACCCTGATGTCCAGAGAGCCATTCAGAGAACAATTAATTATTAAATTTGCAGATTAATTTGTTTAATTTATAGAAATGCTCAAGAAAACCAACAAGACATTAATTTCAATTACGATGTTTCAGTTTAAATTCAATATCACTATAGCTACTATTGTAAAATTTAACATTTTAAATTATTCAGTATGTTCAAATGATTAAAATTTATAAATTTTAAGAAAAAAGATTTTTATATCATATTGAATAAAGGAAGTTCAGAAATTCTGAATTCGTAGAAGGATCACATCATATTTGATATGTCAGCTATAATATGATCAATAATCGAGAACACTCAACGTCACTTTGAATAACATAAAAATATAGATTTTTTATTAAAAAGTCGATTACCATATTCAATCATTTATCAATGATTATTGTAATAATATATTAATAGTATATAATGACTTTTATTTTGTACTGCTTAGTGTAAAGTTTTCAAACTTTCTATACACACTGTATTTTAAAATATGTAAGACTATGAGAGTTATAAATAAACATTAGAGGCCAGAAAGTTCTGAAAATGTTATTAAAAAAAGAAATCGTTTTTTTTGTTTCATAAAAAAAATTTATCTAGTGAAGAAATACTTTGACACTTAATGGAAATTTAAATCTCTATTATTATTCGTTAAGCATTTGAAGACAACGAAATACGTTGGTTTGATTTTGATATAAAATAAAATATACTGTGACCAGATATAATATATTATTATGTAGGTATACATACGTATTTAAAAACATTTGTTGGCCACAATAAAAGAATCCCAAGCCTATATTCCATAATGAAAGAAAAGTGTCTTTTTGTTTTTCTTTGTTTATAAATAAACAATAGTTTTAAAAATTATGTACAAAAAAATATGATAATAAGAACATAAACAAAAGAAGTAAACTCCAAATACTGGAGATAAATAACAGATGTTGCACAAAATTTATCGTATGATAAACATTTGGTTTTATACTTATAACAGTTCGATTTGTGTATAAGAAATAAGAACATCATAATTATTGATTAATGATAACACTACGATTGAGTTTCAATTCGAATTCTATCTAGTAGGAAAGTGTAAAATAATACACGTTATAAAATGTAGTTATAGTAGTTAAATTGAAAAAAAAATGTCGTGAAATACATCGTTAACATAGCTTTAAATTTAAATTCATTGTTTTTCAATATTAATTTTGTTCAAAACTTTTACTGTATAATCGTATTATCTTCGGTAGGTAATCACTTTTTCACTTCAAATTAAAATAAATGTTTACTAAAATTGTATTTCAAGTAGTGATAGCCACAAAAACATTATTTTTATTTTTACATATTTAATTATACGCTCCAAAATACGGTGAGTACTAAATGACTACATTGCTATACTATATGTTCATTAATAAACACAATAGGAAAAATAAAAGAAAACTTTTATAAATTAACTGAGCAGCTATTCGTAAATAATTCATGTAAAAATGTCTCCACTGGAAGGGTTCGTCGACTTTGTCACTCTTATAACTAACTACAACGGTAAAATCACTTAGTTTTTTATATATTGTTACAAATTGATTAAATACATATTTGGCTTTAAAAAAAAAAAATACTATACATAATTTCGCTGTTATGAAGTATCCTATGATTTACGTTTGGCTTTTTGTAACGGATAAGCATATCCGTCAGCCTCCCAGACATCCGGTTAGTTGTGCCCTTTCGTTTTTGTCGGTGAAAAATTACCCGGTCCACCCTCATCTAGCGCCACAAACGTGTCACCTTACATCGCCAAAATACGTTTAATCTGACTGATGAAGTTTTTCGCAATTTTTATTCTGTTTTTCTCAAATATTCGGAACGTTGTTGAGAAATAATAAAAATAACTTTTTAAGTTCTCAACTGAACAAAAATTCCTTCCAGAAAAGTACCTGAATTTTAAACATCAGATCAATCCTTCTGGTCAAAATCCCAGAATCTAATAATCTTGCAGTATATATTCATGTACAATATTATAATATTTTATGATGCTCTATAGTCTATATATTCGATAACTGTATATAAAACTGTTTTTGTTAAATTTATACGATCATACATTAAATTACATTTATTTTTTGATTGTTTTGAATTGTTTCGTGGACTAAATTGAATGTATGTAGTGAGTGAAAAACGAACCTCACATCTTTTTGTTCTTGAAACCTTCTGGGCTCAAGCCATATGCATTTGAGGATCTTATTTATGTCCATGGCGAGCGGAGAAGACGGCTGTACATAATCGCAAGTTAGAATCCGATCGCTGCGAGCTGTTTCAATTTTCGGACGGCCACATCGCCCGGAAAGAAGAAGCCACCAATACCCCTTCACCCATAACCTACTGTTCCAAAAATACAAGTTTGACTCACAAAAAGTATCTCCCCCCCCCTCCTGTACAATCGTAAAAATGGTCATAGTTCCGAAGCTTAAAATATAAATAACCAGTAATATTATGACAATTCAATCCGTACGCGATATATTATATTTTTCAAACGTTAACGTTGAGTCTTTGATTCTTACTGTTATTAATGATTATAAGTTATTATATTACTATGACCAAAGCTGAAAAGAATACCACCTAAGGTTTCATCATCGATCGCTATACGTTCGATGTCTGAAAAAATATTTTAAATAAGATATCAAAATAAATACCCTCTCATCATTTCCGTAGTATTTCGTTTTCTGAGTCACTAATTTTGGGTCAATAGAATACAATATAATACCTCATTCGGTTCGATGCAAACCGTAGTAAAATAAAAATAAAAAGTTGTTTATTCCATTTACGAAATACATATTTAAAATTCCAATCTGGTTCTTATCGTACCGACGTATAAAATAGTGTTTTACTCGCACAGCGGGATTATTAAATATTCAAAGTAACCCAAGAGGTATGGTAATATTCGTAAATATTCCTGGGTCATTCTACACATACATTACTAATACACATTTTACATGTCTAATTTCCCTCCAAGAGAAGTACTACCTGTGTTTGAAGATGTACAACAGAGCCGGGAAACCCGAAAATAATTAATAAATCATAAGACTATTAACGAAATGATCAAGCCTTGCATACGACTGTACTTATACACTCCCCCCGGACGCACGGACGGGGTAGGGATAGGGATAACCTTAAATCATGAATAAAATATGAAAGACGAATACGAACGGGCATGTAAAAATTTTTCTATTCACCTTCAATAAAAGTCAATTAACTGTTGATTCACTCCACGCGGTGTTCCTCGAACTAATATTTCACATAATATGTTTACTGGGGCGTGTTCGATACATACCATATGCGTGTACACGTAAGAATCTCATTCGGGCGCGCACACGCCCCAGCCAATGTCTAGAGTGTACGTGCAATATGTGCACAAGTTTCAATTGCATTTTACCGTAGACTTTTAAAAGGTATTCACTTGGGTTTCCAACAGTAGTCAGTGGCGATAAGAGAAAATCCTAGTAATTTCGGTCAGCACATCCTACAAACAAACCCGCCATCACTGTGCACACGTACGTATCCGGTCAGTGAGCATCTCGCATTCCCTCCTTACATCGTTGCACAAAATGTCACTTGCATCTAGTGACCTGGTACTAAAGCGTTTGCATTCCCGGTAAATCCAACTGCATAATGTTTAATAATATATTTCCTTCCGATTTCCACCGCCAACATCATCGGCCGGTTTTACCGAATTATACTACAACAGTCCTGTACGCAGTGGCGGCATTAGAACCTTTTATCCAAGTGGGGCAATCTGGGGTTACTGATGAATAGGGAGGCCCAGCAGTATAACGAGAAATTTCTTATGAAGTATTATTTTAATTATGGTGCGTCTTATTAATGTACATGGGCAATAGGTATATAATTACAAATTTACAAATATTAAACAATACACATTTTAAAATATTGTGAAAACAAAATCAAAATATTACGAAATCATACAGGATGAGCCAGCCGGAGCACTGGGAGATTTTAAGTTAAGCTGTGGCTCACATTGGTCAACCTCTGGCGTCGTCACTAGATGAATCCTCTAGGTAATCAAACCCCGTAAAATTATATGTACAACAAGTAAGCTTATGTCATAGCTACACACGTGTAATATAGGTTCTTTTTACGGCAACATTTCACCACCACAACCCATCTGATTGTTGGGTCAAAATCAATTTTGACGTTAATCGGCCGCTTTACAATATTATTTGCGTGGTAGACCTTTACTTACGTAATACTGTTGTATTGGTTGTCAAAACCTATGTAAATTTAAATACATAATTTTAACCGTTTAGCATGATGAATAATTAAGTTCCACAATTACACTATTCAACATAGTTCACTTTTCAGAATCCTAAACGGAGAATATAACGAACGGTAAGACGGAAGAACAACGGTGTTCGTTGATAGACTAACAAAATTTCGTTACTTGCAAATTCCTTTTATTCATGTATTTCCAATTAATTTCATGTTGTTTTCATTACGCTGTTTTGATTTTGATTTTTATTAGCTTTTGGAGAAATCTTTTAAGCTCGACAATTATATTTATTATAATGTATAACAATAAACACTTACTTCTATTTATTGAAATCGGTACAATGTTAATTAATTGTTAAAAGAAATAAAAAAATACTGTACTTCACAAGACATAAATATATTTCTATGAATCAAAAACCAAAAATAAAAATATAGCTACCTATTTTACTAAAAAATAAAAACATTTATTTTTGGTTTTTGATTCATATAAATATATTTATTTTTTCAGTTTGAGATGAAAAACTAATTTATGCAAGTACAAACAATAAAAAGACCTTTCCTTAAATTAGATTAT
Organism: Periphyllus acericola; assembly: GCA_949715065.1. Taxonomy (NCBI): domain Eukaryota; kingdom Metazoa; phylum Arthropoda; class Insecta; order Hemiptera; family Aphididae; genus Periphyllus; species Periphyllus acericola. Next base: position 31,584,826 of record OX454267.1, on the reverse strand, counting down.
CTGTTGGTCACCACTGTTTTTCAAAAAAGTACGTAATGGTATAACTATCAAATCTACTATTTTTAAAAAATATAACTGTTAAAAAGTAATTATGGTTTAATTATTTTCCATCTATTTTTTTTTTCGTTAAACTATATCGATTTATACCAATAACAATAAAAATATGAAAAAAAAAATATAAAACAAATATAATATTATATAGTTTTATAATATTTTGCGTATGGTATTGGCATAAGAAATATAATTCAAATATTAATAAGTAATAAAAAAAATGCAAAACAAATTATATTTTATTTACTGAAATTTTTATTTAAGAAAAAAAAATGATTACTCTTATAAAATCTTTAATCATAATAAATTTCATAATTTAAAATATATACATAAACATTTTTAAATTTACATTGTTTTTAAAAAACTAAATAATGAAGCTATATTTTTATCTTTAAAGAACACAACTCAACAATGCCTCGCGATGAATAATGAATTCAAGAGAAAACAAAGAATATTATACCGAATAATATATAATTTATTTTTAATGACCACTCAAAATATAAAACGTCGGTTTAAAGAATGTAATGATAAGACTACACATTTATTATAATCGTGGTAGTATTATAATTAAGCATTTGAGAGTATAAATATAAGAAATAAGTAATAAGTAACAATATTAGTAAAAGCAAATAATCGAATAAATATCCGCTGCGTTGCGCTAAGTCGCTATTATTATGTTTTCAAACAAAATGCCGAACAACTTGGTAGTAGTAGATTTTGTAGTTGTAATAGTGGTAGTAGTAGTAGTAGAAGAAAAATATTTTATAAGTTACACGATGGTTTCTGTAAAGCCATAATGCATTATATTACGCGTGTTGTACAGCGAAATGATCGAAACGTTTCAAAGAATGGAAAACATAATAATATATTGTACGAAAAGCCGCACTCTTGCAGTAAGTTAGCCCTCTAAGACATGTAGTATTCCGCTGCGTACGGTTGATTTCCCGATCATTTAAACTAATCATATTAACGAAATAAAGTATAAGTTTCCCGACCGAAATGCCGAAGTTCAATTCGGTTTGTGGCTTTCGGTCGGAGTAAAGTATAATACGGGTGTCGATGTGATCAGAGACCGGATGGTAAACACTGGATATAGCCATTGTGCGCCGTACATACTATACGCGCGCGTTTGTGCCAAAGTTCAACCGCCACGCATCGATAACGCACTCGTAAAAGACGTTTGGTCGAAAAATAAACAAGACCCATATAAAAGTATATTAACGATGATTGCCGGTCGGGGGGACAACATTGTAGGGGTGTGTGTGTGTGTGTGTGTGTGTGTGTACGATAGTGAGTGGGCATGTGAGTGTCATGTACGCGTGTATACTCAGCGAAATGTACTCATCGTGTGTGTATATATATATATTATATATGTATTGTTTCTCTGTATTTCTCTGTTAGTACCAATGATATTTATGAACCCATGACGAGTGTTCAGACGAAATGCATTAAAAATAATTGAATTCTTCATAATTATTATGACCATTATAATAAACGACCGATTGGCTACATTACGATTATCATTGTCTTAGAAACGAAAGAAATCAAACGTTGTTGAACATTCCTGTATTTGACGATTACATGATACTTTAAGTCTGTAAAAATAATCTTACGTTTATTAAAGTCAAAATAAAAAAGATAAAAGTCTATCGTTTTTGAATTTAATTAAACGAGTTAAATTAAAAAGTTCAATTAATTTTCCATAACTTAACAACCCAAATTTTAATATAAGGTTTTAACTTATGAAATTAAGTCATTTAATAATAATCATTGTGATAACTCATTTTTCCAGTTGAACGGAAAATAGTTTTGTTAATCTCTTAAGTTGAACAATCGCATTTGATCAGTTATACAACCCAAATGAACCAAATGTCCAAATTCTTCTGAAAACACATATTGTCTCTGTACAAGTACTCGTAAATTATAAAACTCCTTGGCCTGGTAAGACTGCGTGTTTGGGTGAGATTCCAGGATAGGCCTTTTAAGCTTAACAGTTAACACCAATGTATCAAAGCTGTCAAAAAAAATATTCCGAGTGACAGAGATTGGGTGGATCAGTTTATATTTCTAAATATAGTCGATATAGTAGTAGTAGAACCAGATGTCTTAATAAGATAAGTTGAACTTTTAATGTACTAACTTTTGCAAAAAATTTGAATGTTTCAAAACATATGAAATTTCTATTATATGCTAATATAAATAAACAGTAAATGTTTCTAGGCATTACGATTAATATTTATGGAATAACGGTAAGTAACTAAATAACATTAATATCGTGTAGTCAAGATTTGTTGAAACACCCAATTTCGTCAACATTTCATTTTCTAAGTCTTATAAAATTTAGTTGCGACTTTCCGGTAAAAACGGTTTTCATAGGCTACAAAGAAAATATTATGAAGAATCTTGTTTCCACGATACGTAAACATACTAGATGGTGCAGGGTTTGGTTCTCAATCTCGGTTGAACTTGTTTGCAATTTTTTCTCTGTTTTTCTCAATTACACGGCGACTGTTGTGAAATTAAAAAAAAAATCTCAAACTACTAACCAGACACTATTTCCTATCAATAATTTTCCAGAATCGTAATGATAGGAGCACTCATTTCGGTAAAATTCCTATAAACTGACAAAAAAAAAAACCATGATTTCAGTAATATTCATGATACTATTTTGTGTCCGCACCACCATTTTACCGAATACTTGTAAACATAATATAATATTTACAAGTGTACAGATTGGTGTTACCTAAGCTCGAGCGTGTGCTCAATCGTTCCAGCAGGAATCGGATAACGTGAGGGGCGTATTAGTCGTTAATATGTTGTACATTTTAACAATAAAAACCCAAATTAACGACGGTTTCTATTGTCATCATCTTTATTCACTATACCCACTCTCATTTCAAATGTCTACAATCTTTCTCTTTATCAAATATTTTTAAACGACCACTGTATTAGAAAATCATTCCCGCTCTTCTATTTAACCGGGGGGAGAGATGCAATTTATCAAATGCAAAGACGAGGTAGAAAAATTTTTACGTAAAACCGCTAAGCTTTACTGACGATATTTGTACTAGCTACAATCCATATCCGATTCTGGATACGGAGAGACTCAGGCCGGAAACGCTGTCGTCGGAACAGCCGCTCTCGAGTCTCCAAACGGTTGCATCGTTATCAGAAAAAATCTGGTTTATCGTACGACAAGGGTTCCTATTCAGTCCCTTCAATCCTCTTCATTATCGTAGTGCTGCAGGTCGCACGCGACGTGTTCTACATTTTGACGTATTTACCGTTTGACCTGGCGCAATTTATCATTAAATCATCATCGCCTCCACGCCATAGGGTTGTTTTCAAAAGCTCGAAAAACTCGTTTGCTGTGGACTAAATGGAGGGTGTCGTTTAACCCGATCGGCTTCGTCATCAGACCTTATAATACTGTTATATATATATTATATGTATACGTGTATAACGGAGAGTCTAGAAAGTTTGGAAACTCAAAATCTGTTATGTGAGTAGGAATCGCATATGGTGGTATCGCGCGCGCAACAATTAAAGATTAATTCAATTTGATTAACGCTTAATTTAATGCCACGTATGTTATATTACCTACTAGTGTTACAATAGGCCAGTGTTGGTTGCATTTATCTTGAATCTTGGCATTATGTTATCACGTGCGATCCTTCCCACCGCACACGTAAACTTTCTAGACACACTGAATACATATATATATATATATATATATATATAAAAGACTCGACGCCTGGGTAGGGGGTTGTTGAGAGGACGAAGAGATCGGGTCGCGGTTGGGGGTGGGTGACGGCTATTGGAGGATTCTCTACACATCAGCAACCACGGCTGCAGTGTCGACTGAATGAATAAATATATATCGTAGAGTTTAAGTTCCCGGACACGTACGTGCCACCTCCACCAAACCCTGCCATAGGTTAGTGTATATATATTTATATATTATACTCGGGATCATCATTATGATGGTATACCAACCGACCAATCTCTCTATCTACCTACTACCAGCACACGCTTTTGCAGCTGCTGACGAAATGGTCCCTGCAAACTAGTATCGTCGATCACGAACAATCGATATAATCTAATATTCATCAACGTACATGTCATTCACGCATGTATTATACATGTTTTTCACGATTTCGGATAAATATATATAATGTGGAATACGTACACTATTATAACTGATAGACGGTTACGTATAAACAAATTATAATAATTTCTTTGTACTACCACATCTGAGCGTAATCATAATAATATTTGACTATATTATTACTTTGAAACGCTATGATTTTTCTAATATTTTATCAATTCTTTTAGCAATAATATTGTTATAAACAATTGTTTAAAAGAAAATAAGTCGACCGCAATCACTCGAACACTACTCGTAAAAATGTAAAAGTTTTGCAATGAAAATGTATAAATTTACATCATAATAAATAAATATATATATCTTTATTCAATTGCATGTATTTATGTATATGTATTATCCTACACAATTTGTGATATAAAAAATACATCCTGAGTCCTGACAATAATTTCAAATGACTAATTTTTCTTCTCCATGTAATTAACCACGTGACTTGACTGAATATCTAAGCCATCGGGGTCGGCAACCTTTTCGTAGAAAAAAGCCATTTTCTTAAAAATTAACAAAACTATGATGTCGATAGATCCGCACTTGTTTGAACTATTGAACAACAATTTTTTTAATCATACAGAATAACTGTATGATAAATGATGATGATATATTACTGTATGATATATTATAAATTGAGTTTTACTTTAAATAAAGCTGTAATCCAATTTTTTTTATTATTAATTTTACATAGAAAAACGTACACATTCAATAACATTTAAATTTGCAGGTTTACCATATTATTACCAGAAATAGCACTATACAGTTTTATACACTTGTAATATAATATAAAATGTATATTATAAATACCCTATTCCGAGGATAAATGTTAATTTATATGTATTTTTAAAATTCTGAGTGAATGTATACAAACCTTGTACTTTTCTGAAAAAAAATGTCGTCTTATTGGTACTAAAAAGAGGTAATTTTAATTTCTCAACAGTTTGCCGATGAATTGAGAAAAACAGAGTAAAACACTTCAACTAAGATCGAGAATCAAACCCCGCAACGTCTAGTATTTTCGTCATCACGCATTAGCCACTTATTTATTTTTCATGTTACAAGATATTTGGTTGTTATGATATAAAAATTTTTTGTATTGACTCAAAAAATGCATAATATATCATTGATAAATCTATATTAGCACTTAATATAAATCTTATAATTTCCTTTGCATTTATTGTGTACGAGATGTTTCCTAGGTTGAAAATGTTCACATCTTATAATAACATTAAGTCAAATACATTTTAGACTATTGTATTCATATGGTTATTATAGTACAATTTCCTTCAGTTGCCTCATAATATTACTTGCTTTTCAAATTGAACAACATTATCTAAATGCAGACTTTTAAAAAATGTGAAAATTGCAGCAATAAGATCTCTGTATCTCTCCCGACCGTTAAGTCCAACCCGGCCTAAGAGTATCGCCCGATTATACACATTTAATTATATCAAATATATATTATAACTGTCTCGATTAGAGTATATTCTTTTAGTTGTATAAATCTATCATAAATTAACTTTATTTAAATAATTATAAATTTATTAAGGACAAAATTATGTATGTAATACAATTCCATTTTATGTGCATCATTTAATTAATTTTCCTGGTTTTAAGTAGTTTATTATAAACCTGTCTTATTAGTATATTGGTTCGACTAATATATCAACTATCTTTATAAATTATACACTAACTTATGCACCCAGCCTCTTTCACTCAAAATCGTTTTTGTTTTTTGGGGGAGAGGGCAATGGTTCATTAGTTTCAAGTTTAAATGACAAATAAAGATATTAACCCATCCTTACATCTAGACCGACGGTGGAACCTGACTTAGATATTTCGTCCTTTTTTTTTAATTGTATATGTAGAGAAAAAAATTCTTGATGTTGAGGCGTATCCCAAAGAGCCTTATTATAGATCCTCAGACTTAATGAACTGAGAAAAACCTATTCCAAAATATTATAATTTATGAATAATCTAAAAATGTATTGCAAATTGCGAAAGCCGGTAAACGAAATGATCAATTTGGAGTAAAACAAATGATCTTAATTTTTGATATCTCAACTTTCAACTCCTAAAACCTTTTATTGTTTCATCGCACATTGAAAATTATTGATACTTTATAATATGCATACACATTATATTATATTATATTGCCTTTTAAAGTCACTAATTTCCCTACAAGACATTATTTTATTTAGAGAAGATGATAGAATAAACTCAGATATGATGATAAGGTTATATTGCTCGCAAAAATAGTTCTGGAATCTAAGTCATTTTTCAGCAAATACCATTATAAAACGAAAACGTTTTCTATTTCACCATTCTTACTAACGAAAATTCACAGCAATTTAAAATATAAACATTATTTTGATGATAAACGAAGTATATTTTATTATTGTATGATATGATAAATAATATTTAAATTAATAAATTGTCTATTATTTACCATCGATTTTTTCACTAATTATATAGGTACCCACATGATAACTCCTAAGAATTTTACGAGTAAAAAACATGTTGACAAAGGAAAATTACTACCGATTTGGTAGGAATTGAAAAATTCATAACGTTCTTTTGACAACAATTTAAATAAATTTGTGGTTTTTAAATTTTTTATCAAGCTTTAACATCGAGTTCCGCGTAACTGAGGAAAATATTTAAAGCGACTTGAACTCGAGCTTATGAAAACCGGCGGAGAAAATCGTACGAAAAACCCAAAAACGTGCAAATAATAACAGCAAATTTGCAAATAAAAACAGCCCCAACCTTCTGAATCCGGGTAAATATACACACACACAGACACAATTTATGACCGTTAAGAGCCAATTTATATTTTAAAAAGCGCAACACTACACTTTAATTCATCCTACTCATCCACCATACGATAATATGTATGTTTACACTCAGTTTTCCGCAATTATTACAATCCAAAGTAACACCGGTGGAACAAGGGATGATGAGCGAATAAAATAGATATTTTGGTACATTGTTGTAAAGGCCGACGCTGTGCTTAACGATTAAATATCACGTTCGAATTTCGTATATTAAATCGATTTTTCGTTTGAATTTGTAATTCGTATTTTCATTTACTTTATAGTATTTTCGACAATTACTTGAAGTTGATCTCAAAATTGAATGAACTCAGATATCGAGCAATAGATTTCCAAACTATATTTTATAAGAAAAACCTTTTTTTCTATGGATAAGACTTGTCGTGATTAGTCAAAAATAAAAATGTACCATTTTACATAAGTCATACGTATACAAATCAATCATCAATCGGTGTGTACATTTTTCCATGGTGTTCAGCTTGAACTTATTCCATTTTACGGTTTATACATTTTTAAGACAACTATGTATGCCATAAATATCGTGTAAGGTTTTTAATATCATAATACAATATAAATATTTTATAGACTACTTGTTGAAGTCGATAACGTCTAAATTTTGTTACGCACACAACGCCGCCGAGCGGGTAAATCTTAGAGGACCGAAATTGTTATGCGCGCAACGTGATTATATTACAAACAGTTTAAGATTATGTTTTATACCATTGCGTATTAGTGAGTGTCTACGTGTTTTTAATCAGCTCAGAAGCCCGAAACTTAATGAAAAGGAATGTCGTTTAAACAGTACAATTAACCGTATAACACTAAATCAATTTACACTATAACCGCATGTACAAAACAAACGACACGATAATAAAAATTTTATTAAAATTAAAATTAATTGATTTAAAAATGATTTAATTTAGCATTATAAGTACACCTCGAATTATATTATTTGGTCAATATAATATTATGAGTATACATGACGTGTAAATCAACTTGTATTTGAAATGGTACAAATTTAGTTCAATTAATTTTTTTTATTTATTTATTTAACGCCATGTTCAGCAATTACAAAGATAGAATAGATTACAATAGACTATAGAGGTATAAAGTACAGTAAATAATTATAATGTTAACAAGGTTTATGTCTTAACGATTTGTATAAAATATGGTGGTAAGTATGATAACAGTGGTGGTGATTAGATGATTATACAAAGTTTTGGCGTATAAAGGCTGGGTGGTATTGTAAAGATATTAGAAAGTGTGAGGAAGGTGTTAGTTTTAGAGAATTAGAGAAGACGAAGCATTTTATGAATATGATGATTATGATTTTAATTAGTGCGATGAGAAGGAATATGAAATAAATAGAGTGAGCCAGTTGAATATAGGGGGACACGGAATCAGGGACATAGATGGAATCTCCGAGGATTGAGGTGATGAATGATAATAAAAATAAAAATAATATAAAAAACATGATGTATACATATATAAATATATATAGTACTATACTATAGTACACTTATTAGAAAAACTCGACAATTAAATATACTGGATGAGTTTTGTGACCGTAAAATCAACGTGACAAAACAAACTAATTCAAATAGTCTGATAACTATGCGTTTTGGTCTGTAAGTAACAAAACCCTTCACTCTGACCTGAGAATAAATTACGTAAACCAAGTCACTAAAACTGCTTACCAAAAACTCCACAAAAAATTTAGCTCACATAGAAATCCCAACATTAGTTATCTTGCTTCACAACACATCCCTGACAACCCCCCACGAAGGCTCAAACGTAAATGGGTTAGAGACCTCCTCCATTAATTACTAAAATAAATAATAATTATAATTAATAAAATACTCAAGTAGGTAGCTCCATTGGGAGCCCTCCTACATCGTGCCATTTTTCATGTTATGTCAATCCTCTTCATCATTATTACTTGTTGTGCTTAATTGTATAGTTGTATATTTTCTTATTAAAAATAAAAAAAAATTAAAAAAAAACTATGCGTTTATCAATAAATAAAAACTAATAGCTGGTATAAGGTATAACATAACATTTTTTTAATTTATTGTGAAAAGTCTTGCATTTTTCAAACCAAATGTATGAGATACTCAATAAGTATAATAATCGAATAAACTCTAAATACAAGGACTTAGACGACCATTGTTCATCAATTTAATTTATAATAGTTACAGTAGAGAACACTAACTGTCCATAAATAATTTATTATTAGTTAAAATGTATTGTTTAATTATGGTTTTTCTTAATATTTATAAACAATAGGCTTTATCTAAATACCCTAGAGCTAAACATATATTATGACAAAATTACATAATATTAAATTGGATGCAATGAGACAAATGTTCAATCAAGAAATACCACAGTATATGTTGAATGTATATTATTATGTATTCCTGATGTTTAAAACGTTCAACGCATGTCAAATAAAAAATAAATAAAGTAAGAAGTCTCATTAAAAAGTCAAAGCAACAAATAATTTTCTACAAAAAAACATTAGTGTTCGTCTGATCTCCATCGATTAAATTTATTATGACAAGTTTAACAATAAACAATTTTTTCCCATTTCCAATCCAACAAACAACAATATATTGAAATTAGTTTTGCAAAAATAAATTTATTATACTATATTTTCGTTTCGAAATATATTATTATATATTTTAAATAATAATACAGGAGTTCCTTTTGGAATATAGAAAAAAAACAATTTTTTCGCTTTTACGGGTTATGCTACTATTCATATTATATATATATATTTGAAAAGGGTTACATCGTTTGAAAGTTAGAAAAAAACAAATAAATTATAAAAAGGTAGAACATGTGCCATCCTGTATAAATTAAATGTGCTGTTTATAACCACGAAAAGGATAACAGGTTTGAAAGAGAACAGGTGGAAACAAGAAAATACATTGTTTGATATTATTATAATTCAAATGAAAGCTGTTGACTCAAAACTAGCGTACAACAACAAGGTAGCAATCCTGGGTTTACTACCAAAATGAATGTGGAAATATAAAATTAAAATAGTTACATATAGTATGCGAACGATATGAAATACTAAACACTAAATTTAATATAGTATATTATTATAATGCTGACAAAACAACGTGCGGGTACGGGTAATTAACTGCAATATTTATTGTTTAATTGAATCCACCATATCTCTCGAAAATATTGCTATCTTTAAAAGCCATGGTGTACAAATAAAACCCAATCACGTTTCGCATAAAAGAAAAAAAAAACGATTATCGTTTGGTATCAAATCGAAATGCATAATATGGATAAAACAATGGATATTGGAGAGTTATTACGCAAATCACAAATCACACGAATTCTTGGCACTGCTGGTTAGCGGAAGAAGTACGTTATAACAAACTAATTCGAGTCTAGAATATATACGCACGTGCTTACATATTATATTGACGCGGGTATTAGCTTGCTCAATAAGTAATACCAAATGTATAATTATTCTTATAATTAGCACACATAACTATAAATAGTCACAACTGACAATCTTATTATTTATATATAAGTATACAATTTGTATACTTACTACGATTTTTCGAATGAATTAATTTTAATTTGGAATTGCTTTCAAACTAGATTTATTTGAAAAAAAAAAATTCATGGTATTGTTTTTGTTTACATAAGACATAATTAATTCGATTAGAAAAGTATCAAGAAGTGTAAATTGAAATGTGTAGAGCTCAAAGGTTAGTAGGTAATTATCACCAGGTTAGGTTAGGTTAGGCGGACTGGCCAGGGAGGCGAGGGGGCAATCGCCTCTCGGGCCCTCGATCATATCATATAAATTTTTTTTTTTTTGATTTTTTATTAGCTAATACACAATCTATACAAAATTATTGCATAATAAGCATATGAGATGAGAGACTAAAAAAAACTATTACTTGAGTAAGAAGCCACCCACTAGTGGCACTTAACTTGGTGGTCATATAAATAAAAATTATTTATAATATTAAATATAATGGGAAAACACCATTCATTGACTATACATATATTTTACGTACAATTATTGTTTGGACCGGTTGTATGAAATGTTATCACGCGCACGCCAGTCACCCTAATAACGCTATGCCGCACCGTGTGTAAAAAATAAAAATGTATTTGTAGTTCAGAGTGGTTGGGTTCGCCGCGCAAATCTGACGAGAGCTATGTGGTGTTAGTGAGTGCGTAAATTTGTGTATACTCGTATACAATGTTTTTGTGTTTTATGTGTACTTAAGACTATAGAAAAAAAAGAAACTAAAATAATTGAACAATGGTAATAAAATAGTAACTATGATGCTGTATAATAAAAATAATCGGCCCTTCTGGCCGAAAAATTTATATTAAATTAATATATATAATAATAAATGTACAGTCCTTTTGGCTCAACAATAGGTAGGTACTGTGAAATAATGATATTAAAAGAACGATTAAACTATAACAAATAAATATGTAAATTTAAGCGAATAGTGACTCAACATTTGGTAATTTGAGTCGCTATTAGAGCCGTGTTTCACAAAAATAAAAACAAATAAATCAAAAATCGTTCTAATGAATCACAGGCGTACAAATAAAATATAAATCGATAGTTACAAATAAATAAGAACTCACAGTTTGTGGAGCGCAAAACTGGCCAGCTGCAGACACCTCCTGATCTGTATAAATAATCAAAAATCACACTCTCACAAATAAGATAATACCAAGGATTGTAGCGATCAGCGCGCACGCATGAATAGTAATAAAATATAATCGAAATGGCCGATCAGCGCACATTAAAAAATACAATATAAAATAAGAATCCACGACGGCGATTAGCGCGCGTTAACGTATAATAATAAAAAAACACAATCAAATGGGCGATTAGCGCGCCAAATATAAGAAGTCTTTGGCGATTAGCGCTCAAAAAAAAGAAATAAATATAATAATAATTAAAAAAAACTGGTCGTCAAACGGACGGCGATGAGCACACACCAAGATTCAACGCACGAAGAGATGACGATAATACATACACACATATTCGAATTTTCGATTATATAATAATCCACGGCAATCATTCACAATCGACGAATATTAAAATTAACTTAGGGCCGTTCTTGCAATGTCCAGTTGAGCGTCCGTATATAATATATAGCCATGTAAGTATAGGCTAAATCCCGAGTCCTGATTGCTGATTAACCTCCCGGGCTCCTCGACACCCAGTCCGCCCCTGATTATCACAAAGAATATTGTGTCTTAAAATTAGGTATAATATATTTTTAACAATTTTACTAAACAAAAACACTTATTTTACCATATCAATGTTTATACCATTCAATAAATTGTAATGTTTCTTATACTTTAAAGTTTAAGAATACAGGTGCATTAATATATTATAAAACCCCATACGTGCTTCATTTATGTTCAACAATAATTCTATAACTGACATTAACCTATTACAGCAATCAAAGTACATCAATATCCATATTTATTATAATATTTATAATGAATACAATCAGAACTATGAATGCACAAATTTTAAACAACAATACATCATAATATATTTTTGTACCTAGACCACTTTTTGACAAACTTTGTGCTCGTTATTTTATTTATCTTTTACGTTTTAAAAAAATATATTCCAATTCAACGTGGTAATTATTTAAACTGCGTTGATTTTCTATTAAATACATCGTCGACTAGAAGAAGTTTGTATTACCTAATTATATCTTAGGAAATACTTCAAGAATCCTTAGAAAGTCAATCAAAATATAATAATTACATTTTAAATTTGAATGTCAGAAACATTCATGGTTTTTATCGAGTAAAATAACAAATTATGTAGTTCTTAAATGAATTAAATCAGAAGTAATAAAATATTAAACTCTATTTTTAACCTGTATTTTCCCCTTCATTCGATATTACAAGTTGAACTTTTTAAATTTAATTATTTTTTAAAAATATGTTATCGTAAGTATAGAATAAGCAAAATATAGTAATTTTTCTCATATTTACATATTTTACTTTACAGCTTATATTCCTGATACATACTCTTTGTTCAATAGTTAAAAGTTATTTGCAATGAATTGAACATATTGAGATAATTTCATAATAAAAAAATAATATACTTATTAGGGTACTAACCTTAATAAATATTAAAAAAAATTACATAGTTTCAAATAAATAAATAAATTAATTAATAAATGTTGTAGAATTACTAGGTTTTTATTTTAAAATTTGTCATCGTTAGTGATATCGAACGAACTAGAAGAACGCTTAATATAATACAATTGGGAATATATTTATTTAAACCTTTGCAGTTTCATAATGTAGTAACAAAAAAAAGACATTAGTATCAAAAATACAGCATCGGTACCTGTATTATTCCCGTATCCATAGTCCTAACGACATGTGGGTACATCTTGCATATATATGATTGCTCCAATCACAATTTGTAATTTGTATGCATCACGACCGAGAGGTTTGAATTACACAATGGATGTATTCGAGTTTTCCATAGCAATTTAAAAGTTTAAGTGATGATAAACATTTTTATCGAGTTTCTATGTTCCAGGAAAATAGTTTTGAATTAACGATTGATGGTTAATTTAAGTCGGTCGACTAAACATTGATCATAGCAAAGTTTATAGTTTGTACGGATGTGAATACATACTAATTGCTATTCGCACTGGCAAGACTTCTAACATCAGCCGCAAATTGTTGGGTTTTAGTTATTCGTTTATATCTGTATTGGCTGTTGCCTGTTTGGTATTATGTAATTTAAAATAAATTATCTGGAGATTTGACACAACAAAAAAAATAAATGTTGTTAATATTTTCAAAATCGAGAATAGAGAATAAACATTTATTACTGTATTTGATATGTATTAATTCCGACAAATTATCAAAAAAAAACTCTTTTTGGAAAAAATTGATTTTCACTGTACAGTTCAAACGGGTCATAAAAAAACGGAGATTTGTACTTAGTACATTCTTCCCATCATCACCTATTTCAACTTAAATATAATCACGGAATTACACAAATCTTACATAGCTGCATTCATAATAATTATACTACAAACTACAAGAAAACTATGTTATCGCAATTATATAAACTATTATTACACTATCATTCGGAAAAACTTAAAAAATAAAAAAACAAAAATATTTTTGAGTGCCAACTTTTTTTTATTATTGAAAATTCAAATACATGTGTACACATATAATGTATCAAAAAACTTTTATGAAGTGGAAATCGACTACACAACTTTATGCATCCTACAGCAAACCTGTTTCTCCTCTTAAAAATGATTATACGACGGAAAAATGGTAGTGGCCACAGAAATTATCAATACCTAAGTATACTATTGGGGCCCCATAAACTGACTATGCATACGGGCACAAGACTTCATAATTCAACTGTGCGTCTGTTTTTTCAAGTCTGGTGGTGGAGATCGATTAAGCACGGAATACAAAGTCCACTGATAAACGTAGTGTGGATCGGCTCCTCGAATGAGAACAATACCGGTATAAGACCTCAGCTGTCTTGGAGTTATAACGTCTCAACAATAATATGGGTCTGCAGGTCACGCTTATACTGTAAGAGTACTAATTAATTGCACGGTATTACCACGGGTAAGAACACACTAATTCAATATTCCTTCGCTGGACTCCATCTCGGTACAGTTTTTACCGTGCATCTCGTTCGCTTGAAGGTGTTCCGTGACAATGGCTTCAAGAGCACAACAAAAAACTTACCTTACACGAATTAGAATATGTATAACATAGTATTATATATTACATTAACTCAACATTATCGTTGTACAACGCCTAAATTATATTATCATATGGGACACAATATATTATACGAGCATGGTCGTTGTATTATAATGTGAATTTACATAAAAGTAGGAGTGGAAAAAAAAACTATTGTCAAACGTAGTCGACAGAGACATCCGCTGAAGAAGAAATGCGCGCATTTAGCAGTCAAATATTCGAAAACCCGACGGCGATAAATCGTTTTCACACAATGGGCGTGTTTATAAGAAAGATAGTCGAAGGGAAATTGTTTTCGAAATAGGTATATCTTGCTGTTCTTCTTATCTGCAGTCTAGGGCTCGGTGTATATTTGAATTTCAAAAATATTAGTATACTTTTATTAGTTATTAATCGACGGACGGCGCTGTCTGTACTTATTTTCCGCAATAGAATATCATACATCGCCAAATAATTATTTATTAAATAATTATTTTCATCGTAATTATTTACATTAATTTCAGTAGATATTGTTTTAGTTTGCTTACTCGACAACCGTCATTTGCATTTTTATGAAAGAATTAAACAATCCGTTAATGATAGCCGGTCGATGATTATATAGGAGTCGAGCGAATAGAAATTCTTTCCCCGACACAAAGGCATTAGACGAACTAAATAGCCACGCACGGGAAAATCGAGAAACTAAAATTTAATATTTATTCAATATCAGGGTGTCTTTTAAATAATTCGGGTAGTAACTATTATTCTAAGCCCGTGTTTTACTATACAAAGAGTTAAAATCGCCGTTAAATATCAACATTTTTTAAGACGTAGGTAAATAAACTATGATGGAAGGATTTCACATAAGGAGCTCAAACAAAGCCCACCTCTCGTCGCGGGTCAGATAAATATAGTCTTACCTGCGCCCTGCTTGACCCCACGAAAATAACCTACTCGTATGTAACACTCTCTCGATATAATATCTTAACATCGTACAATATATGACCAATTTTCGTGACAATGTCGGTGGGAGAAGAGGAAAGCGAAGCTGCCGTATTAACGTTTTTATGATATTCTTCAAACCATTATTTTTAATTTGACTTTTTAACGCGAAACTCATATGTATATATATATGCTCGTGGCGTACAAAGAGGAAACATTACACAGTTGGTGTTAAAATTTGAGTGGAGAGGCAGCTCCTGCAACCAAATCAGCGTTTCTGTACATCCTGTCCTCATTATCAAGTATACAATAAATTAGAAAAACAGAATGCAACAATATGGTTGGTAGCTATGATAGTAGAACATACACGGAACAGTCTTCAGAAAAGTCATCCTTCACCTAAAGTGTCCTGTTTCCAACACCTGATCCACGTATACTGAGCGTACCGTAAATACGAATGATCTATAGTAACTATCGGTCTACCTACCCGAAAAAAGGCCGATTGATTAAAAAAACAAGTTTCCTCCTTAGTTCCACAGCTGGCTATAGAGTATAGATCATGCGTCTACGCTCTACACTGCAATTTCATTCATGGCAGGCTGTATGGGCGTATGGTTAGAAATTCACAAAGTTATTCATTATTATGACCGCGGTAAGAGCAAACGCTATACGAATATTTATGGAAAAAATTTAAGAAGAATAATTGTTTGAAACAGTGCAATTCGGTATTATAATTTAAGACTTAGTATTTATCTAGTGTACGTCATGTCATTAACTCACGTTAACTTGAACCTGGGTAAAACTCTAGATAAGTGCCTGGAAATCGACGCACATATTCGTACACTGTAGTCTGTAGTACGCAAGTATACGTACGTAGCGTAGGGTAAGTGTGCTCTTGAATGCTCTCATTCATCTTTAATTAGACGATTAACCCATTTTCGACGAACAAACCTCTCATGGGGCCTATCCTCTCCCACCCAGGACCTCTCTCAGCTACAGTTTAAGCGCGTTCTCCTACATACACGGCGGGCCGCGTTAACGATCAAATTTTAAACGTTCGCCTACTCTAGTTGCACACAAGACTACAGCGGTCGCCGCTACTGCTAATAACACTACTGCTACTATATTGATTCTGTTATACCAAAGAGAATGGACTTCGAATCCAGACCTCTTTGTCGTACACAAAACTAATTAACTGGAACAAAAAAATACAAAAAATCATGAAATATCTAGTACCTAATCATTGGCAGATTGGATCTTGCGTTATGCAAATTATACGTCAAGCTGTTTTGGACTGAATTAAGATTTCTATTAAACCTATGATATGTTCGTGCATTCAATTTTATTGATAAACAATACCCTACACGAATAGCTAAACATTTATTGAACGAAATATGGTTTTGCCTTCTATACTTCATGTAAAATGGACGTGACGAAAAAAATTGAAACTGCCTTAAGCGTTTACTTTGGGAGAAAATTAGGAAAACATTACTGATTGTACTTCTACGATTTATATTACCGCTACTACGAATACTAGCACAAAACAAAACAGCTACTGTATATGCTATTGCCGCAGCCTTGTCTTTGATTAACTGTAGGGCTATACCAGCACAATAATTCGATGATTCCCGCACGTCACTACAGTCATCGCAACCGTCCTCACACCATGGCCGTTATCCTGAGTAAACCCGGTGGTTTCAACGGTGGTATATTCCCATAAGCGTGTACGGCTTTTTACTTTCGATACGAACACGAGTTCAAAAAAAATAATCATTATAAAATAAATGAAACTGCAACCCGACTGTGTACGCGGAGACTTGTCACAAACGAAAATTGGCCGGGTGAGCGCTCAACGAAAGGATTTCGGGTTTCATGCGATTTTTTCGATTTTTTTTTTCACTTTACTTATATGAATTCGTCATGATACCGTGAAAAAATACGTAATATTTTCGCATACTGTTATTGAATCGAGAGACGAATCACGGTAGGAATAACGGGTGTGAAAATGTCCCAATAATTATCATCATAATATCGCTATTTTGAAAAAAACAACCACCAATTAATATCAACTTTACTAGAGTTTGCGTTGTATAAATATTTCAAGAAATATTCGAGTTTGTTTGAATTCAGCGAACGACTATCATACATTATTTTACATCTTAGTAGAACTGAAATGCATTGTATTTGTAGCACTCACCGCACTTTTCTAAAGCGGTCCATACATGGACAATAATATTCATCAATAATTAATATTGACAATAATATTGATTGTTTGTGGGTCGTGTAGAGGACTTGTTCAATTTATTGAAACAATAAAAATTATTTTGATATTTCAAATAATAAGTCAATATTATTGGGTCGTTTGGGGGCACTTTTAACAGTATAAAGTCGCAATGAATCTCGTGCCGTGTGAGCGATCGGAGAGTAAAATTATTATCAAACACTAATAATTTGTTATATTTATTACATTTTATGACCAATTAGTGTTGTGTCTTTCGAGTGTTCCACTTATGTCTTAAGTCAATAAAATACGGAAGTTTTAAACTTTTTATCATATGACTTTTAATCGTGGTTTCCAGACCACGTCGGTGATGGTATCACGACGGACCGTGCAGATACGCTCGTCAAGTTGTGCGAACAGAACGTCTGTTATTTATCTGTGTTATGAATTTAACAGCATGCGCCTACGTCGTTATCACACATTAGAGCCTCGCTGCAACAAAACGAGTACAATACTGTTATATGTTATCACGGTCGGTTAATTTACTCGGAAACGCAATGTTTTTGGTTTGCAACGTCGTCTTATCGACCCGTCGTTACAGCGGTGAACAATAATTATTATCTCTGTGACGTTGCCGGACCACCACGTGAAAAACGGCTAAATGAATGCCATGTACACCTAGGTTTACAGCTACGTCATGGTTCTCTACTTATAGCAGCTCGACAATGAAGTCAAGCACTTTTATTAGCATTTTCAACGACTCATGTGGTTATTATACACTGTGTGTTTTGTGTGTGTGTCTGTGAAAATCTTTTGGTTATCGTTAAATACATTTTACGTTATAGATCAATGGTTCTCGGAAACTGTTTCGATAATGCTTTATTATACAAAGAGTTGCAGGAGAAAAGATTTTATAAAAAAATCGAGTAAAGACCTTTTTACCTAAGTCTATATTATGTTTGAAGTTAGAATAAGCACTAAGCAGTTTGCGGTAAACGATACGGACCTTAAGATGGTACCTATAAAAATCCGTTTCGTAGTAAAAATAATAACTTTTTTTTACATGATAACTGCAGTTTGTATATGTATCTTTATTATTATTACTCCGGGCTTACAGAGTTGTACAAATATTTCAATGCGAAATGATTTTCACTAAATTTGAAATTATAAAATCCATTTATCATCATACATATTGAACGAATTGTTATTTTTATTATGCTTCTATTTTTGAAATTAGATACTCGTTTATGAGTAGATCGGTAAAGTGTAAAAAACATTTTTTTATTTCTTTACCTATACCTACGTAACCTTATCGATACACGTTTAATATTCATACATTTAGCGGCGTAAGATATTCAGGACGTTCGTGATTACATTAACATAAGACGCATAGATATTGTCACTAATACTCGTCACTGCAATAATAATAATAGGCAAAACAAAACATTAGCATAATATTATTAAATTTGATAAAGTACAAGATTTACGTAATTTTAAGCTTTTGTAAATTTTCTACTGCTGTTCTAACCCTTATTTGTTGACATTAAGATTAATATTTTACGAATTATAACACGGTGGTTACTGTTTTCGCGTCCGTTCCGTTTTCCGTGTCGTCGAAAGCGTGGAACAGTATTATGTTAACCAGCGTATTATTATTGAGGACTCAACCGTCCTCACTGACCACTGCGAATGGATAACAAAACCACAGATTTAGGTAAAACAATGACCCCCCGCAGATAGAGAGTAAATTCAGTTCATTTTGCTGATAATAATTGTATAATGCTCGTCGAGATGTGTGCGAAGTTTTACTCGGTGATTATGTAAAACAATCCGTATAAATGCTCATTACCAATGTTATCAATTATTATTGGTATTCATGAAATCATGAATCCCAATAATTAATGAAATACCAAATATCAAATAATACGATATCTCTCTGTTTTTTGGTTTCAAATAGCTTCGATGCCAATTCATTGATGATAGTCTTAGTGTTAATATAGTATTCAAAACGTTGTTTTTCTAAATAAATATATCGCTGAACACGTAACAATAAAATTTACATTCCCTAACAGGTGACAAGTATAAATATTAAAACAAATCTGTTCAGTTGTTTTATTTTCTATCGAAGGACAATAAATATTAAATGACCTATTTTCTTTTCGTGATGGATTCACTCAATAACCGTTAAGTTATATTTCCAAGTACCCAAGATAGGTCCATGATTTATAATATTCAATATTTTATAAATTCATAGTATGAATAATTGACGTAAATTATTATGTCAGAGATGTTTTCACATAGCTCTTTAAATTCCCATAAACATAATATTATAATAGTAATTACTTCGTAATCCATGAATACATGTTTGACAATAAAAATGTATCTCTCGCATGGGTGTCCCATCTCATATAATCAATTTGGTATGACGTATGATCTATTAAATTATATGTTGATAAATTAATAATATATTCATACAAATTAAATATTCGAAAAAGTAAAATATTTAACTATGTTAAGAATATCAATCAAATACATAACATAACTAACTTTTAATAATATAAACTTTGTAAATATTATTTGATGACCAAAATTCAATGACTTTCAAGGTTATAAATATGATTTAAAGAAATGTAAACTATTGTCATATGATATTAAAACTCGTATTATACAGATAATAATGTGCTATAGTACATCATGAACTTACGACCAAAATAATGTATACAATTATATGTATAAATTATGAAATTAAATCAATTTAATTTCATGTTTTACATCAATCATAACTATAATAGAATACAGGCACTTTATTTGTTAATTTATTCAGTTTAGTATATTAAAGTTAACAATCCATACATACGCATATATAAGCTTAAGGATGAGCATATTTTTGATTGCATTAAATGTTCCCAATCAAATTATATTTCAATTTTCTTAAGTGACAATATAACAAACTCTGAAAAACGAATAATTGTTGTTATGAATGGTAAAAATTTTTCCTCTATATACCAAATAATCACATTACGTGTCAAAATAACAACTCGAGATTGGTTATAACGTAAATCATGATAAAATCAATATCGCAATAAAGTGTAAAGCACTTGATTGTAAAATTAATGACAGTTGATATTATACAATTTATTATAATCTATTTTCATAGAAAAGTATTATTGTATATATTTTTTAAGTTTATAGCTGTATTCTTTTGTCACACAAGACAAATTACTTTAATAGAAAATATATTTTATGTTTTTTATTCCGGTAAAATAGTTTAAATAGTTAGTTAAAAAGTTCCGTTACGATTACGGTATTGCAATTTTGCATTAAACAGTAGTCGAATTCGTTTGATTACTTTCTTACATTGAAAATTAATAATTATTATTAATTACAATATTGAAGTTTCCGTTATTCGTTCTTAATCGTGTTCGTCAATAATAAAAATAAAAAAAACAAAAACAAAAACCAATTATTGACATAGAGCGATACACTATATTTTATTTTAGTTGGATTCGGAGTAAATAACCTGAGTGGGGAAACTAAATTATTTTCTTTTTTTACAATATCTTGTGGGACTTATGATTCAGCTCCTAGACATTTGGAAGTGTGTGTGTGTGCGCCACATGCTCCATGACACCAAGTTATACCAATAGTTGATTTCATCCACTGGACAATTTGTAAGAAGTTCAGTGTTTCACGCCACTTATCTATTAGAGAATAAAATGTCTTTCATTGGCAATTCGTTCCTATTGTGGGTAATGAACAGCTCAATAAATCCTTCACCTTAGCTCATTGCCAAATACAATCAACCCGTTGGATCACCGGAGCTCCCGACGGTTGTCGAAATAAAAAATAAATATCATAAAAATGCAAAATATTATTTTATAACTATTATTAATACCTTGAATTTTTATTATAATTTAATTAATTCGTGCAGATCACACCAAGAAATTGAATTTTTTATCATCACACATGGAATTTGTACAAATTGTGTAGTAAACATCACTCCAAAATCCCATTGTCATCTAGTACGGTGTGGATACTAACTGCGGACAAAACGACCAATTCAATATGGAAACGTTATAACCCAACTAAAAAACACTATAACTAGAAACAAGAATAAGTAATATAAAATAATGAAATTATGGCCAAAAAGAACACCTACAAAAACTTCTGTTGGCCATCATATTGTTGTTTGCATACAAAACCTACCCGTACTACAATAATGTTGTTGAATGCTTTATATATAAAAAATTTATCTACTCGTAATACTACAAAAATATTTTTTTATGTTTCAGTCTGGGTAGATTTATTGTATTGTGCGTATGATGTTGGTTTTTGATAATCTATGATGCGATCTGTATATTTTTACGAAAAAAAAATTAATGAAGATATAAAACTTAAGCTTAAACAAAAATCACGTTTAACACGAGCATTTTTGTATTTTTGTTGGTCATTGCAATTTTTTTTACAGTATTCGCGTGATTCCAGAACGACCTACACACACACACACAGAGTGTAGGTATTAAAAGAAGTGGGATGAATATATCAGAATTTACCATCAGAGAGTAGGGTAAAAATAGGGGGATGAGCACGATGGAGAAATGTAATTTATGTGGGTAAGTTTTTTTTTTTTAGGTTTTAAGCGTTTTAGACGAGTTTAAATAAAATGCTTGTCGAGTTCCACGGGAGAAGGATGAAAATGAAATTTCCGGACCCAACACGCCAAACTAGATAAGGTATTTGTTTTTATTTTCATCGTTTTGACATACTATGATTGCTCCTGACCTATATTAGTCGGTCAACATTTTTATCATGTTGGGGCGAGCAAAAGAAACAAAAGCTTAATGCTCGACAATACTCGGAATTTGACATTTTGTTTTTATTTATCTTGTCCTATTGTTATACTTGTTTCTCTCGATGAAAAAGTTTGGAAATTTCAACTGTACGTGACTACGTGAGACGTATCTCATACGAGAGCAAAATAAATAAAATAAAAACTTTCCTTACTATTTTTATCTTTTCATATGATAGCTTTGATTAGGTTTGAAATCTATCATTGGGACGATGTTTCGAAAACTCCCAAATTCGATGTCTGCATTGGATATTTTTCAAGGTCTATCAAACACATACCATTCGAAATGGCAGACCACCGTTCATTTGCTAAAAATAGGATATCGAATGCACACATTATGCTTCATACGTATATAGTTAATATTTATAGGTGTGATACGTTACTAAGTAATATATTATCATAATGTCAAAATGCAGTAGGTATACAAAGAATACTCAAAGCCCGCTTCGTGTTTGTGCGTATAACCTATGTGTCAATATTTCGTAAATGATATTTTTATAATTACTTATGCGCCCACACATAATAATTATGTACAAATCATTGAAAACTCTAAATATACCGTATTACTTTTCACGATAAAGTAACTATTATAATATAAAATATAAGGATACAAGTTTGAGACGATTTCCTATTACACTGCGATCGCTACTGATGAGGCCCAAGTTCAAACAAATAGTGCGTTTTAACCGTGAGAAGCAAAATGATGTAAACTTTATTTTCTATACGAACATGATACAGTAGGCGTTATGTGACGCAGTGATCTGAAGTGTTGCGGTTGAACACCATCCGACGTCACTAGATGAGTGACCACCCGGGGTTTTAGCGACGAAATCATGCACCATGTAGGTGTACATACGTGTTTCAAAAATAAAAAAAACCTATCAATCCAAAAACCAATCGTAACTACGATACAGCTAATGGTCATAGTTTTCGAAGCTTGAAATAATTAAAATAAAAAAAACCTGATACAACTAGTGAATTGCAATAAATAAATAAAAAAAAGAATAGATACAGTTTCAATCACATAATAATACCAGCAACAACAATGCACGTCATATTACATCGATTGAACAAATGAAATACCTATACTTCATACAGTATTTACACACAATTTAAACTTCAATGCACGATTTAGTATTCAATCGTTAATGTTTGGTTTTTAATATAATATGTATTCATCATATTGTATACTATAATTGTCGTCAACAAAAGGACTTTATTCGATTTCCAAGTTGTTGAAAGGTTTGAACCTTTTGAAAACCACCTAAAGCGAATACCCCGAGGAATGCAAGCAGCCCTGTGTGATATCGAAGGTACCTGCAAGCTTTAGAGGAGACAATGATGGGAAAGGATGTGAAGGGTCATAAAGCACATTGACAAAAAAAAACTTGAAGTAATATACATGGAAAGGACAACAGGAAATTTTGCAGTGACAAAACATTACAAAAAGGTTTGACTTTAATACAAAATTCACTCCGTTATATTCCCAGAACGTTCCATTTTATTTACTCATATTTAAGTCAAACATTTAAATTTCTCATACGATAAAATAGAAAAATCGTTTTCAAATGGTTCGTATACATCGATATAACATAAATACGAGTAAATATATTTTTCATTTTATTGTTAAAACAATATTTCTTAAACGTTCGACGGTTGGCATTATGATAAAGATCATTTTAAAGCTATATGAATATGGTCAAATATACATAATTCTCATATATTTTATAGAAATATACGTTAGTTTAACCTAAATTACATTTTTAATTCTTCGGCAAATTAATCGAAAGTTACAGTTGGAATCATGGTATATTACGTGATATAATATACATACAAAGAAATAATTTAGAAGGTATGCTCGATAAGAATATTTGAAAATATAATACTTGTATATTATTAACAATATATATCATCTGTATTTATTACAAATTGCTTCTCTTTTATACTGGAATTTATTTATTCATAATTAATTTCAGAAAATATATTCAAAACTCTTATCATGAATTAAATGTGTACCTATATTAAAAAAACCTAGTTTTCACATAATATCATCCAACATCAAACAACAATCATTTTTATACTACATTCATATTTTCTGCTGGTTCATATTGTACAAGAAAACTATTTTTTTTTCAAAAATTTAGGATTGCAATATTATAATTGATTTCAAAACAAGTAACGTTTTATCAAATAATTTAACATTTTATCATCTTTAACGCGATTTAAGTTTTAGAAGAGAATAATATTAATTGATACTATCATAACATTCATAACATTCTTAACTTCTCTGCTATTTGCTTGTACTGTTACAACACTAATAGTAGTTTTGATAAACCAGACTAAATGTACCACACTAGCAATAGTGTCGAGCAGATCTGTTAAATTAATTTAAGACTACATTACGTCAGTTTTATTTATTCACAAATTATGAGAACATACCATAATATACAATTAACCCAGTACAAAACACTTATAATATTATAATACTTTACATAAAAGTGTAGATTATGTGTCATTTACAATAATATTTATGGAAATAGTATCTCTTAAAAAAAAAATTAGAACTTGAATAAATGTATACCTAACAATAGTTATACACAATAAGGGGACCTACAATTTTGTCAAAAAAAAAGCGAAAATATGTTAATTATATCTTATACATAATACTTAAATAATAAATATACTATAATTGTTCAAAAAAATAGGAAAATTTAATAAAACTGAATAAATAAAAGTTACATCAATATTTGTATTAAAGGTATAACTAAACAACGTATACAAAATGACTACGAAAAATGAAATACACATTGATTAATTTATGACAAGGTTAAAATGTATTTTATACGATATAAATTATAATCTTACTGATTTAAAAATTCAAATGAATCACATTATATCAGTATTTTAGGACCTAGGCAAAAAAAAAAAGTTTTATTTGAATACCAAGAAAGCAAATCCGAAAAAATAATTGATAATCAAATTGTTATTGATCAGAGTGGGAATTACCTTGTCGACTGTTCTTTTATGATAATATGCAGCTGAGCTTACAAACGTTTTAAACACAAATCATGATTAACAACAGTAAAATAAATATCAATATGAGTGAAAAATTTACATTTTATTTACACAATTATGCATATAAAATATTATTGATAGCTTCAATGTATTGATGTACAGTAATATTTTTACATTGAAAAATATGAAATGCTGACCATTTCAAATATTGAAAACCTTTGAACTCCAATGGAAATAAATCTGAGTAATATTATTCACTTGTACTTTTTAAATACATAAACAAATTTTTAAATCAAAAAATGTGCTCCTTCAGCACTTTTCAAACTCTGTATCTGTACACGGAAATAGTTTTTAAAACTTTGCGATATTATGAAGTTTCTTTATTTCGTTTTGTGGATCTAAGAACCGTAAAGTATTAAAAAAATAACATGTCTATATTAAAATAATATTTATGAAAGTTTCCACTTTTAATTCGTATTGTTTCGATACAAAATATGGACATCATTGTTACAAACAATAGTTGTAAGTACAATTTTTCATTTTTATTGGACGATTTCGGACTTTTTTAACATGCATAATGCATATGTGCTTACATGTAAAAATATAACAAAAAAATCACATTTATTATCTAGATGAAATTAAATAACTATAGTTTTTTTTTATTTATTTAGTAAAAAAAAAAACAACATGACTCTTTGGAGTATACGTTTCTGAAATCCCATACGTATTATGTTGATGAAATATTAATATCGATGCATTTATATGAAAAATTCCATTGAATTTAAATTCTTACAAAAAATAGAGAGATAGGTTTGTTGCAAGTACGCACAGAGAACATGACATGGCCATAGCATCAAATTACTGTAATAGCAATAGTATTTTTTCAAACAACATTTCCACATCAATATTACCATCTAATTTTATCCCGTCAGACGAATCCCTGCGAAAATGATATGCTCTGTACCGTAAGTAAAACCTTTGAAATAGATTTCTCCGCGTGAGCGTCCGTACTATTATTACTTCAGACTGAAAAAGTTGCAAATAAAATGCGTAAACGAATAGTGGATATAATTAACAAATAAAATTGCATTACCATAAACGGAAAGGAAACGGGATTAGCAGTGTAATCAATTTGCATACACATGTTATAAACGCGTATTGTACGCAGCGAACCTTTATGTTTGACTAATAAACAAATGAAATTACGATTCTAATCTTTTCCCGTACACGCGCTGAGCAACGGGATTAAAATGTGTTCAGGATTATATTTTGATTGCTTCAACACAGTTCGAGCGCTATACGGTATGGATGTAATTAATTTCCTTGTTTTCGCGCAATATTGCTTATCTATTTACGACCGACATTAACGGTATGATACTGTAATTATATGATAAACCGACATTGAGTTGTCTCACCGGCAGCCATGGCCACATTCCACGTAGGTCACATCCACCCGTCCATCGCACATCGATCATATCTTATAAGACCAAAGTATGAAACTGAATTCCCGTTAGTGTTGTCATTAATACTATAATACACCAGTGACGCTGGATTCCGTACGGTATCATTGCATCTCTAACTTATAAATAAAAGTTTTAGTCTTAATGATAAAAATTTTTTAATATTTATTGTTAAAAGAGTAAAGACTTTATTTTATTATCTAACCGCTAACATTTGTAAAACAAAATAACCTCAATACAATAGTTCTCAATTAAATTTAACAAAACGTACAGAATAAAAACACGTTATTCCTATATAATTTTTATAACGATAAAAAAAATCTTTAGACGTGGGACTTTCCAAATATTATTTGATTTTTTTACCAATACTGGAAATACCGTAATAATCTGTTAAATAAAAAAAAAATCTGAAAATTTACTAGAGGACATTATTATAATATGATACATGTTTTTTAACCCTATCTTGCGTCTTTCTTTTTTTTTATTATTAATAAATATTAAAATCTGTTTACGTAAAAACAAAAAAGAATAATGTTGACTGAATAAAAATGATATATGATGTGAAAGTACATGACGAGGATACTGTCTAGTAACAGAACCTCAGTCATCTTACGGGGATACAGATTAAATATTTAAACGACTAGGTATTAATTAAGATTTAATCCCAAGAATAATTTCTACAGAAAATGATAATATATATGAGATATGTTATATATTTACAGGAAAGAATAATAAAACTTGTTATGATTTAGCTAAAAGTCATAATTTTCCAAAATATTTTATTCCTACGAATACGAAAATATTTCACAATGGCCATCGCGGTCGTATATGTGATTAGGATTATATTTACAGGGAAGTTAGAATTAACTGCATCTAAATATTACACTGTCGTAAATGGAACCGGGACGAAACAATACTGTAAATATATTAGTTAAGATTTAAAATATTGTCATCCATCCGTCATACGTGCGCAGTATTGTTATTTAATCCTCAATTTGTGCCGTTTGGACTCCCCAAACGTATTTTCGTGCTGCATAAATACATAGTTGTAAAGTGTTCAACTCACAAATCACGATCACTCAATCAGTTTTCACAAAGTTTAATACTATAATGGTAAATTGTTTCGTATGAATCGAATAGTATTTAAATTTGAAACGTATGTCGTTTTTTTCTTTTATTTGTAAACTATGAGTGGCACAAGTCAATGTTTTACATAAAATTGAATACTGGAAGATTTTAAGTAGAAAATGTACATCCACGATTGAATTTTCAAACGTAAAATGTTTCAATACGTTTTTCCTTTCATAGCCAAACATAATGTACAACCCATCAGTAATGTGTCAAATTACAACCGTAGAATATTTTAATTTTACAGCGTGGACTAACGCATACCGAAAGCCAAGTGATGGTGATCAAAACTTTTCTTTTACTCACTATTGGAAACGTGAAAACATTATTTTTAAACCGCATCGTCCAGCTCATAGAACATCGTAGATTAGTATTTTTACCATAAGATAAATGACGGACTTAGCGTACACTTAGCGGTCACTGGTAAAGTACACATTTGTACTCATACACTTAATAATCATAAACATATCCTAGAATCGAACGTTAGACGGACGTTTATAAATCGTGATACGAGTAAAGTATTGACATTTCTAGAATATAAATCACCATAAACGCGAGAAACATTTATATATTTCAATAATAAGTAATTAATAGCTTTACAATATTAAACAGACAAACATTATGAAAATAATAGTTAATTCCTCACTCATCTCTCAGTACAAGACATTTTCTGTTTTTTCATCAACTAAATCGTTCTATTACGCCAGAAGAAACAAATAAAAATAAATAATCCTACGCTCATCTATATCAACCAACATATTAGCTAGGTCATCGGTTAATTTGTTTTCGGTGTCACACGACCGACGGGTCAAAAGATTACTCTTACGAGCATATTACGAAAATAAAAATAAACCCCGAAAAGTGATCACCCTGCGGTAAATCTACTTTAATTTTATCATTACCAACTGTTTCCCGTTAAACTATTTAAGTTAAATCGAAGATGGAAGAAAGACAATTATGGATGTATTTTTTTAACCCAGCAAACTGAATTATTTTTTTATTACAACAGGTTCGTTATGCTGATTTTTTACTTTTCTACTTAACATATTCTTGCATGGTTCTAGACAATAAACTATGAATACGTTAACCAGCACGTGCAAAATTAAGCTATGAAAGATAAATCCTTCATGCTTAATTGAAATATAATTTTAATCAGCTAGATTTTGAGGGTTTACGTGAATATTTATAAGATCTTTAGAGCTTTTTACACTTTTAAGTACTTCAAAAATATATTAAGCAGTAAGTCCTCAATACTGCAGTAGTTTCACGATTGTGGATGTTAATAAAATAACATTCATTCTCGCAAACGATGTAAAAAGAAGATCAGACCAATAAATGTCACGAAGACACTTACAATTTATATTTTTTTTTCGCATTTCTACAATACCATAAATAATAGTATGCTTTTATTATTTCAGTAAACATATACTCAGAACCGAACCTGATTATTAAGTTTATTTGCACACAGGGTGACTCACAAAATTGTAATAGTTTAAAAAATTGAAGCAATGGAAATAATATTAAATGTAATTGGTGAATAGTTTCATAAACCTATGAGTTATCAAACTGAATCGGTGTGTCAGAACAGATTACAGCACTGTGGACGTTAAAGTAAATAGGAATAATTATATATTTTATAAAAAGCGTACATAATAATAAATGCCATAAGGTATTTATTTAATCATAGATATGCACACTTATTTATTCACAGTATAAATGCAATAAACTAACCTGTATTAGGTGGATAAATCTTAGAAATAAATAATTAAATAATTTTTATAGATGTAAGTTTGTTATTTTTTGATTTAAGCTTATCACAATCACCTATTTTAATAAACGTAAATTTACAAGCTGACAAATAAATGTTTTATGATAATAAGCAAGAAAACTGACTGCAGTCTGATACCCAATATGTAGGTACACTATTGTACACATTATTTATTTGAAAACATATTAACATATGTATTTGGAATATTATATATTTTAAATATTTTTTACAATAGGTATACTGATTCGGTTTTATCCAGAAACATGTTATTAATAAACAAGATAACGAAAAGCCACCAAAAAAAAAGCATATTCAAATGTTTCAAAAATATGAAATAAAAATAGGCTCATGTAAATTGCCTACCGATAATAATATATTATAATATAACAATATAATATCGATATTTTAAAAATTCAAATAAAAAAATTAAACAATCATTTCTAAATATTAATTGCTATTTCAAAATCCTATAATTTTATTTGAATTAGAACAAAGCAAAAAAAAAAAAAGCTTTTCTTGTTAAGAAAATATGACTATGTAGTCAAGTACTATATTATATTATGGATTGCACCATGATAAGCTTAAACTTACAACTCGCGTGTTAATATTAAATTGCTTAACATGTTTTAAACTGATAAAATAAATTACCCATCGGCAATATTTATTTTTAAATAAAATATCGGTACATGTTATCAATTCAATAACGAAAACAGTTAATTTTGAAAACAAACCTTCAATATATTTATGGATATCGATTGTTATCAAGATATTTATGGAACCATGGTAATACTTTATAGAAGTATGATTATATTACGTGCGTTTCTCTTTTCTAGTACAAAGCGATAAATATGGTTTATGTCGGTATCCCTTAATAAGTAATTGAGTTTTTCAGTCATATTATAAATCTATATCCCTATAAATAGGCGAACAGCATAACGCCGTATTACACTGGGTTAATCATAATTAATATTAAACATATAATTATTACCCGTGAAATCAATAAAGTGTTTAACCAATTTTCGCGGTACCCAAAACAACTATAAATATGTATATGTATATGTATATATATACGAGTAGGTACCGTGAAAGGTAAAAAACGATCATCGTCATTGAAGTTTATGTTATTACAAACCCAGAAGGTAGCACTGAAATTACCTATAGTGGATAAAGCTTACCTAGAGTCGCAGGTGCGTCCAAATTAAATTTGAAAGGTTTTCCATTACATTTTAACAAAAAAATTCTATCAACATTCTCAGATAGTTTATCTCATTAGTAACAATAAAATACTGTTACTGAAACTATCGACCGCCTCTAATTGAAACGCTTCCGAGATGTAACTACAGAAAAATAAATAAATAAATAGAAATAACTCTGCTGGCACGAGAAAAAAATGTCGATCTCAGGTACATAGTCGAGAAATAAGTAGTTCGGTATACGTACGAGTATATATTATATTATATAAGTACACTTAAGAAAAAAAAATGCGATATCTTTACACGTTTGAAGAATACTGCTGTGTTGGCTGGTAGCTGAACGGATTTTCTGGCAAACGGCAGCGGAACATAAATTTCAGATGACAAAAAGACGAACGTCTTAGAAACAAAGTGAGAGAATGGAGGAAGTTTTAATTTACTAGCATCCTATATTCCGTTTGAAATTGTCATATGAAATCCAATTTCAACGTTCGAACTGTTCGCATGAAAATTTACGACATGATATCGTTCGAGAATACATATTATATTATGATATACATCTATGTATAGTTTACACGATTCAAAATATTTTAACAGTTCAATGAACAAGTAATAACATGAAATATGATTTAGGTATACAATGACATTGTATTATATTGCATTCCCCGGATCGTTTTTTTAATAAGAATACAAATCAACGCAGGTTTTTGTAGTAAGAAGCACAACAGCTGTCGTCTAGTCGCAGACGAATAAGAGTTTATGAAAACCGTTCGAAATGATGAACCGTAAATGGTGCAATGTCAGTCCTGTAACCTGTTTAATCTTGACCGAATAAAACCATCTCGTACTGATAAAAAATAATGTGTTCCCATTTCAATATTAATGAAAAATCGATGTTATGGTTATATAGTATGTGGCCAATACGAATATAGAAAATATTTTCTTCGTACACTTTATTGTTATTCATTTATTGTTCTTATAAAGTTTTCTTTTGACCCGACATAAAGTACAATTATTATTACATAAAAATATGCTTTCCTCGGAGTAGACAAAAATAAATATTAAGTGGGTTTATTCGCGTTTGAAGACGGTTAGGAAACAGAGAAAGTGCTTACACGTTAAAACCAAATATGTAAAATTAGAGACGTTTTAATAACGCTTCTGTGTTAGTGCTGCGTCTTTACGTTTGAGAACAATTGCTCAACTTCGTAACTTCTGGCGAGGCGATTGCGAAGAAACTTCTGTTAATATCTGACTTTTCCATAAAATACAATAATAAGACACCAGAGACTAATTGTTATTATACGTATTGGTGGATTCCAGCTTACGAACCTCGTATTTATGTTCAAAAGTATACATTTTTAAAATTCCAGTCAGAAATAGCAGATCATTTTGAAGATTTTTAAAATACTTTATGCGTAGAAATATATCATATAGTTAAATCACAGTGCATTCCATAGATATTTTATGAAGGAATTAATTATCTTTTAAAGCGTCTGAAAGTTACATGAATGTTATACCTACGTATTATGTTT
Source organism: Periphyllus acericola (assembly GCA_949715065.1). NCBI lineage: Eukaryota > Metazoa > Arthropoda > Insecta > Hemiptera > Aphididae > Periphyllus > Periphyllus acericola. The sequence goes on along the minus strand of OX454267.1, from coordinate 31,551,916 downwards.
ATTATGATTTATGTATTTAAATATTTAGATTTAATATTGATAAAAGTGACACTAATAAGATTGAAACGTTCTCGCAGTATAAAGACAAATAGAGCGTTGTTACGTTTTAATAAATAAGACTACATAAGTTAAAAAAGATAAAAGACTATAACTTAGATACTGAATTTAATAAGACCATTTCGAAGTTCTGAGTGAAAACATCAGGCTGCGTCGAAGGGAATGCAATTATTAACCATCGACCAACAACACTCTAGACGGAAGATAAAAATCTTTTTTTTGGAGAACTCTACCTGTCCTCGAGCTATAATATACATACTAAATTCAAACAGAAAAAATTTAAATAAAAAATGAATGTCAATTCAAACCGTTCAGAAAAATAACCCCGAGACATTATAAGAGTTCCGTTTTAATATTTATTTTTTTTTTTTTTTAGCTCAACTACGCGACTTGTTGTTCAAACCCCACACAAAACCCCGGAAAATGATTGCACGAATCGAATCAAAACATGAATATTTTGAAAAGTATAAACACAGACAACCAAAGTTATTTTTGCAACAAATATTGTATTACGTTTGATATGCTATCAAGTTAAATTTTGGGAGAGAAATATTTATTTTCAAAACAACGCACCACTCGAATAATATTTTTTATCACGGGCAACCTTAAGTCACGATGCATTGTTGGTACGCACATGTCTTTTGACGACAATTCAATATCGTATAGTGCGTTACCTTTTTTTTTTTTTCAATTGTTTATGAGTGGTCCGCAGAAGTAATTATATTGTACCAGGACACGAGATTCAAAACGTTCGACGATGACATCTTCACGGGGAAAATATTCAAAAAAACACTAGGGTTCAAATTTAAAAATAAGACCGCCGTTTATTATGCTATTCGCAAAGAACAATATCCGTATTATAATTTATCGAGTACCTATCATCCGGCTGCCGTAGCGATCATACGACGTGTCCGTAACGCGTTAGATTAACGCTTTCGTCAACGATGCATGCAATCGAACGAAATAATGAGCGCAATGCTTTTCTCAATAAATCACTGCAGAAAACGTACGCGGTAAGAGACCTACAGGCAAACGGCCAACGGTGTTGACAATTATCGGGCTTATTGCGTTTCGTACTGAGTTACTGTGAGCAATTTCGGGAGCCAACGCGCGCGGAACGTTCCGAAACCGTCGCGTTGCCGTTTTCGCTTTATACGTATATTATATACTATTCAAATAAACACCTACATAGCGACGGTATTATCGTACGCACATAAAAACCAACGGTATTCCAAGAGTGCGAATGTCGAACCGAGTCGTTAAAAATGATTAAAGAAACGTCCACGATCACCCGTATTAACCGTCGATGGAACATTAACGTACACCGTAAGTGCAAAGTAGGTTTGTAAAAAAAAAAACGAGATCTCCGAACCCGGTGTTAAATATTTTTTACGATCGTTTGCGTACTGACAGTATTCATATAATAATTCGATCCGCGCAAAGCGGTCAAATCAATTTTAAATTATCAAATATATAAATTGATTTATGCACGATTTCACGTAGTAAACGACGAAGGATAAGTTTTTGTGACTACGATTTACATGGTTGGACAACTAGACAATTTACGCTGTACAAATAACTAAATCGGTTAAAAATTAAGATTAAATCTATGGAACGTATATCCGTATAATTATTTTAGAAAAACTTATCAATTAAATCAATGTACTATGTATACAATGCTTAATAAAATAGGTAATAAAAATTACTGACCAACAAAAAAGAAGTCAAGATACAAAGTTATTTCCCCTCCGAATTTAACCGTAGTATGTTATCACCGGATTTATCATTTTTATTTAAATTTATTTCTTTTGTGAAATTTATTCATGGACATATTTATAGGTCGGTCAAATTACATGTTACGGCTAAAGTTGGTACGATAAATGTTAGTAATATTACAATAAATTTATTTTGTTATAATAATATCTCACAGAATCACTTTTTATAACATTTACATACTGTATTATGTTGTCCATAGGGAATGAAGAGACGTATAAAAGTTTGGTCCATTATTAAAAATGAATGACAGTAGAATGCATGAAATGTTTCTTTGCATTCTTTTCAACCTTCGTTTTATAACATTCATTAAAAACTATCTCGTTTTTCCCATATTTCACGTAAAGAAAAACTCATAAAATAGCCAATGGTTCAATATATCATTATATTTTCTTAAATAACTTATAAAAAAAAACTATAGGGCAATATAAAACTTCAAATATAGGTAGTATATTAATAGATATAATTTATATTTATTTACAAACGTATTTATGTTCTAATATGTTAAAAAGTAGTATAAAATATACTATTTTATATTATTGATACAATTATTTAAGTTTGTTTATCTTCTCCTTTGATTTGGTAACTTGCATATCACATTATTTTACATTATTAATAAATTATTCAAATTTAATTTCGAATATATTAATTCCAAATTTAAGAGATGATTTTAAATATATTTTGTATTAAATATATATATAACATTTATATATATATATATATATATAGTTAATTTACTTTTCAGAGCATCTAAAATAACTCAAAATGGTTAGTTATAAAAACAAAATTAAATAAAAATTTATAAGTATAATACATAAAAGTGCGTGTGTAAATTTAAATAGAAAAAGTATCATAATGGTAAATATATATAACTAAGTAGATCTAAAAACGGATCATGTTGATGAAGTAATCAAAATGTATTGGTACTATACCTATACATAATAGCCACAAATGCTATGTAATAATTTAATAGGTATACAATACGGATATTTAAAGCCAATTGGTAAGTATTATAGAATATGACCGTGTATAATTCTCACCCAAACTTCACACCAAAATATTAACAAATCTTTGTTAGAACCGCATGGTTTTTAAGTCTGTCAACTGTCATTAATTTCTACTTTTTACCGCAGCAGTTTGATTTCAACAAAAATATATACTAACGGTTTTCAGTATTTTCGGACCGAAACCACTGCGTATGAAGATTGTGCTTCGAGTTGATGAATTTTTAAATTATACCGACGGGGCATTGGTTTCGCCCAACGGAATAATCGTAATAATATTATAATCGCAAAAACTGTGCACTAGTCGGGTTTAGAATCGACGAGTTTTTTTTCTTCTCCTACCGCGCCTCCGTCACGTACCCCTCCTCGCCGCCACTGCGCTCGCATTAAATTCGACTAGTTTAAACTCGATTTTGCCGCAACGCAATTTTTAGATCATGCGGCTTTTCCTACGCCATGTCAACCTATAAGTGGATTACAGTAAGACGAACGGGAAGGGATCGCGCGCACGTGAGCAGAAGGGACACGGGGTGGGCAAAGTGTAGTTTCGTGTGTGGAACCATAATAAGAAATACACGAGCAGTGGATGATAGTCGTGGGGCGGAACGGGTGGAGTGCATGGTAGGGGAGTGCGACCGGTCGGCCCCGTGTCGGTCACATAAATCATTTCCGTCGACTGGCGATTGTCAATTTCGGTGTGAAATATTGCGTGTCCTCGTGTAACGGTTAATAACTCAGAAATTGTCGGTTCAAGTGCACAGCCGCCACTGCCCCCCGCCTCCTCGCTCGCATTACGGGGAAAACGTCCACTTAAAGTCACATTATTCATGTCTGCGTTTTATAAATTGAAAAATAATTACCAGCGCTCGCGAAATTTTTTCGCTCTATGTATCTATACATCTCTCTCTCTTTCTCTGTATATCTCTCTCTTACTGTCCCTCGCTTGTTTTTAACTTACACGTTGCGCACACCACATTCGTGTTTCATTAACGTAAATTGTGTTTTTAGTAAACGTGTTCGTCGGTGTTTGTAACCCGAGTAGAGGGTAAAAAGTGGAACGAAGTTTTTTCATTTTTTTTTCTTTCTTGTCATTCAACAAAATATTTACACGTATTATGATTTCGTCGCCGTGTACAGAAGTGATGGCAATAAACAGATGATTATAATAGATGATGACATTTTAAAAACTACTCTGCAGCGGTCTTAGCGAGGCGGATTTACTTCGGGCTATATTAGGAACGTTTAGTTGGTTTTGATATATTTTAAAAATAGTCGAAAGTAAAATTTAACAATCGATAACGTCATATAATACGACACTGCGCGTACACATCTTATAATATACATGGAATACAATAATTGTGTTTGTATTCCAAAATATGAATTGAATCGGTCTATAATAAATATTGGTGTTTACCGAAACATAAATAGGTATATTATATTAAAATATTATCGACGACGTGTCGGTCCGCAATACGTGCTGTGGTGTACAATGCAATATAACGATAAGACTATGGGATTTATTTTAACATTTTATTTTATTTTTTTGCAAGGTTTTCGGGAAATTGTGTCGGTACATATTAGCAATTACTATACTCGCGTTTATCGTGCTACGGCCGTTAAGATTTGTTGTCGCTTTATTTGGCGTTCGTGACTGGGTTTACAAAGAACGATATGAGAAAGGTTTTCCAATTTCTTCTCAAACGTTTCACCCATAATATTTAACACTTAACAGCCGTGCATACAGTTTAGCCATCAATACAAATGTATTTTATTTCCAATATTTACAATCCGTTGCAACAATTAGCGAACTTAGTACGAACCATTTTCAAATCAACGAAAACCTAATGTAAATACAATCTAATCTATTTTTATTTTTATATGACCTCTAATAATAGTGTGTTTACTAAATTTATAATAATATAAAATACTATACGGTATAAACAACCTATACAAGTTTTGTCAGTGTAGTTAATATCACAATTACATATCTGATAAAAACAAATGAAAAACATTGAAATATATTAATTCTTAAAATTCATATTTCCGAAATAAAACTAGGTAAGACGAATAAAAAAATTTCACAAATATCAAAATATTTAATCAATAGAAAAATTGTAAAACAATTTTAATGACTCTACTCTATAGTATATACTCAACATTCTACAGTTATTACCAGGGTTCGGGACTTATAGCATTTGCATACCTTTTTTATTTATTGTAAAATGTGGCAGAGTACGAAATAAATTAATTTCTCAATGCTGTGATACCAAATCTAAAATTTGAGTGTGCATATTTTTGCATATTTCATACATTTTGCAGGAAAGTGCTTATTTTTACGTTATTGTGCTTATTTTGCATATTTTGGCAAATTATCCAAAATTTCAACCGATCTAGTTTAGTAATAACTTATTACTCATTACGTTGATGACAGGTTTACTGCATTTTATAATTATGAATAATAAACGGACCATATACTCGTATGTATGGATTAAATGTTATTTGCTAACCTTATAAGCATCATGTTTATTTATAACTTGGCATATATAGTTCAATCAAGTGTTACAAAATTTTTTTTTTTTTTAAATTTAAAAATATAACAACGGTAAATACTCAACTAAATTTATTTAAAATTAATAGTAAGAGAATTTCAGTTTTCAGCATGACTTTTTCCAATTATTATATTTCAGAAAATAAAAAAAAAACCATTTTATCTGATTTTTAATATTTGCTTTAACACATTTATAAGATATGAGAAATGAAATGGGAATATGTATATAAAACAAAAATAGAAAGTTTTAAATTTCCAACAAAACCTGAATCATAGTTAAAATATTTGTTAAATATTTATTTGATTCTAACATTGATAATCGATCAATTTATCAAATCTCCATTCTCCAGGATATTATTACAATAAAACAATAATTCAATAAAATTATATCCTAAATTTCATATTTTTCATAGCAAATTCATTATTTCCGAAGAACATAAAATTCCGGCAAAAAAAAAACTCAGAAATATTATGTCTATGTCATATTTTCAATTTATATAGTGACTTTATTGAACATATTATAGGTACAGCGATATTTCTAAAAAAATAAAATGACTAAGGTTGGTACTGAAAAATGACTTCACTTAATATTAAAAATGAGATTTTGTTTCCTTGAGAGTATTAAACAATTGAAAACACTATAATTTCAATTTCCAAGAAATATTGTTATCATATTAGTATTAAAGCTCCTTGAAAAAATGTCTTGTATACAATCGTAAATACTTGTTGGAAAAAATTTAATTTAAAAAACCAAGTGTATTTTTTAGTAAAAAAAATGGTTGATAAAAACCAATACATTTTTTTTTTCGATATCTCACGCCGTCATTTATCGCAAATATGCTCTTTAAATGGTCACAGCATACTATAATGTAGACTTGATAGTTCAGCTATTCCATTTATTTTACCAGCTTTATCCGTTTTAACTCACCTTCATCCGTTGCACTTCCTACTTTTAATGCGCCCAGAGTCCCTGGACTTGCTTTATGGTTTTAGGTGATTTATTTTCCATTTACAATGTACTTTATATATAATCCATTGTTTTTAATGTAATAATATAAATTATTTAAATATTTTTCCATGCAGGCTTAAATACTTACGTCAATATCTCATAAAACAAAGAGTGCAGAGCTAGTACATAAAATATTATCACCAATATTCTATAATAAACTCATTTAAACCATTATTAAGTACAATGCAGAAGACATTTTTAAAGATAGCAAAAATAATAATGAAGAAAAAAGTATATGGATTAAATTGAAGATCAAACATAATTTTTTATTCAAATGATCGTTGAAACTTAATGAAAAATACAATGTAGATTAAATTAATTTAATCGAGTAAAACATTTTTTTTAAATATTGAAATGAAATTTCAATTTAAATAGACAATCGCTTCCACCAATGTGTTTAATTCTAAGAAGTTTTTTATTCCGGTGTATTAATATTGATTTAGTAAAAATAACATTTAATTTTACATAAAAAAATGTAATATAATTACTCATTACCTAATAAGTGAATATTTTAAAAATACGATATAACAATTATTGTTTTTCCAAAAAAAATTATTTTCTGAACATCGAATGAACATATATAATATAGTCAGGTATAAACTTATAATAAAGTTTTATTATCACATTTGAATTTAAATCATACAATTATAATAATAAAATAAATAAATTAAAAATATTAAATATGAATATTATCAACAAATTATAAATTGATTCAATATAAATTTAATTTTAAGTGAGTACAAAGTTTATTTTATTGCAACTTATAATTAAATGCAATTTTATAGAGTTCATTATAATCCGCATTGTATAAAAAACTCTAAAGGTACACCCACTTAAAGTTTATGCGGAAAGATTTTTTCCTTGTCATTTAAGACCGTTTTCTGTCACTATCTTTTTTGTCGACCTTTAAAAGGGGTTGAGTTACGAACAATTTGTTAATTAGCATCATTAGTAGTTGACACTCGACGAATGGCAATAATTAAACCTAATATTTCATACAAATAATAAGCTATGGTTTTAAAAATTGTGCTTATTCTACTATATTGATAACAAAACCATATTAAAAATCTGTGACGTGCTCTTACCTAAATAAAAAATTCAGAAAAATTTACCAAACACACACACACACACACACTATCCAATATGCCTATATCCTATACCTATCTCATATCTTCACTTCTAATAATGAATTATTGTCACTTTTTTTCACCGTATTTCTCTCACGAAAGGAAGTTAAATTAAAAAAAGATTTTTACGTTTGCGATATACGTTTAAGTTTCCTAACTACGACGGTATCCAAAGACCCCGAGTAATCATTCGATGCCGTTAAACCATGAGTTACATATTAAATTATATCCAACGAAATCTCGGTCGATACAATATAATATCATATTACCGTATTGTATTGTATAACACGATATTTCACATGACGACTTCACCACGTATCGTGTTCAATCAATCACGCACGTGCCCTGGCCTCGCCTAGAAAACAACAATAATAATAAAAAATATGCCACGCGCATAATCGGTGCGAGCCCGCATGTGTAAACTGCGGACCAGAAAAATCGCGGGATGAAAAAACGTGTGAACGTTTCGGTTGTTTAAATATTTACATATTATTATCTAAGGATATTAACCGGGAAATTAAAACGAACGCGTGCAGATAATGTGAATAAACGGGTGCGCGCGTGTAATAATAATTACGGCGATAACGTCGACCCCGAAAAATCGGTGGGGGAGAAAAAAATTACTGTTTACACGTTGAAGCCATTCGTAATCTCAACCCCGACGTATAACTTGTAATACAGTGGGCCGGTGCTCGCAGGTTCTTCCTGTACCGTTACAAGTACATGCGTGTACAGGGTGAGCCACATTAACCGTATTTTTCCACGTCCAAACTCCAACGAGTAATGCGCGCGTGCTAGCGGTTCAAGCAAGGTCAACATAAGGTGAAAGAATGAAAAGAACTTAAGCGGTTTTATTTGGTCTTAAATAAACGTGAGGATCTATTCTGGGAAAATGGAAACTCCATTTACGCGTTTTCGCATTAATGCCGTATTTCCCTTGGTCAAATCCATCGGAAACAGGGGTAATTAATTATAAGTCATACGTGTACCTAAAATAGATTCAATTATTTATCTACGAAACACCGTGGTGATTTAGGTTAAATTCAACATGGATTACGATAAAATATCTCATAATTTTAGTTGCCGAGTTTTATCGTTCAATACAATCTTTTCCCGACTTCTCAAAAATAATAGTTTATGATTGGAAAAACGATAATGAGTCAGATGTACATGGATCATAACAATGTATTCTTGCATAGCAGAACGTGTTGTTTTGATTCATCACAACTAACACGGGAACGGTGACCGAGGGTGTGTGCGTGTAATGTGAAACTAAAAAATTAGGAAAAATGTAGGTTTAGCCAAGAACGTTGTGCACTTTTAATCTAATAGTATCATAATTGCATTCTAATATTGACGGAGAGAAGAGATCGGAGCACATTTGATATTTCTAAACGAAGATAATAAATTATTCAGGACGCTAATATTAACATACTTGCACGCCACTAGTTATTTAAATATATTACATCATTTTCGTTTTCATACTTTTGTTCAACACCGCTGATCATAGAGTTTAATCTAAAATTTTTTTCACGGTTAGCGAGGAGGATGAGGCTTGGAATCTACATTTTATCAATTTTTAAAATGTCCTTTAAACACACGTCGTTCAATTATTTCCGCTGTTGTTGTTTCGTTTCCTACGTGCGCCCACGACTCACACGACCGCTGTTACCAAAACACGCATTGAAACGTAAACACTCCGGTCATAAGGTTCACATCTCATACCTGCGCCGAGGACTCGGCCACCCTGTACACGCATTACCGGTGTATACACGGTAGTAGGGCGACGCGGGTGGAGGTGCACGCGATAACACTAACGACGGAATGCGCGCAAAAGGTTATAATGATGTTTACCGTATAGCATCTCCGCGGGGATTGTTGAAACGCCGCAAGTGCGCTGCAGCAGCACGGCACGCACGTGGCTACCGTCACTCTCACGCGTCACGTGCCGTACGGTAATATCGAAATAATAATAATAATAACCATAGCAATGATGCAGTCGATTGTTTCTCGTGAACTAGTACGTTTAAATCACGAACGTGTTAATTTTTCCTTCCACTCTTTCCACTCGCCGTTCTATGTCTCGTCGCGCGATAAAAAGCAATGCGATTATTGTTCAACATTCGTACGTATGTACGCACGTGTGACACTTCATAGCGCCGGAAACCTAACCACCTCCGAGTGACGGATGTGGTTGACGGTCGTGAACCACGCAACGAGTGTAGCTGAAGGCGACGAAGTCATATAAGTTTTTGACAACGTAGGCATTATGGTCCTTGATTTTGGCACACGGTAACGAGTAGTTGAGAGGGAAAAATGTCCGAGCACAATAGTTATGGTCAACAGCCGGTAATAAGCTGACACACAAGGTATAATCTATAAAAGTGCATACGTATCACGTTTTACAACTTTACTCGACACCACGCGTAACTGTTTTAATAAATTATTCCATGACGAACTATCCGAGTGAAATTAAAACCGTCTTAGGAACACGTAAAGCAACACAACTTATCATTTTATCCGGGAAGAATTAATCAATTTACCATTATCGCTAAAAGTAAATTATTTATATATGAGTAGTTGCGTTTTAAAATAATAGTTTTTTTTTTTTTCAATCCGTAGATTGGTTCAACTATAAAATGTTCCGTCGCTCTTTTACAATAAAGTTAATATTATAAAAGACTTTACGCCTCCATCGGTGCCGCATTTCTAACGCGATATCGCATTGTTATACTACCTACTGTCGTATCGTTTTATCAGTATTATCACATGTTTTTTTGTCTGAAACTAACCAAATTTTTTCCTCTTTACAGAAAAACATCGAATCGCGGACATTTTTCCGTCGGTCAATACAGTAACATAGTAGTTTTAATCATATTTTGTTTACTGCATTTACTTCTCTCCGGTAACGCAAAATCGGCAAGAGAAAATTATCGGTTGTACGCGTAGCAAGAACAAATCCCTGGTAAAATATATTTCTTTATTCATAATTGTTTAGGCGAAAAGAGCAATACATTGCGCGTAGATCTATCGGGTGGTTATATACATTTTACACGGAATAAATAAAAAAGTAACAATTGAAATTTAAATGTAGATGAATACAAAAATAAATACTAATAATCAACGAATTTATGGTTTTTTTTACAAACGTAAACCAAATACTAAAATAACTACCAGCGTCGGCTTGACAAACCACCTGCAGATTATCAACATAATTATTATAAACAATAAATATTGTATAATATAATATAATATGGTCCTTTATATCGTTTTCTATTTTGTTATCATTAAGTAATAATAATCGTACGAATTTGTAATTCTCGCATCTCAATTGCACGCGCACATGTACCAATATTGCCTATACCACGCGCCGTCGTACACTTGACGAAAAACAAATCCAATAATATTTTGTCTGCTGCCATTTTTTCTCATACTTGCCCCCTTAGCATTCGAGCTGTCACTTCGGAGATATTCTTATTCTCGCAGCTATAGTGTCGTTGATTTTCTGAACGATTTGGTGCGCTGCACATCAAACTTTATTAAGTAATAGTACGTGTAAAAAATTACTCTCCGTCGTGAAACATCGCGCGGGAGTAATGAATCCAATACCGGACTGGGTGTCGTCGCCAACACTCCTGTGAAAAAAAAAAAAAAAAAACAATAAATAACATACAGTAAAATAAACGACAAAAGTTTCACACGCTAATCATACTGTATAACATAACAATATAACTCGTGACTAAACTTTGTTTTACGGAAAAAAAAATAATACCTACCATTTATTAATAATATCGGAATGAAATTACAACAGAGACGAGTAAATATAAATCAATGTATCTAGATTGATCGTAATACAATCTCAACGAGCAAGCAATTTTTATAATAAAACTTGTATGTTTCTATCTATGAGAATTGGCCGCGTTATTAAGAATAATAATGATATACATGTTTTTATGATAAAAAAATAATAATATGTTTTAACATTTTAAATATAGTTATGAAATATTCAATATCGTCCTTTGAACTTAAAATCGATGAAAGAACATGGCTAATAAAACATGATTTCAAATTTTCAATTTTAGCTGATCTAAAATATTAATCATTTTAAATGTTTCTACTCAGAACACCAATGATTTTTACCGTCATTGAAAATACAAGGTGGCCGTGATATTGCAATTTAAATACTTTCGTAAATATTAATTTTTTAACCTTTTTTTCTATTAATAAAATGTAATATATAATGGCCACAATAAATACGTTTAGCCAAATATGTATTTCCATCACTTCGCCGACTGGGCAAAATAACTTTGGGATTTTTAATTTCTATAAATATACAATATTGTTATACAAGTTGTGGTAAAAACTGATATGAACAGTTCAATGAATAATCGTAATCAATAATCGAACAATTGGTTTCATAATTAATACATATGTATAAGCTCATAGAAGAGGATAAGCGTACCCGGTAAATATATTATCCATTAAGAGAAATTAGTATATATGAGATAATTCGGTACACGACGGAAATGTTAATGATAATTCGATATCATTACTGTGATATAACATGCAGATAAATAGTACAGCCGTATAATTGCCTCAATAAATGATATAAGATCTGTCTTAATGCGACAAATGTATTACCTATATAATTTATTTTAATTTATTAACCAGCCAGTATTTGTTCTTGGTACGCCTTCCCTCTCCTATAAGCATACATCAACTTTAATTACAAAACCAATAATTTGATTTTCAATTAAGATACATTCAAATTTTCGAATCAACAAATTTTCATAACCACAACTTGTATAATACATTTTAATTTAATTAAAATCAAAAAAATCAAAAGTTTTTTTTCCAAGTCGGCTAAGGGATGAAAACACAAATTGTATTATAAATGTTTAACGTGGCCCCTTCTATTCAACTGTTCTAGTATAAAAACAATTTAACATCTACGGAGATATATCCATCTGGATGTGTATTCTATATTTAAAAATAAAGACATTTCATTAGAATATGACAATATTTTATGAAAATTTGACGGTTATTTACCCTGAAATATTATTTATTTTCTACAAATATGTCATATCCACCTGAACACTATTCTTTCATGTTACAAACCGACATTTTGAAAAATAAATAGTTCCTTATTACTCTGGAAACTATCGGTATAAATTTAACCTTAAATGATCAATAGGTTCCAGGTGTATGGTAACGGAAAACACAATTGTACGACATACGCTATAGTTTTAGGCAATATATATTTGTAGATATACTGTTGATGGTTGTATGGGACAAAAAATTACAAAGATATTTACACTATTCTCTGATATAATTTAGTCCTACTTGGTCCTTTATTGCTATTGTATAATTCTCCAAAATATTTTAGACGGGAGATAAAATCTGTTGCTAGTAACGTCACAATGCCAACAAATTGTCAACAAAAATTTAGAAAAAAAAACATTATATAAAATACATTCTATTTCATGACCTATTTCTAGTCCTGTTAATTTTGATAATGGTTCTAATTTAAAATTATGAAAATAACACGAAATATACGTGGCCAATTCGCACAACTTTTTCACTCGATGGATATCAATATTATTTATAACCACCAGGCCACCGTCGAACGGTATAACATAAACATGTCCTGCGATTACGGATATGGAGAAACATTTGCGCTGTGATATTCGAAATGTTCGATTTCACGTATAGGATGGAAACACCGCACGTGCAGTTGAATCATAATAATCGGGTTTGTGTACGCGTGTAAACATAATATGAAACAGACGTGTTGAGTTCATAAGAGGATTTAGGTGGGGCAACCATAGACGCTTTGTATACGGGAGGGCATATTTAACAATGCTTTATGCAAAATAATAAAGCATCTAATGAACAAAGAAATAATTCACGATGGGGGAAAAAAATGAACAATAACACAAAACGATCTTCATATTATTATCATGTTATTGTGCTATATACGTGTGCGCATACAGTGGTGCACTCACGACGTTTCTCGTTTCCCGGGCGTGCTTAACGTCGCATTATACTTACCCACGAGAAATAAAATATTTATACAGTTTCCGTCCACCATTGTTGGTTTTGTATTTCATAATTTTTAGATGTTTATTATCATTATTTATTCCGTTTTAAAAATAAAAATAAAACCCACGGTACGTTCACCGTGAAATAATTACGATTCACTGTTTTCCGCAGAAGTAGACCAGACAAGGTCACGGTGAAGCCTCAGAAATTTGTCGTGAGAGACGAACGCCGAACGGGCGATCGGGTGGAATAAGTTTCGCAAAAGTGCTGAGTCACACACAACAGTTTGCAGTATGATTCGGTTTGCGATTGTGTGAAAAGTGGAACGCTGAAGCGGCGGTGAGCAGTAGATGCATTGAGTATCGGGTATGGGTGGGGTGGAAAAGAAAAAGAAAACTGCGAGAAATTTCCGAATCGGTAAAAAAAAGAAAAAGAACGGGGTGTGCGGGGGGGGAGGGGAAAAGTGTACACTGCTGCGGAGATCGTTTTGAACCCCTGCACTGGCCCGTAAACTCGTAATGTACAAAAGGGAGTCGACAAGAGGAAAAAGACGGCAGGCAGCGACGGCGGCGGAGTCCCGAGGACATTAAAATAAGAAAAAGATCCACCCTTTAGCCGCCACTGCTGCCGATATTTATTTACAGGCGGACTTAATTTTGTGTCAATATGAAATAAAAATAAAAACAAAATGGTACTGAGGGAGAGTAGACGGAGACGAGCGGGAGAGACGGAGACGTAGGGAAATAGAGCTAGAGAGACAGAGAGAGAAAGCGTAAGTGAGCGAGGGAGGTAGCAGTAGACGGATAAATGGAGGCCAAATGTGTATTTATTTTTCTTTTGCCACGACGACGGTAGCGACGACGATATTTTTCAATTGGAAAGTATAGAGTGTCTTTCAATAGACTTGTTTTCTCCTTTGAAATGGTATTATTTGCGAAACACGACCGCTTTGACGATTTATTCCGACCATGGTTACGGTGACGACGAATGCTCCGCCGACAACATATTTATATACGAAATGGATGACGAGATCCACAATTAACTGTATGGTAACATATGGCATACTCGTATGTGCGCGTGTATACGTACAATATCAACCAACGGTTATGAAATACCGATTGGACAAGTGCGCAGCAATTATGGTTTTGGTAAAATCGCTCAATACGCGCATCGAGACTGTACCTCAAACGGTTCGAAATTTATTTTTTGAAATCTAAGACCTTTAAGTTACGTTAATGTTCTCGTCAGCTCGAGCTAATAACCGACTACGCTGCCGCTCGATGGTGTACGCGAAAATAAAACGCGACGCACAAATCAAAATATGCTTCAAAACAAATTCCAAACGAACGGTATGAATTAAAAACAATTTTAGAATTACCTACTTACCAATTTCACATTCGTATCTTCTTAATCCGGCTGTTAAGGTAAATATTATTGCCTTTTGTCGTGAATGTCCACGAAAGAATGATAAAACGGAGTTTCGAGTTTTGAAATCATGTTTTATTTTAATTATTAAAAAACAATTGCACTACTCTTATGTGTTGAGTCGGTATATTTGTATCGTAGCCGACTCTCGACGTCACATACACGTAGTTCACAAGTATTAAATATAAACAGCAAAGCACAAAAATGAACGTTGCTTATGTAAAATCTCCTCGTCGATTCTCCGAACGTGTGACCAATATAACGCCATCAACAGTTATCGATAAAGGACCTATATACAATCTTAATTCACAAATACTAAATATTAAAATCACAAAAATGAACGTTACATATATAAAACCCCTGACTCAATTCTCTGAACGTTTGAGCGGTAAAATGGTGCCGTATAGCACCGACACCAGAGTTCGAGGAAGGACCATTTTCTTTTGGCCGCAGACTGTCTTACATACTTGAACAAATTTCATTATTTCCTAATTTTATGCAGATGTTTTTTTTATGAATTTTAACAATTTACGATAGTTTTTATGACATTTTTGACCCGGATGTTTAAAGAGTTAAGCATAAAATAACAATGTGTTTAACGACCTGTATAAACTACAATGTAGAAAGCGGAAGTGTTTTACACATATTACCACGGTTTCGTATTATTATGTTTCTTTCTCAGTACGAAGATTCATTATTTTATTACTTTTATAGGTAAGTAGTATAACTGACAAAACCTGTCATAAATCTAGTGCACGATTAAAATATACTCTGTATAAGTACCATAATTTCTGAAATCGCACGGTCGCATGATGAGAAATCTTATCTGACCAGATTGATTACTTTCAAATTTGACGACAGTATTTATTATACGCACTAAACGTACATTTTTAACTATATTAGTACGAACTATTATTTCTTGAGCTATATATATATATATATATGAACGTATCATTAAAACACATTGTATTTAAAAAACCCAGCGTTAGGCATCGTTATAATAAAGATCCATATTCATAACTCACTTCAATTATTTAGTCAATTCAAATATGATTTTGTATTAATATTATACACATTACTTCGAGGTGATTTATTTTCGGTGTAACAAAATAGTATTGTATGAACGTTAATATATATATAACAACGGACTGTATGAATATTTAAAAATCATTGCAACGTATATAAACCATAATGTAATCAAAATATGTCTACATCGCTTGGAAATAGGGGTTATACAATACACAATACACAATATATATTTTAGTAACAAAGGTGATATTTTTTTACCTGCAAATTGTGAAAGAAACCTTTACATAAATGGAAATAAATTTAAATACTTTCCAAAAAAATGAAATAATAATTCAAGTGAAAAATTAATTTTATACCTGTAAACAAATTTTGTAGAATTATTACAGTTATGAATTATATATAAGCCTGTAGACAAATATAAAAACTTCAATGTAACCGATTCAAAAAAAAAAAAAATGGAAGGAAATAAATAACCTAACATTTTCAAAAATCTTTGTTAATAAAATATACCTATGTAAAAAGCACTTTCCATTTATAACCTACACTGCTGCAATAATGCAAATGCTGTTACAGTTTCAATTAATATTCAACCTAGTCGTAAGGGTAGTCTTCAGTTTCTAGGGATCGTATACAACTCAATACGTGAAAAAAACAAACAGTAAACCCTAACAATTTAAAGGAATAATAATATAATAATTATATGTAAAAACTAGCCGGCCCGGCAAACGTTGTTTTGCCATATAAATTATTTCTAGGGAATTTATAGTGTAGAAAACATATAACTAACTTATTGTAAGTGTGTAGGGATGTGGTAAATGAGTGAAATAGGCATGGGGCGCTGTAAACGATGAGGGAATATAAAAAAACAAAACACCAAACATTAATTTTTTAAATTGATTATAATTTATTCCTCAAAATTATATATATATCATTAATAATTAATTACGACAGTAACATTAACAAACAATATCAATTTCTTAACGCTATAGCGTGAACAATATTTTTTTTCAGCCCATCTTTAGCTAACACAAACAAACCTGATGGTTCACCCACTCGAGAGCATGCCAGAGACCTAACCACGTATAATTGTCCGTGTGAAAAACATGATGTGTTCCAATCGAAATTATAGATCACCAACATAGATTATATTCTGAAGTTCTATATATCAGGTTCTATCCGAATCCTTTAACATCGATCGGATACAACAGCTTTCGAAGGAGGCTATGATCACTGGCAAGTATATGACCTGAATTATCTAGGCCATTGCAAGAGACAAATTATACACAAAAATATATTGACATTTATAATTTACCATTTTTAGTATTTAAGTATAAATAAAGGTGAGAGAATCCTCGCTCAGCGTTGTGCAATAATCATTTTGTAACAACAACTCATTACTACTAACTTAGTACTTAGTCAAAAATTAGAGATATTTTACTTTTGTTAGATTTCAGAAGAACGAAAAAAATTTATTTGAATTATTAAAATTATAAATGTATACAATAATTTTTAATAACGAAAACAGTACAGGGCAGTATTCACAACACGATTGTTCACTCTCACAACGGTCTATGGAATGGATGAATTACTTGAAATGCAATATCGCATAAGTCAGTAAGAATATAGGTCTTATAATCTTAAAGGCAGAAGGAAGAAAGAAAGAAAGAAATAGATAGGATATGGGTATAAATATATAATAACTTATAACAAAACGGCGCGCTAGTCTTTGCTCCAATCGTCGTTGTTCATTGCGTTCCACTCGTGCCTCTTATGATTGAAATTCACGAAATCGTGCCATACTCACACGCACATTCGTATCATCGGATTTGATTTGTTCTTCTGTTCTTTGCGCTATTCTATTTCTCTCGTTTGTAGCTGCATTTATTCGACTGCTCAAATTTGCCTCTTTGCGTCTTGCTGGCATCACACACACACACACACACACACACAAATAAGACAAATTTAAGTACTTAATAATGAAAAACCGGATACTGATACAACTATCAGTTGTAGATAGTGTGGTAGCGTGCCTGGCAAATCCAATGGTTTCGAAAACTCTGTTGCACAATTTACAGCTTCGTTCGCATCGCAAATTGTATCGATTGATTTGTGTGACACTAAATCGCCTGGCAACAACTCTTGTATCTTGAGATATAATTCTTTGGTTACCAAGGTAACCCATGAATCAACAAATACATTTTATTTATAAAGGGTTAAGTCTTGTTAAGGGTGGGCCACCCTTAACACCTTGTGGTTTAAAAAATAGTTTATGACCTATTCTTAGACCTACCAAGTATACACAAAAAATTTCATGAAAATCGGTCAAGCCGTTTCGGAGTAGTATGGCAACTAACATTGTGTGACACGAGAATTTTATATATAAGATATATATGTATTATTTTATTAATTTTCAATTCAAACAAAAAACGTTTTAACCAATATATGTGAAATATGTTACCTACTGTATTATCAATCACAATCGTATCGATGTAAAAAGAAAAGTATTGGTTTCGTTCATTAAAAACATGAATCACTCTACGTAATATTTCAAGTTTCACATTTTTGCGTATGTTTATAAATCAGATATTCGTAAAACAAAATGTTAATTCAAATAGTGATTTAACATAATCGCAAACTGTACCGGTGCATGATATGTTTATGACATAAATAAATAATATGCGTATAACGCGTAGAGGCATAAAAAAATGTACACTCTTAATGTGAACATCTACTGAAATGGATCAATCTTTATTTCATAATGTCGATTGGAAAAATACGATGTAACACTCGAAATCGAATAATTTCTCGAATAATTTCTCAAACCCTCGTACGGCATAATAATATTCTAAGAAGAAACACTTATTAAAAAAAAAAAAATTACTTTAAAAATACATATTTCATAGAAAATAAGAAAATATTCAGTGCAAGTAAGCAAAATTGGAGATTATTCACATAACGTTCGAGTCAAATAATTCGATTTAAGAATTTGCACAATGAGTAATTCAAAAAAAATCAATCTCTAGACATTAAGAATACGTATTTACATGATTGAAAATAATAATTTGAACAACGCATAAATAATACTAATATTCTTATATTTCCTTTTTATTGGTACGTTTATATGAATATTAATTTCTACAACATATAAATTACGAACGCAATAAATTATAAGGTAAATATTTGATCGCAAATACTGTACGTATAGTTTTAATGAAATAATCATATACCTTATAGTCAAACTCGAGAGTTTCGATGCTATATATATATATAACATTTGCATGCCACCAACAATAGATCCACATCAATATTACGGACGGAACAATTTTTGAAATTCACATGACACATATTCAAGATAACGCTTTAGTCAGTTCCTACCATGGTTTAAAATATATTTCAATTATTTGAATCGATTATAAATTTAATTTATTTTAAATTGATTTTGAACCGTGACTGGCACGATTAAAACATCTATAAAGCTCAAAATTCTAATGTTTTTTTTTTTATGAACGGTAGGTAGATGGTCGCCCCGATCGCTCTCTCTAGATCCACCCATTCGTGCCAAGTCCATATTATTCATTCCTTGTACATCCATCGTGTGCATATCAAATACGGTTGACCGTACAAAGTGTACTTCAACATACTATATAATAAGTAACAATAAACATCGGTCAGGCGACGTTCTCCTAGGAATTTCCGATCTCACGGTACCTTCCTTGCATTAACCGTATAAGCTCGTGTTTTTTTTTCCATCCGACCTTAAATCGAGAGTACACAACGTCCCACGAATTTTCCGTATCATCTGCGAACCGAACGCGTCATATGTTTTACACACGATGTATCCGACAGTTACAAGTAGATTGGTAGGCACCACGGACTCAATATCGGGCAGATAAAAAATACATAGTACATCGCAATGCACGTGTCCGGCCTTCTGTTGTAATTTCACAATAGTTTACACCGACGACGGCTACCAAAGCTCTCCGATTTTTCTCCCTCTCTCACTCTCGAACGACGACGCCGCATTGTGCCTAATAATATCGTATTATTTATACAACGGATCCGACTACGCAGTTTAAGACGCGGACGTCGCCGCCGGTGCGCGCAAATGTACACCGAAATGATGTGTCATTAATATAATTATTTCACGTTGTTTAAGGTCCAGTGCGCGTTTTTCGCTAATCTCGACATTTAACACGCCAGTAGCCCTAAGCTCAGTGTAAACAAGAGAAATAGCCGTGCGAAACGTTCATCTCCGACTTGCCGCGAGTCCCGGTGACACATAATAAATGTATATTTTCTTCTTTCGCAGTCTCCCACGTTTCCATTAGTATTTCCAACTTTATTCAAACGCGCAACTTTCGAAAACCCGCGGAAAATTAAATCTATCATTGTGTTTAGGCAATAGCCGTCAGAACGCCGCGACTCCGCCATCGTCTGACGTCGTCGGTGGCCAAACCTACAATTATGTACGGGCACACACCAAAACTGCGAAGTTAAATTAGTTTTTATTTCGGTACGTCCGGACACACGTCTGCGCTGTTTGAAATGCAAAGAAGCATAAGCCAAAGATTCGAATATTCGAAACGCGGCGGCTACATTTTCAATTAATACAACGAAATGAACATTGCTATAGCTCTGCTTTATTCCGACCGTACTCAACTGATTATTCTATGGGTGACTGGGAAAAATAAAAACGTACAGTTATTGCACGTCGAATTATGGTTGATAACGCTCACGCCGCTTTTTTTAATCATATTTTGCGTTTCATACCAGTACTTGAATCGATGGTATTCTAAAGCGTAACAAGAGCAACCTTTCTCAGTAGCAAATGGCTTGAAATCATCGCTCGTCGACACACGGCTAAACTTTTGCTCATATAAAATATTATTAATATTCGAATTTGATGTTTAAACAAGGAGACCCTCAATGTTTGTCAACCCGTTCCTTTAGATGGAAATACTTTGACCGGGAAAGTTTACCTAGCCCAGATGGCTGTGGTGGTCAGAATAATAATGACCGGAATCAGGTCAAACCGTGACGTGCGTGAAAACATTTTAAACAGCCTTCTGACCGCTTAATCCTTTGAACGTTAGCTGTGCTCTCCCCAAAACCATTCATTATGTATTCAAGTATAAAATTAGCATCAGTTTAACCACTAAACGAAATGTTATCACTTGTTTTCTACTTAATATTTTTCTTTTCAATGTTTCCGCAATTTTTAGCATCGACACTTTCCCTATATTGATTTTAAAAATTGAATCGCTGTGAAATAAAACGCTATGAATAACATGCGTTATAGGTAACTAAGAATTTATTATCTACTCTCTATCTAGCTGTATACTATCTGTTACTTGAATAATTTCGATCTAGTTTATTATATTTCTACTGATTTGTTTTCTAGAACATAAAAATTTCTACTTTCTCAACCAACGGTATCTGTTTATAGATAATGAAGATTCATATTATTTAATTTAACCGGGATACGTATTTCTAGAAGAGCACAAATATAATTTTACTCACGAGCATTACAAATAAAGTGATAAATAGTTAAAGTTAAAAGTTGATAAAAAAATATAATATTAGTGTTCATAGATTATTGTCTATCACATAAGAAATAAAATAAATATTCTTATAAACAATAAAACAAACCTAATACACTAGTGGAGGTACTGAATACAATTTTACTCACATGTGTAAGAATTTAATTAAAATCATTTACCAAAATTACCGAATTGAAACCAAACACTAAAAAACAATTTATTTATGATCGTCTGTACATTATTAAAACTAAAAATTTTGATGACAAAATCATTATATCATAATTTATTACCTTAGAGTAATATATCATAATATTATACGTCCGCTATGCATCAAATATAAGATGTATGTACGATGATGATGATGAATCTGACATATATATCATAGGTATAGTATTTTACAATCGCAAAGATTACGAAAAGTGTCACAAATAAAATACTATGATATATTTTTTTATATATATTATATATATATATATACACATATATCTACTTCGATTGAATTGAGAAATCAAGTAAGTTCTATAGAGGATTTTATTTGTGAACACTTATCCTTAAAGCAAATACATTCACTTAGAGTTTAATTGAATTAAAGTTGGATTCGAAAGGTACTTGAATCAGATAATGAGAGTTAAGTAAGCCATAAAGTCTTTGTATTTTTTCTTGTAATGACTTATCAGTCATAGTTCATGTACCAGAAATAACAGGTCTGAACGCAATATAAAAAATATCTACAAATACAGATGATAACGAAATTATTTCATAAGAATATATTTTTACTTTATAAATACATTTATCTTAGAAGAAACACTAACAAACTCTTATTAATTTAAAAAAAGAAAAATGCATTTTATATTTTTATGAGAAGAATAAAAAGCATTCTTCCCAGAAATGTAAGCATTTTATTCAAAGACACTAAACATTACGTCAAGAACTATTTTATTCTTGGGAAAGTAAATATTAAATAATATTGTTATAAAAAAGAAATTTAAAAACACCATTTCATATAATTTTCATAAAATACCAAGTATGACGAAAATAATACACACTAATGAATGATGAAATAAATATTAAACACTTTCGGTTTTAAAATCAACGACAATAATTCATTTTTCATCGAACAGTGATGGTTCATCAATAATCGGGCACTTGAGATTATTTTAAAAATGATATACTCCAATATTAATAAAATACACTCCGATTGTCGCTCAACATCCGTTTCTCGTGATAATATTTCTAACGAAAAATTGAAAAGGGTTGGAACAGTTGGATGAAATTCAGTTTGCTAAGTTCCGTGCAGTATGCTCATTTTATTGATGAACAAACGAATTTTTCCATAACTCCTAGTGATTTTAACCGTGCGTTTACATCGGTACCGTTCTGGCTATGCTTTTTGAGCTTTTAGAAATTCTCATATCTGCTATATAGCTGTGTCCGCAATGTCGTGTCGCGTGTAAACTATGAATAGTTGCTACGCGCTGTGAGTAAAATGTAAATGCGATTTCTCGTATATTGTATGTTTAATGTCGAGATTATTGCTCTATTAAAAAAAAGCTCTACTTAATCAAAACGATACTTACTGCCCGTGTCCGACTTTCCATTTCAAAAAGTTGCTACACGAAATTAAAAAAATGCCTGGTGCGTACAACCAACCTGAAAAGTGTTTGCTGAAAAAAAAGGTTAAAGACAGTGGCAAGACCAAATAAATCAGAATCGATTATACTATATTATACTATTATATTATACCTATAAGTTACAATAAAAAATGTGTTCTAGTTATGCGATAAATGTATGAACAATCAACAAGTCAACAATTTCATAACTGTAAGAAAATCTACTTTAAAAAATCAAATCATTATCAGGTTTAAATGACTTTAAAATATTTACTTCAGTTTACTGTCAGATCAATTATATGGAATAGGTACTATCAAAAATAAACTAAGATATTAAACGTTAGTGACTAGTGTGTTAGTAGGCTGTTCATTATTTAAAAAAGGACATTTATGACAATATTGTAAGTAAAGTCCTTTTAAACTTTTAAGTACCAAGATTCTTTACGAAAAGTTCTCGCAAATTGAATTTACTTTAATTGCCAACTACTTTTTAGTAATTAAAAATATTTTTAAACCCTATACAAATAAAAATTAAGTACATCAAAAAAAAAAACTCATCTCAGAGTATCAAACGGAAATATTAATATTTTTCTAATGACAAATACTACGTTAATAACCAATTAGATGAACACAAATAATGACAAAACTTAAAAGTATAGTACTCGTATATTATATATATATATATATAATACTAGCCGACCCGTCACAGCTTCGCCCGTGATTGGTTGTTTATTTTGCCTTCGGACCATGATATGTAGAATTTTTTATTCAAATATTATTGTTTAATGTGATCGGCAAGTAAATATAAAAAACGGTTAATGAAAACGGATTGAAATTTTTCTAGCGTTATAAATGATAAAAATAAATACAGATAAAAAAGAAATAATTTATGGTTGATAAAGAATTTGATTGAAGTTGATGAAGAAAAAAAAAGAATTAAAATAAGAATTTTATAAGACTTCTGAGTATATGATGTTTTTTGTTATATTTCCTGTTGAAATTAAAATCATAAGATGATTCGGGTCTCCAGTTCGAGAAAATGCCACGTATAATTGCCCATGTGAAAAGCACTCTGTACGAAGATCTACGCCAACGTACTTGAATGTTTGACCTTGTGCTTTGTTTATGGTAATGGCAAAAGAAACTTTAACCGGGAATTGAAGCCGTTTGAAAGAAAACGGCAAGTCAGAGGGAATCATGGGAATTCTTGGAATAAATGCAATTTCTCCTTTCGCTGGCCCTGTAAGAATTACTCCTTCTATAATATTATTTCGCAACGATTTTATTTGTAATCTTGTACCGTTACATAAGTTCGGTGGTTGAAGATTACGTAATAATGTAATTGGAGCACCAATTTTTAATTTTAGTTTATGAGGAGGAAATCCCGAAGGAGAAAGAGAATTGAGAAATTCTTGTGGATAATGAATAGCATCATCTGTTGATGTAACTGTATCAATAGATAGATATTCACGTGTGTGTCCATCGAATTTTAGAAGGATGATATCATTAATTTCTTCTGCTGTTACATTTCTTGGAGAGATAATAGCTCTTTCATATAACCACTGATAAGATTTATTGGACAGATTAAAAATGTCAGGATAAACTGTAGAAATCAACTCTTCCACGTTATTGACCACCCGTCCAATCGTGTGATTGACAGAAATGTAACCATTTTCATTTTCTAAAGTTCCATTTCCAATTTTCAACAACTGTGCTGGAAAAATATCTTCCCCTCCGCATAAATAAACTCTCATGTTTGTTCGCAAATAAAGTTTTTCAACATAGTTCCATATAGGGGAAGATTTTAAGCAAGCATTAACGACATCAGCTCGAGTACCTTTAGGGATTACTGGTAAGGTTTGACGGAAATCACCAGCGAAAACAAATGTTATGCCACCCATAAACTTATTATTACACCTAAGATCTTTCAATGTTCGATCAATTGCTTCGATATGTGATCTGTGACTCATTGTACACTCATCCCACACAACGAATGAGGTTTCTTGAAGAATTTTTCCAAGAGGGCCATTTTTACGAATCGGACAAACGTATTCTGTATCAAATAATACATTTAACGGTAACTTGGAAGTCGAGTGAGCAGTTCTGCCGCCACTAAGGAGAGTTGCTGCTATACCAGATGAAGCTACTGCTAATTTGAGATGAAAAACTCTAGAGAAAAACTCTACGTTGGTCCTGTGCAAGTGTTTGAGAACGTTCTGGTGAATCATCTTTTTGCCTTCTGTTATACATTCGAGTTGCTCTTGGCGCTCTCGGCATGATGATGAATTGGCCACTTACCCGAAATTTAACTGTATTAGCATGCCCAATATACCTTTATAAGAATAATCAAAAAGTAGGTGAAAAAACTAAGCACAAATTATGCTCGTAATGGGCGTATAGCAAATAACCACACTCGACGCCTACCAAGCTCAGACTGAGCCGTGATGCCACGTGTGGTGAGCTATGTGCTATTAATGCTAGATAATAGCGATTAACAATGTAGGTATACAAACACATAATAAAAATAGATATACTGACATATAAATATACATACTTGTAAATAATTGTTATTACCAATTGTAATTTGTAACTAATGGCAACAGTTGCCGGGTTGATAAAAAAAAATTAGATAAAACACTATGTGTGGAAAAATGCGTATAAAAACTTTTATGAACTTTTTTTACTGACAAAAGTGTTACTAAAACCTTCAACAAAGTGTCAGGTTTCAGCCAAAAAAAATTTCAGCCAAATCGGTCCAGGCGTTGTTGAGTTATGCGTTTACCAACACATTTTGCGATTCATTTTTATATTATAGAAGAAGAGATATATGTAAATTTTGTATCGAATACGTTATTCATCGTACGTGGCATATGCCTCCACGGACCGGTACAACGATGCGCGGCGCGATTGTCGCTAGTTCGTGAAACGTACTCGTATAGTGGACAGAAATATCGATAGCAGATGGCACACATGAAGATAGCAATCCGATGACGGTTAAAAAGAACATATTCGTTTACGTGTAATTCGTATTTATTTAAGAAAAATGTATCAATGTATGTAACGTCTTGCGTAATACACTTTACGGTAAAGTCCACGACAATAATAATAAGTATGGACCAAATTGATGCGGCGGTGTGTGGGCAATAGTGCCATATGCGACACACGGACTAGACCAGTGGTGGGCAAACTTTTTTAATGTTGGGGCCATAAAGTTTAATAAATTCTAGAGGAGGGCCAGAATTATAGAAAAAATGCATTTTGTGTTAAATGCTTTGAATCGTAATATTATAAAAACATTACAGCATTACACACAAATGACACAAATTACCTTTTACCTTAAATAATAATTAATTTAAAAACTATAATTAAACTTATATACGTAGTACATCATACATATTATTATACAAATACTACGATAAGGACGCACCAAACCGAGATCCGGGAAATATATTAATTTGAACAAAAATATAGATTATATACCAATTATCTTAGTATCTTAGTATACTTAGGGTACGACCGCGCACAATCCTCGCCGATCCATTTATATACTTAAAACTATTTTCTTCGATCATTTTCAGAATATTTTGGGAATTTTATATATACAATACAGGCCATATACTCTCCATGTCGATGGACCCTCGGCGGCCCGGATTAAATACTTTCACGGGCCGTACTTTGCCCATCATTGGACTA
The DNA here is from genome assembly GCA_949715065.1 of Periphyllus acericola. NCBI lineage: Eukaryota > Metazoa > Arthropoda > Insecta > Hemiptera > Aphididae > Periphyllus > Periphyllus acericola. The sequence goes on along the minus strand of OX454267.1, from coordinate 31,525,059 downwards.
GACCGTGCATGTACCTATATAACGGGGCTGGTCTAACTCTTCAAACAACGAAACCCGTACTCCGACATAAAGTGGACGTCTGTATCCAAGCGACCAAGAGTCGTGGGTACGCCGTGAAAAGCGTCCTTCCCGGCTGCCTGTCTGGGGCGTATATTAAAATATGATACACGGAGTACGTCGACGACCGCCGTACTACGAGGAGCAGGAATCAACATCACCACCATCGATACAATCCTGAATCAATATTAATTGTAATTTGTATGCGATCCGGTGTAACAGGGAATTTTTACCCCCTGGAAATTATTACCCCCCTGGAAATTATTACCCCCCAACGGTAATAATTTCCCGGGCGTAATTTTTTCCTTATGTAACAAGAGATTAAATAAGGGAATAACCTACCTATATACTAGTACATTGAAACCTCTGAATAGCGGACACCTCTGAGACTGTTAGAAATGTCCGTTATTGAGAGGTATCCACTATTTAAAGGTGTCCGTTAAGAGAGGTATCCACTATTTAAAGGTGTCCGTTAAGAGAGGTTTCATTGTAAATGTATTCGGGGGGTAATAATTTCCCAGTGTATCAATCGTTTATTACCTACTTATATCTTTATACGAGGTGGGTAATAATTTTTTTTAAAATTTATAAATTTCCTTATTTGAGTTTCAATGAATTTAATTTTTCTTCTTGATAAAAAATTAATTTTATTTCATCGACCTGTTCATTAAACTATATATACTAATTTTAAATTATTTTAATAAATATATATTGATAAAGCAATTTTGATTCAAAATTATATTTGAGACGCAAAAAACGTCAATATATTCGACACGTAAGTTGAGGTCAAGTATGTGAGACGCAATTAACCCACCGGCCACCACAACATTAAAAATTCTTATCAATAATTTTTTTTTAAACTCAGTGACATATAGTCAAGTTATTCTTATTAATCAACTCCCAAAAATGTATTTGTAAAATATGCTTATAATAGTTAAAGTTTTTTTTTTTTTTTTAATGTATATGGGCTACTGACGTGGAAATTTGTGCTGCTGCCATAATGTTAAAAACATCTATATATGTATACAGCACAAATTATAAAACATGGCAATTATTTTCAAAAAATTAAAATTTAAAAAAAAAATTAAAAACAAATGAAAAATGTATTTATTTAAAAAAAAATCAATAACATACATTTTGAAGTTGTACGAGTAATAGATGTATAAAAATAATAAAACAAAAAAAAAAAAATTTTTAAATTACGTTTAATATTTTTATATATTTATGTAAAGACAAAGAAAACTATAACCTACTAGAACTTATTATTAATAATCGATTGATACACTGGGAAATTATTACCCCCCTCGTATATAGTTAGGTCATAATCGATTGATAAAGAAAAAAAATACGGCAGGGAAATTATTACCCCCCTCGTATAAATATATAAGTAAGTTATAATCGATTGATAAAGAAAAACTTATGACCGTGAAATTATTACCCACCTCGTATAAAGATATAAGTAGGTAATAATCGATTGATACACTGGGAAATTATTACCCCCACCCCCCGAATACATTTACAATGAAACCTCTCTTAACTGACACCTTTAAATAGTGGATACCTCTCAATAACGGACATTTCTAACAGTCTCAGAGGTGTCCGCTATTCAGAGGTTTCGATGTATATAGGTAGGTTATTCGCTTATTTAACCGCTTGTTACATAAGGAAAAAATTACGCCCGGGAAATTATTACCGGGGGGGGGGGGGGGTAAAAATTTTGGTGGGTAATAATTTCCTGTGACACCGGTATTTCCTATAATATACAAATAACTGTTGTGTACATTTGTGTATTGATTGTTTGTCATAATTATTATTATATGTATAATATTGTATAAAATAAAAGGAAAAGTTTAAGTCCATCAACCAATAAACCAAATTGTGTTGAGTTCTTTACGATTTCCATATGATAAAAATGTATGATTAACATTACACAATATGTACAGTTTATTTATTCTTTTTATAACCAATTGAAAATGAGTTATTTTCCCAGACATTAATGGTCTTGTAATAGAACATAATAATAAATTCGTAATTGCTGATTAATTCACTACGCTTTTAAAATGCTCTTAACCAGATTAGGAATTCAGATTTATGGAAAAAAAACGACCAAGATTAAGACCACAACTATAGCAGTAAATCCATTTAATATACTCAAATAAACCCTTGATACAGATTAAGTTCCTCCCCAGAAATGCAGTAATTGTTTCATTCGGCTAGAAATTATAAATGTTTAATAAATGTTTAAGAAAATATAGTATCATCAACGGTGTTTGATCTACTGGGGTGTAGCATGTTATAATGTGTCAGTTACCAATCTTGCCCCAAAGACTCGAAGATGGAAACATATTTTCTAAATCAAACATCAAAATTTTGTATTCAATGTTGGAAGAAAACAATTCAAGTAATTCATAAATATAAAAAACATGATATAATGCATTCTGAATGTATATTTGCCAGAAAGCATTTAGAAAACTTTTTTAAAACTCATCATGTAAATTACATTTTATCAAACCAGACACAGTTTGTACAAATAATTCAAGATTAATAGAATCATTATTTTCACTACCAGTAAAATACAATTTTTTGTTCAAAATTTAAAACATTAGCAAACAATTACTGAACAAAAAACAAATGTGACGTAATTACGAATTAAAAAATATAAATCATCAACTAAAAATGAAGAAACCCTTCATAAATCATGCTGATATTTTTACTTTAAGTATAACAGTTTTAACAGTTATAATAGTTATAATGGTTTTAATAGTCTTACGAGTCTTACTTATTAGTCTCGTACTATGGTTATTTTAATTATAAACGGGAAAATACTCCTTTGAGTAAATTATACATAATATACACCGATAAAATATTTATTAGATTTGTTTTAACTCTTTTCATCTGAAACATAAATGTGTACAAAGACATTTCTTTGACATTAAACCTCATTTCAGAAGTTTTGAGCTGACAGTAAGTATTAATTAGATTTTTTAGTACTTCATATTTAATACCGTTGTGATTTTCATTAATATTCAAGCCGACCAATTACTGAAAAATCCTAAATAACAGACCTACATAATTCTAACATAATTCCTTTGTTCATTATAGTGGTGATTTGGCAGTGAAAACATTTGAAAGTCTCAGCGGTGAAAAATCCAAAAGTTATACTATACGAGTATGTTATTCAAATCAAGTCATAACAACCTTTATCTATATTCCTAGCAATACAAAATTTTTGAACTATCACTATTGTAGTTCCTGTTTGAGTATCATAAGATTGTGATCACACATAAAACCACTGCAAGGATTATCGATATTCGATAGAAAGTTTATTTACCTGCTCCTCATTCTTTAAATTATATTGTTACTTCGATAATTCTAGAAATCCGATGTCGTAAAATAATTACACTATTATAAAGTATCGAACATTATCGATATAGATCCATATATTATATATTCATACGCATACATATAGGTCAAACTATACGCTTAGTATTTAGCCCTGATAACTGTTAATTTCTATTTGAAATTCAAAATTCCTTCGATGTTCACTAATATTATTATCGTCAGCGCTAGCTGAGTGAGTTGACACTGGAAAGTTCCGTTTATCAAACATAGTTATGTAGCGGGTGTTGGTAAAATAGAAGATTATTTAATAACCGTGATAGTTTTTTAAGTATGCCAAGATAATCTTACCAGGCTTATCTTTCCCTTGTGGTTAAACTTCACGTTTAGCTAAAGTGGAATGTTGAACACGGATTTCTCATAAATTCAAAACTCTCCAACGTAACACAAAATACTTTTCACCCGATCGAATACATGATTATTAAGCAATTTATTTTATGTACACAATATTTAGCGTTGGCTTAGTATTTTGTGATATGTCGGTTTCGAAACATACTAAAACATCGAGCTACGTACAGAGATTTGTAGTGGCCACAAACGTGGATTTATATCTACCTGAGATATAATGAAAACTAAAATGAGAAAGCGGCATGCATTTTTTTTCAATGACACGGGTTTATTGGAAAATCGCGTTTATAACGGTTCAATAAAAATTCACTTGATGCTGAAAACGGCGACTGTATATGATGTGACAGTTATTACACAAAGAAGAAAGGTATCACAGAAATATAAAGGTACTTAACCTTTGCAAAAGAGTCACAGTGGGACTCGTGGGACGCAAATGGACAGTCAAGAAGTGGCCGCGATGGCACTGTGCATAAAACTACAGCCGTTGTCGACAAAAAAGAAATCATTAAGATTGAAAATATAAAAGAAAAAAAAACAATAAGCATTAAATATTCATAGAAAAATGTAATACCACGACTATGTGGTTCCGTCTTTTAGTGACACGACACCGTGAGAAGAAGCCAATGATAGTCACTACTTCGTAGTGGAGGTAGACGCAGGATATCGTATGAAAAAAAATGTAACCACTGAAAATGTTAATATCATAATGTAATTACTAATTACATATGTTTAAAATGAAAGAGACAAACTCGAGGCCGCACGTCATCTATCATAGTCTATGACAATCTATCATTAATGCGTCGTCGTGAATTAAATAAAAACGAATGAGGAATAAGAAATATTAAATATAAGCCAGGAAGAATATGGCATGTATGCATTTCGGTACACTTAACATTGATGAGACATATGCGATTGCCGTATGCTGATTTTTTATTGGAACGCGTCAAGGGGTGACAATCTTATTACATTTATGCGACGGAAAAGTGGTTTTTTCAGTGTGACCACCTAAAATATTAAAAATGATCGAGTATCATAATATCTCACAATTATATCGTACCATACAGTAATGATAAATATACGAATTAATGCAGGTACAAATCTTTTAGGTATATAATAAAGCGTTTAAGTAAATTATATTACTTCATGATATACCTAGGCAGGTACATCATATAACAACCAAATCAATCCGATTACAAAGTTTATGTTCAGATTGAATTATATATTTTATTCATTGTTAAATACTTGTAGGTACAGTGTCCAACCAAGAGGATTCAATAACTTATCAAATAAACTCTAAAACAATATTTGTTTATGATCTTCGAAATCGGTTGATCAAATCAAACATATATTATTGAATACTCAAAAATGATACAATTGAAAATAATTGAAGCTAAATATAGTTTTTTTCCTGAAAATAATAATAAAAATTGTTCTCTTTTAAAATACTTAATATAGAGGTTAAACATTAATTATTTATCGTCGAATGTATAACATAATGAGTGATTTACCACCACGTTTATCTATATATGTATACGAGTACTCAGTTAAATACATTTTAAGATTAATTAACTATCTCTCTGGCTTGATTCTAATTCTATGACATTAAAAAACTGAAATGTACATTATCTTGGGAACATTTATCTCGGATCTTCATTGCTATCGACTTTAATTCTTTCTTCAATTCGATCTTAAGTTTTTCGTTCTCTTGTTGACATCATTTTCGTGATCAAGAGAGGGTGAGTGAAACACACACACACACACACACACACACACACACACACACACACACACACACACACAACACACACACACACACACACACACACACACACACACACACACACACACGCACGCACACGCACACGCACACGCACTAACCTAGTAAGAGGATGGTCAATGCACAAGAGAGGGAGAGATAAATAAAAATAAAGAAAACCCGAGAAAGGCGAAACGAGAGGGAGGCAATCTAGAAACCGTCAACTCCAGCACCGGTAATACAGCTATTGCTATTCAGTGGTACGAAATACATATTCAAGCGACCAAAAAATACTATTTTTGTAAATGTTTTTTCTATCTAATATTTATTAATTTAGTTTCTGAGGATTATTGCGGAATTCGAAATTTGAAAGTTAATAGATACAATCCTTATATTTATAGCTAAATGTGTGTGTGATAAACAGGAATATTAGTTTTTCTATTATTTTTATATCACCTTTCAATTTATTTATTCCATTCATAATCATCAGATTATCTTTATCCCTTTTTGCGTACGATATTAAATAATAACTTCATTAAAAATCCCGTTTTGAAATAACTTTGAAACAAAATTACGTGTAATATATCATTTAACATCACATCAATCAGAGCCAATTTATAAATTCATTGTTTATTTTTTGTAAATTATATTCTTTTATGTTTTTATGGTACAAATACCATGACTTGGATATTTTATCGGCTTATTACGCAATTAGGTACACCCTGATCTGATTTCATTGAAAATGACTAATTATCTCTATATTTTCACTGGAGAAATAATGAATATCGACTTAATTAAAAAATATAATTAAACCGAACGTACGTTTGTTTTTAAATAATTAATTGTAGAATATATTACATTATTTATCTTAATTTTATAATATACGGGGATAGGCAAAATAACATACAATACAAAGCAGGAGAGTATGATGTATCACACGATAAAATGTATATATACAGTAGAAACCGTTTATAATGACACCGGTTGTAGTGACATACCGGGTGTAATGACCTTAGACTGAAGGTTCCGGCAAAACTCATATATTGTACGTACTAATTTGTATCGGTTATAATGACGTCTGTATAATGACTATACGGATGTTATGACGGTTATTTTTGATTTTATTGGAAAAAGGTTTTATCTATAATGAATTAATGACTTTATTTATTTTATCGAAGGTCTTATAACAACCGATAAAGCTAATTTCATCGTTGTTTTGTAAATTTATCGTCACTCGTCAGTGTTCCGATATTCGTGTACTTGATCGTAATCGTCGTACGATAAACCGTAAATTGTGTTCGAGTATAATCTTTGCAATATGAGTAAACGAAAGCAATTTACAATTGAAGAAAAAGCAAATGTAATTTTTCGTTTAAAAAATTAAAAAAAATTCCGATCTAGCAAATTAATTAGGCGTAGGTCACTCCACAATTTCTAACATAAGGAAAGCTCGAGACAAAATAGAACAAATGTTTCAAAACGAAAAATTATCAGTTAAAAAACTTCGAAATTGTACGCATATAGATTTAGACACGGTTTTTACTACGATGGTTTAAAAATCAAAGATTGAAATATATACCGATATATAATAACACATTAAAAATGTTATTGTAATAAAATATTTTGATCATTGCATGTATATTGAAGAGTTTTTAATTTAATTTTTGTCATTTTGGTTATAATGACAATCGGTTATTATGACCAATTTTGACTAGTCCCTTGAATGTCATTATAAACGGTTTCTACTGTATATATATATAGGTTTCAATTAATAAAATTAACGGAAAACAGCAAATCGTTCATCAGGTACGTAAGTGTAATATATTTGCACACAATTACACCTCAATAGAGTCAACAGTAATTTAAAAACCCCACTGCGAATATTTTTGAAAACTAGAATAAAAAAAAATACATATTTTCGATTTACTCTCCTTACATCTTCAGCTAATGAGCCGGGTCCTTTATACCGAGTGTCCCTATTGCCGAGGTTTCTCCTCAAGTATGTCACTAGTCCAGCAATCGTCGTTTTGGACGTTGGAGTACACGTTTTTCATACCCCGGTGCTGCGCCATGCCACTGCGACTGCTTGTAAATAAAATGAAAAAAACAAACATTATTCTATTTTCCGTTTCGTATTTTCTTCATTGTTCGGTGACATGACGTCATGAAACGTGATTGGCGACAATAACATGTTCTATATATTATTATATTCTCTACATACTTATGGACGGAAACCTCGATGTTTATGGAAATTTTATTCGGAAACCGAAAGAGAAATACGATTTACCGAGTTACCGCGCAAAACGTATTTTTTTTTTAATAAAAAAAATAACACATATTACCAACGGAAACAAACAAACACACACACACACACGCACACACATGCACGCGCGTAACTTTCTACCGGTTATTTTGTACACCGTATGTTCACCCGTTCGTTGTGTAACACGGTTCATACGCCACACTTGATGCCTAGGAAATATCCCGGGGGGGGGAAAAAAGACCGGTGAACTATTTTTTTATGCATTTTACTTTTATACGGAACATTACGTTTCCGACACCGTGCGCCCGGCGCGTGCAAGTAGAATATTTTATACAAGAGCTGTAGGGATTTACGGTGACGGCCGCGTCGGTGGCGCAAAAAAATCCAGGTCCCCGACTGAACGAGCCGTAATCATGTACCGTGTGCACTATACATAGCGTCCCATCATAGGAATTATTGGCGGCACACTTAACCGGTACGGGGAAAAGCGCGATATTTTTCTTACGGAAATAACGGAACGTTTCCGGTCTGTTTCCGACTTCATATCAACACCGTTCGTTTGTATGCGAATCAGTACGGCGAATCGTTTTCTTTTTGACCGATGCTTTTAAATGGATTACTCTCATCGTGATATTCGTATGCAATAAGAGTTCGAGTGTAATATTCAAATCCGATTAGATACATGTCAGTGTTGAATTCGTTTTTTTTATTACTTCAAAAATGTGTACACAAGGATACTCTCAGTTGTCTTACCACGAGCACCACGAGTCTCCGCATCCAACTAACTAGAGATCATTACCTCATTAGGCATTCAGCGTTTTATAATTATTATTACGAATAATGAGTATTAATCAGCACTGTCAGCTGTTAAAAATAATATTTATCCATAAACCGTTCACAAAACCAAATCAACTAGTTCTATAAATAACTCCGATATCGATAATATTTTTATAAATTACTGAAATGAGGTACAATAACACAAAAAGTCTAAGCGTCAAGCTAAAAGTCATCTATTGAAAATAAAAAAAAAAAAACTAAAAAGGCATCAAAGAATTCCAAACAATTCACCACTAATAACCGATATATGAAGTACTATACTATGAAGAATCAGAAAATAACACGGAAATCAATAATGACACCACCGATAAAAAAACCATCGCCAATCTTAACATCCGAAATTATTTCAATTTTCGTGAAAATAGCTTAATAAAATAAGGTTCTGAATTCTCTTGTAAAAGAACCATCATTGCGGTTAAAAAAAAATCTATCAGCAACAAACTTATTTGGGACTGTTATCAGATTCTTAAAGGGGGAAAATGTGGATTATGACATCTATCAATGAAAGGAGGAAAAGTCGTATACTGTCATTGAACTAAATTTTCATCCCACAACACCAGTTCATTACATTAAAGAGAAATTAAATCTTAACATATTTAAAGTCTGAAATATCACTTAATCACAGAAAACACACCTATTGGCTATCACGTAATGTAAAACTAAATTTTCATGTGTACAAGATGCTCAGGGCCAACCATCCCATGCAGCATATGCAGTCTTAATTAAAACTTCATTGTATTTCCATAAACTACCAGCCAACCAAGCTCACCTGCAAGCGGCAAATATTTTAATATTCTAATCAAATAATATCCCATTTACAATTTCATCAACTTACCCCCCCCCCCTTGGCCAAAAAATCACAAAAAATAATATTCAGTCGTATTTCCAAAAACTCGGGAGAGTTTTTTCAAAAAACAGTTTCCTAATAAAGGTATCATGTTATTTTTTTTCTATACTATAAATATTGATATCAAAGTTACTTTTTATTTTGTATATTGTTACCAGTATGTATACCACGTATATTGTTCAAAACATCCGAACTGAGTTACATTGACATTCACAATTAAATTTCACAATATAAGCCAGAGTTGTGGCCAACCTCAGCAGACTCGACATGATCAATATCTCTGAGTTTCTCTAGGTCTCGTCACGATCGATCAAAATATGCGCAAATATTTTCGATAAAATAAAATAATATATGGTGTATATGTGTACTAATTCGCGTGTTACACTGATTTTGTTAGAAATTTAAAAAAAAAAAAGGATTTATTGTACAGCTTAGCGTATCTTTAAACACTATTATATCTTGTAATAGAAAAAGACTTTTGATATAATGCATTCCGATATCCTAGATGGTTGTCCCTGGTACGTGGGGTACGACGCCAGCAAGCATCCGACAAAACCGTTTGATAATTATTATTCGATCTCTTATATTTTACGCGCCAGCCACTCGTCGGAGATTCCGGGAAATCCTTGTCGTGCGTTTCAATTCTCCAATGATTCGAGACGGACATACAGCTTACATATACGTAATACGTGTACGCCCGATAACCTAAGCACTACGTGGGTGCGTATATTATTTATAAACCAGCGGCGAAAGTACAATGGTTCCGCATAATACGACCGCGACGCAGCGTTTTTTATTACTTATTCCAAACATATATGACGTATTATTTGAAGTGAAAGTTCTTTGCTTACAGACGTGTACGGAGCGAGTGATAAACAATGCAGATAAAATAGTTTCCCATGGGTTTGAAAAGGGTATAACACATTGAAACTGGTCTATTTATGAGCTTTTGCTGAGTCAATCGATATGTGTTTTACACCTGTTTGCAGCCATTCTAGTGCGAATAAAAAAGATTAGACATCATAAAAAAATCCCATCATTTGGATATTTGGATATCTATATCGAAAATTAACCCACGGTCTTATTCAAAACAAATAAACAAATTGAATTCACTACTGTTGGTAATTCTGCTTTTAACAGTAGTTCGAACGTCAACAATTCATACGTACACAAAATATTCGTACAATGATGGATAGACTGATTGTGTGTATGAGTATGAAAAAATTCGAAAAAAAAATTCCTAGGTGCATACTGAATCGAAATGAGTTGAATTTTATTCTCCGATTTACTTCCTGGAATGCGAGGTACAATGATAATTTAAAATTTCAAATCGAAACATTTGTTGATCATTCAATCTATTTTTAAAATGTGCTGAAAATATACATTACACAAATAACCAATGTGTTCGTCACACTATATATAAAATAATCGAATTATAACAAGAATATTATAATCTTTTGAAATTTTAAAATCAAAGCTATAGGAAATTATTTCAAACTTTTGAAAATATCTATTGTTACTTAAGTGGAACCATAAGTAAAACTTATCTTGTATTATTTTATAATGCATTCACCCTTTGGGCGTTCTTAAGAATCAATTTAAAACAATACAAAACACAACTTTTTACTCAAGAAATGTGCTTTAGGCTGAATACATTTCTAGTAACTTGAGGACTACTGTTTTATTTTTTGACACTACATTACTCATACGAGTAAATGACTAAATGGTGGCTACATCAGATCATTTTTTTTAAACTTTTTACAATTTTATTTTCAAGCATTATTCCGGATTTAATATTTGTATATTGTTCAATTTATTTTACGAAATATAAAAAAATGTTATATTTTGTAAACAAATATTTTAATATCTTAATTTATAGTTATCAACTACGATTACATTCTTCCGTTCTAGATTTTTAATTGAAGATGTATTAATACATATAAATGGTAAACATGTTCAATATTCATCATAAAATAATATATTATCTGTCAAAAGCGATAAATCAAAACAAATTCAGTAATTGCACGAGATAGGATATCCCTGAGCGTTAAAAAATTATCTTTACTAAGACTTTTTCTATATCCAAATTTACTCTTCAATCACGCGTATCAAGATAGCAGTTAAAAATGTTAGATTTAGACTTCAGACAAACAATACAGCTGTGGTGATACCCAAGGGTGACATCCATCTACTATTCCCATTTGGTCTTTAAGTTTGGTCATTGTGTTATACCGTTGTGTAATCTCTTATTTAAAGTTTATTAATGTTTAAAAAGTAAGATCGTATTTATTCTACAGATGATTACGAAAGTAAATGTGTTATTTGTTTTGCAATTCTTTTATAAAAACCACAGGCTATTAAAAATCTTCTTTATTCCTCTCAAAACAAGACTTTTATCGTTTATTTTTTTCTCTATTAAAAAAAGTTGTCTACCAAATCGTTATCGTTGAAGGTAATATTATGTTTATGCTTAGAATCATATGATTTTGTTCGTATGGTACGAAGAAAAATACAGCCCACAATTGCGTGAAAAAAACTAGAGAATATTACTCTATAAACCAATAAACAATATCTTCTGGGGAACGTTATTAGATTAGTGATAACTTTTTTGATTTGATTTTAAAAGTATCTAGAGCATTAAACTAAAAAATGATATAAAGACAGAAAGACACGAATCACCTACGTTATTACATAACAAAGATGCGATTGCTCAGATTATAACCATTCAGACATAATTCTTCTAATTTAATGGAACGAGTACACGAAAGTTCAATCAGATTTTTTATTTACTTTTCAAGTTCTACATAAATTATTTAAGGACACTAGCGCATTACAATAGTATTACGAATTATGATGCCTTTCACGGATTTTCAAAATATTCGTATCGTGAGGGTAATAACAGTGTAGGTAATTACCTATAATTATAAAATAATATGTTCTGAAAATAGTGAAAATAACTGTACTCGGTTCTATCGTACACAAATCATACCACATCATTTGTTTAAAAATATAACAACTAAATAGTGTCATCAAACATCATTGTATCGTTGAACAAAAGTTAGTAAAATGAACAACTCGTTAAGGTTCAGTAGCACAAATACAAAAAGTATACTAAATGTACTCTAAACACACTTTATACTCGTATACTTGACCACGTATAATGCGCGTAAATATAATTATGCACCATAATAAAAAAAAACCCCCGTTATTGGATGAAATTCGAGTTTACAACACAATAAAAACTATATAATATCTAAATTACAATTATGCGGTTTTATAGCATGATTAAAATTTGCCCATGGTAAAATTTTATTTTATACTAAAGTACTACATTTCATAATATACCAGCATGTACCGCACTAAGGTATTTAATAGAAAACATTCATGATCTCAAAAATGATAATATAACTTAAATAAACTGCGCAAAAACACTCAACATTTTATTTAATTGACATTTAGAAGTATACTTATTCTATAATTGAACATTTCAAACAAGTATCTAGGTGTATTCTTAGAGTATATAGTAGCATTCACTATATCGTATTAAAACCTCATTTCTCTAATCTTCACTAAAGATAATAACTTATAAGTTATATTTATTAAATTATTTTTTACAGGCAAAATGATTCTCATAACTTAAAAATACATAGGAAGAAAATATTTAATACAATTCTCATGATTTGGATTCGAATAATATACCACCGGAGACGTTTGAGAAGTAAAAAATTGTAAGGTTGAACCTTTTAAGACTTCAAAAACTCTCTAGCTGACACACACACACGTCATAAGTCAATGACGTGCAAACGATTCCTCTAAATAAAGGACAGTGCAATTTCTTTACTGCTTGGATAAATAAAAAGAAAAATCTCCAACACGTTGTTTGCTAGTTCACTGCTCATACATTTAACGGGTGGTAAATGTGATAGGATGTGATCTGAATCGCCGATGTTGACAACTATATAGGTCGTTTACCGGTAATGACATGCGATAAGGAATTGTGATGTATAGCCAACAATAAGTCTTGCTGGTATAAATGCCTTAAAAATTCTTTTTGATAGAAATGTATTTCCTTAAAACTATTTCATTTTAGGTTACATACTATTCACAACTCAACATTATTAAACACGAATCATGTTCCGAATTAACGAAAATAAAAATGTAATAGTAGAAATCCATAGAATCGATTTAAAAATGTTTGAAAATTGTAAGCGTGCAATCCTGCTTGTGACTCTCAATATTGTTTTTATCACACATTAAACTCCGAAATATTATGACAAGTTCGTGAAATGGTGTCGAGTTTGAAATTAAAAAAAATTACTTTTGTACAATATTACCGGTGTGTCCCAGAAAAAAATATGTTCATACGCGATAAGCGGAAAACCGTTTAGTTATGATTATTTGCACGTTGAACAAACAAGCTAGATATAAGCGAAGGTATATAAAAGTAAAGAATAAAACAACAACCGAGATAATTGGTCTGAAATGATAGGAGGGGGATCTCCGCCTCAAAAAGGTTACGCGGACGAAATTGAATTCGTATAACTACGTTCAAGTCTAGCTAGGACGGAAAGGATGAAAGAAGAAAGAGAACGGAAGACTCGAAGAGCTGTCACTGCCGTATTGTCGTCATCCCTTAATTAATGTCGTTCCACAGGTAGGTGTACAAAGTGTAAGCGCAGTGAGCAGGGGTGCGTAGCGGAAAAGTTTAATTTTGTCCTGCGTCGCGTTGTGTGCTTACGACGAAAACACACAGACAATCAGCATACAGCAGCATCAGTCAGCAGACACGGAATTCCAGGACGGTTGACCGGATTCTTGACATGTTTCAACGTTCACAGGTGAACACGCCCACCCACGGTCCACACCGTACATATACCTACAATGTCGAGCCCTCGAAGTGGGGCTAGAACGCGAATGTCCAGTAGAAGTATCATTTGTCCTCACCTGATACGATATGAGTTTAATGTTTCGGTACACAATTTTGCCGTAAGAAAAACTAATACTGTCGAAGTTGTAAACCATCATTTCGATTATCCGATTAACATAATTTCAAATACTCTATACAATATTTACACGGTAAATCGTATGGTTTTCGGTTGCTCTTTTTTATTTTTTTCAAACTGGCGCTAGGGTTTTTCACGTACGCCCGATTCTAATATTGGAATTTCTATAAACGGCGTGATCTAAAATATTGTAATGCGAAGCTTTTTTCTTTGTACGATGGAACTACGACTTGCGACGGAAAAGAGGCACGATTGGAATAACTATTGGTTATAACTGCGGACGGCCGTTATTAACATATCTATTCGACTTAATATCTGCGAATAAAAAAATAACAGTAATAGAGTGGTCAGTTTAACGACAGCGATTGTATAACAGCGAGATTGTATACATATTATGCCGATCAGTACGGATTGAAGCTGCAATGGGCGATAAAATAGTCTAGACACTAGTTTAACTTCCTATTCCGTGGCTCCATACACAGTGTATGTACTAATTGTAATTAACTTTGCATGAGAAAACTGTTCACTTAACGACACAAGTGCGTTTAGCAATAACTATGTGTAATACATGTGTAAGTACATTTTATTTATATTTCACAAACATTAATGCAGAAAATAAAACAAAATATTACACGCGGAACAACAACGTGTATACGATGTTGATGTCACTGTCCAATTAATTAAAATGCTGCACAAATTATAGATTATAATGAATATACTAAGGTATTGCATAATGTTTAACTGAAAATCATAAGCCGTGATATTATGAATACTAAGTACATTTCTTATTTATTTATTTAATACGTATAGATTTATTATTGTAGCAGACGTATAATGTTAAAAATACATATGCACACATCAATGAGAATGTTTACGTAAAACTCTCAACATTTATTGTCCAATTGACGAGTGAAAAAATTAAAAAAAAATAGTAAGATTACATACACAGCCAAGATTCCAAGTACAGTAAAAAAGATAAACTAAACGAGACAAGATTAATCTGGATTAAGCGAAAAAAAACCAATCATGAAAGTCAAAATTAAAAGATTATCATCTTAAAAGAAATCGGTTACCATTATCAAACTATTTTATGCTTACCTAAAAACTACCTATGGGATACACCAAGTATATATTTCGATCTTTTTTTCTTTGAAAAACAAAAATCAATCATTATAACATATTATCATTTTTGAAAAAACGTATACATATCACGTTTCAAATACTATTTCGTATTCTTTTAAAGCCGCATGAAGTTGCTTTATTTCCCGACACAATAAGTCTCCCAATATCGACTTAAATGGGGATAAAATGTGGCGTTACAACCCTACTCTAATTATTCGTGTACAACATATTGAAACATTACGTGCAATAGAAATCAAATTTCCGAAAGACTGTAAACGGCCGCATATATATATATAACAACATGGCATTCATGATTTATCGGTCTTCAATATCATTTAAATATTGATTTTGAATTAAATGATTTACAAGGGTGCGTTTCAACTCCATTTTTTTTTGCTATAATGTTTGTGTATGTTTCCAGCACTCAGTTCATCACCAGCGGTTCTACTTCTGCACTACCCCGATCGATTGGACCCGTCCATTATCTGAACTATGCTGCTTCGTGTAAATGTGTTCGTACACTATAGCACTGAGACATCACCATGTTTGTGACTTTCTACTACGTGGCACCGTATTTAAAGACGCAACATAAATACTCACCTATATTGTTCAAGATACTACAATGTCAATTTAATATGAATTCTTGTTTAAATGAGGGCTTGATCAACACTGTTGTCATAATGCTATGTCAAAATTGTATTTTAATAAGCTATATATAGGTAATATATGATCCCATTTCATTTCATCTTTATACAAACGTTATTCAAGTTTAATAATGTGGTGGAATAACCAACTAAAATCAATGTTGAATTAATCTTCAACGTTGAAAACACAATCCTTGTATTTTTACATACATTCAATGGACAATGTTGCCATGCTTTGTGGGTAGGTGATCCGGCTCCGCGCGTGTTTTACGTGCCCCGGGGTAAGGCTTAGCGAACTTTTATACGATGGCGGCGGTTGTGTATATTATTAATTTTTGAAATACGAAACAACGGTCGTTTGTCAATGTCAATTCAGTCTGTGCTCGAAAACGCGGTGTGTATACATTCGTGTGTGAATGTACGAATATATTCTATATGTACAATAATCAGAAAGGATTACGCGTGCCTCCGTGAAAATAATCCACCCGAACGGTACTTACCGACCGGTGCGTGCGAGGTGGTGGGTGAGGGACACAGATAGAGAGAGAGAGTTTATATTAACTAATTGAAAATGTTACGTGAAATCATTTGGCCGGGCGTACATTAAATTGAACACGTTAGAAGTTTTAAGCAAATTTTATTGGTCATTCTCAGGAGCCATTCATTCCTAGGTAATAATTGAAATAATTATGAACCCCTGGACATACTTAAACGTTTTACCGTTTTACTCGTGTACTTTAGGTACACGTACGGTTTTTTTTTTTTTCACGATACGCATAAAAAAATAAACATCAACAGCGTGTCGCTTACGTTATTCAATCGCGACGAAATGCATTATAATATGCAATAAAATCACAAAACGTTTAAAATAATTCGTACTAACGATGAGTAATGTGCTACAATTGGTTAAATATTATTCCCGAAGCTATTCAATGTACAGGTCCTGTGATATACAGTAAATATACAACTAACTGTAAGTGGGTGTATAACCAATAACTTATTACATTTATTATTAATGAGGCACCGGGTACTTTCGTTTATTTCATGAACTGAATTTAACACGACACGTATACCCATATGATAATGCATATTTTATTAAAGGGAAAGAAGAATTTAGATCGCACTACTTTTCTCGCTAAGGGTAACACGTAACCTTTTTATAAATAAAAAAGAAAGTTTTTAAATATTTGGCCAGGTTTCAACCCTAGTTCCTGTCCGCTGTTCAACGACTGGAAAAATATGCATTTTCTTGCCGACATATTGTTCATGGGACGAAGCGTTATGTGCCGTGCTCTAAATAAATAAATAAATACTCGAATCCTACCTTCACAGAAAATTCTCACCACAATTCTAACGTTTTTTTTCGGTGAAAAAAAAATATTTAAAATATATGAGGCCGTGGTATATTTGTGCTTCAAATTAAATCACTTGACAACATATAACGACTTTTCCGTATTGCCTTTATTTTAAAAAAAACTCTCGATAATTCAATACAAAGCCAAATCATACTATATGCAGAGGTTTCCAAACGGTGAGCCGCGACCCAAAAGTGAATTGCCATTATATTTTTAGTGTGTCTCGATGATTGAAAGTTATCGACTGTTAATATCAGATAATGTAGTTTTTAAATAAATAATTCAATTATAAGTACTTATATGTATATAATAATGTATACTCACAACGTACGTTCAGTTTTTTTCCATTCTAGATAGAAGATACGATTAAAAAAAAAATATTGAAATATATCTGTACCAGGTACTTGATTAAAACTTGAAAAAACTCAACGAAACTTTTCAAGATCACCCAGTACCGCCCTAAAAATAACTATACTCGTACTTACAAGAGTTTCTGAAGAATACCAAAGAAGAATTTCATCATAAAATAATTTTCTGCGAGCGGTTAATCCGAAAGCTCGAAGGTTAATTATTTGTTTTATTTTTATTCACATATTTATTTAAAACGGGCATGTAGCCCAATTATAATATATAATATATACATAGTTTAAATAATAAAATTTAAGAAAAACAGAAAAATAGTTAATAATTAACAAAAAAAAATAACTAATTTCGGAAAATAATCGGCCAAACACACCATTAGATAAATTGCATTGTTATAAGTTATTCCAAGAGGAAAGTCTGATCTAGATAAATACGGGCTATAAAGTTAACTTGGGAAATTAGAGAAGATGCATGAACATAACCATCAATATACTCACGTAAAATTACTAAATTAGCTGCTACACATCTACTAAGGACCTAGCTGATTTGTAACACAGAGATAGTCATGCCTTGCGTGCTTAGTTTCTAAAATATTTAAGACAATCAATAATTGCTGCACATATCATATTCAATGTTTTTAGTACTACTAAATTCATCTTGCACCGTTCTTTTTTTTCATCGCTCAAATAATTATATTTTTATCGTTTTGATTAGCGATAAGATCAACAATTTGAGAAATAGAACACACGATCACACATTTGGCTCACTCTAAAATAAGAATTTAAATTATTATCAGATTATTTCTTGGATGGCGCATAACCCGTGTAGTTAAGTTGATAGAGTTGCCGTTTATAATTAGAATTCGCAGCTTTTGAGATTTGAAAACTAGTGTACAAATATTTACTAAGTTTTTCAATTTAACCAGTAGCGTGGTGTTAAAGACGCAAAACTTCTGGTCCCAAGTTTTGCGATAAAAAAAAAGGCAAAAAGTAAACAAAATACTCAGCTCTCTAGATTCCAATGAAGAGAGTTTTCCAATAACGAATGTTCATTTTGACAAAAAAAAAATATATAATTTCCTCTATAACTTTCTCGTCCCAATACGTAATGGTTCGATGCTTATGTTTCTATAGTTATTATGCTTGAATTATACAAGTAAATAGATAATTACGTGAACATATAATTATCAGAAAATAAATATTATTCTAACAGTCATACAAATACATTTAGTATATTAAGGTAGAATAAATAAGACAGATAAAATATACCACTATTTGGCGCTAAATAAAAAAAAACATTTGATATACAGGGAGATTTTTTAACAATGCTCACTCACTTTTTTGGCCGTAAAAATACTTAAATTAAATTTTTTTTCAATGTTCAAGTTTCCGTAAAACCCATGATTTCTATAACTTTTTTTTTCATACCAACTTAATGTCCTTTGACTATACAAAATTATAAACATACTATATATCCTTCTAAAATATACGAAGTAAAAGTAGAATATTATCATAACATTTTACCAGTTATGTCTTAATTATTTATTTATATAAAATTAGCATTGAATTTACTAAATTCGATAAGCTCAATAAAAAACGCTATGATTTTTAAATCCACAATTGTAATTAAAAATCAATACAATGCAGTTATTTTAAACGTAAAGGAAATGTCGATTAAATTAGAACCATAATTGAGGATAGTATGTATAGTTTATCGCAATACGGTTTAAGGTCTATTATTTCAGTCAATTTCCTTCAAATCAAACAATAAACGGTCGGTCAAATTATCGGTAGTTGTTGGATAAAAATTCCTGGATGAAATGTTAAAAGTTTTATTATTGACAGAAGAGAAAACATTGAACTTACTATAAAAAAAAGGTTAAATAATGTTCAATAAAATAATCCGTTTTATTTTATTTTGTCATATATTTATAAGTTTGCATTAATTCAATTTTATCAACGATATGTATTGTCGTATACCGCACTTTCGTGGGTATCGCTCTATCCTCTCTTTAGTAATCAAAGCTAATAGATATTAGTTCAATTATTAAGAGTTGATGGGTTTTCAAAATAAAACAATAATTCACACCAAAAGGCCAATTTTAATTAAAACAAAAATTAAGCGTGGCGTCGTAGTCTCTACACATACGTGCTTCAAAAACACACACACACACTCTGCCCCGGTCTCGTCCGTCCGGCTGTCTTAAATATTAATTTACAATATGCTACCTCAGCTCATTTGCTTCACTGGCCAATTCTACTAATTTTATAATAATTAAATTTTGGCCTAGTTGGCATATACAACAATCCCCGGTGTAACAAAAAAATATGCCCTCATATTTTAAGTACATTTAAATAAAAGAACATAGTTAATAATCATACAATCACGTCAAATAAGGTTTGACGGTGCAGATATCAAACTTAAATTATATACAAGGTATAATCATAATAAAACAAACATTATGATTATACAATACAAAATATGAAATATAAAATACAAACCAAAAAAAAAAATAATAAAAAAAATACAAAATACAAAATACAAAATACAAAATGCAAAATACAAAATACAAAATACAAAATACAAAACACAAGGTTTAAAATTTATTGACAAACATACATAAAGTGTTTTGATATACGAGTAGATATAATAAAAAATAAAATATTATAGAATATTAGAATACAATTTGCGTAAGCGTTGAAAAGCATCGCGACAACTGTGAGTATTTTACAAAAACATCTAGAATCAAAATTATATTATTCACACATTCGTATACTAATTAAATATATATATTTTTTTTATTAATTTCTTGGAGGTTAAAAGGTTTTTATTAATTTTATTATATTTGTTTTATATTTTTGTTTTACTCTTTTTCATAAAAGGGTTTTAATCTTTGTACATGTATGACATCGATAGTTTTTTTTCCATTTAGAACTAATTCTACTTTGTAATTTACGTCTGTCAATTTTTCAATAATCGTGAAAGGACCTCTGTATTTATTCGCTAATTTTTTTGATTGGTTTTGTTCGTGGAAGTCAAATTTTATTAGTACCTTTTGTCCCGGAATAAATTCAATATTTTTATGTTTTTCGTCATATTTTTTTTTCTGGACAGCCTGTTCTTTTTCAACAATTTTGGGTATAGAATCTCTAATATTTTGTAATTGTTTCAGGGCCTTTGTAAAGTTGAATGATTCATCTTCTGTAGTAAGCTTATTATCTAAGGGTTGATTTGCTTCTATACCGTGAAGTAAATAAAATGGGCTTACTTTTAATCTCGAACTTGGGCTTGTGTTATAAGCAAAAATTATCATTTTGTAATAAAGTGACCAGTCTTTTTGATTTTCATTTACATAATGTGATAAACTGTTACAAATAATTTTATTAATGAGTTCGGTCATACCGTTAGTTTGTGGGTGGTAAGCACTAGAGAAAATTTGGGTAATGCCTAATTTTTTACACGCATTTTCAACCTCTTTATTTTTGAAATGAGTTCCTCTATCACTACAAAAATATTTAGGTACTCCATAGGATGTTATTAGATCCATTAGAAAACTTATTGTTGCTGCTCCGTTAGCATTTGCAACTGCTTTTGCAAAAGCCATTTTTGTTGCGTTACAAGTTGCAACAATAAGGTATTTTTTACCTCTAGATGTGGGTAATGGGCCTAAATAGTCGAATGTTAATCTTTGTAATGGTTTTCCTGATATCAAAGGTATTGGTTGTAGTAACCCGTGACCTTTACCGGTCGGATTCTTTATCATCTGACAAGAAACGCATGTTTTTATAAATTTCATAGTGTCTTTAATCATTGTTGGCCAATAGTATTTTTGTTTTAGTTTAGCTAAGGTTTTTGTTATTCCGAAGTGTCCACTAAAAACTGATTCATGATAAGATTTTAGTATAGTATTGATTAAAATTTTGGGTATCACTAACTGGTGATTTACTCCATAAGGTGACCAATTTTTGAAAAATAAAATGTCATTTTTTATTAAGAACTGTCTAGATTTTCTTTTGTATTTTAGGTTTTCGTTACTTTTTATTGCAGATATAATGCCATAGCAAAATTCATCTTCGAGTTGTTTTTCTTTAAGGATTTTTAAGTCAATAGTGTCAAAGTTAATTTTTTCGTCATTATCATCATTATCGTCATATAAAATATCTTTTATTTTTAAGGTGTCCACGGGGTATCGTGAAAGGCAGTCCGCTGCTTTATTCCAAAGACCAGGTCGATGTTTAATTTCTAAATCAAATTCTAATAATTTAAAAATGAATTTTGTTATACGACTTGAGGGATTTTTCATATTTTGATAGTATTGTAGGCTAGAATGGTCACTAAACACAATTACTTTCCTACCCAATAGGTATTCTTTAAAATAATTTACGGCAAATACAACTGCGGACATTTCTAACTCAGTTGTTGTGTATTTTTTTTCACCTCCTTTTAATTTTCTAGAAGCGTATGCAATTGGGTGTCGTTTCCCTTTGTTGTCTTCTTGTTCTAATATACCTGATAATCCTTCTAAAGAAGCATCTGTTGTTACAAAAACAGGGTAACCATCTTCAAAATGAGTTAGAACCGGTGCAGTTATTATAGATTCTTTCAATGTGTTAAAGGCTATCTCCTGTGTGTTACCCCAATGAAACGTATTGTTGTTTTTTGTCAGTTCTGTTAAAGGGCTAGCTATTTTTGCGTAATTTTTTATAAATTTTCTATAATAACTTGTTAGTCCTACAAATGCTCTCACGTCTTTAACTTTTGTTGGTATGGGAAAAAGTTTAATTGCTTTAATATTTTTACTTAGGGGTTTTATTCCGTCTTTAGATACCGTGTGACCTAGTAATTCTATTTGTGAGCTGAAAAAGTTACATTTATTGGTTTTTAATTTTAGACCCGTTTCTTCTAGTCTGATAAATATTTCTTTTAATCTAGATAATGCTTCTTCGAAATTATTACCAAAACAACATATGTCATCAAGGTATGCAATCATGGTTCTATATAGATAATCACTAAATATATTGTTAACAATCCTTTGAAAAATCGGGGCTGAATTTTTAAATCCTTGCGGAATTCTTTTAAAGTTAAAAAGTCCAAAATCTGTAGTAAATCCTGTTTTATCTTGGTCTTCTTGTTTAATAGGTATTTGGAAGTAACCTTGAGCCATATCTAAAGTAGAATAATATTTAGCGCCTTCTAAACTTCGAAATAGATCTTGTGATCGTGGAATCGGGTGTTTGTCGGCTATAGTTTCATTATTAAGTTTTCTATAATCCACTAAAAATCTATACTCGCCTTTTTCTTTTTTTGGAATTAAAAAAACTGGTGCCGCATAATTGCTCCTGCTCGGTTCTATTATATCTGCCCTTATCATTTGATCAATTAACTTTTTTAATTTGTTTCTTTGTGACGGTGAGACTCTAAATGGTGGTTGGAATATTGGTTTATCCGATTTTAATTTAATTTCACAAGGTTCGACATTAGCGCAATCAATATCAAGAGGGTCTGATGTAAATAGATGTTTATAATTATTTATTAGTTTTAGGGCCTTTTGTCGTTGGTCATTGTTTAATTCATGTGAAATTTGTATTATGTTACCTTGTTTATCAGTAACTTCGTTTAAGTTATCAACGTCAGTATGTCTTAGTGTTGTTGTCCCTATTGTTTTTATATCTAATAGTCTGTCTAGTTTTTTTTCTGAGTCTGCATTAATAATATTCGCTAATTTCATGCCCTTCGGTATATTACTATACGTGTTAGAAAAATTATAAAATGTTATTCCGTCATCATTGTTAATTGAGGTTGATTCTAGTAATAGGTATTTGTTTTTATATATTCTTTCAACGGGTTCTATTACATAATTTGAATTTTGCTTATTTGTATTGATGTGAATATTTTTTATATTCATTTTACATTTCGGCGAAATAGTTATATTGTCACCTGACACTATATCTCCTATAAAGCTGGTATTAATATTTATGCTTGCTAAGTTTATTTCGGTTCCCATGTTGTTCTTATTATTATTTTTATTGTAGTCATACCAAATTTCGTCCATTGCTATAGTATTGTTATTAATTTGTATGTTCTTGTTTTTAAAATCAATGATTAAGTTGTTTTTAATGTTAAAATCGTTTCCTAATAGTAATTTGCAGTTAAGTCCTTTAATAACGTAAGCATTAATAAAATATTCATTATTATTTATTTTTATTATTAAATCTATTTTTCCCAACTGTTCTAGTTCAGTATTGTCTGCCCCTGTTATAGTACACTGTTCTTTTACTGTAATTTGAGAAACATCATTAACTAAGGAAATGTCTACACATGATATGTTTGAGCCCGTGTCTATCGTAGCATATGTCTCATTTTCTTCTATTTTTACTTTTACCGATAGTACTTTTTGCTTACGTTCATTATCTGTTAATTCTGTTTTGATATTTTTTATATTTCCTTTTATTTCTTGAAAAAATCGTGGGAATGCATTTTTGTACTCATTTTTATACTTTTTATTATTATACCATTCGCCTATAAATTTTATATGTTCTCTATTTTCCTTTTCAATAATATTACATACAGCTTTATCTTTTATAACTTCTCTGAATCCCCGAGTTAGATTATCCGATTTTTTTTCTAACTCGGAATCTAGTCGTTTTTTGAAATAGTACATTTATCAGCGTAATGCCCTTTATTATTACACCTAAAACAGGTAACTCTTTCTGTTTCTCTGTCATATCGATTTTCCCTGTATCGCTCCGGTGTTATCTCACGGCTGTTACCTCTGCTATTTCGGGTATTATCACGGCTATTACTCCTACTATATCGGTTACTATCACGGCTGTCTCTATCATATCCTCTATCACGGCTTCTATTTCTATTGTTTTTTTCATACTGACTATTATAACCCCTTTCTCTAGAATAAGATCTATCCCTGTTATTGCTGTAGTATCTATCCGGATTTTGTTCTCTATATCTGTTGTTTGTTTTTCCTGTGTAAGGGCTCTTATCTCTATAATCTCTATATTGATTATTTTCTCTCTCTCTCGAATATGATCTATTTCTGTAATCTGGATTTTCATTATAGTAATTTTTCCTCTCGTAATTTCGTCCTCTATCTTCTCTAAGATTAACGTTTTTTTTATTTTGAATACTTATATCTTTAATTTCTTTGCTTAATTGTTCAATTTCATAATTATAATATTTATCTCGGTTTTCTAATTTTGTTTTTAATTCTTTAATTTCTTCGTCCTTCGTTTTTGAATATTTATCTAATTGTATAACTTGTTTATTTAAAATTTCAGTGATTTCGTTATAACCAGTACCTCTTGAATTTATTCTAAATTGCATCAATTCATACTTTCTTAAATTATCTTTTAATTTATTTAAATTACTATTGTCATGGAGTGAAATAACGTGCAATATTGGTTCTCTTATTCCTTTTAAGATGTAAGTACAAATGTCTTCATCTTTCATATTTTTGTCTACTTGTCTACATAAGTTTTCTACTTCAGTTACAAAGCTTGTTATGGATTCTAATTCTTCCTGTTTTTTATTTTCTAATTTACTCTTTAATAAAATTGAATACCCTATAGGTTGGAACTCCGACAAAAATTCCTTTTTTATTTCATCCCAAGTCCAATTATTTTTTCTATTTTCCAAATTTTCTAAAAATATGGCAGCGGTGTCTTTTAAAAATAAAGATAAATATTGTATTTTATCGTTGGTGTCCCAATTATTAATCAGTCCTGCTTTTTCGTATTGTTTAAAAAACAGTTTAATGTCTCCTTTTCCGGAATAACTATCTGGTTTAATTATCATAAATTTATTTTTTTCCATATTTGTATTATTTATTTTGATTGGATTATTAGTGGTCTGTGGGGAACGAGTTTTAATAAAGGTAGTATTTAAATTATCGGCTGGATTATCTGAAATGTCTTCGTAAATATTTTCTAAAAAAATTTCTGAGTTAATTAATTTTGTGGATTCTGGTATGTTAATATATTTCCCTTCTTGATTTCCTTCTAAATTGTTATAATATAAATTCGTACTGCAGCTTTCTACGCTATCTATATGGCGGGTAAAAGATTCACAAGCCCTCTGACTGTTGTCTAAGACGTCCGATGATATATTTATATTATTAGAATTGTCAGAATCGAGACTAGAGTCCCCTGGATTTAATGAACTTTCTAAATTATCTATATTAATTTTATATTTTAATGATTTTTCTAAAATGCTATTCTTTTCTTCTTCACTCACCCTATCTTTAATATCAGTTATTTTTAAAATACCTCTGAAATATCTAACTACTCTAGGACGTAAGTCGTTCACATTACCTTCGGTTTTTAATCCCTTTAACTCGCATAAATTTATAAGTTCTGGTTTCTTTAATCTATAAATATCTGTTATTTTATTTATTTTATTCGAAATTTCGGTAGTAGTAATATCAAGATCGGTCATAATTCATGTTTAATAAAAGTCAAAAATGAATGTAAAATTAGTTTAAATTTGTATATGTGAATTTATTATAAACGGCAAGAAAAAAAATGAAAAAAATAAAAAACCCTAAATGATAAATATAATTAAAACGGAATCCTAAGAAAAAGTAAACCCTATATTGAAAATTTATTTATTATTTACGAAAAGAAAAAAAAAATAAATTCAAAATACTTACAGGTAATTTACTCAAAAACTAACCTTTTATAAACTTGCTGCGAAAATTTAAAGGTATCTTTATGCGTATGATAACACAAAAAACAAAAAAAAAAACAAACACAAACACAAACAAAAACACAAACACAAACAAAAACACAAAAGGTCTCTGGGCGTGGATTGTCGAATTACGTTGGGCGCCACTGTCGTATACCGCACTTTCGTGGGTATCGCTCTATCCTCTCTTTAGTAATCAAAGCTAATAGATATTAGTTCAATTATTAAGAGTTGATGGGTTTTCAAAATAAAACAATAATTCACACCAAAAGGCCAATTTTAATTAAAACAAAAATTAAGCGTGGCGTCGTAGTCTCTACACATACGTGCTTCAAAAACACACACACACACTCTGCCCCGGTCTCGTCCGTCCGGCTGTCTTAAATATTAATTTACAATATGCTACCTCAGCTCATTTGCTTCACTGGCCAATTCTACTAATTTTATAATAATTAAATTTTGGCCTAGTTGGCATATACAACAGTATGGACAAACACATGATACTTAAATCAACATATCAATGTTTTATGGGTTCATGTAATTTATTTTTATAGCAAAACACGTAAATGATCTATAAACTAGAATTATACAGTGCGTATGAAATTTTTCATTATGATATTTCTTATTTGATTAAGAAAATGTATTTTTTTTTTAGTCTCATACATGTTTATCAAATCCATTTTCCTAATTTAACGTCCCTTATAATATAATAAATTATGGAATGAAAATGCCAATTCTTCCAGAGAAAATGTCCATAGCACTAAAAAATACCGCGGGAGAATATAAACAGTAGTAAATTTATATAGTAGTAAACCTCACTCAGGACGGGTTCTAGTTTATATGCCATAGTCGTGAAGTTTAATTATGGTATAATTTTTTTTTTCCTTAAATCTTGATAAAGTATAAAGTTTATATACCTAATAGCAGACATTTGCTTTTTCAATATCATAAAACTTTGATAAGTTATCGATTTCTTAATATCACTCACTATAATATTCTTAAAATAAAATAAAAACAAATTGTATACATAATTTCAAAACAGTTATAATTTAAGTATTTTTTTTTTATATTTCTCTAAGCTTACAGTTTAAGCTGTTTGTACAACAAAAATTAAAAAATAAATTAAACATATGAGATTAATTTCGAAATCGACAGTTACAATTTGAACTATATTTTTTTATTTTACTGTCACGAGTACTTATACTTGTTTTACTTATTTATGTGGCTCACGAGCCTATTAGCGACTACTGTTGAACTATTTTAAAATTTGTAAAAAAAATTTCCATTTCGTTTCACGCCCTTAATGGAATATCATAAACATATGATTTTTAACCATACTCACGCCCTTTTTGGCTGTCAATTGCTTAAATTTGTATTATTTTTCAAATTATTCAAGTTACCATAAAATCTACAATTTTCATAAATTTATATTTCTTGGCACCATATAGGTTTCCTATGGCAACATAAACTTTTTGCAAATGGAAACACATTTTTTACACCTTGATATTTCATTGAGTTAATTTTTCTGTAAATGTATTGAAATCAAAATTCGAATGAATTATAATATAATTTATAGTTACATGTAATCGATCATTTCTACTGAATAAAGATAACGCACATTTTATACTTTTGTTACCCAATTTGAATAATTTTCCTGATTTTGACTACGTTGTATCAAAAACTCCAGATAAATTAAAGGAATAATATTTTACGTAAAAATATGATGTTCCTATTTGAAAAAACAAAGTTTGTATAACCACGGACATACTTAAGTTGGCGTGAAAAAAAGTTATTGAAAATATAGGTTTATAATAACTCGAACAGTAATATTAAATCCCAAATTTTTTACGGCCAAAAAAGAGAGTGAGGATGGAAAAAATATCACCCAGTATATGTTTTTCTCTCTCAGATATATTAAAAAGCTATGTCGCCGACCATACGTCGTTAGCTTTTATTGAAATAGATGAATACGAATAAAGAGGGTAGCTTTAGGACACGCGACATTATCGATCACCAGCTCGTTATTGACTTATGTATAACATGAGATTTTGTTTTTGATTTTGATTTTCTACCAAGTATTGTTAATCGTAACATATTATCGTGTTTTGAATTAAATCACGTGAATAAAATTTCTTAATAGTGTGCATGATACGGTTATATTATGATTTCTAGTTTAAAATTTAACACCTGAAGAATATCGAATAATTATCAAAACTCTGACTTCTCGGACTGCGTGTGGTTCCATTGATCAGTGCGGTACAAAAATAAAACTTGAGTATAATACAGTTGCACGATAATATTCTGAATTTGAATTATTACATTTATACGACTTTTGTCCACGTGTATAACAATAATAACAATATGATAACTTATGAAGTTGCACAACACAATATAATGAAGTTGATAAAGTAAAAATGAAATTCTATATTCAATTTAGAAATCGAGTCAATTATAATTACCGCTGGAAAACATTTTCGCTCTTGTATTACAAATAAAACATTTTATACTTTCGGTACGGGATCAAATCACAAAGGTTTTTATAACAATAGAAATTTCAATTAGTTCAAGCCATTCTTTCGTTCCTAATAAATTATATAAATGAAAAAAAAAATACCGAAATCATCCCAGCTGTTAGAAATAACATTTTGATTATTCCTGCGATGGAAATATGCTTCAAAAACAAAAATGTAGGAATTTGACTCCCGTTTTGCACTTGAATAGTACTTTTTGTCCATTTTTTCCATTTACAACAATACATCATTTTTTCTGTCTATAATGCGTGTTGAGTCTTTTGTTGATTCGGCTGAGCAAATAATACTATGTAAAAATAAATAAATGAAAAAATAAACGAAAAATACGTTTGGTTTGTAAATACCAAACAGTAAAAAAAAATCATACGTTCTTTTGGTATAGTTGTTAGCTTAAGTATGGGACGGAAAATAATATATTCATCAAGATTATTTTGATTTATTACGGTGATCATAGCATTATTTTCACGATAAATGTGAATTGGAAATCTATGCATGTTTATTTTACCTAACTATGAAAAACTCAGTGTGTACAGTTACTCGTCATACGCATCTACTGAATCTCGTTTAACATTTAGAATGGATATCATAAATATATTAAGTTTTAAATAAGTCCCTTTTTAAAACTTGCCAGACATCCGGAGTCCGGCTAACTTTAACAGTAACTCAAGGTCGCATGACTGCGAGCCTACTCTAAATGAAAAACGTGATATTATTTTACTTATTTACCAACGAAAACAAAACAATGCGTTGCCGGTAAACAAAGCTAAAAAGTTGACGTTTAAAACGATCCTTTCAAATTCTGCTTTGTCAATATACGAATCTGCGACAGATTCAACAGCACTTGAACGAAATCAACACGATTGAAGAAATTTTCAACCACCTACTTTTATAAAATGTCCAAACGTTTTCTTGTTGATTATTTTTTGTCTATTATCGTGTAACATCGAAATCTTTAATAACGTAATTTTACATAAGATAGTTGACTTTGAGTCAATCGTTTGGAGACCACCCGCCCACTTGTTTAAGCCAAATTCATATTTTTGTGTTTCACTTAATAATGTAATCCACGTAAGGCAATTCACAACCTCCACGGTTTGTGCGTTTTAGCAAACAGTTGTTGTTTTATGCTTTTAAAGTGTAAAATCTTTCCGAGAGTGTCCTAAATCTTACGACTTATGGACGAAGAAAAATAACCACATAAATAAAAATTTTTCGTAAAGAGCTTTTAGAAGTACTTAGATTTAATTATCGTTATGCATAATTTATTCCATTTGAAACAATTATATTTTGCTTTTAACGCAGATTCTGCTTCCGATAATATTTCCATTGCAAACGTGTATTATTCCAGAGTCTGTAGCCATTGCTTACTCAAATATTCCTAGTAATACTGAATAAAAAACAAAATCTATGTAATGAATAAAATTATTGTAATTTTTTTTTTTTTCGTTACTGCGTATCAGAACTATATAAGGATATAAAATGAACTATGAACATTATAAAAAGTCATTGGTTCAAAGAACATTTTTCTTTTTTTTTTCCTTAATAACATTAGTTTTGTAATATTTATAATAATACATAGGTAGGAATTAATTTTAAATTCTCCATACAACAGATGACACACTTCATAAAATCTGTACATAGCGTATTTGACGTCGTAAAAAAACTTATTAGGGTAACATTTTAAGGGCAAAACGCATAAAATTGAAACTAATATACATGCAATATAGGCTTATTTTGACACATTTATGACTTGGAGTAATATCAACTTTGTTGTTTATTTTTTAAATTAATTTTCTTCCATA
Organism: Periphyllus acericola; assembly: GCA_949715065.1. Classification (NCBI taxonomy): domain Eukaryota; kingdom Metazoa; phylum Arthropoda; class Insecta; order Hemiptera; family Aphididae; genus Periphyllus; species Periphyllus acericola. The sequence goes on along the minus strand of OX454267.1, from coordinate 31,494,035 downwards.
AAACTTTGTCTCGTTATTCAAACGGTTATTGTCGTTAAATTTAAAATTGACAATAATAAATAATAATACTCGACCATCCAATTACGTACAGACGCGTATAGTAGGTACGCGTATAGTAGGTACGCGTAGACGATCAGTTGACTCGCTTTCTATCGTTTCTTATTGAACGTATCGAACTACGTATATACACTGATTCGAACCATAATCAACAGTCTTTACGGAAAAAATCGACAAAATATTTTAATTTGTATACCCTAGGTGTCTTCTCCAAAATAAGCGAACGCATTTTGAAACAAACAGCCGGCGAACGTTAAAAACATGGTCAGACCTTGAGTTGGTACCGCATTTTAAATTAAAGCCGACCCTCGTGAACATCTTGCAATCCGTTTGAACCCCGGCCGATGACCAAGTGTTACCACTTACCATACACCGTAATATATTCCTCGTGTTAATTAAGATTCCAGAATGGCCAACACAAACAACGGCTACGATTAATTACAGTGTTTGATGCATTTAGCTATATACCTGTACATTTTAGCCCTCTAACCGTTAAACTTTTTTTTATTATTATTATTATTATTTTGTTTATATTGCACGCGTACGACTCGAGTAACTTTTGTTTTATCGACTTGTAGCTTTTAAAAGTTTTAAAGAGTTCAAGTGGCCAGAGTAAGAGAGCACTCTGCCGAGAGAATAAACCGTATTACACTGTAATGCTCGACATTTCTTTGTTCGGCCTCTAACTTTATGGATTCTTGTTTAAAAAAAATAAAAAGAAGAAGAAAAAAAGTGTTTGTTTTGTACGGTGGCAGCTGAAGAAATATACTCAGTAAAAATGTAAAAGAACAAAATGCGTAGTGAAAAGTAAAAAGACACCGCTGCGCTCTGACAGTGTAACGGGCGAACGGACGCATAAAAAATAAACCGCTGGAAATCCGTCGGAATCGTGTAGCATGTAAAACCCTGTGCGCGTCCGAATTCGATTTCATTATTAACAGGATCTGACAATGGAAAAATACGAATCGGGCAGAACTAATGGTGAGCATGAGTAAAATAATGGCCAGCCTACCATGTCCCCCCCCACCAACCATGCCACAACGAGCACATCCACGTACTAGCACAATAATTATACGGAAATTTACTTACATTTCCGGTAGCCTTTGAGGAAACTATTTTACACCGCAGACACAACGTCTTTGCTTTACGGTTTTCCGAACTTGAATCGCTATAAGAACTGAAGATACTTGAAACTTTGATTGAGTACAAACCAAACTTCAAAAATTTCTCCGATAACTAAAAAATAATAATTTGTAAATAGACACTAGTAGTTGATTGTGTAAAATTAAATTATAATTGAATGAAATTAATGAAATAAAAAACAGCCGGATTGAAACGAGTAAAAATTAGTCAACATAAAATTTAATCGACCTGTAAATTTGAACCTCACTGGTAATGTAAATGATAATTTTAAATTATTTTAACAAAAAATTAAAATTTATTTTATAGAAACTGAGACACATAGTAAAGGCAAAGAAGATCAAGTGACAATATGACTCAATTTATTGGAACCAGATGGCCTAAAGTTGTATAACATATTTTAAATCGATAATGTGGCCGTGAACAATATTTTCAAGTCATTGGAAGAATACTGTTTCTAGGAAAAATGAAGTGACAAAGCACTACAAATATTTCAATAGACACAAGCCGAAAATGAACCTTTTGACAGATTGTATACACACTTGCGTGAACTTATTAAGTCATGTTCATTTACTGAAACTGAAGAAGCAATTTTGCGCACACAGGTTGTTGTTGGAATATATGATAAATAATTACAGTCTAAATTATAAAAATAAGACTTACCATTGATTAAAGTCATTAAGTATTGTCAAGTAGTAGAGTAAGCTGAAGCTAATTGTCATTTAGTACAAAAAAAAATCTAAGCGTAGACTAAATTGGAAAAGGAAAAAATGTGCGTTTCAAATCCAAGGAGTCAAGTACAACAAACCAGCATCAATTTAGGGTAAAGAAAATTGAAAAGGAATAATGCAGTGAATGGAGTCAAGACAAAACCAACAATGCTGGATGTAAGAACCAGGTATTACTAAATGTAACAAAAATTTTCAATTGTATTAAATATGGTATTTTACATGGTAAGCAAATTTCCTGCGTTTCGAAAAAAGTTGTAAATTATGTGGTAATCTAAATCATTATTTTATTAAATGTGAATCTAAAGAGAGAAGTAATAATGGCCAAGTAAATTAAGCACAATAAAATTGAGAAGGAGGAGTAAAATTTGTATTTTTAATTTCAATTAAGACTGAGAAAAGTACAAATTAGACTGTTAGGGTTAGTATAAATAATTAAAAATGTTGACAAAATAAGAAAGTGGTGCTCAGTTAAATATTATGCCTCTTAGGGTATTAAAAAAATTAAATACAAAATTGGAAAAGAGTACGGTGATAATTAAACCATGCGGAGGGTTCCAAATAAAGTCGTTAGGAAAAATTAAAGCTAGTATAAGAAACAATAAATATAAAATAACAACATATTTTGAGGTAGTGGGATATGATGAGATTCCAACTCTAGGATTAGCTGATTGTGTAATATTTAATTATGATATGATTGAAATGAATGCAATAAAAAACAGTGAGAAAGAAAATAATATTTTTGTAAGAGGAAATGTTGATATGTGTACGAGCCTTGGAAAATGTTTCGATAAATGTAGTGTTAAGTTAAAGAATACTACAATTCCTATAACTATCCCTCCTAGAAGAGCTACTTATAAAATGATAAATAAAAAAACAGAATGTTTTGATTTAATAAATAAGAACTGTAATAGTTCCGATCCACAGACTTATCAATATAATAACGATTGTAACACGATGTTATACGTGTAAATATATGTTACACCTGTTCTAATCTTTGTTAGATATTACAGACGATTAAATATGTTATTCTATGGACATTAAAGTATTAACAACTATTACGTTTGAAAACTAATCTACGGATTAACGTATACATGTATTTTGATGCGTGCCGGTATAACGTGCAATAATTACCAAAGTATAGACACACCATCAAAGAGAATATCTTGACCGACCATGCTCTATTAAGGACTACTTTACATGCGCGTTCACTGCAACTCGTGTTGAATAAATTACCAATAATCCACTGATATCGACAGGTCAAAAGCAAAATGTACTAAGAGGTGGTATACGAGCTAAGTGACAGGGGAATACCCAGAGACAACCGCGGCACTTTTATCTTGATGTCGTATACGAACGCTGCGTTTCCTATCTCTAGATCAACGACGGGATATTAAACATTAAATGTTACGTATTAGTGAGCTATCGTATCGTTGTTTCTTTCCAGAGCGAGAGAGAGAGAGATAGAGAAGTTATTTAGTTTTGAACACGACTTAACTAACGGTAGAAATTTCAGCCCACACTGTCTCACAATCCCAATACGCGCCTACTGATGTAAGCCATTTTTACGAGACACTGTTATGAAATTGACGGATTGGTAAAAAATTAAGAATGTCTAATTAATACTTTCCAAAGTTTAGACGTTCTAACTCCTGTATTGCAGAGTGGGTAGACTTCACATTATGTTTTCCGTGGGATTTTCATCACACGTTAATAAACAAATTATACTTATGATACTTATAAACATTCGAACATTCTTCGTGCTAGCCTATAAAAAATCATATGGTATTTATTTTATGTGGATCCTTTTAATACGTTATAATATTTTTTTATTTTTTTCTATTATTGTGAACACGATCCGCGATAAAGACGTCTGTTGATTAAAAGTCATGCCAGCCCGTTATTTGGACGTCGTAATGGTCTTTATGCGATAACTACTAATATAGGTAATTCAGAACGTGACATTTGCACCGAAGACATATGACCCGCCGTGTAGCTTTACAAAAGCAAAACTCAAGTTGATTCGCGGTCCATTTATATAAGAGAACCGACGATAAACAATATTGACCACTCAAAATACCGTGCGTTATTTTCAGTTTGTGTTGTTTTTTAGGTTTTAGGTTATTTTTGTTTTTTTTAATAAAAACTTTTTGGTCCAATAACACATGACCAAAACGAAAAATAACAAAAATAACACAACGCAATCCGAAAAACGGAATTATAACAACTGACATGCTGCAGAACAATGGGCACTTTAAATAAATAATACTAATTGTTATGACGATAAAATCTATTGGTATCGTGAATTCGTAAATAAGAACTTTACGTAGACTAAAAATATTATGATTGACTATGAAGTTACAACCCACAACTCATGCCATCTGATAAATGATAATCCATAGAATTACATTTAAATTACTTGTATAAACGCAAAAAACAAACATAGCATCATAATTAATATTTCAACACTCGTAGTTAATTTGAGTTCTTGGAATTTTTAAACACCGTTACTCCGAACAATGTTCATAAGCACACATGTTTGTATATTTGTGTTTGTATACTATAACGTATTAAAAAAAAAAACTAGTTCTCTCAAAAAATGCATACATCATGCCTCAAAATAACAGAATATGATCAAATCTAATTTTTCGTCAGATAATGTGACAAAAATATGTTCTGTAAGGGTAACGAACGTACTCTAGAACGGTTTGAATAAATGATTTTTGTAATGATATTATATCTTAGAAGAAAAATGTACTTAAGTCTTTAATACTACCTAGTTTATATGCTAACATACTCATCCGGAAGAATTGCTCAGTTACCTAATCTTAGTGTTCTATAAAATAAACCATCACTGTTTTAAATTTCTCAGCTTCTTCTTCTGCATAAGAAAACTAATAAAAAAAAAAATCTCCCTAGTGCAAATGTTGATTGGATATAAATTAGATCCCTTATGATTTGTACTACTGTTTACTTCACTTAAAAGCGTTTGCTGGAAAATAATTTTAAAAAATAATAATTTCAAGTCTATTGCTTCATCAGCTGATTTAATTTTGAATACTCGATAAATTCTGAAATACTCACGCAAAAAACGTCTAAAAAGATCACAAGACAATCTTCTTTCATACTTATTAGTATACTAAGACACATTGTGTTTTCTGTCTTTCAAATGTTGTGATATTGCAAACATTTCATGGAGATTTTAAATGTTTTAAAAAGTATGAAAACCATTCACATAAAATATTATCTGTATTCAATTTAAAACGTATAGAAACATTCTACAAAAAAATTTTAGTTCTACTTATATCAACAAAAAACCACATTGTTGTAAAATCAATATCCTCCATTCAGAATGTAAAGCTAAAACTATTTCACAAACTCGTATAGAAAATAAAATAACACATGTTTGTATCGTCCTGAGCAAAATATTTTTATGAAGTATAAAATACTTTTCAAAATTAGCTTCGTGGACTAACGTACTTGAGATAATTTAAATAATTTCATAGTTAAAAGAATCATTTTTAAAATAACCTCATGTTACCTTTTTATAAAATTTATTTTATCTTGTATCAGGTTTAATTTATAGTTTCTACAACACACAATATTAATTAACTTTATATAATATGTATTAACTTTTTATACTATTGTATATTATGACAAAAGACATTAAAAAAACAACATTTAAATAAAATCGGCTATTCAAAGATATACGATTGAAACGTCCTATTGTAAAAAGGGTACGAACAGAAGTATTGGATAACGGTCAAAAAATACAAATAAACGCTCTTTAAGTAGATTTGGTTCAAATCCAAAAGGGACTAGATAAACAAACGTCTATCAGAAAACGAAAAACCGAATAATGTAATGAAAACGCAACCAAGTCCAATATCCTGGGATTAACGCAGATTTGATATTGGTTTTTCCTTTTCTCTAGGGACCGTTAACTAATTGAATCACTATATAGTACTTTTGCGTGTAATGTATAACCTGTCAATATTTATTAATATAAATATGTATACACCGTTTCCGCTAAACTGGCTGAACGTTAGATCAGGAGAACATATGCTAGGTGGGAAAATCTTCAATAATTATAACTAAGAATAATAAAAAATTTCAAACCATCATTTCAATAAGAATACTAAGAATTTATTTCACTAAGTAATAACACATTTTGATAAAATAATAATTATTTTATTTTTTATGAAAATACAATTTGAATTGTATACGTTTAATATTAACAGTACCAATAGAAACTAAAGTAAAACTTTCTCGACCATAAGAACTTAATGAATATTGTAATAAAACGATCTTATTTATTATATTATAGTTGTATTTATTTTATTACATTATAGTTGTATATTATGATATGTACAATTATCATCTACATTCCGTATACTGTGAATTTACTTAATAATAATCTCTTACATAATAAAACGGCAAGTAAATAAAAACTTAATACTCGAAATCTAATTTATTTAATAAATTAATTTTAACTTCTTCTAAAATTATCACAGTTGATCAAACAGTTTTATGACTCAATTTTAATTTTAAAAATGATTTTCATTAAGTTGACAGAATTCGAGATCAGTTTAAATTTATGAAAAATTAAATATTGTATATTAAAATGTGAAACACCATCGAAAGTTTTAAATAAAGTACACAAACTAAAATCGCTATCGGAATCTTGTAAGTTAAAGTTCCTACTAGTTCAAGGATCAAACTTAGTTTAGAATTTCTTTTAATAATACCTCACGTCATATTCATAAAAAAAATATAAACGTACTCGTCCATAAGAGTTGCAAATTCAAAAACTACAAGGTTTACAAGTGCAATAATAATGTATAAGCCCTGATATAAAAAACCAGACAAATGAAATAAACTTGCGTTGGAAATTTCACAAATTGTTATTTTAAAACAAGATTTAGCATCAACAATTCTATGTCTAACACACGCAATAATACTGAAATAGGAGTATAACAATCATAGGTAGCTTTCACATTTCCTCATTCTCCATACTGAAATGACAAAAGTTTTAAATTAAAAAGTTCATTTTCACACTACCGGGTCCTTAATACATGTCGGCCAACAGACTAAAAAGTATTTTAGACATTTGTATCAAAATATAAAACTTGTCTTTTTATACACTTATATTGATTTTATGATAATTTAACAACAACAACCACAATTATTCCTATAGCGAGCAATTAAGTTCATAAATCTACTCCTAGATCACAGAACATAAAAGAGTAAAGCCGTATAGAATGCGCTTCAACTTTCCCCTTTTACACAAAATGTTCGTGGTGTGTTCCCGCAATACGATCCAGTGATTTTCACGCTGGAAGAAATTCAATAGAAAAAATGGTGTAAATCCTAGGCCAGGTGAGACTCCATAGTCGGACCAATGTGCCACTGCTCTCAAAAAAAACCCCCCGATTCTGAGTGAAAGACGGTGCATCAGTTTCAATTTTTAAATATAGTTAATAACGAAGTAGAACGAAATATTTTAATTCAATTTTATTACAATAATCGTACGAATCTAATGGCCTAAAATGTACTTCGTTTAATATTATTATTGGATGTGAACATATGCAACGTGGGAAAAATGTTATTATTTCTCGTACACGATCGTGCACATTAATGCATCGAAAATAATGACATTTATATTAAATAGTAATATCGATTTAATTTATAATATATGGACGTTTTGGATTGCTACGATTAATTTTTATGGCATTACAACGTAATGTCTTGCATCCATGAAAAGTATTCAAGTGGATAGTGCGTGGTGATGAAAATACTAGACGGCCCATGGTTCGATTCTCGATCTCGGTTGAAGATTACTGCACATTTTTACTCTGATATTTTTAATTCAACGGAAAAGTGTTGAGAAATTCAAAAAATGATACTCCCATGGGTACTAACTAGACAAAATTGCCTTTCAGAATAAGTATCAGGTTTGTACACGTCGGAGCGGTCATTGTGGTCGAAATCGTGTACACGAACACGAAAAAAAAGAACACACATCATGATAAAACCAATACAATCCTCGTTTCACTCAGAATATATATTATATAAATATTAGAACATTTGTGGCGTTTCATGCGATATGTGCATGAGTAAATGTTAGTGCGAGACATGATAGACACGATTCACGGGCTAGTAGATGCGAAACATTTTCCTCTACCGAACACGCGTAACAAATTATTCGACACCGGCAGTGGATTGAACGAGATGTCGTAGAGGTCTAAAAGTTTCATTCTTATAAAATATTTGTCGTTATACTTTTTTTTTTACCACACCGCTTCTTCTCCTCACAACCCCTCCACCATCCCTTATCAACAGAAACCTTTTACCTCAACACCACCACGTGGTGGATATCGTGGATTCGCAAGTCCCCTCGTACACACATACGAATACACGCACCAGTACGACGAACGACTTGGCGGCATGTAAAGTGCTTGGAGAGTTTTTGAGAAAACAATTACCCGTCGCTACGAACCGTGTACGTACTCGTATACATACGCGCATGTGCATACGTTTAACGATCACGTTACGCTCTGAACGCAAGACGTTTCAATGGAATATATTCCGGTCGATCGGTATAACATTATACCTGCGGGCCGTCAATGAATATTGCAATTTGATTTACCGAAATACACACGATAAAGATCAACGAAAAAATCATAAGATTAATCAGTATTGATACCGTGTTTCCATTAATAGGACGACATTCGTGATTCCATATGGACGGGCCTGAGGATGGCGCGGTATCGACGTGACGCTTAATCACGGGCTGTCGTTCAGAGTTATTCGATTAGAAAAAAATTAAAATTGTTCTGCTACTGATGAATTAATCATATTTCGGTCATTATCAAAGTATTGGACTGTGAAAAGGAGAATTACAACACGCACGCACGCCCTCCCGGATGATTTAAAAAGGGCTATTCACCTAAGTACTTACACTTAACGTTGTTCAACTCTAGAGTCAAGCGAGAATTACATGTCATGTACACACCGCTCCGAGTACACATACAATATATAGTATAGTGATATGCACTAGAACACGGACATAAGAGCACGTCTGTTCGAAATAATTATCGAACGAGAGCAGACAGCGGTTTAGTACACAGTTAGAGCAGTCGAATATATTAGTTCAATCATTTGTACGTTGCGGTTGTATAAATATTATAAAAACTATTCGAGGTGAATTAAGCGAGTAAATTAATTTAACTAATTTGAGTTAAGTTTGATAATATAAACCGTACATAGAAATAGTATTGTTGTTCACAAGAAACTGAAACTATTTTCTCATTCCGTTCTCGTTAACAATATGTTAATTTTTATTAAACGATGTATATTAGGTCCTTGTAAAAATATAAACAGCTTAAAATGATTTGCTTGAAAACTTGCAGGCGAGTCTGCACCATTTAAGCAGGTCGAGCAAAGAAAAGTACCTAGCCCATTAACAAAATAAATGTGAAAAATTAAAAAAAAAAAGTCAGGATTTAGCTTAAAATTAAACAACGTCGGACGGGGTGGTATGTGCAAAAAATGTTACTAAACTTTAATAACCTTGGCGTGGTAATTCCATATATATATATTTTTTTTCGCCTCGTATTTTTGTCAGTTTTTCATTTTAAACGACCCGCGACAAAAACGGTTTCATATCTACTTCACCACGGCCCTTATAACCACTCTTATTTAAACGATTTTTAAAAAGGTGCATACTTTCCACGTTTAGGAATGCGGTATATTTAAAACGCGAAACTCCTGGGAAAAAACATAAGGTACTATCTCGCTCATGTATCCGTCAACTAATTTCAACGACACTTTTATTGTATTTTAATTCTTTCTTTTTTTTCTTTTTTTAAAAACCCATCTACTTTTACGGTATTTTTTCACAGGCACGTGCGTTTTATGGAGATTTTTATTCATAAACACCTAAACTACATACAACACACGGTCAAATCCATGAAACATAATTTATTAACTAGCCAATAGGCGTACTGAACGCTTGGTTATTTGCAAAAATAATGGATTAACAAGTTATAAGCGCACATACTTTTTAATATGTTAAGAGATAAACATTATTTGGGTATTAAAGGAGTGCAGAAAATGGGTAAAATCCACCGGCGATCGGTGAATCTATTGTGTGTCTAAAATATTAACGCTGAAACTTAATCAGAGAGTAGTAAAACAATGGTAATTGACGTGCCTAGGTAATGAAGTATAAACAAGGTAGAATAATCGTTTTTTTTCCTCTACGGGCAAATTATTAATATTTATTACGCTTTTGATTTCTCACATGGAAATAACGTTCGCGCGTCCGGGTTTGATGTATTTTTATATCTCACGACCTCCTGAAAAGTATTTTTTAAAACTATTTTAACCTCTGGACGTCAACAAACCAATCACGTATCTAGACGATAGAATTCAATATACAATCCTCGAGAGACATTACTGTTATTCATTGTTGTACGTCAATTTAATATAGACCACACGCCGATACGGTTTACTGTTTCATTCGTATACGCAGGCTCACACGGTTTTATTGTGTTTCGTGTACGTGTGCGCATCACCGGCGCGGCGTGCGCTGCGTTCAAAATCACTGACGCAGCTCAACAACATGCAGTACACCAACTTTATCTGATAATTAGGAAATGCCAATACCGTAGGCGCATTCTATATTATGCTCGTGGCGAAGGATAAAATCATAATATTCAACGCGTACATTTCGTATACATATTATATTGTATACATTTATTATAAATATTATTTTTTCACGCGACGCGTATGACATCTTATGGAAATTTATTTGTTTAAAATCTTATTTTTTTTCACATTATTATTATTATTATACTTTTAACCCAAATTGTTAACGGTATTCTCCGACGGCTTCAACTTATATAAATCTCTTTGATTGTTACGGGCTCTTGACGGTCCAACGAACCATAATCCGTCGGTCCGTCGACACTCGCGGCGAAAGTTTCAAGCACAGCTTATGCACGGTTCGCTCTTACGAACAATTAATAAATAATCTAACAATAAACTATTTTAATCAAAATAAATCCGAAATTAAATCATAACTTTAAACGCTTATACAAACAAAACAAAAAAAACATTCGTTAGAATAATTTTGTACGTTTATTTAGGTATAAAACTTACTTAAGAGAAAAAATCAATCGTCGTAACTTTCTTGTTTCATCAAAAATGTAATTCATTTTAATCAACAATTGGTAGCTCGATATTTTTTAGTGACAAACCCAAACAAAACAAATTTAATGCATACCAAAACAAGGACAAATTTGCATAGAGCCTAATGTCCCTTGGACATGTTGATTAAATTTGTTTTTTTTTTTTCAAATCTATCTACAATAATTGTTCTACTCACTAAGTGCTTGAGTTTTCTATTCATTTCATCGATGTTTGAGAAAATTTTTGTATACTATAACACTTATTCCGTACGTACGGCTTGGTTATTCCCCGCAGCAGTGATAGTAACAAATCTGAACTTAGAACCATATTTAAAGCCCTCAAGAATGTTGTAATTGTTTGCAACCGTGGCTTCACCTATCATATACCTGACTTCTTTAGAAAATGTTCAACACTTCCATCGAATAATAATATTTTTTTTAAAAATGTTACCAGTAGTGACTATCTCTTTATTGACGAAATTGGCAACCTTCCGTATGCCACCATTTCCCATCCCCTTCGCAATTCACTACAACAATGTCCGTTCGGTGGTTTTCGCACTTACTCAATTCAATTTTGACTTTTCGGCATCGCCATCCAAAAAAATCGAATTTCCCGGCAGAAGTAAAATAGATTTTGAAAAAAGAACAGTTCTGAAATCGCATTATTTTTCGTGGTGTTTCACGTTTTTTGTACATATATTGCTCTGATGTCCTTCAATAGTTTTGAAAACCCATTGAAACGGGTGACCCATTTTAAATATACAAAAGCGCACATCCAACAAGAAATATTGATAAAGTGATAAGATAAAATGTGTTGATGTACCCCTGGAATCGATGAAAAACTATTGTATTGTGATCGAATTTCTCCATACGGTAAGATTGGTGTAATGTAATTTAAATTCGTAAATGGGACCTATATTCAAACAATAATAACCCAACAAATATTAAGCAAACTTTTAAATAGAAATGTTTCGATTTCTTCAGCCATCCTTTCTTATTGTTTTAAATACGATACAGGAAATGGATAAAAATATCTATAGCACATAATTACAATGTTTCACAATTCGGTCTGTACTTTCATAGTATGTATGTGGTATCATAGATTATCAGATTGTGATTTATGACACTATACGCTATATATTGACACATCGCGTTATTATTTAACTGGATTCCATATCGCCCAATTCCTTGGGTTATAAATGTATATTTAATCCATGGTTGTATACACTATGACAGTGGCGTAGCCAGGATTTTTCAATGGGGGGGGTTTACCGTTCAGGTCTATACAATAGGAAGTATACATAAAAAATATTTTTTATTTTATTATACTTTATTTAAAAATTTAAAGTCATAAAATATTTTAATTACATTACATTAACCGTATTTTTCTTGTTGTTGATGCTAATTTATTTAGGACGTCATCAGGGTGCAATATGATGTTGTGTACGAAAGTCACGCACATTCACTAATATTCGAGACGAAAATGCACTATTTTTCATGTAACAATCGCACCGTGATAATATGCATCGTTATAGGCAACGAAACAACACAAAATGACCACTGCTCTATGATTGGTCACCATTGGTCATCTACTAATGACCGCCGTGCATTCACGGAATGAATAATAATTTAAAAAATATGAAAATACAAAATAATGCTTGAAAATCCATGGGGGGGTTACAACACCCAAACCCCCCCCTGGCTACGCCACTGCACTATGAGTATGAACTGTCGATGTGGACAGACTTGTAAAATATTCGAATAAAAGTTGTTTTTTTTTCAATACCTAGAGGTAAATTAAATGTTTATTTTGTTGAGCTTTGAAATTATTGTGTTAAACTATATCGTCTCGAGTATAACATTAACATCTATTATAAAACATATTGTTAGATATTAGGTAAGGAATTGAGATATTCAAATATGTATATCGTTTACGACGTCATTGCCACAAGAAAGGACGAGGTAAGTAAAAAAAATGGTACAAGCGCCATTTATTACGATTTCATTTTCCCACAGGGTTTTAGCACTACTGCCAAAAGGACACAGATGATAGGCGTCAGGAGGTGTGCATTGCAGTTATTGGCATGTTCGCGTGTACATTTAAACAGCAGGGCGCCGCCGTACAACAATGTATTAGAACGTTCGACATTCCGGCGTAGTCGACGCGATTCGCAGCGGATGTTGGTCAAAACCGTTTGCACCCTGCCCGTACTACATGTAACAGAAACGTACATATTGTTATGCAAATCGCGTGCGTTTCGATTTCTCTGGTGCAAATCCCCGCACACCTGCAGAACGACACCGCTACGTCACGGTCGACATTTATTTGATGGCTCATCCATTTACGATACATTACGTGTCTGTATACCAAGCTCGGCAGAAATCGCTGCAAGCATTCCAAAGTAAAATGTCCTGGACACACACATTCTTACAAACGTATTTTTTTTTTAACGCGTTACTCCTAAGCCGTAGAGTTTGAAGATTCCTGCCGGGGTGATTTAATTATTTTTTAAATCGTATCAACTCATAACGTTATTCGTACCGAATTTGTTTGAAATTACCGCAAACGTTCTACAAAGTTATGCTGCAGCACACAAACACACATCCACCTATACACAATCAAACCTCTATTTAACGGACTTGATGGTTCTTTTAAAAATAATCGAAAAATAGATATTTTGTTGAAAATAAATACAATTTTTTTCAATAAAAAACTCGTTTTTACGTAACGAAATGCATGTGGATAATTGTTTATAATATGTGAAATAATAACGTAAAACAACTATGGATATAAGAGTAATAATTTTTATGTTGTACAGTAATACATAATGTTTATAATAGTAAATGTTTGGGATTTGTATCCTTATGTAACGTACTATACGTACCTTATGAATTGTTTTCATTTTATTTTTGTCAAAGAACTAAATAAATGTTTGCAATTATCTAATAAAGAATTATATATATTATTATTATTATTATTATTATTATTATTATTATTATTATTATTAATATTATTATTATTATTATTAGTATTATTATTATTATTATTATTATTATTATTATTATTATTATTATTATTATTATTATTATTATTATTATTATTATTATTATTATTATTATTATTATATTATTATTATATTCCATTTGATACACTTTCGATGTACGAGAAATATGAAATCCCCGCCGATTAATGTCGAAAATCGCTAATGGTTTCCGAAACTTCATTTTTCCATACTTTTGATAACTCTTAGGCATCAATATTATTACATAAAATAAAAGAATAAAATTAATTCGTTTAATGGACATTTTTTCTTAAAATAAAAACGTTTTATAATTTAAATTTCACGGTTCCATGAAAAAAATCGTTTTCTAGAACGTTTCTTTAGCTATAGATTCGATTGCGTATACATATAGATTTTTAGATGTGAGCCACTTACCGTTTATAAGGGACCTAGACATCTAGAGATAACTTGCCCAGCTTTTTAACCCCAGTTCACAGAACATATATCATATGTGTACCTAGTTTGATTGTAATCATTCCAAGCGTTCCACAGTTATACTGAAACGTACAAACACACAACCATTTATGTAGTACGTATGGATTAACCGCACGCGTGCGGGCGGCAACGAATGGCTGCTCAATGTTTTACGTGCATTCATTACACAATATTACGTATGTTTAATGTTCGGGAAAGCCGTCGTTACATAGTACATGATTGTGTGTACGGAGGAGTATAATATAATTATCGGAAAATGTTTGGCCGGTGGGTATTATAATATAACTACTACGCGCGTTTTCGATTTGGTTTAGGCTCGAGAGCTTATAGCACGGAGAAAGACTTATGGTATTAAAAAAATAAATAAAAACATAGCAATACGTTTTGAGTATAGTATACGTAAATAAAAGAACACCGTATTTTTAGAAGGTGATTAGTATACGCAAAAACGTATTCGAATATCAAATTGCGATAATCGAATCATTTTTATTCCAGACGAATCTAATTTTTCTCAGAAATCATGCACCACGCCTGGGGAAAACGTTTTCCCGCATACATATTTTAATAAAATATAAACACTATTCACGAAATATACTACTTATTATTATTATGATTATTATTATTATTAATGCAATAACCCAAAATAAACAAAACAGAAGAAAGAAATGGAAAGAGTTGTAGGTAATGTTAAGATTATGGGTATTGATGGCAGTGGCGTTTCCTGACTTTCGGCGTCAGGCGTTAATGTGTGATTCATTAAGAAAACCTTTATAGAAAACAAATTCTTATAAACTATTAACATATTATTAAGATTATTTATTTTACATACTTTTTAAATTTGTAAAAACATAAAACATCTACAAACTAAATATCAATTTTAAAAATTAAATTAAATACAAAACTTTTTTGTGCAAATGGATAAACTTCTAAAATGATTTTTACTTGAATTCAAATTCTACTCCTCGCTGTCTTTAATTAAAATCATTAACCCAATAAACTTATGCACAGAAATGGAAAATACTATACAGGATACTGGATAGGCAACCCGTAACAAACTATTTGAGTTGTGGCTAGACGTTGATTCCATTTTCAACGCCTTGGTTTAGTATAGACATTGCACCGAAGTTTGCCGACAATATCTCGACAAATTACGATTATAGAATTTTAGAGACCACGAGTCGTTGATCAAAAAATTAACGTACTACACAACATAATACCTATATATTTCGTTATCTTATCGACCGCCGTCGTAGCTACAAGTGCTACAACTGTCGGTACACGGTCGACTTAAAAATAGTTTATTAGTTGATTATTATTTTATTTATAGACAATAAGAGCACATACAAAATAATTATCTAAAGATCTTGTAAATACAATTATATGACTACAATGTAATATGCATTACACTATTACAGACTACAGTATTAGTATTATTATACACATCAATGTGACAAAATAAGGCGTTAACACACGACTTGCACACCCAGAGAAAACGCCACTGATTGATGGGTACGTTATTACCCTCCTCCTTGTTTAAGCAAGAGCATTCGGGGTTACAAAGGTTCAAGAGCATATGAGTCAATCTAGGTCTTGTAAGCTCTGGACAGCAAGTGGCCACGTTGCGAGTCCCTCGGGTGATCACCAAAGGTATCACCCACGTGAAGATCGGGTGGAAAAACTGCAGGGTCCGGCCGCGCAGGCAGGAGCCGACCAGGTGCTTCAGATGCCATGGTTTCGGCCACACGACAGCCAAATTCACTGGTCCGGACCTGACGGCAAACTGCCGCAAATGCGGAGTCTCTGGCAACAAAGAAAAGGAGTGCGCCGAAGATAAGTGTGTGGCTTGCAACAGAGCTGGGCTGAAAAACACTCCGCACAGACCCGGATCTGCAGGATGCGCCGCGCGACGTGTGGCAGAGTCATGGCGAATAGTTAAACCTTAAGGAAGAGTCATCTGGAGACAAGAATAACATAACCAACAATGTAGCGCGGTAGCGGCCACGTCAGGAGGCACCATTGTAAGACACGCGCGGCCTCTCTGACGTGGCCTGTATGTATATTATTTATTTAGATTAATAATCGATGGTGGTCGGGTGAAAGTATTGTGATAAACTGTTCTCGCCTGATCCTCGGTTCGAACAGAAAAAAAAAGGTCTTGTAAGCTTAATGAGATATTGAGATGGCACTCACCTGCAGGTTTCTCATCGGAATGCATTTGTCAATGATCTTGACGCTTAAACGGTAACTATATAAGAGTATCGGAGTATTAAAATTAAAAAGCAGGATATTTCATGAGCCGATACCGGACACCCTGACAATCGCACAGAAACCGTATGATGGTAATGTTTACGTTGCACTCAGAAAGAAGGATAAAAATAGGATAACTGACAGTTGTTGCGCACGTACTGACGACTTGCAACGAAGAGCCTGAATATTGGCTAAGTCTGTGTACACACACTGACTACAGAGCTTCTTTGATTTAAACTGTGTAAAAAACCGAGTCGTCTTTCCTATTCCACTGTATGGCCTGGTTGTTAATGTAGATGGTTCTAAGATCGTTGTATCTTTGGTACTGATGGCCCAAACCAAATACCAGTCCCTTATCAAAGGCCTGTGTTAGATCAATTAAAACTGCTGTAGTGTATCGTTTGTTTTCGAAGCAATGTACGATGACTTCCGATATACGTTGGATCTGGTGGCATGTAGAGTGCTCTGTTTTGAAGCCAAACTAATTTTTCAAAGTAATGTATAAGTAGGGTTTTATCCTTTTCAGTTGAATCATTTTATATAGTTTAGAGAGTGTTGGTAATAAGCTGATCCGCCTGTAATTAGTGGGAGAGTTGGCTGACTTTCCAGCTTCAAAAGTGTGGACTATTTTGCGTGTCTCCGTGTAGAAGGAAAAGAGACAATTGTGTTAACAATTTATATGTATTTCTTGTTAAATTGATCGAAAAATTAAAAATCACTATGGTCTCCCATCATAATGGCGCAGTACACTAAGTATACAGATACATCCCATTTCCCAATCAATAGTATTAATTATATGTGCCCTATGGGCCGCTAAGAAAAAAGAATAAGCTGACATAAATATTTGTTGAACCTGACCTGGAAGACCACGCACACCTAATTCTTAAACAGGTGATAAACTACGAACATAAGTTTAATTTCATGTGTCCAATTACAACTGATTTACATTTAAAAACAGAAAAATAACCAAATATTATTATCTTAAACGAGTGGAAATAGATTTTTATAAATAAATTTTTATAAATTTCTATGAATGTCTGATCAAAACACCGTTAATCCAAATTCAATATTCTTATTCAAAAGCTTATAAATACATAATCTACGTTTTGTATGGAATTTATTGTAAACGTGACATTTTCATGACATAAGCCACCATGGTGCATTTTATTTTTTTTAGAAACTATAAAGGACAAACGCTGTTTTTCATATTGACAACTCTTTTAATTTCCCCGGGAAAAAAATGCAGTAAAAAAAAAACCTCTAGAGAAAATAAATATATTCATCTTAAAAAATATTTTATATTTTTTCCTATACATTTACTTTGTAAATCAATTTATTCATATATCCACGCTTAAACGTACCGTATTTCTGCGAAGAAAATATTGTTGATTTTAATCGCCGCCCGTTCATGACGTGTAATATTTCCCCACTCGTACGAGAGCCCCACGTGTCTTGCAATAAATCGCCGCTAACAGTTTTTTTCTCCTTTGTACTACGCACTGTGCTTTTGACAGGTGCTCTCGGGGAAAGTTGGCCTTTGGTGGGAAAACATAATATATACTGTATACAATAATATTATATATATTTTAATATTTTATATACGTTTATGTGTATGTATGTATTTGTGCGCGCGTGTGTGTGTGTGTGTGTGTGTGTGTGTGTGCGTCATGGAGTAAAGCGTCAAAGCGTTGGTTTTGTTCCTACTATACGTTTGCCCTTTAAGTACCTCTTTATTTCTTGGTCAAATATCTAAAATCATTTCAAGCAGAATGAAACATTTTTTTATTATTATAATAACTATTATTCACTTACGTCTTACAGTCCAACTATTTATCGTTAACCATTCACTAACTCTGAGTTTGATTTTCACTTATTTATTCCAAATAACAACATTTCCAACAGACACCCATTTCATCGCGACAAGGTTGACTTGATGTCCGTTTTGAAGTCTAATCACTCTAATAAAACGTCACAATCTGTACAATCTTATATCTTATTGTTACTGACAAAAAATATAAAATAAATAAACTTAAAATAATTAAAATAACAATAAATACAATAAAAACTAAAAATATCGAACCATAAGATTATAATTATTCTGCAGTTTATTATAGGTAATACAATAATTACTAAACTATCGGAGAGCTATATTTATTACTAAATCATTCGGGTGGTACAAAAATTAATTATTGTTTTCTTAGGTAGTAAATTATATTTTATTATATTTTAAGTTAACAAACAATGCCATTTGAAGCACAGGTGATAAAAATAACTTATTATTATACCCACTTATACGATGCAGTAGATAATATTAAACTTATATAATACATTTTTAACACTCCCATCCATAGAGTACTGTAACAAAAGGTAAACATTCATTACGTTGGGGGAGTACAGTAAAAATAAATTAACATAGTTAATATTATGAATTTAAGGACCAACAAATAATCTCTAATATTATGTTTTAAAAAACCAATTTAAAAAAAAATAAAAAATGTATGAATTACTTTATACGTCCCAATAAACACGAAACGTGTTAAAATAATGGAGATACTATTGAGCGAATAAATAATTTCACTTTTAAATGAAACAGATTATTACTAATATCTAAGTAAAGCATTAGGTACAGAGAATGTATGATATTTTGCCAAACAAAATTTAATTAATCTACAGGGAATTTTATCCTCGAGAGTTCAATAACAGTGAATAATTTACGACCGAAGTTCTAGCCTCAAAGAGATATTTACGTATATGTAAATAATAATACATGCCATGCAGACAAAAACTTTTAAATAATAATAATGAAACATGTACAGACGACAGACTCACATCATTCGTAAACTGGCATGCTAATTTATCCTAGCATTTCAGTTCAATACATAATACCGTAAAAGCCGAAAATATTTAATTAAAATAAATACAATATTTTGAGAATGTTGAGAATAGATAAGACATTCAAATTTATGGTATTTATCATGCGTCGTTTAGTTTTTCGGTCAGGATACCAATACTCTTACCGGACAGACACGAGGTTGGGATTGTGAGGGATATTTAAACCTAATGTTGGTATCCTTAAGACAGATAAGTTATTTGTATACATTTGAAAGCAATAACGAATTATTTGTGTAATATTATTAATAATATGCTGTGTAATAATACGATTTAAGAATAAGTAGCAGTACACACTAAACATTTTAAATTAACTTTAATTTTTGATAATTTTTACTTAAGTCTTTTACAGTTGCTGTTTATAATGTCCCTTTTTATGATATTTTCTTCTTTTAATTGCTTTTTTATTCATTTTCTTTTTTTCAATAATGTTTTTTTCTTAACCCCATTTAATACAATACATTTATAATCTAATATCTGTTCTTACATAATTGTAACTTAAATAAAACACTGTTGTATGTCCAAAATGTCAATCCAGAACGCTTTACATTTTAAACTTACGAAGTATTCAAATTTGATAAAAAATACAATACGAATAGTTCAAGTAAATACCATGATGAAAATGTTCAAGCACAAATAAAACTCCTATACAAACGCCAGAGTATTATAATTTTTTTGCTGTACGCAGACACCGTTGATTTTAAAACCTCGATATAGCTTAATAACGGTAACTGATTAAGTGATTTTAATTGAAAATACAAATTTATTTTGAATCAAATTAAAAAAGTTTAAGAGTTTGAATAAAATATGATTTCAAGTTCGTAAAATAATGATGTTCGAGTTCGAGTTTGTGAAAATTAATGTTTGACTTATCCAATATCAAACGTACTATATTATTTAAATAATTTAAAACTTGGTTTACAAATATTATATTTATTTACTGTTCTCACTAACAAATCACACTTCCATGCCAGGTAAATCAATACACATGCCTGTAAGAAGTGTATGCCTAGGTAAAAACAAAAATTGACCAAATTGATTTTTTTTTTCCGAAGAGTTGTGATGAACTTCAAAATTGTTTTCGGCGGGCATTAAACAAGCTGACTTATAATGAAAATTATTAAAGGCTCTCAGTCTAATCTTTCACTCTTCACGTCACTTTCATTGCAATGTTTAAGTAAAATTCCTCTGAAGTGTTCAATCTCCGGTACCTCCAGTTCACATCAACATACAGCCTGACCGTTGGGAAATGTGTAATCCCCGATTAATGGTGCTCCTTCTCTCCCACCGACATTATAGCTCCGGGATTGGATTACCATAATAAATAATATTCGGATGGGTCCGAGCTTGTTGACGCAAGCGGTTTGGATATAGAATGGGTGAGCAAGTGTATTCTTTACGTCTACTACGATAGGTTGTACACAGACAAAAGGATTTGTTCCGGTCACCGGATCTCCAAAGGGTCGTGGATCCTATCGCCAGTTTTACGTGTAACCCTCTCTTCGCTTTTCCGTCCTCCTCGATGGCTGCTGCTCTCTCTCTCTCTCTCGCTCTCGAGATATATATATATCAGAAATAAATAAAAGGGATCAGTGAGTATTAATTAAAATCAAAAGAGGCTTATCGCTGATTTTTTTCACCGCTCATACACTATACTGTAGAAAGTTATTCATCTGCCGTCATCAGAAGAACGCCGCATTTACCCACCGCGTCCTACCATAGTCTAGTGACGCTTTTGAAGGTTTATTAAAACTTTGCGGCGAAAATATAACGCATCGGAAATTCAAATTATTTATTAGAGTAGTCAAACAAAGACAGTTGCAAAAAGCAATGACGATATTATTAATAAAAGATAAATTAATCCCGGATCACGAAATTGTAAGGGGCTACCGTTGCGTAAAATAATCTGAATAAACTTAAACTCCACATTTCCTAATGTTGATACTAAAATGTTTATAAATATGTAACAAACGCATAACAACGTTCATTCATCGTATCAATCTCATAAAAATATTATTATAGCATTTAACGACCATGAATTATTTAATTTGCAAAAAAAATAACCATTTTTATTGCTTATAATTCGATATCTTACAATACAGTTTCCCATATTGCCTTTTTTTTATTTCTCTACCAAAGTACGTCAATATCTTGTAATCGAATTTTTTCGTACACAATAGTTCGTTTATTTTGGAAAAAAATAAAAAAAGAGTATGTTTCAAAAAAATACAATATATATATATATATATATATATTGTTCCGTAGTAATCCATCTAGAATTTGAAAACGAATGTTGTAACAACCAAAACGTATGAGACTTAAGAAAAATATCAAGAGATGAACACTACCTTACTGCCCGTCGAAGTGAATATATTTTTTATTGTACCTATAAGAAAACAACTATAACTAAATAATTAGAAAATTTCAACAATATTAACAACTGACTTCTTCCAAAATAACAGTAAAACAAAAGTATAATAGCATGAAATATTGGATTTATGGTGTTATCTTGTAAAATAATAATAATAATAATAATGAACATCAACACGCGCTCGATTATTCATAATCCTAAAAATGTCTACATACCTACAGCCCAATGAATTGTACTTTAAAGTCGGTTTGTAAGCAAAGATAAAATAATACCAACTATTCATTTGTAATAGGTTTTGTGATCCAATAACTTAGCGCACAAAATCAAATATTTCAACGAAAAAGATTAAAAGTTATTGATTTTCTAGAAAAACTTCAAACGTTTACAGCAAAAAGTCAAGTTTTCGTATCACATATAATTGTGCCATTTACTATTCGCTCAATTTATAGCGATGTGGGTTCATGATGTACTCCTTGCTACCCGTGGATAGTACATTGTGTATATGAACGTAAACTGGTCTCGCAGATATTTCACACAAACTTTTTCCATGATTCATTTTAAATGTTCTGTATATCACTTTTTGAACCAAAAAAAAAGTTAATATATATTGTGAACAAGGTTAGACTGCTTAATACTTGTCTCTCCGTCGAAAATGAACTCTCAACAACAAAATGCAGTAGACACTCTAATAAATTAAATCATACTGCTATTACATATAATTATTTACTTAAAATATAAAACAATAGTAAAATTATTGATAATCTATGATGTATCGTGTTTTCTTTGAAGATAAACAGTATAGCATCTAATTGTCATAAGCATAAAGTTTTTGAAAAATGATGTGGAAGGAAATACTAAATTTGTAGGATCTGTTGATGTTTTTTAAGTCGCAAAAATGAAAAAAATAAAAACACACATTACATGAATTATTTATACTGCGACTAAAATATCAAAAAATATTATATTCTATCAAACAATATTTGAATATTCAATAATTGATAGGCAAAACGTCATATTACATTGTTCAATCTTATGATTAAAATTGTACATTAAATATATTGTAAAGTTCTTAAAATGCAATGAAATAATTTAACGAATTTCATACTTGCACAATGTACATACAACTACAACTGTATTGAGTAT
This sequence comes from Periphyllus acericola, assembly GCA_949715065.1. Classification (NCBI taxonomy): domain Eukaryota; kingdom Metazoa; phylum Arthropoda; class Insecta; order Hemiptera; family Aphididae; genus Periphyllus; species Periphyllus acericola. The sequence goes on along the minus strand of OX454267.1, from coordinate 31,470,769 downwards.
AATATATAATATGTATAATATACATAACATATATAATATGTACCATTATTGTACCTGTTATTTGTTGTAATAACAAATAACTATATCTCTAAACTTTCAAATTATCGAAAGATAATTTATTTATAATCTTACTGATGGTGCCCAGAAACATTGTTAATTTATGCATTAATAAGAGAGACTTAATATCATTGTACATCAAAAAATAATATAACAATATTGTACATTTAACTAATAAGATAATGAACACAATTTAATTATAAAGACACTCGTTAAAAAATAATCTATTTCAAGCTAGTTAGAAAGCATGATTCTATTTATTGGTGAATTATAAATAAATACTACAATAACAATAAAAAATAAATAAATTAATCATGTATCGAAGAAATGTACAAAAAAGTTGAATTTATAAATAATGGCTGAGTAATCGAATTTATTATGCTGAAATGTATACAAAAAACTTATAAATCTCACTAAGAATTACTTACGAAAAGAGTATCTTAATTTGAGATTTTAATAATAGGGTTTATACATATACGTGACCATAACGCTCGTTGATGTTGAAGATCGTTCTCGGCTTACAAAACACTGCAATCAAATAACCGTGGATCGTTCAAGTTCGAAAATATAAGAAAACATCTTATAATGCAATGGAATTCTCAAGGTAAATTAATAAATTTTAAATAAATGCACTCTATTGAACAAAAATATATAAATTGCTTTACATTTTTCTGTTAATAGGAAATGTTTCAGTCGGTCAAAGTACATAGTATATATAAAAACTAAATAAAATTTAAAATGTTTGAAAAATAAAATAAAATAATATTAGGGAATTCAGTAAATCAATAATTGAAATTTTTAGATAACAATTTAAAACAAGTACACTTGGATATAGATATTTAATAAAATTGCTGGCTACACAGAAAAAAAGTATCATTAAAGACCAATGTGATCAGCTGGTCATGTATTTTGACAACAGTTGACCATCTTTGTTGATAATTTTTCGTGCATTTTTTCTATCTTACTCTCAAGTAAGCCCTACTCCCGAGTGAACATTCTTCGAGATTACATAAAGTCTCAAGTCTATGAAATGATCGTATTCGTCGAGATTTTTATTTTAATCGTAGCGTGCCGATTGACTTTGACGAACACTAGTGTACAGATTTTGATGCCGGGCAAATATAAAATTCCGTCGAATGACGGTACTTCGATCGTCAAACGTGGTAAGACAGCAACGACGATGACCGTACATCAAAGGGCTGTGTCACGCTTACGAATGTACCTGGAGCAGAAGTGGCTCAGAATTCATATAGGTTCGAACTATTTTTTACGTTTTTTTTTTTATTATTTATTTATTTAAAGAGCTTTTGCGGTGAAGCATTACAGCTTGACTATTGCAATAAAATAAACATTACATAATATATGCAATATTACTAAATAAAAAATTTAAAATTAAATGACAATAATAAACAATAAGTTTTGATAAAGCCAATAATTATAAGATAATATGCAGTTAGAATAATTAACTTTAAGTGCGCTATCACTAGGAGTGATAAACGTAATTAATAATAAAATTACATGATAAAAAGTATACCAAATTCGCAATGTTTGATAAATAATGACAAAGGTATAGTGATACCAATACAATGACAGATGCTAATTGGGGTGGGGTGCAGGAATGATAGGAAATTAACATTTATATAAATGTTAGAGCAAGTATAAGCAGATTTTGTATTTATTTCAGATCGTCGAAGAATTTGATATTAAAATTAATTGATTGATTAGGTGGTGGAATATTGACTGTAATTCTGGCATATAACTCTTTTGGTTTTGAATTAGAGCTAAGGGCGTTGTTTTGCTGAACGGGTGGTACGGCAAATGTTGAGGTGTATTGGTTGTTATAACTATTATTGCTGGATTTTGCGTTTACCCAAGAAATTGCAATCGCTAGAAAGGTGTCCTTCGCCACACAGCGTGCGTAATCGTGACAGTAGTTTGCTGTATGAAAGTAGGTGACACGCTTTGTACAGAGGCAGAAAGAAATTTTTCTTGGAAGTTCAATTTTTATTTTTGAATAGAGTAGATGGTCTAGTTGAAAAATGTCATTGTTGTTATCGGTGACTTTTAAGTCGATTCGAAATAGTGACAAATTGGATTTCGTTGGATGATGTTAGTGACACAAATCATGTCATGACCTTCGTCTGTTAAACTAGAGTGTATGTCTTGTAGATCCGTGGTGGGGTGGAGGTGTCTGATATAAACACAAAACGGTTTTTTCGAGTTAGGCATAAAGCCATAAAGGGATATGGGATTCGATCTCTCTATTATCGGTGAGATAATGAAATACTATGTTGTAACTGTAACCATATACTAAGATATAATCGCATATGTACTTGAAAAAAAAAATTAAAAAAAAAAGTTAATAATATTATTATACATAGTTATAGTTTATATTAAAACTTAAGACTATTTTTTTTAACTTTTATCAATAATAAAAATAATAAATATTTTTAGAATATAAGATAACGATCTTGACGAACACAGCCATGCTATGGTGGTCTGGTCATTGACGTGCTAGTGACAGTCTTTATAAATTATAATAATTAGAGAATAGTTTCTATGTATCACACGATTAACGTTATACGCGATAAAAGAACGCGCGATAAGCGAGTGGTACGTAATATTAAAGATGATCGACATACGTGTTATCGTCACGACAGTTACGGACGAACTGATGAAATACTTTTTACATTTACTACAATCGTTTTATCGTTATCAAATCGAGAATTACCGTGTGAAAACTTCTTTGAAAAAATTCTTGACGTTGTGTTACGTTGCGCAGAACCCACGGGATCGATGAAAAACGACGAGTATAACGTCGACAGGATCGCGGAATCCTGTAGGATGCGATCGTCACCGTGTCGTTTCACTGGAACTACCCAGGGCAGGACGCAGCCGTGCGGTTGTTCGCGAACCGATTGGCCCAGCAGTTCAACGTGGTCAACGCGCACTTGGAGACCACCGTGCAGTTGCTGCACAGCCGCGATCAAGTGTCCTCGTCCGATCACCGCTTGCACCGCTTCGACGCATTCGACTTGCACCACTCGCAGTGTTACACCGCCACCGACCAGTACCGTCTGCGGTCTACAGTCCGCGGTCACCGACCGTGCGACGACGACGACAACGACGCCGTCACCAAAGCCGTCGACTCACCGATGTCCGTTTTCCGTGCCCGATGGCGAAGGACCAGATTTTTCCGGCGACGACCCAGACAAGGACGACGAGGACGATGACTTTTCGCCCACACCGCCGGCCGCGCCGTGCTGCACGACCACCGTTTGTCCGACAGGATCGGCCGCAGCCAATACGAATGCGCGGTTACCGGTGACCACCACAGGGATGGCGCCTCGGATCCACCGTCCTTGCACCTGCACCGCCCATCTGCTACCATCGACCCGGTCGCCATGCCTTTACTACCAGCAAGCCGCTGCCGCCGCTGGTCTTACCAGTTCATCCATTTAGGTCGTATCGGTTCGTCTACGGTCGGTCCGGAAAGATCGCGGACGACCGTGGCATCGCCGTCCAACACAGGAGATCTGAACGGGCGATACGACCCGGTGGATCGATAACCTGCAGTAATTTATATTGATGTAGCTGAATGATTTCCAAAGATAGAACCGGAACTATACGTGTGCATGTGCGATGCAGTTTGCTGGATGACAATGATTAATACACAGCCTTTAGCCCCTCGGATCCCCCGTTTAGGCTTAGTCTTTGACTTTATCGCTCAACATTTGCGATTTTCATTTGAATAGAAATCAAACCAAAAACTTTAAACTGCCCGTCAGATGATATAAAATGATTTTCCGAAAACTAAAGTTCGCGCTTACCTTAGATCTAAGGCTGCAACAATGTCTCCGGCAAATCAATCGTTCACATGCAGCACCGCTCTAGCCTCTTATTGTACCAATAATACGATAATTATTAGTAATAGAATTGAAAACTGTTTATTTTGTTAAGAGTCGACCGATTTTAATTGTCCTACGCTGTTAATAAATTATTATTATTAAAAATTATCCTAATGTACTTTATCATTTTTATTATTTTCTATGTGCGTATAAATTACCCAATCAACCGCACTGATGTAATTCCGTTACATTTCATCCGGTACAAAATTACCATCGAGAAAATGTATTTTTATCTTTACCTCTGTATAGTACTTACAACTGTTAAAGATATTTAATACGAACCCTCACCCCAGGGCATATAATACAAAAAATTAAACTTTTTAGAAAACCGAAAATTAAGCTCTTCAAGGCTGTAATTACATACAACTCCCTGGTTCGAGACATTTTCTTTACAGTCGATTTTTGGACGGCGCTATCTATTAATAGTTCACGACAATTGGTCGCATGACTATAACAAAAGTGTGAGAAGTCATTCAAAAAGTATGGGTCTGACATAAGTTCGATCCCGATCGTCTCAGAAGACCCTCTGAAAGTTCCGATTGAGAGTAATTGGTATATAAAATACCATGGGTTATAAATTATGTTTTTAAACGATTTTCCACATTTATGAATCTCTACTGATTACTGATGATAATTATTAGGCTGTATTGACGTGCTTATTATCGTTAATTAAACGTTATTAAACGTTTATTAAACGTTTCGACGTCAGTTGCACGACTAAAAAAAAAAAAATTAAATTAATTTAGTTTAAGTCACGGTCAGTACTTGAACTTAAATGGTAACACTAATATTACGGAGCTACCATTACGTCATCATGATTGTGCAGAATGTATTTAAATACGAAACGTAACGCCAGATGTCATACACGTCATCGTTTATTATACACGGATACACGTTGGCACATAGATATATCTTACAATTGCAAATAATCTAGTTCATTAGTTCAATCATCCCGTTCGTCTGAGGTTGATGATCACCAGAGAAAATTATCGTTGTACCTAATTAATTGCATACATGTTCTATCTCTTTATTTTTTAAAGTGAGTGTCTTGGTCGCTATCAAATTATTGTAATATCATTTAAAATGTTATAATATTTATCTAAAAGTGAATTTAGACGGACTGTTAGCATTTGCTACCGCCTTTACGAATGCTATTTTTGTGGAATTGCAAGTTGCTACGATAAGTTATTTTTATTTTCTTCCATCTAGAAGTAAGTATTGGAGCAAAATAGTCAAAGATTAATCGTTGTAGATGTTTCCCCGATGTAAAAGATATGGCTTCAATAAATCTTGGATTTCGGCTATAGGAATTTTTAATTTGACTAAAAATACACGATTTGATCAACTTAGGGGTATCTTTAATCATAGTGAGCAAATAATATTTTATTTTTAATTTAGCTTATGTATTGGTCATTCCAAAATGTCCGCTAAAAGCTGTATTCGGGATTGCAAGTTTTGTTAACAGTATTAATAGTAACGATTTAAACATTGATTTCAAAAAAATTTCGGATAACAAGTAAATTTGGTGAGGTGACACTTAACAAATCGATCTTGATAATACTCGTGTTTTATTAGTCGTTGACAACATACCATCGAGCATTCGAGCGTATTAATATTATTTGTTATCTCCTTCATAAAGATATTATGCAGTTATGTAAACACTACCTATATTATATTATATATTTGGCAAACAGATATACTGTAATACAGTTAATATTTAAAATTCGCGATCTAATCGACAACTACTTTCATCGATTACAAATATCGATGGAATCCGTCCACCCGAAAATACATTTACACGCAACGTTGAAATTCAAGAAATTACGAATCTAAGAATCACCCCCCCCCCCCCATCCCATCCCGCCCGAATCGCATCAGTTCTGGCCAACACACACGATTAGATATTGCACAATATATATATATATATATTGAACAATATGTTGTGTACACGAGCGGATACATTTCGCTGCTAAGTGTGTAGATCTACCAGCGCAGCGCCATAATAGATCGACAAATCTTCAACTCCCCGGCTGTCAAAATGCGGATTCACATCGATCAGGTGCGTAATCCGGCGCTATCAATTAGCATTAGTAAACGGTCTTCGGATAGAGATACACAGTGCTGTAACCGGCGGCTACGTTGTTACGCACCGAACGCGCGATTTATGTCGAATTACCCCCCGTTTCCTATTTAATCGCTCACCCGCCGCCCTCACTCGTCCACGGAGCCACCGGTGGAACGGCGCGTCGCGTCCACTACATCGGAGTCGGGTCGATTACAATGGGAAACGGTCCGCCATGCTCGGTTCTATGTAATACGGTACAGCAGTAATGTAGTATACTATACAGTGGCGTTTCCTGACTTTCGGCGTCAGGCGTTAATGTGTGATTCATTAAGAAAACCTCCTTTATAGAAAACAAATTCTTATAAACTAATAACATATTATTAGGATTATTTATTTTACATACTTTTTAAATTTTTAAAAACATAAAATATCTATAAACTAGAAATCAATTTTAAAAATAAAATAAAATACAAAACTTTTTTGTGCAAATGGATAAACTTCTAAAATGATTTTTACTTGAATTCAAATTCTACTCCTCGCTGTCTTTAATTAAAATCATTAACCCAATAAACTGATGCACAGAAATGGAAAATACTAAACAGGACAGGGGCGTATATATGGGGAGGGTGATGGGGCCCGGGCCCCCTCCGAAATGAAAAATCGCTTATGCGATAAGATAATAAAAATTGTATAGCCTGTAGTCTGTGTAGTCGGTAGATAGGAATTATCGGTATTTGTAATTTTAGCTTATAACTTAGATAGTATATTCTATTAATATTTGATTTGCCCCACTCTGCACCCGGGCCATTCCATCACTGCTATACCATAACATTAATATATTCTGTGACCGTAACATTTTGTTATTAATTATTATCGTTGATCAGACATCACTACATCAGTTGTGTGCGGTATCTCCGAGACTCAAGTTCGAGAGCTTTCGTGTTTTAGACACGTGTATTTTCGTGTTTCCTAGTATTTATATCGTATCACAGTTTGTCGTTTAGCCATATGCTTTAAAGTTTTGTGGGTACGACAGCTTCGTCATAATGAAGAGACAAATATCGATTCAAAACCTCGTATTTAAAATGTATAATATTCATTTATTCTTGTAGGAAAATATGTAAGTAATTTTGAGTTACTGTAGTAAAAAAATTGTTTACTGCAATGAAGAGTTTTTATATATTTTTTACATTACATTTCATAAAAAATAAAAAAATGAGTTTATTTTTTCTCTGGTGAAGTAATGATGATAGTCCAAATAGTCCAAAGGTCTTTTAGCGTTTAAGCAATATTTGTCATTGAGCCTCCTCCGTCATTTCTCCCTAAACTCTAAATACATAATCCACCCCCTCCGAAATTAAATCCTATATACGCCACTGATACAGGATACTGGATAGGTAACCCGTAACAAACTATTTGAGTTGTGGCTAGACGTTAATTCCATTTTCAACGCCTTGGTTTAGTATACACATTGCACCGAAGTTAGCCGACAATATCACGACAAATTACGATTATAGAATTTTAGAGACCACGAGTCGTTGATCAAAAAATTAACGTCCTACACAACATAATACCTATATATTTCGTTATCGACCGCCGTCGTAGCTACAAGTGCTACAACTGTCGGTACACGGTCGACTTAAAAATAGTTTATTAGTTGATTATTATTTTATTTATAGACAATAAGAGCACATACAAAATAATTATCTAAAGATCTTGTAAATACAATTATATGACTACAATGTAATATGCATTACACTATTACAGACTACAGTATTAGTATTATTACACACATCAATGTGACAAAATAAGGCATTAACACACGACTTGCACACCCAGAGAAAACGCCACTGATACTATACGATTGTAATTGGATTTCGTCGCGAGCGGTGCCAGGCAATATCGACGGCTACCAGAACATTAGTGTTGGTGTACAATGTATCCGTCGCTGAAAGGACATAGTATTATAATATAAAAAAGGCCTGGGGGGAAATACATCCCAACTCCACCGTTTGATCACATACGTGTCTCTCCAGACCAGTGTCTTGACACTCGTATGCCAGAAATTATTCTAAATAGAGAAATATTTTCACAAACATCGAACAATACCTGATATAAATATCGTGTAAAAATCCTGTTCTACACAACAAAAAACACCAATTTAAATTTCTATGTAGACATCGACCTTCTGTTGGGTTTTCACTTTTCAGCGCTGAAACTATCTTATCTAAACTAAACATTGGTTTTAATTGCCGAAGAAAATTCAAATATGGCGAATATTATATGGCACAAATTTGAAATTTATCGAACATTTTGGTGGAAAAAATATACATATTCGATCTACAGTGATAAAGCTAACAGATACCAAAATGTGGGCAGCTCAATACCTCCAGCAATCAAGTTATCAAGTTATCAAGTTATTAGCCCATAATACTCCTGACAAAAGAGTATAACTCGTTGTGGATGCGCGTTGACTTCAAACACCCCTGTTCCATGGACAACGAGAAACTATAATCCTATCCTAAAATATAATTTTTAACGTACTTTACGTGTATATTCATTGGTCATTATACATTAAGTGTACATCAAGTACATCAATTCCGGTGTTCGCCACCTACATATTTGACTAAGCTACTAATCGAGCCTTAAGTGGATATATTTATGAACATTAGAGTGATGACTGATGACTATTGACTGTTGCCAAACAATAACATACGTATACGTTGGTGCTCGATGGCTATTGGCTAATACAATCAAAATAGTCAAAGTCAATACCGCAGGGATTAATAGCCGCAACGAAAGATTATACGACTGATATTTTTGATTTTAATCATTCATTTTTTAAAATGACAATCCTAATACCTTTCTTGTGCAATAGTAAAACACAAAGGTTTTTATCGTAGTCATGGTGACCGTATACACATGGCTACCTCAATCTTAGACACACACATCGTGCATGCAATTTTTTTTCCTTATTTCTTCACACAATGTAATAGTCGCGGGTATTCTTTATCCAATTGTGACGTACTCTCTATTTTTTCCATCGTCGTGAGAGAAGATGACCCGTCACGTCTGATGCCCAAGCCGCAACTAGAATACCAAAATACCGCAGCGGTCACCATCGCCACGTCGCGACGCAAAACTTGTTATCGCACCCTACCTTCCCCTAACACACACACACTCAAGACAGAGTTCATCTGATATACATCACGCACCATAACACACTATAACAATCTCGAGCTCTCGCCTTTTACACATCCGTTCGGCTTAATGATCATCCAATCAAATGGTCAAATATAGAACATAATAAATATAGGAAGCACACATGCATAATGAGCACATAAATCTATATTTTAAATAGCATATCATTTATTATTTATTTATTTATTTATTTATATATTAGCATAAACGCCCATGTGGGCTCAAGTACAGTAGTATATAGCAGTAATATATATTATCATAACATTGATACAATATAAAATAATTAATACATAATACAATATATGATTATTGATTAGCAAACAACAATTGGTAAATTAAATGTAGCTAGAATAAACGAAGTATTATATATAAAAAGGACTTAAATTATACATGTACATTTTAATTACATTAAATAGCTGAAAAACAAGGGTTAGATGGATATAAATTTCTGATATTAAACAAATCAAAATTTATTAACTTATTACATTTTCTGGCTATATGGCTATTATTATACCACGCATTACTATGGCTCAATCTTCATATTACATATTATAAAACATAAATACAACTTATTATAAATAAAAACAATTTAAATAACTAACGAATGGCTTAAAAGACATACTAAAAAAATTACTATTAATGTGAACGGAAGTTATTTTTATATTCAATTATATTTGATGAATACTTTTAGAATAATGAAATTCTATAAGATTAATAAAATGTAAGTATGTTTTTAGTTATACAAATTAATGGGTAAGTCAAAAGTCACAACAAAGTAGATTACGTATTGTACTTATTTATTTACGTTATTCCTTATTTTATTATAATTTTACTACATATTTCTCTTTGATATCTTAATTGTTATTAGTTTAATTGTTTTCAAAGCCATTAGAAAATCGAACCCTGCCCAGAATGACTTTCCGAATACCTAAAATATATTATCATAGCTACTATGCGTTTAAAACATCAACCAAGGTTACCCACATATCTAATATGTATATATAACGACTAAGAAATAATGGATTGGCGCTAAAAGAGACGAGATTGTAAAAGTAGAGAGGATCTTACGTTGGAAGATAAAATAAGAACAATAAAAATAAAGTGAGCTATGTCACAGATGGCTTTGGTAATATATGGAAAGTGCATGGAAGAGAATTATTTAGAGGTAATTTATACTAGTGGGATGTTAGTCAAGTATACGGCCTATCATAGGCGGAAGAAAGAGAATATTGTTTTCCTGCTGAGTATTAAATTATGAAACCCAAACTGGAGGATGGCTATCGTAGGAGAATAGTTTTTTTACCCTATGTCAAAGTTAAGATGTATAAATTTGTCCATTGGTTTAGCCATATTTGGGCAATCTAAGTTCTAAGCATATTGAGCTGACATAGGTCCGGGGAATTTAAGTACAGAGAAGAGAATAGGTATAATAATATCCAAGTCTGTATTACACTCTCGCGCTATCTGTGGGATAATTAATCAGTACGTATAAAGCCGCGTCCAGACCGGTAAAATGTTGTCGATAAACATTTATAAATACACGTCACCTAGTCCGACTGTATGTATCGCATATTTTAACCCGTAAATTTCTTTTGAACGGATATTTAATTTTTTTTTCAATCAAATAATGGAATGGTCGACAGAAAGTGTTTGTCATCTGATTGATTTATATCATGAAAAACAAATATTATGGGATCAAACTCAACCCGAGTACAAAAATAAATTTAAAAAAATTGATGCGTGGTGTGAAATTTAAAAAATTCTTAATATTGAAAAATTAGAAGTCGAAAAAAAGACTAATTCACATGTGTTAATTCACAAATGTTTAGCAAATATGTTACTTTGGTGTAGACGCACCTGTTTTTAAATTTTGTCGGTGACATTTTTAGAAACATTTTGTTGACAAATGTTTCATGGTCTGGACGTGACTTAAAACATCAAAAAACTCTCTCTTTTATAAATGAAGATTGAACGTATTTTGTGAATTTATTATGTAGCTATTAAAAAAAAAAAAACGATATACCAGTATTTTAAGTATCTGTCTGTAAAATATATTCACACATATTAAATTGTAAACTTTATATGAGTATGTATTTTTGTATTTGTATTTTTTTTTTTTTGCAAGACAATTTACAAGAAAATGTATATAATAGATTTTATATTGAACATCTCCATTCTCCTTTAAGTAGAACTTGTGTAGGTATGAGGTGTAGTTTTTATATGTATTATGTAAAAGTACATATTTATAAACCGTATTTAAAATTGCAAGAATAACAAAATTAAAATGGAAGAAAAAAAAATGAAATAAATAAAAACAAAGATATATATAATACGATTGTGCCATTCGATTTAAATTAAATACATTTATATTATAAATAAAATTAGTACTAATTGATTATAAAAATCTTAGAAATATTGTCAAATATGAATACCTAATAAATAATACGTGTATCCGCAATATTTATATATTATACACGTTTCTTAGAGAACACACGGGACCCGAGGCCATTATACTTAACACAATATGTTGTGTAGAAACGCATGTTAGAACATTGAACAGTTAGAAGCATACTTGACTGATAGTGTACAACAAAGTCTCAACAGCAGGATACAGGGCACACAGACTTATGCAACAAAGCTGGGTGGATAATTTGTTACAGTTTTTGAATGCTAGCAAATAGTTTTGCTTGCATAAGTCGCATAGCTGTACGTATAGCAATACACACAAGACTCTCGTTATTTTATATATTATATGCGTACCTATAGATTCAGTCTGTCGGTAATGACTCTAGTGTCGGGTCTTACCTCATTTCTCGCGGTTTCCGCACGCGAAACATTCGGCAATTTAATTATGCATAATGTGAATAATATTCGTGGTTTCCAAGGGAACGTAGTAATTTATTAGTAATTTACACACCAACATTGGCCTTATATAAACTCACTAAATGTCTAAAAAGCAGAGGATGGCAAACTACGTTTGAGCACAATTATTGTGTTACTTGTAAGATATATATTACATTAAAGTTAGCGAGAAACGCTCAAATCAGATAGCAGAGTTAATTAAACACTGTTTGAAGGAACATTAAAAAATATAGCATACTCTGGCAGACAAACAAGTATAGGCGCAAAATATGTATGAAATTCCATAAATATGCGTGTATCATAATTATATCATTATATATTAGAAACTACTCATTATATACTTTGTTTTATGATCCTTTTGAATCATTTAAATAAAATACATGTACCTACAATACATTTTAATGTACATCTATTGAAGAAATTATTTTATAATCAAATATACTTCACAGCGCATCTTTGTGCAACATATATAGACTATGTTATTATAAATTAACAATAACATTTTACAAACTAATAAAAAAAATACTCCCAATGAATTTAAAATCATTATTTGATTAATTGACATAAAAAAAGTAAGTACATTTTACCTTTGTATAGGGTAACTACACGTAAAAAAAACGGTTTGCCGATCGATTCCGCAAGCATGTACCTACCACTTTATAACCATTTTGTCCGTTGTCAGATTAAATCGCAATTCTAAAACAATACCAATATAGTTGATAAGTAAGTAGCCGCTAGGTAATCGGCAAGAATTTGTAAGTTCAGTTTCAACATTTTCATGAACCTAATAAAGCTGATGTCGATTGTTATGGGAAACAGAGCAAACTTCATAAAACCTCCTAAAGTACTGCATTCACTGTTTAAAGTAGTGTTTATATCTTGTACTCTTATCTGCTTATATAGTCTACACTGCTACAAGTATAATAGTTCGTAAAGTTTACAAAATACAAAGAACTGATTCCTTAGTTTTAATTAGGTTTCTTTTTGTACAACTGTTGTTTACAATAATTAGTAACAGAATGTTTTCAGCCACAACATTATAGAAATGTGTATTTATATAATTATATCGATGATTTATGACCGATCATACACAAATATTTTCACAATAGGTACCTAGATAAATATTTATATTATATTGAACTAAGTGAAAAATATTGCAGCTTTACGATGAAAAATTACATATTATCTAAGTGGTACATATAAAACGTATATATTGTTGCATATTCAACATTGATTTTTATATTTATATATATATATATACATTACATACATTACATACATTACATATATATATATTACTAGATGAATTACCCGGCTTCGAACGGATCAGTCTTGGTCGAGGAATTGGTTTCAACAGAACACTGCCTTACATGATTTAAATCTTAGCCATGTTTGGCTTAGGGTGTTGCTTTTGGTTATAGATTATAATAATTGATTAAAAATTCGCCGCGCCGAACAATATACGAAATGTTGGAAAAATTCGCATAGACGCAAAATCAATCAGCCTAGACACAACATTTTTTACAGTTCCTTTCTATGACACGCGTCTAGAGTAGGTATTAGAAGAACCACTATTTAAAATTCCAAGTACATACGTTTTTTTGTTACTGAGATGTAGTGATCATAGATCATAATGCGATTACTAATAGTTACTTTAATCATGTTTTATTTACCGTATCAGCTGCTCTGGGGTAACACGAAGTCGGACAGAAAAAATTAATCGGTTGTACCAGTAGTAAAACCATATTCATGATAATAGTGGTACGAATATGACCTCAATCAGTAATTATTAAAATTAACATATTATATAAAATACTTGGTGAAGAAGATAAACTTAAAATAAACTTATAAGCTAAGTACAATTTATCAACGGCTTTTGAATAGAGATTATATGTATGTAAAATATTAAATACACATATCAAGCAGTTCCTACAACTACAAATATTTGTTTTAGATATAAATGTTTCCAAATTACTTCTTCCTTTACTAATTATACCAACACCTGCGTTTTCGAGATTTTCTATGTTCTTCACTTTTTTCACACGATTCTTTCAAATGATTTTTTAATAATGGATCAAATTTACTTAAAAAAATCAAAAATTCTAAAAAATTACCGTGATCAATAGTCTCGTTAAACAAATTGTAAGCAGCTTCAGAATTACCCGTTCCATGGTAAGAAAGACTTATTTTCCCAATTAACTTTATAGTTTCAATAATACGGAACATAATTTCTCGCCTATTTCTTACTTCTGTATGCCTTTGTGATGTAATTTGTCCGTGAATTAAATGATTAATACTTAATTGGTTTTTATGCAACATAAAACTTTTTGCACACTCAGAATGGTTTTTACTTAATTCGTGTTCGTCAATTCTTGCCATACTTTACAAATCGAGCATCTTTATCATCTTCTACACTTCTAGAAAATGCGAGACATACCTAACAAAAAAACGAATTTTTTGTACTATTAAAACTTAACCAGTTTCTTAAAATGCCATCTTTTCGTTTATATCCTTTCGTACAGTTAAGGTCGTCAAATTTTGGTTGAATCGGATGGGATCAAAAAAAAATTTTAAGTTCATTTTGGTTTGGTTTTCCAAACCAATAACTATTCTCAAAGTTTTTTTCTTGTCCGTTTCAAATTTCGGATTGAAAATTGTTTTCGATACTTTTACTGGAAGTTGATGACATGGAAATATTTACACTTTTTTCAGGGAAAACTATATCAATTTTAGAATTAGATTTAATTGATTCATCAGATTTTAGAGTACTCTCAGTTACGTTATTACAACTCGATTCAATATTTTGGTCAAAGTCTTTATTTTTAGATTGATTTTGAAACATAAAATCTAAAGACTTACATTTAGATGCATCAACGCTAAGCAATTTCTTTTTTTTTCTCTTAATTTTTCAGCATTTCCTATATGTTTTCTTTTTAATTTTTCCATTATGAATAGGTACTTAAAAATATAAAACACAACTTAAAATATAAAAACGATCAACTAAACACGAATCAAATAAGCGTGAGCTCACGAACAGTCACAGTCGATAACTAAATAGGTACCATAGATGAAGTGTACAGACAGCAAAATTATTACGGCAAATGTTATTAAGTTCTACAGAATACAGATCGCAAAACAGAAAACGATCGCATATCGCAAGGTCATCGCAATTCCGACAACTAACCAACGAAAGACGCACAACTATTTTTATTTTATTATTTTGAATTTTCATTTATGTCTGTACACGCAATTCACCGGATGGGCTGTAATGAAGCCGACAATATTACGCAATTTTATATTGATTATTGATTATTTTTTATTTAATTGTTAGCGGCAACAATGACCACTGGCCACATTATGCACCTCCCGGTGGGCCAGTCCGCCACTGCGTTTCGCCAGTTCTGCCAAGGGCATCATCGATTAAGGAAGATTCCTCCGCAGCCGTCGTTGACTTCTATCATCAATGTGTCAATGTATTCTCTGCTGACGATTCAAAAGTGGAACGTTCATTCGTACTGATTGACTCAATCCACAATCGATTATTTTCGTCGGTTATAAGGCCTCGACAATCATAATTTTGGCTTGCACCGCGCGTACGCCGACCGTTGATTTGACGCCTCGCTGATGGCATTTTTCCGAAAAATATATATTAAAATATAGTAATTATTAACTTATGTTGTACAATTATAGTGTATTTTTCCAAAATATTAGAATGTTTGCAACCGAGTTCCGTGGGAAATATCGATGAATTTATTGTTGTTGCGGAAACGTCACATTTGATTTAAAACTACGATGACAGAGGCGGTGGTTACCTTTAGAATTTAGATCTATGTGTTGCCTTCTCTGTTGTTTTTTCATCCATGTTACCGAGGTTGCCTGTATGCATAACACGCATAACTATGAACGCTCGGAATTTCCCGTTCCCGTGGATTTTCCAAAAATGAACATTTTATTTAAACTATGGCCTGGCAATCACGATCCCGTCAAAAATCAGTCAATTCGGTCAAACCATTTCTAAGTGAGATACCATTACTAGAAAAAAATACCGATTCATTTTTACATACGTAGATATAGATTTACTACGGTACATACCATGACTGTGACAACCAAATCGTTGTTTGGGAAGCGGTGCATTTTACTTATATTAATTATTTAGCAACCCCTATACCCAACACGTTTTAGGTCGATTTTCAAGTTTCTGAGATCGCAGCAACGCGCGACGGGTACGCTTATAAATGCTGGTAACCATCATGGGAGTCTACTCAACCACTTCCCAAAGTTTCGTGACGATCGAATGAATAGTGTAGGGATACATAAGGGACAAACAGTGGCGTAGCCAGCGGGTAGGCCTAGTAGGCCCGGGCCTTCCCACTTTTCTCCGAAAAAAAATGTTTTATACCATATTGAGTGTGAAGTCTATATCAGGGGTGGCCAACATTAAATTTTTTTTAAATAATTTTCTTGATATTTTAAAAGTTCTTAATGCATTTAAAGAAAGTACTAAAAAAAACAAGAAGCTGCAGAGGCAAAGGGTTTAGTCATACAACTCATACAGTTCGCTAAATTTGAAGTTATCATAACAACTGTGTGTTTAAAGTGTTTAAACGAAATATTAAATATCATTAATTGCTTATCAATTAACCTGCAACCAACTACTCTTGATATAAAACGTTGTACAGTATTAGTTAATGCAACAAAACAACAAATTATGGAGCTAAGTAATAATGAGAAGTTTTTTGAACTTTTCATTGGTGATTGCTCAAAATTCTAAAATACCTATATCATCAAGTGATAATTTGTCATCATCAAATAGAACACGGCAAAATGCAAGTACTTTAGCGGATTATGTAACTATTACCACTGGTAAAAGAACGGCTTTTTCATCTGATGGCATTAAAACAGAATAAAAAAAAATATATTTTTATGCTTTAGACGTAATATATTTCGAAAAGGAACCGACGTTTTACTAAAAATCATAATATGTATACAACTTTGGAAGATTTAGACCAAAACTCGTCAACATTTTTAGATAGTGAAATAATTTGTCGTTGTGCTGAAACATTTCCATCTTATCGATCAAATTAAAGTGCCAATGTCAACTGGTTAAAACCTTATTTTAATCTGTATCTGATCTTTTTAAATTATACCAAGAAGTAAAAAAATACAAAGTTGGATTTAAGAATTAACAACAATTATTATTGTGTGTTTTGGTAGTTCCAGTATCTAGTGCCTCAGTAGAGGTCTTTTTTAACAATGCAAAGAACGTATAATCAACGATGACAAGTTGCAGACTAAATAATTTAAAAATTTGCTGTATATTGAGAGATAATAATTAAAAAATTCATAGATAATTTATCTGCTGAATTATACGAGTTTGCTTCAATGAAAAAAATAAAATTGGAATATTCAACTTAAAAACATTTTAGTAAAGTTATATCTTTTTTATTAACTTTATTATATACTATAAGTTTTAAAATTTAAAATAAATGTATTTAATATGCGTATAATAAATGTTTTTTAAAATATGAAAATGTCCAATCTGTAGCACATTATTTCAATAAGCAAATGTGATGAGGGAAATGTTTACATGGTATAAGTATAATATGAGGGAGGCTATCCAGTGACAGATTGCTCAAGAAATAGAAGATCCCAAAACCAACGTCTTCAACAGGAAGAAGTTTCTGGTCAGTTTTCTCCTAAATGGAGATAAGTAAGCTGATATAACTGAATAGTTTGGAGTAGAATTTTGTGTAGTGGTTACATTGTATTTTATTAAAGGTTTTAATGATAAGATCAAAGTCAGAAATTTGAGTGCTGAACAATCTATAAAAAAATACATAAGTATTATACCAGAGGTTCCCAAACTTTTTCTACTCGTGGCGCCCTTTTAGAACCGAAGTTTGCTCATGGCGCCCTTAGTAAAATGTACGACCTTTTTTTAAATAAAGTAGATAAAATAACAAACATGTTTAATTTTCAATAAATAATATGGAAATATTTATTTTATATAATTATACACTGAAATATTTAATTTTAATTTTATTAGAAGTAAATTAGACTTAGTTTATTTGTAGAAAATAATTGATTTAGTGAGATGGATGAGCCTGGACATAACTGTATATTTTTTCAAATCTTGGGATCATACTTGATACTGCTACTCTCATTTCCTTCTCCACATTGATTTTTGACCGATATTTGCTTTTGATTAATTTATTGAATACAATAATTGGTTAGTATAGTAATCATAACTGAATGTAGGAATGCAGCATTTTTAATAATCAAGATTATGGTAATCAAAATGACCATGTTTGTTATCATAAAATATTGTTGTTTATTTTTAGAACATAGTCAGCAGCGAGGCGCAGCCGCGGCTCCCCTTACTACACACCACGGCACACAGTTTGGGAACCTCTGTATTATACTTTTCAGTCAGATGTTCACAATATGCAATAAAATTAAATATACAATAAGTATGCAACATAAACAAAAAAATCTTAACAAATAAAATAAAATAATGGAATATTTGAATGAATAAGTGATTGTCATAATATGATTTAATGTAAAAGGAGTCATTAATACAAATTTTTTATTGACGACTATATTTTAATACATTGGGAAAGTTTTGTCTATTTGCATACTCCATTCATATAAACCTCCAATGACATCTTTTATCCAATTTACTCTTTCTGTAATCTGTGGGCACTTTTTCAATTCATCCACAGCTCTTTGAGAGTCATTGCCACGGCGGCAAATAGTAATTACTGTAATAAATGTAATATGTTTTCATTAAAATTAAATCACTAATTAAATTAAATTTTACTTACAATTTGGTGTTGTATTGTATGAATTAATTTTTTTAATCAACTCCGAAAAAGTCTCTTTTCTTTTGAAATCACTTAACTGAATATTAACAGAAAATGGTAAATGACACATGTCATACTCTACATTTTTACGAACATCTATCAACAATAATGGTAGATTTTGGGATACTAATTTTTTTAAGTCTAATGCAGTTATACGTTCATCTTCTTTCAGTAAACTCAGCATCTTAAACTAAACAAACAATAAATTAATATTTCTCAATATTTCTAAATAATATAACTATACTTTATCATTTGCTTTAGATCCACAAAATTCTTCATAGTCCATTGTAATTATTATATCTTCTGAATTTTGCATACATAAACATCCATCTCGTTTAACATTTGATAATTTAATTTTTTTAAAATCACAGTCCCCACCATCGTATAGCAATAAGCTGTTATACAATACATTTGGATGATCAACAATTATTTTAATAGTTTCCATTGCTTGGAGAACACCAATTACTCCTGGAACTGTAAATAACAACCAAAAAGTTCAGTATCAGGTCCAACTTTTATTGTATTAGCCTAAATATAAGAATGTATAAATATTCAATATATTACCTGGTCCCAAAACTCCTGCAGAAGCACAATTTCCAACAGTTTCAGGAGATTGTGGTTTTGGATGTAAACATCTAAAGCATACTGATCCCTTATAATTATATACAGTTAGCTGTCCATCACAATGTATAGCTGACCCAGAAACTAAAGGCTTGCCAGCTTTTACACAGGTATCATTAATTATATATCGAGTAACTAAGTTATCACTAGCATCTATGACTACATCATATTGTTTGAAAATATCCAATGAATTATAACCATCTAATTGAACATCGTGGACAACAATATTAACATCTTCATTCATACTGAAAATTGTATACAAGCATTGTTAAATAATATAAGTAATACAAACATATTAACCAAATTCACAGACAGAGTAATACAAATATATGTTACTAATAAATGCTTTACCAAGATAAGTAAAAATAATTATGTACCCATTTATTTATTATTAGTAGTATAAGAATTTAAGGTAATGTTCTTGAAAATCACTTCATCATTGACACAATTTGTGTGTATTCACATTATACACAATTCCCAATGTAGAAACATACTTCAGATAAAAGATATAATAAATGTATAAAAATCATAAAATTTTATAAAATAAAATATATTTGCTATAATACAAATAATAAATATATTTAACAAAACTAGACACTTGACTATTTATTAAAATTGTGTACTTCTGCCATGAAAAAAATAGTAAAATTGCCAAAGTTGTAATTAAAATAGTAAGTAAAAGAAAATAATTTTAAATCTAATTACCGATTTAATGACAATTTCCCAGAGTCAACTTTCCGCATACCAACATTACATTGTCCATGCAATAACTGTCTATGTAAATTATTAAGTTCTACTTCATCGTAGTCAACTAATCCAATCGTACCTACTCCAGCACTTGCTAAATACATTGATGATGGACATCCTAAGCCACCAACACCAATAATTAGTACACTAGCATTTTTCAATTTTCTTTGACCTAAAAGAATAAGAATATTAATAATTTTATAAAGAGTACACAAATTTCTATTACTGTACCTTCAACACCAATTTCTGGTAAAATAATCTGCCTGCTATATCGACTAACATCATGTTTGGTTAAACATTTTTTCTAAAATATAAAATGATGATAAATTAAATAAAAATATGTAATGAAATAGCCATAAAGGTGTTGAAAAAAATATCACCTCTATAAAAAATAATATTATGTTCAATATTAAATTTGTTTATAAATAATCCTAAAAGCAACTAATGTAGCAGGTACCTGTTTAGATTTCAGTAATTCCGTTTTTTTATTCAACTCTTGTTTTAAAAGTTCAATTTCAGCAGATAACTGACTTATTTCTTCAACGTTAATCATGTCTTCGTTGTTATCTACACCCAAGGACGACATTTCAATTTATGTAATGAGATGACGTAAATGCAAGTTTTTAGTTTTATTTTAAAATTTAAACGTTAGGCAAGAAATAAGTATTGAACTTCTGAAGCGATAAGTCGCTTATCAAATATGAGCAAGACATTGTTATCTTATCACATACTGTATAACAATAATGAAATGCACTTTAAAATAACTCTTCAATGCCTACTGTTAAGACTTAGGACCACGGATTACTTATAGGATAGATTATCCAACTCGCCGATTCAATTTCTTGAAACCTTTGAAATCCAATCTACAGATTAAAATATGATATAATCATGTGTTCATGTAGGACCATTATAGATTATGTAATCTGTGGTATTATCAGAATCATCTCTATTAGTTGATAACATAACGAAGAAAAACATTTTTTTTTTTTTAAAAGAGTTGAAAGTTCAAACTGCAATTGGTATTTGGTGTAGATTTTATTTGAACTCCAAATATAGTAATATGTATTATATGTAATTTAATGATAGACATTTTTTAAACTTTTTAAGCTGAGCCTATTTTTGTAATATACTTCATCGATTTCGAATGAACAACTATACAATTTGAAATGTTTTCTTTACTTACCAAACACCACAATAACTTTAAACCAACAGTGAAGAATATTGTTGTTGTACTTCAGGTTAGTTAAATAGGTGTTACATTAAAACATACTTAAGTATTCATTTTTTCATTTATTATTTAGGTTTCAAATTTTAGTTATAATGTTAGTCTACGTAAGCAGAAAGTGTATACTAGTGTAAGCCATGCATTAGAGGATATTAAACCGGGCAGTAAAATTCTATTTGGAGGTATGTTGAATTGTTAAAAATAAAATGTTAGCACCTATCAGTTAACTAACCTGATGGCTAATTATTATTATTATTAAATTATATTTAGTTCATAATTGTATTTAGTTGATACTATGTCTGTACGTTAAAAAATTACCAAGTACCATTGTCGTTATTTTTTTTTTTTTTTTTAAATAGCAGATTAGTAATAGAAGCTATAGTTTGAATCTAGCACAGTTGTATTAATTAATTATATATATGTATAATAATTCATCACAATGTACTTCCATTATTACCACTAATTTAATCACCCTCTTACAAATTAATGATTTCGGGAGAATATTTTGTATTTTAATAGATGTTTGAGAAATTCAATTTTTTTTCTTGAGACCTCTTTATTAAAAACAAATAAAAGCCATTCTATATTGTTATTCTTATTCCAGAATGATTATTATTATTATTATAATACCAGGGAATTTATTGAATAGATTAAATCTATTATCTTAAAGTATATGCTTCTGAACAAATGCAATGTTTAATTAATTGGATTAAGAGTAATGAAATCATAGAATTACCTGTTATGATTTTGTAAAAACATTTTGAAAATATATGTTATTTCATTTTAACTTGCCTATTATGTACTGTTGAAATTACTTTTTTAAAACCCCTTAAACAATTTTACCATTAATAACAATATACTGTAAGAATTACATTTTGCAATTTATTTAAAGAAAATACATTTATGACAACATTGATAACATATTATAAACCTGCGACTAAAAATAATAATCTATTGAAAATAGAGTTATAAAATATCATTTTTACTGGAGACTATTCAAATTCTGTCATGCTTGTAGTATTTTTACTTTTGTATTTTTATATAGGTTTCGGTCTTTGTGGTATCCCAGAAAAACTAATTGATGGCCTCGTAGAAAGAGATGATATAAATGATTTAACTGTAATAAGTAATAACGCTGGTGTGGAGAACTTCGGCTTAGGGAAACTATTAAAACAAAAGAAAATTTCCAAAGTCATTGCTTCGTATGTGGGTGAAAACTCGGAGTTTGAGCAGCAATACTTAAATGGAGAACTTAATGTAGAACTTACCCCACAAGTTTGTAGATTAAATGATTTAATTTATGGATATTAAAGTACAATTTAATTTTTAGGGAACATTAGCTGAGCGGTTACGAGCGGGAGGTGCAGGTATACCAGCGTTTTATACACCTACTGCTGTTGGTACTCTTGTGGAAGAGGGTGGTATTCCATTGAAATATGCATTGCATACAGAATCAGCTGAAGGAAATGAGGACAATGAAGCAAACAATACCGGATCTTCTAAAAGAAGTCTAGTGGAAATAGCTAGCGAAGCTCGAGAAACCCAAATATTTGATGGTCAAACATATGTTTTGGAAAAAGCCATTACTGCTGATTATGCTATTATTAAGGCTCAAAAAGCTGATCATGAAGGAAATCTTGTATTTAAGTAAATATTATTGATTTATCCTTTGGCTTTTACGTTGTTTAATAATGCTTTACATATTAATAGTAAATCAGCTAGGAACTTTAATGCTGCCATGTGTGCAGCTGCTAAAATAACCATTGTAGAAGTTGAAGAAATAGTTGAAACTGGTTGTATTGATCCAGATCATGTTCATGTTCCTGGGATATATATTAACAGAATTGTGCTAGGCAAAGATTATGTTAAAAAAATTGAGGTAAACTATAAACTATCCGTAATTGTATTCAATACTCACTGAATTTTTAAAAATTTAGAAAACAGTTTTGTCCAAAAAGCATGATCAATCTGAGTCCATGTTAGTAAGCTCTTCAGCTGCTCAATTAAGAGAAACAATTGTTAAGCGTGTAGCCCTTGAATTCAAAAATGGCATGTATGGTATCCTTTTTTCTTCGTTATGCATATTTTTTTAGTTGTAAATTTTATTTCATTTAATAATAAGAAGTAATTCTTTAAATTGTATTTCGTACCAAATCTTTAACTTGGATTATTTTCAAAATATAATTGTTTGTATTCATTTTAGCTTCACAATATTAAATTAAAAAAAAAAAATTCTAATTGAAATATTATGTGCCCTTAACTTGGTAGTTTAGTTTGTTCAACTATTGACTAATTCAGGGCATTTTTATTGTAAAAAATAATATTATTTAATTGTAAAAATCCTTAGTCAATAATTTTAACAGTTAATCTGGGCATCGGTATGCCAATGTTGGCTAGTAATTATATTCCTGAGGGAGTTCAGGTAATATTACAGAGTGAAAATGGTATTCTTGGTCTTGGTCCACATCCGTCGTCAAAAAAATTGATCGATCCAGACTTGATCAACGCTGGTAAAGAAACAGTTACAGTCATACCGGGTGGTAGTTTTTTCGGTAGTGAAGAAAGTTTTGCAATGATAAGAGGGTAATTATGATGCTACACTTAAATTTACAGTAATATCACAATATTCCTTTTTCTATAGAGGCCATTTGGATTTAACTGTATTGGGTGCAATGGAGGTGTCCCAGTATGGAGATTTAGCTAATTGGATGATACCGGTAATTGTAAACTTATGTTTTGATGTCCTTACGCTTTGAACTATGTCATATCTGTTGGATCAGGGTAAATTGGTGAAAGGAATGGGTGGAGCAATGGACCTTGTTTCAGCTCCTCGTACCAAAGTTATAGTTGCAATGGAACATACGACCAAAGATGGCTCACCAAAAATTATTTCTAGTTGTACTCTTCCATTAACTGGTAGTCGATGTGTTGACAAGATAATCACGGAAAAGGTAATTATTTTTAACAAAACAATATAAATTTTAACTGATGTATCATATTTTTCAGTGTGTATTTGATGTGGATCCTGAGAATGGATTAACTTTAGTCGAGATTGCTGAAGGCATTGAAATTGTTGATATTGTTCAAAGTACAGGATGTGAGTTTGTCAAAGCAGACAATTTGAAAATAATGGGACAAGTAGAATAGTTATGACTTAGAATTAATGAACAATTTGTTATGTTAATAAAATCAATTTCGCATTTAGTGTGTATGTGTATTTATATTGAAAAATTGTTATACCAAAAAACACAGTCAACCACAAGTCAAATTACAATATATTTTAAGTATTTAGATATATTATAAACAAAAAAATAATTGAAAACAATATTCATCAATCATCACAAATGCTGTTTAGGCCTTAAAAATCCAATCAAATTTTATATTTGTTTCACAATAAACAAAATAAATAATTAAAAAAATAAAACAAATAATTGCACAAAATGTCTTATAAAAATGTAGATAATATTAAGTCTTTGGAAATCAATAAATAAAAATATCATCTACAAAGTGTAGGTAAGTAAACATAAAAATAATAAATTGCAGTGCACACAATAACAAAAAAAATAAATAAATAAAATAAACAATGGGTTTCAAACAATAACTAAAATATTTTACGTGATATAGTGCCGAAAAATGAAAAAATTTCTAATGACATAAAGTGACTAGTTTATTTTCATGCGCTTTCCATTGCAATTAGTAGTGTACTCCGTTGATTCATAATCAATGAGGACAGCAGTGGGTATAGTTTTCTGAAACAAAATACAATCAAAAAATTTAATATAAGTATACTAAATATTTATATTATTATTGGTGATTAATTACTATCAATTATTACAATTTTAAAATAAGGCACCACATATCAATTAAATTGAAATAAGTATAATACAACTTTTATATATACTTACATCTCCTGATCCCATAACTGCAATAGGTGTTTCTCCAGTGACAAGGGCCACTTCATGTTCGATTAAATAAAACATATATTCATCATAGAGCAGGCGTATAAGGTGAAATGAACCAAAACTAGCAGCTGAACGCAAAGTCAGATCACGTATAACCATTGAACTATTATAAATAAGAAAAATTAATAATTTATGAATACAGAGAATCCTCCTTCATAGAGCACTATAAAAATGTCCATTAATGAGAAAAAATGTTTTTTTTTGTGTTTAAATATATATGTACCTATAGAATGACCACTTAAGTAAAAACTGCCTAGCTTCTTTGGTGAAATTAGGTGTATCACGATATTGTTTCAAACAATTATCCACAACACTTTTCAACCATGTTGCCCATTCTTCTAAAGAATTTTGTTGTTGTAATGTATGTTTAAAATCTGCTTCCAATTGTTGGACTAATGTTGAGTCACATTGGCATACCCACGAAGCCTTTTAATTATTCAATTTATTAGTTGCATGTATTATAAACAGGAGCAAAATTTTCTTACTTGTTCTTGTACATTACGGAAGTCCACACGGTTTAAATCGGTAAGCATTTGATTTATTTGAGTATAATTTTGAAGCACTGCTCTCGCTGCCTGGGCAAGATGATTGAGTGAAGTGTACCTGCGTAATGTTTGTGCAAACGCACTAACAGCAGTCACCTGTAGTGATTTTTATAAATCAGTAATAATAAAATAATAATGTGTTTTACAGTTAAAAAATAATTACTTTTATTGAGATCATTTCTTCTGGACACCCTTGCATTGCAGATGTAAGCCACGATTCCAAGCCTTTTGAAAAATTTCTAATAGCTTGTGTCAATGTTCCTATAACACATGTATTTAATAAAAACTCTTTGAGTATCAATAATAAATATACATACCAGGAACAGGTCGAAGAACATCTGGAATTAACACTTTTACCAAATTTTGGTAAAATAGAAAATCAACAGTTTTCACAAACAGTTGTAAAGTTTTACATTTCGACAATGAATATAATTTTTCTTTAGATAGGTACTTTTCTTCTTCACATTCATCATTATTGTTATCTTGACTGCGCCAAAATTCACGCCAGAGTGACTCAACAGTACCAAATTCCAAATTCAATATGGCACCTAAAAACGCCTACAAAAATTAATTTGTTAGAACAAAATAAAATACCTAATAAATTAACACAAAATACTTCATAATGTTCACGGTACAAATTTTTAAATGTATCTACATCTTCAAAAGTACAATTGTCATCTAATTGTATTTCTTCTACTATAATATCAGGAAATTCTGGTACGGCATTGGCACCATCACCTAAGTATTCTTGGTTTTGCGCTTGAGGAGAAGATGGAATACTATTTTGAGAACAATTAGCAGAGTCTGAACTATTGGTAGTGTATTGATTACAGTTACGTTCTTCAGTTTTAATGAACTTAATTTTTTTGGAACTACTACTTTGATTTGTTCGGCCAGGTAATATCTCTTCAGAGGAAAAGTCATTCAACAATGAACTAGCCTTAATTCTAATACCATAATAATGATATTTAGAATTTCCTCTGAAAACAGAAAAGTATTAAATAAAATTAGTCAGAAATAACATTAAAATAGCAACATACCGAGTTCCTAAACGTCTTGTACGTAATCCCATAAATACAGATCGTATTAATTTACCAAATGATGCTGCATTCACCGGATCAATTTTGGTTTCTGAACAATGTGTTAAATAATGGTTATATAGAGTTGATCGTGGTAAAGATACACCTTCAGCCATTTCATAATTTTCCATCAGCCAATTGACCTATTAAATCATAATTAAATAATTTTTCTTCAAAAAATATAATTATTAATTCCATTAATAACGTACAGTTGCTGGAGAAATTCTATTAGCATGCATAAGACCAGAGTTTTGCATTCCTCCATCTGATTCAACGCCATTTAGTTGATCTATACTAGCATTTGTTGTGCCAGAATCAGTAGCATTTACTGTAAGATAAGCCACGTCCTAAAAATAATAATAATAATGGTTAAGCATACAATCGCAATAAAAAAAATGCAACAATTTAGGCGATATATAAAAATATTGAATATAGCATATTTTTATTTAACTATTATACCGAAGATATAGCAGAATTCGGGCTTTCTCTTTGAGTAGTAGCAATAATAGTATGATCATTGTCAACATTCTGTTGAATGATATATGCTGCATTACCAATAATTTGAGCCTGACATGTTGGTTGGCCTAAGGTATTTGTAACCTTGAACATTTTGAACATATTTCAATTTCAATATGTTGTAATGATTAAGATAATAAGCAGAATAATCGAAAAAGTTCAATTCAAACTTCATCTTGAGATCATTTAAACATTCAAAACTTAGGAAACTATTTTGAAATTTTTCAATGGACTCATTCTTGTTAAAGAATGATTATATTTAGTTATAAGATTAAATGTATAGATCCATGTAAATATATTTTGACAAAGTTTGATTAAAACTTTTTTAACCACCCTGCTTGTAACAATCATTATCACAATAAACGTATGACATGAATAAATCAATGTAATAATAAATAATTATTTATTTACTTGAGAGTAAGAA
Organism: Periphyllus acericola; assembly: GCA_949715065.1. NCBI lineage: Eukaryota > Metazoa > Arthropoda > Insecta > Hemiptera > Aphididae > Periphyllus > Periphyllus acericola. Next base: position 31,442,694 of record OX454267.1, on the reverse strand, counting down.
TTTGTGCTTGGAGTATAATAATGGGTTTGACCAGTCTGATACATTGTTCCACTCTCGCCCACAGTGTAAACTGGATAAGCCCTGTAAAAAAATTGTTTATAGGACATTACTATTAAATAAATAATAATAAATATGAAATTTACATTTGACCATTTGTGAAAATTGCCTGCTCGCCAGTTCCTTCAACATATTGTACATAGGTAGAATGACCAACATCATCAGAACCAACCCCATCTGCTTCAGGAACTAAACAAAAAATAATCATTAGTTATTATATTATATCTATAAAGTTTAAGAGATAATACTTTACAAAATAAGTTTAAAAAATAAAGCCAAAAACAAAAAGTTTAAAAAGACTCCAAACACTTATATAAATATGAAATACATATTCATATAGGTAAATAAATAAACGTCAGTACATTATATAAGACCACTATCTATTTTTATGACAATCAATGCACTAATGCAGTCTTATAAGCAAAATAAACGTAATGCATGAACTAGTAAGGTTAAATTAAATAAATATAATAAACAAAGAAAATACTATAAGGATTTTTTAACTTTACAATTTGAGAGAAAATGAAAAAATTGTTTCATTTCAAGTCTTACCCAATGTTGGTACTGGTGTAAGGGAAGTATAAGATCGTCCTTGAGTCCCTTCTTAATTGTAAGCATGTAATTTATAATTACTATATAATATAAAAACGTGCTTTTTGTATGAAAAATGGAGGACTATTATGGTATACAAGAAAAAAAAACAAAATTATATTTTCCACATACAAACATGTACAAAGTAAAAAGTATTAGATATTGTGAAGCAGTATTAAGGAACATTTAAGTCTTAAGCAAAACTCTTTTATACAAAAAAAATCCTTCATTTTTCATTATTAATTTTATAAAATATATAACAGTAATAATAAGTTTTAACTCACCTGATGCAGCCACAATATAATGACTATTATCAACAGTAACAGTAGAACCACTTCGATCTTTATGATCTATATGATGTTCATCATCATCCATTGATTTATCAGATCCATCATCATGAACCGGACTAGTGCCACACAATATGGCATTTTCTAATTGCCTATTACTATTGACATTCTAAAAATAAAATAATTCAAAAACCTTAGAATCACAAAGTACCTATAACAAGATAAATAATTAAATACCGGATCAATTGAGGTACATACTGAAGTTTGTTGTACTGGTTGTACAACGAGTGTTTGACCAACTCCACCAGCAGTTACCACAGTTATGGTACTAAGTTGGGAGCCAGTACCAGATGAACCTTCTAATTTGATTCCACTCCTTACCGAAGTCGCCATGGAAAAACCTAAACCCATATTTAATTTCATAAATTTCATTAAAATGAGTTTGAAAAAAATAAATAATAAAATAAAATACGCACAAACATAAAATATTTTAACAAATATAATTTATTTCATACTTAAAACAATTGCTAATAACCAATAGGCAATTTAAATCCTATATTATAAACATTAATAACTTAATATTTTCATAAGGACATTCATAAATGTATAGTTAATTACATAACTAATTAATTTATAGGTACAGTCATTATAAAATAGTTTTAATTTATTTATCATCATTCAATATTTTTAATTTAATAAGTAAAATAAAAATATAACTTAATGTATCAACCTAGTTTCTAAAAATATGCAGTAATGATACATTTTTATTTAAAAATATATGTGATTCAATCTCTAAAATAAATTAAAATACAAATTAACTACTTTTATAGAAAAAAATGTATATCATTTAAAATTAATCACAGTATAAATATAACAAATAAATATTTAAATTCAAAGTACAGTTGTTTTTTTAAATAATAAACAATTTAACATCCATGAAAAAAAAACTTAAACCTATACTACTATAAATAAATTATTTTTATAAAATGATAATGTAAAAAAAAAAATTTTAATCTATACTATTATAAATAAATTATTTTTATAAAACGATTATGTATCTTATTAAAAAAATTAACTTAAACATCAAATAATAAAACATGATATAAAATGAATAAATTAAGAACATAATTTATACAAATTAAATTGTTAAGTACAAATACAAATTATATTATTATTGTTAAATTCAAGTTAAATTATTATGATTAATACATAAATAACATTGCCTAATTAAATGGTAAATAATAAACATTTTTTCCCATCGGTCAAAATCATATCTCTATTATTTATTGACCAAGATATATTAGAAACTAATAAACACGTTCCATCAATAAACTTTGGTGATGTTAGAAATTTAGGACTTTGTTTTGGAGTCCAAAAAAAAATTAAATTTGTACCAAAAACTACAGATAGTTTGTTTTCTGACTGACACCACTGCATATATTTTATTCCTGCAGAAAATTCCACTGCGCATACCAATTCATATTTCTTCCAAATACAAAGAAATTTTGAATCCACTTCGAAAGTACTAAAATAACTACAATCAAAACTCCATGCAATAGAAGCTATTTTAGTTGGAACATTATTGATAAAGTTTTTTGAAGGTTTTGTTTTGATTAATACTCGATTGGATTCCATGAAAAAATCATAGTCTTCATTTATTGAATAACGGCACAACTTAAATTCTACATTAAACTCATTAGAAGAAGCTAATACTATAATACTACCTAGTGAACATCCTAAAGCTAAATATTCACCATTAGGTGCCCAGCTTACAGTATTTAAGTGCAGATATTCAACTGAGCCAATAACATTACCTGTTAGAAAATTAAGTATCGCTAATTTTTGTTTATTAAAAACACATAGAAATCGATTATCCGGAGATTTATTCAATCCATCACATGTTCCTATTATATCTTGGATATAAATTATCCTATCCAAATGTTTAGAATGTAACATCAATAATTTTTCAAAACCATTGATTTTGGAAACAACAAACATACGTGTGCCATTATTATCAAATATAACACAAGGCCAAATGGGCTTTGGAACTTCAATGTACACAATTGAATTTGTTAGTAGATCAAATATGCCAAGGGCCACGTGAAATTCTAGAGTCAGCAAAATTTTCTCACAACCTATCCATTGAGCAGCGATAAACTTGAAATATCCGCACGTAAGTGTGCACTTCCAACTTTTGGAACGCAAGTCGTACACTTGCAACACACCATTGCCGAGTTGGGTGCACAGTACGAAATCTGATGAAACATTCCATTGTAGACGATCGATGGTATGAGCGGCCGCAACTGTATCGTGCAAGCCGGCAAACGGGTGTTTTTTGATAATAAAACGATTAGACAGAGCAGCCGCCACATATTTGCCGTCGTCAGAAAACGCGCACACGTCATAATCAAGTACGTTCATTACAAGTGAATAAAAACTTACTGTTCGATTGTTCGACGGCTCGCAGAAGACGTGTTTCATAAGTCTTGATCCGGACGGAACGTCAGCGTACGCCTGTAAATACACACGCACACGCACAGGCACACACACACGAACACACACACACGCGCGCGCACACACACACAAACGATACGGTTACTATAATACAACAATATTGCAAAGACGAAAACAAAATCGAACGTCGTCCGATTTCATTTTTACATATCACAGGAGTATATTTTGCACAACGTTCTGGCCAAACGTGTACAACGTGAGCATTGAAATTGTATTTTTGTGTTTATATATTTTTTTAATTTTATCGTTCACCTGAATTGTTGACGGAAAAAGGCGTTCATGGTGACTATGGCTACGGCTTCTCTTTCGTTGCTAGGAGCGGTGGTGGTCACAACAAACGCGCAACAATAAACGATCAATAACAAGATTAGGAGAATAGGGCTCACCGCCACCACTGTCGCGCGTCTCGTCGCGGATCACTTCGCACGACGCGCCACCAACATCGTTTATTGTTATCGCGTGGAAGTGCGTGTGGGTGTGTACTCGACGGGTGTGCTCGTGTATTAGTGTGTAGTCTGTGTGTGTGTGTGCTGATGATAATGATATAATATTAATAATATACTCTGGACGCCGTCGAAAAAATAATGTGGTAAAATCGTGTTCGGTCCGCTTGAAAATAAAATCGTCCTCTGAATTTTATCCACTGGCGGCGATTGGGTGCATGTGCAGTGGCGTATACTTCTCGCTCGGAGACAGGTCAACGGCAAAATAAATGAAATAAAATATAATTTTCTAGCGTTACTAAATTAGTACGATGTGTTTCCCTCGGAAGAAGATTGTAAATTGTAACGATTGTATTAGTGACGAACAAAAAGCCCATATTAGATATCTACGTGAAAAAATGATTGAATTTGGGCAACCGCCAAAGACATTCAAAACGCCGTCGTCGCAATCGGTTGAACGCACTTTTGGCGCCTTTTACGAACGACCAACGTGCTGCGTCCCCGACGTATACGCCTTCCTTGCACATCAATGTGGTGGGAGAAGAAGCCCGTGGGAAACCGATCCCCCCCCCATCCCACTACTGTATCTCACAGTTTTTTGGCCGTATTTTAAACGGGAACTTTGTTAACTGACGTTAGGCCTGGGACCATCGACATCTGAACATTTCTGTCTAACTACCCCGGTTGGTACACGTAAATATTCGATTATCATAAAATGTCAAATCATACTTTACTAAGTGCTAACATTATTGTAGTGATTTGTGTACATCACATTTCATAAAATTGTACCTACATCAACATCTCTTTTGTCATAAATAAAAAAATTCATATTTTCTACACAATAAGACCATTTACATATTTGAAAAATAAGAGTATACAATGAATAGGTATTACTTTGGGCCTAGGCAAAACAGTCTGGGAGCTCCCAGTATTTAGCGTTGGCATCCATGTTCATACAGGTGCGGATACAAGGAGGGGGTGGGGGGGCATGGGAGCAATGTCCCCCAAATCTAAAAAAAAAGAGGCTGGTGGAAAATATTATGAGTATCCATTTACAATTTGAAAACCATAAGTATTAAGAAATTAACCTAATTTTAAGTTATACATTTGATTAGAATTTATCATAAATTATTTACTTCAATAAACGCAGAAAAGTTAATGTAATTAAATATTTTATAAGCAATAAAATAAAATCTTGAGTAACCTAAATATTTTTTCAAATTTTTTTTGTTCATTTATTTTTTGGTCTACTTAAAGATAAACTTCGTCTCAATCATCATTATCCTTTTGTCAAAAAATGTTAAAATAATAAACCCTGATAAACTCTATTGATATTTTTATATGCCCCCCCCCCCGCCATATAAAATCAAAACACTGTATTTTTTTAAAAAAGTTTGCTATTAGTAAAAATGTTCTACGTCTTACGATAAGACGCGAGCCATATGAGTTTATGACGAGAGTCGCATGCGGCTCACGAGCCTCAATTTAACCACCACCATATAACGCCCACAGAAATTTTTCTAGGGGGGACTTATAAAGTTCTTGAAATATAAAATAATAACCAAAAAAAAGTGTAAGTTCATAAGTTTGATTTAATATATTGTCATTATGCCGTATGCTTGATTTAAAAAAATCTATGGGGAGCAAATGCCCTGTCTCGCCCCCTCCGAGTATCTATGGCCACTCCTGGTATATAAGTTAAATAACAGAAAAAGATGCCTTATGGAATAAGGAATAGGATACAAATTACAAATATTGATTCGGATTACTTTTAAATTCAATTTTCAATTTTTCAATAACCTAAAATTACAATGCAATAAATGAATCTTTTAGTATCTTAAGTAGTATCATCGATATTCTTAAAGGCGCATTGATATTTTTGAATTCCCTATAATTATTACCTACCGACATAGACACCGACAACGAAAAACGGAGTGTGGCTGGGGGAACGGCGTTTTTTACCACCAGGGAATAAATTCAATAACAGTTTAAGAATGACCTATAGATATTTATTTGCATTTAACTATATTAATATTTAAATTACATATACCTTATACTGAGTTATACCTCAATTGGTAATTATTAAAATCAACCAAATAAAACGTTTCTTAGGTAACCAGAAGTTAAAAAATGTATACGTTCAGCCCAGAGCCCAAAACTTTTTGGACCCTTAAAATACCTTTTCAAAAATATCCTTTATCGGCAAACGCCTACGTCATAATGACTAACTGTATGAAAAAATTTAAGACCGATCCGTCCAGTGGTTTGAGTTTTTTGATGATGAATCAGTCAGGATAAGTTCTGTTATACAATTAGAGATGTATTGTAAATTATTTATTTCAATAAAATTCCCAAAATAAATAATAGCTTAGGTTTGGTGAGGTAAATAACAAAGTGTCCCGGATTCCGCAAAATATAATCTGGTAACCCTATATCTAATGGTTAATGCGGAGGACAATAATCTGTACACTTTATTTCGATTCTTGACATGATTAAATTCGTTACATATTTTTCGAATTTTTGAAAGTTTTTATGGTAACATGACTGAGTTTGGATTTTAGAGTTAGGGAATTTTTAACAAATTTTGCAAAATTAAAAAATTAATCAGCTTCGAATTTTCGACCTGCAATCGACATCATTTTATTGAACCACTTTATCGGCCAAAATATCTATGATATTAACTAAAAATTTATATTATTAAAACATGTATCCAATATAACACAACATTTAAAATTGTAAAATTCAAAAACTAATGATTAGCACTTAGCCCTAATTTTCTTTTTCACCATCGTTCAAAAAATATAAAAATACATCGATCTGAAAATAAAAAATTGCTAAACATGATATCCGGTGTAGTACAGATCTCCCCAAAAAATAGAAACCTTAGTAATAGTCGGTATCTATTTATCTATTTGTAATTAGTAAATACTGTCATCGTTTTACCACCTCAAAAAGTGTTAAGTAAAAATATATCATCTTGAAACCACTAATTTTTTTGCTTTGTTCAGAATTGAATACATTTTTATGATAACAATGATAATATGCATAATGAGCGTAAACCTGTTGAGAAACCTGATATGTTATATACATTAGCTATTAGGTATATAATAAATAACCATTATTTTTTAATTCAAATTCCTCTTGAAAACATATTTCAAATACATTACAAAAAATCATCAATGACAAAATAATAATATGTAAATATCATAACAATACATAATATATCTATGTACATAACAATATATATATAACATACATTACGTAATCCCCTTTAAATAAGTTATTATCTGTTTGATAGTATTCAATTGATAAAATTATAATTAAAGTGGATATTGCAAAGTACATATTATACCAGTGGTTGTCAACCTTTTTGGGTCCACGGCTCTTCTGATTTTGAAAATAAATTAACGGCTCCCTTACGAATAATCACGTTTTATACTAGAAATCAAAAACTTAACCATAATTATTTCTACTATTATCACATAAAAGAATAAAAAAATTACATAGAGCCGTATCATTAAATAGGTACATACTTGCAATCGTAATTCGTAAATACAATTTCGAAGATAACAAAAACTTGCTATTCTCATATACAAACCTACCTTGGAATAAGTTTATCTAGTTTATCACATAAACTTTATGTGTATGAGAAAAAATAACTACAGCAATATATTGCAATTTTATTTTTAATTTTTACTGCGGACGCGACTCCCTTCACCCTACCGACGACGCTTCTGAGAGTCGTGACGCACAGGTTTAAAACCACTGATGTATATAATTAACATAAATATTGATAAAATATTTATGTTAATTATATTTTATGATACACCAGATAAAGGCAATATTTCATTTTAAAGTAGTCGATAGTACTTATAGCTGATAATTATATAAAATAAATATGCTTGGGCGTATACAGTATAATGAGCATTGAACATTTAAAAAATAACATTATTTAGTTATGTTTTATTATTTTAACTAAAAATATCAAGAAAAATGTCTTCAACAACTGAAGAAAATAAAGCAGTTACCAATTTCAGAAAATACTTACAAATTCCCACCGTACATCCCAATGTCGATTACAGTTAGTAATATTTTTAGTTTATTCATATTTAAATAACATTTATAATTGCATTATAATTATATACAAACACAAATGTATTACTGATTATTGTTGATTGATAATAAAAAAAATAAGGGCTTAGAACGAAACATATAATTTAAATTAAGACTTAATATTTGCGATACACATTACATACAAATTTTATAATCTATCCCTTTTATCTACAAGAAATTAGTATTAATTTATTGATCATTTTATTTAATTTTAAAAAACAAAATTTTGAAATGTTTTCATGTCTAATAAATAATTTAACAAAAAAATATATATGGCAAGTATATATTCAACAAATACATTAATTTTTTTTTAGTAAACTATGACATTTTAGTTAAACTGAATAATTGCGGACTGCGGTAGTATGAAATATATATGCTTGTGACATGGGTCAAAAAGAGCCTGCGATTTCACTTTTATAGTTTTCAAATAATAAATGTAATTTTGAGACTTGAAATCTTGCATCAATTTATTCTTTCAAACTTGCTCTAAGAATGGTTAAGTTCTAAAGATATAGAAAATAAGAAAAAACGTGTCAAGTGATATTGTATTATAGAGATATTCTTAGGTATCTTTATAGATAGGACTTTATAACAATCATAATTCATAACTAGTTTCCAACTAAGTGAAATTTACTCTTTTTGATCAGATCTACAGTTTATTAATAAGGTTATTATTATTATTTTTTTTTTTATTATTAGCTTTTTGTAATCAAATTAATTTGGCTATTACATTAATCCTTACTCATTAATCACTATTATGCTGCAATCAGTGGCGCCGATATATCAAAAACTTTATGTTGCCATCTAGATCCAATTAATTAAACCACCCACCACCTAACATGTATAAATAGTTTTTCTTAATATTTATCTTATAGTTTTTGTAGCAGATAATTTTGAGTTAATAGGACTAATTTGATGACTGATGTTTATATTGACTACGGCTGGGAAAAAGGTATAAGAATTGTAAATAGGACTGCAGGAGTGCAGGGTTACAAAACAAACCCACCCACCCACCTAAATATATTGTGATTAGGTCGCAACTGATAGATATAGGGATCGGCGCCACTGGCTACAATAGTACAATGCTACGTTAAATTATGAAGTATTTCTGAATTGGTTGTATTTTATGTTTGGTTTATACGTAATGAGTAGGCGAATGTGTCAGTTTTTTACAAAGTTATGCAGAAGACATGGGTCTACCATCAATAGTTTACTATATGGCACAAAAAAAACCAGTTATAATAATAACACTTTTGGGACAGAGACCGGAATTACCAACTCTTTTACTCACCTCTCATATGGATGTTGTACCAGTTTATCCAGTATGCGTTTAAATATTCACAAGACTTTTTTTTGAAATACAAATGCATTTATAAAGCACCTATTTGTAGGAAAAATGGACATATGATCCATTTTTGGCTCACAAAGATGAAAAAGGAAACATTTATGCCAGAGGAGCACAAGATATGAAATGCGTCGGTATACAATATTTAGAAACTGTAAGAAGATATATAAATGAAAAATTAACCTTTGATAGAACTATACACATATCATTTATGCCTGGTATATATAAATTATTTAATTTTATTTCTAAAAATAATAAAAACCCAACCATGATTATTAACTATATGATTTGTTGTTACTTTTTAGATGAAGAAATTGGAGGTGCATTAGGAATGGCTCATTTCGTTAAAACAAATGAATTCCGTGATTTGAATATTGGATTTGCTTTAGACGAGGGACTATCAAGTGTAGACGATGTCATTCCTTTGTTTTATGTCGAAAGAACTATTTGGCGTCAGTAACCATTTTTATTTTTTACATTAAGTAGTTATGAATACTTTATGTTCATTTACAATTCATTTTCGCATTCATTTACTATGCATAATAAGAGATATAAACAGGAGTGGACTGAGCCGATTGGTGGTAGGGCTATCGCTCCCTGGGCCGTAAAGAATATTATGCTCTAGAAGTCTAGACTCTAGAACAAATATTATTGGGCTCGTGTGTCAGTGAATCTGAAATATTTATAACATTGTCATAATTGAGTATAGGTACCCATACACTATACATTATATTAATTGTATAAGCTACCTATTAAATATATTATTTAAATACTTTATATGAGTGAATGTATGAACACTGGTTTTGAATGTATTTTCAAAAACTTAATACTATCAGTTTTGTTTTTTACATAGTAGTATTGTTATTTTGGGCTTAAATATTCTCTCTGATACTTGAATACTATACATAAGTATAGTAAATATGTATAAATATATAGAGTCTGTTAAATTACTAAAAAAAAAATGTTATTTCTTGATGATTGTTTCTTGTGCGGATCGCCAACAATTTTTTTAATATGCAATATCTTGGTCTTTTCTTTATTACATATTAGTTTATTGCCGTTTTAGAATACATCCACAAAACAATTATTACCGGAGAACAGAAGACAGCTTTTTATGTACATATTTTAATATTTTTTCATAAATATTCACAGAATTTTATATTCGAAGTGCGGGTACTCCTGGTCACGGTTCGCTACTGCACAATAATACTGCTGCTGAAAAATTGATGTACGTGGCTAATAAAATATTAGAATGGAGAACATCGGAGAAAAATAAATTGTCTCAAGGTCTAGATATTGGACAAGTAACATCCGTGAATATGACAATATTAAATGGTGGATGTCAGTTAAACGTAGTACCCCCAGAATTATCTGCTGGTTTCGATGTTCGACTGGCTGTAAATGCTGATTACCGTGCCTTAGAAGATACCATAACTAAATGGTGCCACGAGGCTGGTGAAGGAGTACGACTAGAAACTTTTAAAAAAAATGAACAAACCACGCCCACCAAATTAGATGAATCAAACCCTTGGTGGTTAAAATTCAAAAGTGAATGTGATAAAATGTAAGCAAAAATAACACTATAGTTTAACACTCAATTTAGTAACAATAATTCATAAACTTATTTAATAATGTTGATTTTAAAACTTAACATTTGTCTTTACATAAATTGAATTAGTAACGAAGTTTAAATAAATAAGTTATACGTATAATAAGTGTAGTATAGTAATAGTATAATAGTTCAATGCATAGTTAATTGTAAATTAATTACCCTTAAAATAAAATATGTACCTAATGGATAAAACACAAATTATAACAAACAACTGCAATAAGAGTTATTTACTTTATTTTTTTATTTATTTACACATTTAAATCATTTTTTTTTTTTAGGGGCTTAAAACTGAAACCATCCATTTGTCCTGGAGCTGGCGATACCAGATACATACGACTAGTAATTATGCCAATTGTTGTGTATCTAATGATAATTTACTTACCAGTTATTTTCCTTAGGCTTATACTTAATACATTTTATTTAAAATTTCAATGTATCATGCATTCGCTTATAATTCGTTAAAAAAATCTAAGCTCATCAGTCAACAGCCAAATTAAATAAAATTTTAAATTGTAAATAATATTTAATACCTATGTATCGTATATATATATTGAATTAACATTACAAATCAGCACCTACTTCACATTTTAATTAAGTTTATAAATTACCTCAAGTTCCACTAAAAGTTCAAACTTGTGCTATTCGCGAAATCAGTGCAGTTATATATTTTGCGTTACTATCACGACCAACGGCTACCTACCTACAGGCTACACTATAACCAATTCTTCGTAGGATGCACTGCAGAAATGTCGTAAATCTTGCCTCTTGGCTACAAAGTACGCACTGATCTATTGAGTGAATAAAATATTCCAAATTCTTTTAGAGAGACGTTTAAACATTTTCCCTGCAGTCTTTTAAGATGTTTTGTCGTTGGAAAGTATCTATCAGAAAATTATTATATCTGCATTGATGTATTGTTATAACTAGTAAATATTATACTACAGCATTTAATTATAAACTATAATAAACAATTTTATTTTTCAGGTCGGCATCCCAGCACTTGGATTTTCTCCGATGCCATATACACCAGTGCTTTTACACGACCACGATGAATATTTAAATGAAAATACATTTTTGAATGGAATCGACATTTACTACAATATAATCAAAGGTCTAGCAACTGCATGAAATATATTTTTATTTCACACTTATTGTTATTTTATAATTAATATAAGATAAATACCTTGTTTGGTTTTGCTAGGAATTTGCGTATAGGTATTTAATAGCTAAGAATAACGACGTCCCATTTTCTTTTAATATTTATATAGGTATCTCCTAATAATCTATAAAATGTATATTAACTCATGAATTTATCAATTATACAATCATTTATAAAGGTAAATGCTTTATTCGATGAAATAAAATAAAAATAATTTCATCATTAACCATTTTTCTTAAAATTAAGATGTAATTCTATACAATAAGTCAATAAAAAATTCCTAGCTCGCTCTAGGTATTAATATATAGTAATGATAATATGCACATGTTTCGTTTTACTATAAGTGTAATAAATAATACTATTATTAATTGTAATGTACTCGAGACTATTTTTCATAAGCGATTAGTAATAAGTAGGGCCCGGAAGTTAATGCATTTGCATGTTCTTACTGAATGGACTAAAAAATTGCTAGATCAGCTACAAATTTGAATTATACTTGTACAAATCCAAATACAAAATTTCATTTTGCATATAATTGCATATTTTCGGTTTTTTTTTATGTATTTGCATATTTTACAATTTTTTGGTTATTAACTGCATATTTGAGTCAAATGTTATATAATTGACAAAATAAATTACTTCTAAATGACCTATTAATAAATAAAATAACCGCAAGACCGTGGCGGCCCGATAACAGCTAATGGACAATATGTTTTTTTTTAGAAAAGTTTTAATATTTTCCATCACGATAACGATATTTTCGTCTTCTTGTACAATTATTGAATGTAGTCAGTTCTGGATTTCTCGTTTGTGTTGTTTGACTTGTTCCGTGAGATAATATCGAGTGTCTGTCTTTTTTGATTAAATTTGTGTTTCAGTAAAAAATTTTTTTCAGTAACAACACTTTCTTAATATATTTTAAACTGTGTGACTGAACCCCCCGCCCAAAGTACAAGATGAACCAAATCGATGTCCCAATCTATGTCCGGTCGCTGTTTAAAACATGTAGTGCATTTACGAATCACATTTCTGGTGATATTTCGACCGTTTATCGGCCAGTAAGTTTCTCTAATGGAAGTCAGTACTGCCTGAGGATCACCATGCATTAATCGTACGTGTTCTTCTCGTATTAAGTTCTCCGTATAAGTGTTCTTAGTAGGTAGTACGAGGATTATACTCGTACTATAGGATTACGCTGAAAAATAATTATGGTCGCAGCGTGCTTCGTTGGCAGATAACAGGCGGTCGTTCAAATTTGAGAATTTATCAAAATCGTTGATTGTGAATTGTAATGTGTAAAAATGTATGTATATTAATTAATAAAATAATAATTTTAATTACCAGTCAAAGAAATTGAATTAAAAATCGTGAGTAGTATCTCATAAATTCATAACTAATAATTTTATTTTCCTTATATTTATAAGTTAAAAAAAAAATAAGAGCATATTTAAGCGCATATATCAGGATTTTTAAGCGCATAAGTGCATACATATTTCGTTAGTTTTTAGTGCATAAACTTCCGGGCCCTAGTAATAAGTAATAAGTTCGTGAGTTCTTAGCCCAAAATATTCATAATTACACGTGTATTTATAATTACACGTGCATATACACGTGTATGTTAATTACACGTATTTCACGTGTAATCAAATACACGTGTAATAGGGACCACTAGTAATAACTAATAAGTAGAGCTAGGGACTTCAAGCTCTAAAAAACCTTAAAATATGTATGCATTTATACCCTTAAAAATTATCATATATGCACTGAAAATATGCAAAAATGCTTAAATATGCTCTTAAAAATATTTAATTTTCATTAAAAAACCAAAAATTACAAATTGTTTTATAATTATTTATTAATTATTATAATTTTTTATTATTTTCATTTCTTCTTTTTTAAGTTTGCCTTTAAACAAACCAAAAACAAATAAAAAAATTAATTGATTCTGTTTATGAATTAATAATTTGAAAACCCTAGATAGATAGATTATTTAATAATTTATATTTAATAATTTTAACCTTTTTTTATTTTCAATTTATAGAAAATTCATATTAAATATTGTATTTCATGTGTAAAATATGTTAAATATGTACTAAAAATACAAATATAGCAAAATATGCAAAATAAAAATGATTGCCTTAAACTCTTATTACTATTAAACAAATTTCTATATGACTTAGCTATCTTTTAAATGATAGTTGAAAAATATGCAAACTCCTATAAGTCCCTAGCCCTACTAATAAGTAAAGTCCGGATTTGTATGCACTCAAAAAGGCCAAAATAGTATGCATTTATGCATCAAAAAACTTCAAAATATGCACTTGATATGCTCTTATTTTTTTTTTTAATAATATGCAAAAATATGCTATTATACCCAAAATATATGCATTTTAATATTTTTTTTAAATTTCTTCCATAAATATTAATTCAACAAAATTAGATAAACTTAATTTTTAATTATAGACATCGACTTTAAACATTTATTAAAGAACAGTAAATATTTAAAAATACATTCAACAAATAAAACAAATACTTTAATTAACAATAATAAAAAATAAAAATGTATTAAATCCAAATTCGGGAATTTGAGGTTTATTCCAAGGTATATTACCAAAGCTGCACAAAGATCCTCATTTAAAACGTTACCAGATTTCGATTTTGCATCCAATACAAATATTTTTTTTTTTATTTCCTCTACGTTTTAGAGCACTATTATGTAAAGCGGTATCAACGTGTTGTTGTAATTGAAATTTTTTTGAGCACACAATTTTTTTGTCATACAATTGACAAAACACTACAGCGCCGTCCGTGGTAAAAATGGTTTCGTCTGTTGTATTATAAAAAGCAATCCATGTTTTTATTAAAGTTGAAATAGTGCTTCGACTTTTTGGCATTTTAAAATTTATATGTAAATTGTGATGAAATGAAAATTTTAATTTATTAATTTACGGAACGCGGATCACGAAATGATATAATAGCGGCGTGTTTACAAAATATATGTCTAATAATAAAACCAGTCAGCATTGTTGCCGATGACCGTGTTGCGACTTGCGATAAGCGAGATATAATTTGAACATAAATTGTCCAAAAATATAACATACGGAGAATAACATTTATTTCCCAACAATACGTAATGAACTAATAATTTCTATGATGAAATTGAAACAAAATAATTGGCACAAAATATGCTTGAATATGCAAAAATTTTCAAATATGCAGTCATCTCTAAAATATGCATTTATATGCAAAATAAACTTTTTTCTATGCATTATCTGTTACACAAATCGTCCATTTTGGTGAGTAGATACTAGATAGTAACTTAATACGTTGAAATAAATGTCATGAGGTAGTCCACGTCTTAGGCGGAGTTGGACGGAGTTGAACTTAAAAAAAAGTTTCAACTTTCAACTTTTTTCTACGTTCTGAGAGTTAATTACGAGGTATAAGTGTACGTTTAGGTTTCTTACAAACTATGGAGCATTTGCTATTCAAATATTTAAAAGTTTAGGTTCTACTTAAACTCAATGAATTTTTATTGAAAAATTTAACCAGACAAATTTGGATTCAACCATCGCAGTGGCGTATTTAGGTATAAAGGGGCTAAGGTTCAACAGATTTTCCGGCGCCCCAAATTAAAAAATGATGAGCCATTGAAATCTTGAATAAAATGTTAATGTTATAGAAATAATATTTAATAATGGTCAATACACACCTAAATACAAAGTTTAAATCTTATGGTTTACCAATATAATTATCGGTGGCTGATTTGGGGGCCTCTTACACATACTAATACTTACCCCCGTGGCCGGTCAAATGCACTCCTGTTAAATACGCCACTGTAAACTATATATGTATAGAAAATATACATATAATAGGTCAAGATCAGCATTGGAATTATTTGGCTAATGAGTGTTACAGACTTACAGTTGTGAATACAAATAGCAATACTCGTATAAACCAAATAATGTTAATATGTTACACACCTTGACACGACTTGTTCTGAATAGTTGCCAAACTGTACAAAGATACCTAAGTACTAAACACAAATATAGTAAATTGTTTAGTATATGTCTAGCCGGAAGGTAAAAGTGCTTTTGATTTCATTATTTTATTTGTGTACCGAGTGGTGTGTGTACCAACTGCCTACACTAAATACGTCTACATAGTGTATACAAATATACTAATAGTTAAGGTAATAAACTAATAAATAAAAATATCATATCATATGTTCAGGCATAGTCATGATACAGACTGGTAAAAAAGGGCATAGGTATGATTTAACATTATTTTAGGTATTTAGAGTAAACAACAAAAAAAATTAAGGCAAATTAAAAAATTTCTTTATATCCTTTTATTTTTTAAAAATAAATAGATACCACGTTAATTCGAACAAAAATGTATATAACTCGTAACTACGTACGTTTTACGATTGTATAGAGTATAGACTATACTATAGTTATATTTTCATATCATTATATCATATTTTTCATCATAGTCTATAGTCACTTTAGACTATGATGCAAAATATTTATTTTATAATAATTTATTGCTAGTGAATACTACACATGTTTTATTGGTAGATACTAGGAAATAGGACATACATTTTATTACCTTTGAAATATTATAAATCTAATTTATCGATAGTATAATCATTCACTATAAGATAAATTATTATCTTCTCATGTTCCATAATTAGTATATTCATTAGAAGCAAAGCCTAGTGATAAATATAAATTAAATTAATTATCAATAAATGTAACAAGTTTCATTTTACTTTTCAGTGTATTGCTAATTTCGGTCACCCAATTATCAAACGATACTATCTCAACTCCAAAGATATTATCATTGGCAATTTTAATATACTATAAAAAAAAACACGTAAGCTGGAACTTCCGTTTAATCTAAATAGCAAAAATTGATTGAATAAATAACTAAGCATCGTCTGCATAAAATATCTAAAGTTGGTCGCAGCTGGTGAAACATTCTGACTTACACGATTTATACTAATCAAAAAATTTCATTCAACTAACATCAAACGACAAACGCCAATGTTCTAACTTGTCCTGGTAAGTAAAATAGCTCAACCTTCACTGAATCCAGCAACATTTTTTTTTTTTTTTTTTTTTATTTTTACAAGAATTACACAATCTATACTAATAAGAGCACAATAAGCGTATTTGAAGAGGGTAAAAAAAGGGCATGAAGAACGGGGTTAAGAAGTCACCCATTAGCAACACTTAGCATGAGCGATTATATTAATCTAGACTATGACTTTGTAGAGAATAAGCGTGAAGCTGTAGCGAGGTAAAAGAACGTTGGAAGTTATAAAATTAGAAGGTCCCTGCACCACCTTCTTTTCAGACGACGTCGAGGAGCTTCGGGCAAGGATATTGTATTTAGATACCTGATTAGTGGATTTTTGTGGTTAGCTAAGTGTGAAAAGAATCGCTTGTAATAAATTACCGATTCTTCTTCAATTGTTTTCATGCGCATGTCATTATGGAGGGTTAGATTGGATACATACGGTGGGGCATTAGCGATTCTTCGTAGGGTGATGTTCTGGAAAGCCTGAATTTTATTAATATTAGTTTTTTTGGCCGACCCCCACAGTTGTAATCCGTAAGTCCAAATGGGTTTTAGTAATGACTTGTAAATGAGTAGTTTAGTTTTTAGTTTAGTGAATTTATTTTTTGATAAGAGGTGTTTGAGGGTGCGAGAACGAGTGTTTAAATTTAGTCGTTTAGACCTTATGTGCTGCTTCCAAGTTAGTCTTTTGTCGAGTGTCAGTCCTAGGTATTTAACGGTGTCAGACGGCGGAATAGGTATGTTGTCTACAGATACAGGTGGGCAAATTCCGTGTTTTAACGTAAAGGTCGTGTGTACCGACTTGTTGTGGTTTAATTTTATTCTCCATTTGGAGTACCATTGCGATAAGAGGTCCAAGTGTAATTGGAGATTGGCCGAGGCAATTAAGTGATTATCATGAATTGCTATTATCGCTTTGTCGTCTGCGAAATCAGCTACAAGGGTTTCTTGTGTTGTGGGCTGGTCTGAGGCATATATGTTAAATAGAAGGGGAGATAGGATACCACCTTGAGGTACTCCTGCTTGGATTAGAGCCATTTCTGAGATGCACGAACCAAAGCGAGTTTGAAAGTATCTATCTGTTAGGTAAGATTTGATTAACAGAAATAGAGGTGATGGGAGGCAATTTCGAAGTTTAAAGAGGAGACCGTCATGCCAGACGCGGTCGAACGCCTGAGAAATATCGAGGAAGACACAGGAGCAATATTGTTTTCGTTCGAGAGAAGTTGCGATGGCATCAACTACTCTATGCACTTGGTGGATTGTGCTGTGATTGGCTCTAAATCCAAATTGAGATGAGGGGAGAATATTATTATTGTAGATATGGGAAGACATTCTTTGTAGAATTAGTCTTTCGCAGATTTTAGAAAAAAAAGGTAAGAGACTTATAGGTCTGTAAGAATCCGGTGAGTCCGGAGGTTTGTTAGGTTTAGCAAACATTACAATTTGAGAAAATTTCCACAAGGAAGGGAAATATGATAATCGTAGCACTGCGTTTATTATATATGTTAAGAGGACTATGGCTTTTGTTGGTAAGCATTTTGTAACTTCGGCGGTTATTAGATCGAAACCCGGAGATTTTTTATTTGGATATTTCATAATTGTGTTTTTCACTTCGTTAGGGGTGACGAATTTTATTGGAGGCCCATAGGGTAACGGAGAGTCAAGGTATTTTTTAACATTGTCTAAATGTTGTTGGTCATAAATATTAGCGTGAGGTTGGAAGATACTTGATAAGTGTGATTGAAACAAGATTGATTTTTCTGAGTCAGTAATAGCTAGGGTGTTGTCGAATTTTCTTAGAGGGGTTGAGGCGGATTTAAATTTTAGAAGTTGTTTGGTTTCGTTCCAGAGACTACCATTTGCAGCTGTCAGTTGGTGTAGTTTTTTTTCAAGACAATTAGCTTTATGTTTAACAAGGATTTTTTTTAACGAATTTGCCAGTTTGTTATAAGTGGATTTGTGGGAAGGAAGGCGGGAGAGTTGGTAATTTGCTCTTGCCCTACGTTTTTCGGTAATTAAACTTCGAATTTCTTCTGGAAGTAAGAAGTAATTAGCATTTGAGTTATTTTTGATTGAGCTAATGGTCTTATCAAATTTTATAGAAGTCCATGCGGCCTGTTGTATGAGTGTTGTTAAATTATTAACAGCTTCGTCAATATCTGAGGTAGTCTTTAATTTTATTTTTAGATCAATTTTTTCATTTATTATGTCGTGGAATTTTATATGATCAGTTTGGTCGGTGAATAGTTTAAGAGGTTTGTCACGTGTAAGTGGAGTGGCAGAGATAGTGAGTAGGACTGAAGAGTGGTCAGAGTTTAAATCGAGAATATTTTCAGTGGAATGATGTAAGTTGCTGGGGATTTTGGCTGTGAAAATGTCTAGTATGTCAGGGTTCTTGTTTGGCGCGGTTGGCCAATATGTGGGACCCGGGGGAGCAAGGACATTAATATGCCTTTCGTTTGTAAGGTTGTATAGTACAGTACCACGAGGGTTGTTGGCTCGGCAACCCCAGCTCTGATGTTTAGCGTTGTAATCGCCACCGATAATGAAATTTGTTTTAATTGTGTTAAAATAATCGTTAAGTATTGCTCTGGATATTTTGTGTCGAGGAGGGGAATAGAATGCACCGATAGTGATTGGGATTTTATTCAATTTAATTAAAATTGCGCAAGATTGGATATGATCATAACTGTAATTAGGAAGAATCTGATAATATAAGGATGTTTTGATTAAAATGGCGACTCCGCCATGTGCAGTGTTGTCGGGATGGTTGGTTTTTATTAGTTTATATCCTGGAATGAAAATATATGAGTATTTAGTAAAATGGGTTTCCGTTATAATAGCAATGTCTATTCGCCTGTTATGGAGAACAGTTTGGAGTTCGTTAGAGTGGTTTTTGAGGCCATTTGCGTTGAATTGTAAAATTAGGAGTGAGTTATTTGTAGCTGAAGAATTCATTTTGATTTGTCAAGCAGACTGGAAATTACTGTGGTGAGTAGTGATATTAACGGATTTACTAAAGTTTTAAACTCATTTAGGAAACTTGACATAAGATGAGATAGATTTGATTCTGCAGATGGTGGGGTATCTTGATATGATGGAGTGGAATTAGGGTGTGAGGATTGATTAGAGGCTACCTTAGCATAAGTAAGGGGAGGAGATGTAGGGGAGACGGTGTTCACGTGTTCTGATGGATGACTATCTTTTACAAAGTTAGGCTTAGGTCTAGAGTGATTGTTATCGGAAAAAAATTTGTTATTATTATTTGAGCTGGATTTCTTACGATACTGTAGATCTTTATACACTGAGCAGCCCTTATAATTCGCAGGATGGCTTCCTTGGCAGAGGGCACAGCGTGGAGGTTCATCGCGGGTTTTTTGACATGTAGATGAAGGATGATCATTGCCGCAACGTACGCAGCGTGGCGAGTATCCGCAGTATGCCTTGGTGTGTCCGTATGCTTGGCAGTTTGCACACTGAGAGATAGCTTTGATTTTATACGGTTCTTCAACTTTAATTTTGGTGTGAAGGATGGAAGTAAGCTGGAAGATTTCATTTGAGTGGATTGTAGGTTCAAGGTCGACGAAAAATAGAGGTAGTTGATTTTTATTGAGTCTATGTAGAACTTGTGTAACTTGTCTGACTTCAAATAAACGCGCTTCTAATTCGGTTTTTATCAGATCAGTTGGGGTAGATGTATGTAAGTTGCGAATTACTACACGTATTGATTTGTCCTCGTTTAGCTGATATGTGTGAAATTCAGCCTTTTCTTCCCTAAGAAAGTGTACTAATTTTCTGTATGACTCAGGGTTAGTAGTTTGTATTTTAAGTCGGTCTGTCGTTGACTTACAGTGAAAGTTGTCTACGCCTATCAGAGCGCTTATCTCTGTGCATAGCTCTGGGAAGTCGTGTACATCTTTAATAAATATAGGAGGAGGGGGTTTAATAGTAATTTCTGTTTCAATTTCAGGGCTTGGTACTTCATCCATGGATGTTGCAGGTGGTTGCTCCGTTTGACTGAGAGCTTCGTAGCGATTTTTAGTAATAAATAATTTTTTTTTATTTTTATGTGTGTGTTCTTGCGGAGATGTTGGTGGTTCAGAATTCGAGTAAGAGGAGTTGGAGTGGTTTCTTTTTTTTTGAGTCGTCCAATTAGTCGTTGGCGTGGAATTGGACGATGAAGCCTTTAGGTTGGTCACGTTTGTATTTGTAGTTACATTAAGTTTTGAATTTGCGTGTTTGTTGTTCAGTGGCGTAGCATTGGTATTATTTTTGTTCGTAGACGACGACATTCTGGAGGTGGAGATTAATTAAAACTTATCGGCCGTCGCGACGGACCGCAGATAAGACGACACCAGTCGGTGTGTTGTGTAACTGGACAATTAACTATTAATGAAAATAAATTTAGAACTATAAGAAATAAAATGCATTCGAATCGCGCACGAATGCGTGGAGTAAAAATAAAGTAAAAAGCGGTTGTTTTAACTGTGTAAATATGACATTTAAGACATCAATTTAGCGTTTATTTAATTAAATATTGAGTACGTTGTTTGTTTAGCACTAGGCACGGGTCGCAACGATGATAACATACGTGTGTAACGGACGGCTGCCGGTGCGGAACTTGATCCAGCAACATAATAAAATTACTTATACATATTACATAGGTTACATATAGATATAAGTATGATATTAATATTATAATCATTAATCACTAACAAGCTGTATTATTAAATGTAGCAGTTAGCGATACTCTTTAATTTATGCTCTTCTAACTATACGTATCTTTTCTCTAGTCGCCATACACATTGGAATTCTAGATCTATACTGAATATTCAATCTAAGAACTTGAATATTGCTTAATCATAATTCATAACGATCTTATAAAATATAAATAATTTTTCTTAAATCTGAAAATATAGTTTCTATTACAATTCTCTGCGAATGATATTTACATACATCACGCATCTATACTAGATAATAAAGGCATTAGACATACTACGTATTAAGAGCTAAAACGATCATAGTTCAAAACACTTCAAATATTATGTAATTATGAATGTTTGATGGTAGAAGCCTACATTTTACTCCGTACAGTGACTATCTATGCTTATGTAGTTTGTTTAAGACAGCAATTAGTATTATTGTTCTTTTATTTTACCACGCAATTAATTTTTTTTGACAGCCATTAATCATTTGAACACAGCGATAGTGAAAAAAATAAATACCTACACTTTGACAAAAATAAAACATTAATTCAGAACAAATGTAACAAATTGAATTAATAGTTAATACGGTTTTAAATTAATTTAGGGCTCAGAGTAGACATATTCAATGGTTAGATGTTAATTATACCACAAATGGGTGATTTAAAACCATTTAATACATTATTACAAGCGCGCTGGCATCCAAATATAATCGTTTTATTGATAAATTTTCGAATTAAAAAACGTATTTTTAGACGGAAAAAAGCGTCGGCTCATCTATTTCTAGACGTTCACCTACATATAGCTTCGTAAAAAAAAAAACACGGTGAGCGACATTCGTCTTCGTGAACAACGCGTCAACGCGACAATGAAAATAAACGAGATGTTATTTTTATCATTTTTATGCAGTTGTACGGTCGCGCAAGTGGTCAATTGGGCTCTAAGGCGTCCGCCGACGGTGACGAGTGGGTAGGGACAGTTGGGTGAGCACATACCAGCTCCTGTCGAGGAACAGACCGTCGCGCTTCTACATTGTTTCGTATAGTACGTCAATATGTGTTACCTATTGTTGTTGTTATAATATCGTACGTTGTAAATGTTATCGTCGGGGACCAAGATATAGATACTTCGATTCCGAGCAATATATCTTGAATCGTTGTTCCGAGCAAGGGTATAAAACTCATATTATTGTTCGACTTCGTAAATAAAAATTATAAGGGCCACCAGATTCGGCAATAATATGATAAGAAAGTTGTACCTACACGCAGCCGCGGTCGTGATAAAAATTTAGAGTAAAAAAATAAAAAACGATAACGGTTAATAATAAGTAATAATACTCGTGCGGGGGGTCAACGACGCACGGGCGGTGAAGCAGTCCCGTCTCCCGTAGGCGGTAGTGTGGTCGGCCGGTCCTACGAGGAAAAGATATGGTAAAAAAAAATTAAAACATTTAGCAACACACACACACCTGCTAATCGTAATGAATTAGAATCTGGTGTGCGATACCAACATAACAGGAGAGGCCAATACCATCGTGCAATTGTATTAAGAGAAGATCAACAGGAGGTAATTACAGTTACAAAGTTCTATTAAAATTAAATTCTATGCCTATTACATATATCTGATCGATAATATTTAAGTAATTCCCGTTTTTTTCTAATGTGATATATTGACCTTTTGGAGAAACAAAATCAATAGGCTCTATTTTTATTATTTATTAAAATGAAAATTGTATGTTTTTTGTTAGTCATCAGTAAATATAAATAACATTCACGATCATTACTGTTCATAAAAATTTAATGAACGTTTTTAATCCTTTGTCAAATAGGTTTTAATGTCCAAGGTAAATAATAAAATATATAAACATACATGTATATTGTACTACCAACACTGATGACCTAGTTTATATTTTGTGTCTTTTTTATATCTTAGTAAGGAATATTAAATATTTTAATAATTAATATTTTCGTTACTATTCAATTTTTTTAGGCAAACAAATAAGTGCAGACTTGCAATAGGATCAATAATGGAAAAAAATTGGTCAACTAACCTAATTTAAAATATAATATAATAATACCATGGTGAGAATGCTTTCGAGTGCTTTAAATTAACCATAATGATTTAACAAAGAAATTATTCACTTAAATTAGTATTAGTTCAAAACTACAGATGGTTTGATGGTTTGGATATTAATTTTAAACCAGCTTCTACATGATTATACCAATAGGTTCTGGATATTGATGATAAACATTATTTTACAGAATGTCTAAACAATGCTTTCCTAGCCAAAAATGTATTTCAACAGTAATTTAAATAGCTATTTTTTTTTTACATTTTTAATTATTTAACACTTAAACAGTAGTTGTGAAAACAAAATCACACTTATTATTTCCATTATATTGTAATAAGAATAAATAACTATTTTGATTTAATTTGAGAGCATCAACATCAAGACTCTTTATTCTTTATTTATTATCATTAGCTGCTTTTTTACTAGATGTATTAATTTTTTTAAAACATTGAAAATTTGTCTTTAAATAAAAAGCTTAATTTTTAATGGGTATATTTAATTTGAATAACTAATAGTAATAACACAACATATACAAAAAAAAAATGAATGCATATCATTTATACAATCATTTTACTAGGCTCTGTGTAACTTATTAAATTATAGTATTATACAACTATTAACTATAACGCATTTATTAAAGAAGTATATTTTGTGTATGTATGTCTATGTCTATGTGCTACATTAATCATAATATAAAACTTACAAAACATTCATATTGTGAACAACTTAACTTTTGAATTTATTAAATTAATTAGTATTCTTTTATGTTTAATAGCACCATATTTAAAAAAAAAAATGTATTATTAGTAATGGCATTGCATGAAATTTTGGCTAGTATTTTTGTTTAAAATTGGCAAAATCCAAGAATTTTTATTTGCATGAGTAACAACTTTATTTTTATAAATGTTAACTTCCATATTTTAAAAAATTATACAGAAGAATTAAAATTGTTTTTCTGTTTATTGACAGTATATAAATACCTAAAAAAAAAAATACTTATTACATTTTAAGTAGAGTAAACAAATAAAATTGTTGCTTTATCAGTAGTTCAATTTATGTAATTTAATTGGTTGATATATGTATTTAACTGTAATTACTGCTGGAGATGCACATTGAATTTATTTGAGAACAATTAGAAAATAAAACTATATAGTTTATATTTTAATTGATTGATTTATCATTACCTTAAATATGCAATCGAGTTATTAATTTTAAAAAAGTAGCAAAGATGCTAAAATGTGCTAAGAATTCAGTTATAATATAAAAAGGCCCAACAAAAATATAATTCTTTTATCTCGGATAAAATAGTATATAAAAATTTAATCTCAAGAGTGCTCGTGGCTATTGCATGCTTGAGTTATAAGTAATTAGTTATCAGTTTGTCCTTAAATTGTAATAGCATTTAAAGTCGATAACAGTTGTTTTATTCATAGTCTTTCTTGCATTATTATAGGCTGAATTTCTAAAAATAAAAAGAAGAAAGATGTCTTCAAATCAAGATGAACACGAAGCTGTTACTAACTTCCGAGAATATTTACGTATACCAACTGTTCATCCAGATGTTGATTATAGTATGTATAATTAATTCTTATTTAAATCAAAATAAAAAAATAACATACAAGTATATATTTTCTTTAGGTAAATGTGTTGAATTTCTTTTGCGCCAAGCCCAAAGCCTAAATCTTCCATCAAATATTTATTATATGGCTCCTGGCCATCCAATTGTTGTTATAACATGGCTTGGGCAGAAACCAGAACTGCCTTCTATACTGCTTAACTCTCATACCGATGTTGTTCCAGTCTATCCAGTAAATATTATGTAACAAATTATAGTTTTAATTCTAAAGAAATAATAATTACACTATACATAATGCTATTGTTTTTATCTATTATCTACATATCCAGATACATTTTCAATTAAATTAAAAAATAGACAAAATATTGATCGTAAACACATTGAACTGAATATTCTAAACAAAAATGTCAAATTGAACTATGATTTTCAAAAATTATAATTATTATTAAGATAAAATTTAATTTACCTACACTGAAGCCATACTTAATGTCATAAGTGAAGTTAGGAGACAATTAAAGAGTAAAAATTATTTTGTATGAAACCTAACCTATCAATTATATTAATTCCTCAAATAATGAAAATAATAAATATAGATGTTTAATGAATTTATATTTGAACAACATAAATAATTTGGTATGTATTTGGTAAGTACTGTATAATTTTGTATGTATTATTGAATACAATATAAATGTTTACAGACTGGATATTTATGAATTATATGTAAAACTACAATTTGGCATTATTATTTTAGGAATTTTGGACATATGATCCATTTTCTGCACATAAAGATGAACATGGCAACATATATGCCAGAGGATCACAAGACATGAAATGTGTGGGAATTCAATATATAGAAACAATACGAAAATATTTAAAAGATAAATTAGTTTTTGATAGAACTATACATATGTCATTTGTTCCAGGTTTGAATTTTATATTTTACAGGAATTTTTATTGATATTGTTAATTTTACTGGAAATCTATTTATATTTTATTGAAATTTTGTCTTAGATGAAGAAACTGGGGGAAATTTAGGAATGAAGAAATTTGTTAAAACACCTGAATTTGCAGCATTAAATGTTGGTTTTGCATTAGATGAAGGATTAGCCAGCAATGATAATAGTTTCAGCATATACTATGGAGAAAGAACATTATGGCGTAAGTAATAAGAAACAATCTTATATTTTATATTCTTTACCAAATTTTCTTTTTATTTGACCATGGATAGTTCTTAAAGTATTATGTACTGGTACACCTGGACATGGGTCATTATTACATGAAAATACAGCTGGAGAAAAATTGCAATACATCATTAACAAATTTATGAATTGGAGGGAATATGAAAAGTTAAGAATGAAGAGTTGCAATTTTGCAGCTGGTGATATCACATCAATAAATTTGACCATGCTAAACGGAGGATGTCAAATTAATGTGGTACCACCAGAGCTATCAGTTGGCTTCGATGTAAGATTGAGTATTGATGTTGATGTAGAAGAGATGGAAAACACAGTTAATAAATGGTGTGAGGAAGCAGGGGAAGGTGTAACAGTAGAGTTTCTTAAAAAAAGTTCTTTCATTCAGCCTACCAAAATTGATGAAAATAACCCTTGGTGGGTTGCATTTAAAAAGGAATGTGATAAAATGTAAGTATCAAGCTCACGATCCATTAAACATAACCTATTTTATCTTTTTCCTTTACAATTTAAAATAAAACAATTTTTTTCCTATTTTAAACAATTAGAAAACAAGAAGTTAATTTTTAATTTTTAATTAATTAATACCTTTTTTTATGGTAAAATCAAATATTACTTTATCAACAACTATATTATATATCAGTGGTTCTCCCAAGGGAGTCGCGAAACCCCAGTTGAGAATCATTGTTATATATCATTCAATTTGACAAAGAGTGAAATACTAATAAAAATTATATTTATATTCAACAACTAATTAACTATTTTATTTTAGGACTTTGAAATTAAAAACATTTATATTTCCTGGTGCAACAGACAGTAGATATATCAGAGAGGTATTTATAACATAATACATTTATACATTTTTACAAAAAATTTTATATAGTAAATAGTATTTATTAGTAATTAGTCACTTAATTAATTTAACAAAGTATTTTTAAACTTTTTTTTTTGTTTTTTTTACTGATTTCCTAATTTAAATTAAGATAATGTAATTTTATTAATCCAATACTATACACATTCATTAATTTATCTTCTTTAAATTATTTAATTTTGGTTTCAATTTAAATATTCAACATTTAGAAGATAAGAATCTGATTTGTTAGGATAAAATATTATCAACAATATTAATTAGTAATTTTTTAATTGCAGATTGGAATTCCAGCTTTGGGATTTTCACCAATGAACAATACTCCAATTCTTTTGCATGATCACGATGAATTTTTGAATGAGAAAACATTCCTTGATGGCATAGATATTTATTATAACATTATCAAGAGCCTTGCATCTGTTTAAATTGATATATATATTTTAATTTATTTAACTAAGTTTAATAATATTATTTGTTCAGGTACCAATATTTTTTACAAGCAATTTAAATTTATATTATAAGAATTAGGTATGATATTAGAAATATATTCTATAATAATATAATAATAAAATATCTTGAGCATAAAATATCAAGCACACATATTTTCTTACAAACATGTAATAAGACACTTTGAAACTTTGAAAAACATTAAAGTCTGTTCACTATCTAAGTATATATTTTCAATCATTTAAAAGAATACATAGTTAAGTCACAATAACTAAACCTAACCACCTAAACCTAAACACTTAACCTAACATTTTATTTCTATTAAAATATGTTCCATAAATAATTATTCTCATTTACTCAAATTATTTATCAAACCATTTTTCTATCAAATATTTGGATTTTATTAAAATCTGATAAAAAGATAAAATTTGAGAAACATTGAAATTCCAATTATAACAATTTCTTTAATTAGTATTTATTACAAAATAAATTGAAAAAAAAAATTACTTAAGTTTTATCAGTAGCTTAAATATAAAATATATACTTGTCATACAACTGTTTTTTTAAATTTTCTTACCTACCATCCGAACAAATACTCCAAAGTTTTCGAAACAACACCATTTGAAGTTGTAGCTGTAGGTGAATTCTGTTAAAAATGAAAAGTTTTTTAAACAGTTACTTATATAGTATAAATAATAGTTATAACATACATCTTTTCCTTGAATAGGTATAGGTTTCATAGCCAATGGTCTTATACTACTTCTTTTAGAAACTGAATCATTTGGACTAGAAAATTGTTGACCAAGAATTGGTGATCGTAGAGATTTAGATAAAACTTCTGAACTTGGACCCGGACGTGAATTATTAAGATTACTTTCATTTAAAATGGTCTGTAATAAAAATAGTACAATAAATGAAAAAAAAAATATACTCAAAATATCTTAATTTAATCCTAACCTTATCATTACATGTAATAACTCCAATCATCGCTCCATTATTAGTTACATGGCCATTAAATAAAAGAGCACGATGATAATCTGTAGAATCGCTAAAACATATATGTGCCCAATTTGGACCAGCTTGTCTCACATCGCAACAAGATACCATTTGTGTAAATTTTGCTAATATTTCATCTTTATTGGATATTGAAAAACCAAAAACTGTTATCCAAAATCCCGGAGAATTAGACTGCTTGAACAGATCATTTTTTTCTGAATAAAATTGTTTGTACTCTTTATTGTTACACCTGTATAGAAACCAAACAATATAAGCAATGGTCCATAAAGACTAAATTTTATACAGAATGATTTTTTTTTTTGAATATTCAAGTTACCATAAAAACTATGATTTCCACTTTTTTTTCATGTCACCTTAAGTATGTCCTGTGGCGTTACAAACTTTTATTTTTTAAAATGGAAATACCATATTATTTATGCAAAATGTTATTTTCATTTTTCTGGAATTTCTGATATGACATAGTCAAATTTTAGACCAATACTTTCGCAGTATAACATTTAAAATTGTGTATGAAAAGTGTAAAATTAGAATAATTCAAAAACTACTCGTTCGAATATTGAATTTGGTTATTCAAAATTCACAGAAAAATGATCCCATTGAAATACAGCAGTGAAAATGGGGTGTTCTCATTTGAAAAACAAACCTTTGTACTGACTGCCACAAAACATACTTAAGGTGGTATGAAAAAAAAATTCAAATTTGAGCATTTTTACGACCGAAAAGGGGGTGAGCATGTTTAAAAATTCACCTAGCATATAAATAAAATACATACTTATCTTCTCTATAATCAGATGTGTTCAGCATGTCAAATAAATCAATAGTTGGTGCTTTGGCTGGTTCTTCATTGACTCTATTTGAAATAGGGGTAGAAGATCTGAAAAAATATAATTTAAAAATCAGTTGAAAAATATTTATCCTATACTAATTAAATAAACTTACGGTTTATCTATTAACTCGTGATGAAAATTACGCATTAAAAATGTTGTATGCGCATCTGGGGTATGGCTACGATTTGCGCGCAATGGTGACATAGTATTGAGGGATACATTACTGATTGGCGACTGAGCACGCTCACCCATCAAGAATCCAGGAAGATAAGTCGGTTTTTGTGGGCTGTCGTGTGACGGTGATCCCAGTGCCATAGGTTCCATTTTAGATTCGTCTAACACAGAGACGTCAAACGTCAAAGACACAAAAAAGTTTGAATAGAATAATTCGTATTTTCCAATTGATTCTACCGAATCAAAAACGGCGTTACACAGTTCACAACGAAATTAAAAATACAGACAATTACTAATATCACTTTGGTAGAATATATAATACTATTTATATACACTATATATAATAGATAACCCGATTTGTTAGTTTCAACCGTAAGCGGACTAATAATAATATTTAATAAGAAATAACGGATATAGTGTAAAACGTGTGTGTAGTGTGTACGATGAACAAAAAGAAAACGTTTTGGTAGGTGTAGAGACTGTACACAATACGAGGTAGATAACAAAGTAAAATTCGGAATTCAAAATTATCAGTTGATAAAATACTATGGTGGTCGGAGTTGTAGAAAGGGGGGACGGGACAGAAGCGCCAACTTATGAATGATACGAAGACAAAATAAAACAAAATTACAAAACCAATTGTACATAAGTTTACTCGCCTGATGTCCTTGACATGACGTTATCCATAAATAGCAATGTGTAGTCGTGTTCGTAATTACTATGTCAGTGTGCGTAATATTTTCGTCTTTCGTGGTGCTCGCTGTGCGTGTGTACGATTCGATTATCCAATGAGTCCGAGAAGCTGATTTCTGCCTTCGCTGTTTCCGAAACATTCTAATTTCAGCGTGTGGGAGTACCTGGTCCGCCTACAGATGTGAGTAGAAAAATAACTCGACCGACACAGTTACACACCCATTTCACATCTGGTCTGTCCGTTGGTGTATCCTGTGTTTACGTGCGTCTGCCCCTGATTTCATTGAGTTTTTTTTCCAGCTACCGTTGTCGACCAACAACTCCAATGCCTGGGTAAGTGAACTCAGAACTGGACTGTGCTGCTCACTGTAAAATTTGGATTATCTGAAAGTTAACTGATACCATTTCAGCGTAACTATGTCATTCAGCAACATGTCGTGCTCCCGCTGTGGAGATGGCTTCGACCCTCACGATAAAATTGTCAACTCGCAGGGTGAGCTATGGCATCCCCAGTGTTTTGTGTAAGTTGTACATTTATAAAACTAAGTGTTATTATTATACTATGATAATTTTTCCTTTGGGCAATCATTACCAATGTTGTATTTTTGCTTTCCATCTAGATGTTCTCAATGTTTCCGACCGTTCCCCGATGGTTTGTTCTACGAGTTTGAAGGTCGTAAATACTGTGAACATGATTTTCAAGTACTATTTGCTCCATGCTGTGGTAAGTGTGGAGAATTTGTTATTGGCCGTGTTATCAAGGCCATGTCTGCTTCATGGCATCCTGCTTGTTTCTGTTGTGCGGTATGCAATAAGCAGCTTGCTGATCGTGGGTTTGTCCGCAATAGGAATAGAGCTCTATGTCATGAGTGTAATGCTGCTGATAAAGCTGTTTTATCAGGAAGACATATATGTTTCAAATGCCAGTATGTTGCCATAAAAATTTTTATTTATGTGTCATTCATTTCTATCTATTCATTTTCATTTTGTTTTAGTGGTGTTATTGATGAGAAACCTTTAAGGTTCAGAGGCGAAGTGTATCATGGATATCATTTCAACTGTACATCTTGTGGAGTAGAATTAAATTCGGATGCTCGAGAGTTGAAACATCGATCTGGCTATACAGCTAATGAAATGGTTCTACAAATAGACATAAAGTTTGAATTTGATGCAGTTATTAAATCATAAATTTTTTTTTTGTTTTTAGAATGAATTATACTGTTTGCGATGCCATGACAAGATGGGTATTCCAATTTGTGGTGCTTGTCGGCGACCTATTGAAGAACGTGTAGTTACTGCATTAGGAAAACATTGGCACGTAGAGCATTTTGTTTGTGCTAAGTGTGAAAAACCATTTTTGGGTCATCGACATTATGAACGTAAAGGTTTAGCTTATTGTGAGACACATTATCACCAATTGTTTGGTAACTTGTGCTTTGTATGCAATCAAGTAATTGCTGGTGATGGTAAGAAAACCAATATAAATTTGTTTAATAAAATATTTGATTTATAGTTAAATATTTTAATTTTCAGTTTTTACTGCTTTAAACAAAGCATGGTGTGTACATCACTTTGCATGTTCATTCTGTGATCAAAAAATGACGCAAAAGACAAAGTTTTACGAATGTGACTTGAAACCAGCTTGTAAAAAGTGCTATGAAAAATTTCCATCTGAGTTTAGACGTAGATTACGTAAAGCTTATGATAATACACCAAAAAAATCAACATCTGCTTGAATCTTCTCACAATACAGTACATTCTTCTATGTCAAACATAAATAACAAATTGTTCAACTTCTTGATTTTTTTTTTGCCTTGAGATTTGATATACCAAGAATTTACTATATTTACAAGTTTTAAAATAGTTTTAACTGTAACACAATAAACCGTCAAATTAAAATATTAACTAATGACAATCATAAGTTCTAGTAAATTAATTTGCCATTTTTGCTATATTATTAAAAATGTCTTCTTATTGTTATTTATTTGACATTATTAAATCTTGCTACTTGTATAAGCTTGATATATTCTAAAGCTTAACAATCACAAATTTATTAGGCATTATTAACTTGTTTTTAAATATTTTTATACACATACTGAGTATTTGACGTTTATTTGTTAAGTAAAGTTCTTAATAAATTAATAATTTATAATATAACTTAATGTATTTTTGAATAGTATTTAATAGATTTATTTTGATGTAATGATTAATTTATTAATTATATATGAATAAATATTTATTTTATTATAAACTAATTTTTGCATTTTATTCATGTCTTATCCAATCTAGAGTTATACGTCATAGATAGATGTGTCTGTTTAATTGAAATAGTTCAGTTTTTTTTTTTTTTATTATAGCAATGATATTGTGTTCTCATTCAATATTTTACTTTATAGAGAATACGCTCATGAAATTAGTCATAAAAATTATAACAGTTTTTATAATTAACTGAGACCCTGTAATTCATGCAATGGCTAAAAGAATCACAAATGTAAATGTATCAGTTAAATGTAAAATGTATTATAAATACAATAGATAAAAAAAAAAATTTTATCAATATTTTTATTGTAAAACATATAAATGTATAAGAAAACATTTTTAAATTATTAAAATGTTTGCAATAAAATATCTACCCCCCTTAAGCGCAATGCTTGTGATAGTGGTAGAAAGTTACAATACATGTTATGATAAAAATATTATATATTCCTGACAACATGTATGAAGCAATCGGTCCATTATCAAACTTCCACAACATAATTTTATTCTTAAAAAAATTGAATTGTATAATATAATCTAACAAATCAAATTTAAAAATGTAAATGTACACCTGAAAAGCTATTAACCTATGTAGTTGATGCTTAACCAATAAAAAAAAAATTATAAATAACAACTTAATTTAAATATATAAAATAGAAAAACAAGAAAAAGTAATTACAATAAATATCAATAAAGTTGCATTTACAATGTATTTATGCATCGGATTACAGATTTATTCTTGATTTTTAATCAATTAATGAAAATAACCATAAATTTATTTGTTTTTTTACAATTGGAATTTTTAAGATTCCTTATTAGTTATGTCTCATTCTTAATTCTTATGTAAATCAAAAATCATGTATTAGTATTGGTTGTTGAATGTTTAATAAATCTCCATAAGTCCAAAGCACGAACTAAAATATATTAGGTTTATATCCAAATTCCAGAATATGGTATATATCAGTTATCTTAAATTTGAAATCAGGAGAAATCGCTTAGTTTATATTCTCTTTGAACTATTATTTTTCGGAAGTTACGTTATCCCTTATCACACAATATTTGATTAAATAAAATCGTTATTTATTGAGATCTGCGGTTTGCTGTTCGTTTGTTTAGTGTACTGTTTAATGTTCTGAACGTTCTGGTGTTTAGTGTTTACTGAGTTGAATGTTGTGTGTTATGTAGTGTTGAGTCCCACTATAAAAACAACGGAATGTTTTATATTAATGTTTAGTTACTTGAAATTATTTACCACTTAGTATTGATATTATTGCCAATTACAATATTTCGCTTCACTAGTTTTAAATTTCATTTTAGTATAGGTACGTCGTATCGTTTTTGAAAAAGAAACAAAAAAATTTTCTAATGGCTGATGACAGTGAGTATTGACAAAATTCTTACGTATTATAATTTATCTATACTTGCCTATCACCTGATCAGTGAATCTGTTGAGATGGCCATTCAGTTCTATATTTTGAATAAATAAATGGTTGAATTGTATTTATTAATTTTCAGTACTACCACTGTAGATTTTATGTGATTTTTAGTATATGACTTAGGTGGTCTTACATGGTACTTCTGTATTCTTATTGGTGTCTTTAAAATCTTTGCAATCTGGTTCTGTAACCGGTATCGATGGCCTTTTTGTTAATGATAATGCGATTAACTAATCTACTAATTTTAGGCTCCTATTTTATTAGTATAGGCGTTTTATTACTTCGATATTTGTGTACCTTTAACAGAATATTTTAAACTAACAATATTTATTTTATAGTTGATGTATCTCTAACCAACAATTTTGATTTGAATTTGGGTTCGTTATTAAGACATTATTGTCGTGCATCACAAAAACTACAACTGTTGACTAAAAAAATTGTTCAATTAAAATTAAACAATCAAGTAAGATATTGATACAAAATAATAACTTATTATGAAAATTAAATATAGTAAAACATTTACATAAGTCAGTTTAATTGTTTTTGTAAGTTCTAATGTAAAATATTACTTAATAATTAAATATTAAAATAAAATTGTATGTGTATTTTATATTTGTAGGTAATTTTAACCGACAAAGACAATAATGTTGATCTGAGCGTCAAAACCATTTTAGACGAAATGCATGATATTCGTAGTAAATTAAGTACAATTGAACTTGCAGTTGATTCTTCTGATAAAGTTAGTAATCATACATAATAATGTTTCAATCCATATTTATTAAAATTAGTTCATATGTAACTAAAAATGTATTATTTTTTTTTTAATAGTAATATTATTTAAAATATATTTTTATAGGTGGAGTTAAATCTTGAAGAAAATGTGACCGAGCTTGAAAATATTATTGATATTATATCAAAAAACAAAAACACTATTTTCTCTCACAGTATGTTTTAACTTTAATGCAGTAATCAATATAAAATTATTGCTAATTTTTACTATTTTTTAGGGAATCTATTGTAATTTGAAATCTATATTAATTGTATATACTTTATTTAAAAATATATTGATAATTAGACTAAGAAAGTAAATATAATTTCACATAAAATGTCATTCAAACGTGTATGTGATGGATCAGGAAGTGATTTACTCCAAAATCTTGAGGTATATAATATTATATATTTATTATATACATTTATGTAATTATACTATATTTTCTATATTTTAGTCACAAAGAATCAGGGAATTACTAGGCATACAAATACCAGAGGGTGAAGCAAAACTGTTGTCTAATGGAAGATTTACTTGTATGATTTGTATTCAAAGACCAATTTTTGATACCATTAATGTACTTTCAATTCATAGAAAAGGGAAAAAACACTTGTATGGTATGTTATAATCTTAATGCCGTAGAAAAAATGTTTTATTAGATTGTAAAATACAAGATTTTATATTTTGAATTATTATAGTTGGTAAAAATATTAATTAGTCTATAAATTATAATATATATTATTTCAGTAGTTCTTATAGTTTTATATATGAATCAAGTTTGGTGCTATCCGATTCATCATTCAAATTGTAATACCATTATTTATAATTAAGATAAATGCTTGATAATGTAATTGTAGAGCTATTATAGTTTTTGGTAAAAGCTCTTAGCACAAAAATAAAATAAATAAAAAATTTAGTTTGGAATGCTTAGCAGCGGATCTAAGATAAACTTAATAAAGATTAGATATAGATCATTGTTAAAATTTGTTAACCAGACCATTTCACAATTAACTAAAAATTCCTTACTTATAATTTTTTCTAGTACTCCCAAATAAGATTATCAATTATGCTTAAAAACCAGGCAAAACCATGCAAAATTTAAATTATCTAGTGTTCAATTATTTAATTTCCCAGTCTATCTCTAAGTAATTTTACATTCACAGCACCACTTATCGACTTATTAGTAAATTAAAATATAAAAACAGATCAATGAATTAAGAGAACTTTTAATAATTTTGATTATTTATTTGTACATTAAGTATTAATTTAATTAATATCTATCATTTAATATGTATGTTTTTTGTACAGAACTTAGTAAACATTTGCAGAGGAAAGAAGAATTAGAATTAATGAAGATTAAACAACAGCAAAAACAACTCGTACAATCATTTGGTGCTATAAAAAATCATGCTGGTTCTACTGAACGTAAAAAAAAACTAGAACTTCCAGAAAATGGTACTAAACTGATTTATCAATAATATTACATATTATGAAATTATTGAAATTAATATTATTTTTTATAATGATCAGATAAGTCTAAAGAATCCACAATTGTATCACGTTATGTATCTTCAATGAAAACAAAACCATCGTTACAACAAGTTATTAATCGTGCAAAACAACATCCCTATAAACCATCTGTTTCTTATTCAAATACATCTATTTCACAAAATATTCCAGTTACCAATCCAGCTTCTACCAGTAAAAAGAAAATTGAGTTAGTATAAAAAAAGTGTATTTATATGTACATCTGAAGAAACATTTTAAAATAGATAACATTAGTAATAAATATATATATGATCATTGTCATTTATTATTGCTATTGATGCTTGCAGAATTGGTTGGATAAAAAATTCTGATGGATCATGGTCCAAGGATCCACAAGCTGAATTTGATTCTGACGATGACTGGTAAGCATTAAATATGATTGCCTAGTAACAATTTTAAATAATAAAAATATATTGCTTGAAGTACCTAGTAAGTAAGTGTCAGTCTAAAAATTAATAGACAAACTATAGGACTATTATCATCCCAAAAACTGGAAGTCTAGTGACTGTTGGCGGTGATACATTGATAAGCCACGATGTTCCTAAAAAATAAATGTAAATTTGAATTATAAATGTATGAGAAGATAATGTACCAATATAATATTTATTACCATGCATTCTTTATCTCCAACAAAATTTGATTTTCTTTCTGTTGCGTGAGAATATTTTTCATCATCACAACTCTTACTTCTCCTGTAATTAATGATTAAATAAATAATTTAAATAAACATATTAAGAATTCTGGAATAATTTTTGCATTTACATTGATAATTTTTTGATTTGTAAATTTTCTTTGGAGCTTGTTTCTGTCATATCAATATCATGGTTGTTCGGAGTCCTACAATATATTTTAAGTCCAACATTAGTAAATGACATTTTATTTTATTTCTGATTTAAATATTTACAAGCAACTCTTGCTACTATTTCTGTTTCTCACAGTTTCCAGCAACT
This sequence comes from Periphyllus acericola, assembly GCA_949715065.1. Taxonomy (NCBI): domain Eukaryota; kingdom Metazoa; phylum Arthropoda; class Insecta; order Hemiptera; family Aphididae; genus Periphyllus; species Periphyllus acericola. The sequence goes on along the minus strand of OX454267.1, from coordinate 31,404,957 downwards.
GTGATGAAGAAGCTGTCATTTTGGCCTGTAATAGCTATAGTAAATGTATGCAATAAAGCATTTTAGAAATTACATGTACTTATGTTAATTACAAATTTTGTATTCATATTTGTAAGTACTCACTGGCCAAGATGTGGCACGCATTTCTCTGAGATCAATGTTTCTGAAAAACTCAGTCATTACTAGCTGTTCAATTGCTGGTACTTGACCCATTGGATTATTAAACACTAAGTCCATTATTTCAACTACCTAATGAACCATAAATGATAAATTATATCAAGGTTGTCCAAACAATAAAATAAATAAACAACTGCATTTGTAAAAACATGTAAAATTAATAAGATAAATATTTGTTTAATTTAATTTACTTGTGGATAATGAGCAATGTCACGTAAATTAATTTCACTGGGTTCTGGAGTAAGCAATTCATAACCGGCTGCCATTTCAAATAAAACATGACCTAATAAAAAAATGTTTTTTCAGATTTCAGTGCAAACTTTGTCAGTTAAATATTCTACCAAAACAAATAACGTCAATTGCCGAGAAATCTTCCAATACAAAATTACCACTCATAACAATAGGTTGAATTCTTGATGTGAATCCAAGTAAAGAATTTTCTAAGCCTGTTATCCTTTTATAAGATTATTAAAACATTTGCAATGATAACTGTACAATATTTTTATTTATTACATAAACTTATAAAAAATACCTGGCCACACCATTTTGTAGAATTACGTTGCCAGAATGTAAATTACAATCGTGAGGAAATTTTTTCTCTTTAAGGAATAAAAGTGCTTCAAGGATCTGGCGCCCAAGTCTTTGAATTTGTGACAGTGGCAAACCTTCACTTTGCTGCCCATACTTATCACTCCAGTCATCATGCCAACAACTCTAAATTATTTATAACTTATTATATTTTTAACTTCTTAGTTTTCAGTATTATTCATAAGTTTTATAAAATAACAAAAATACCTTATAGATAAGATCTTTGAGACTTCCTTTACTATTAAAAGGCAAAACCAGTGTAATAAATGTTGTTTCTGGATCAGTTGCACCTTCTACAAACTCAACATCTAATACAGGATATATGTATGGGTGTTGCAATGTTAAAAAAAGATCTAATATAGTACGCCTTGTATCTGGTGTACACTCAAGAACACTTTTGGGATTCTTAGGCACAAGTGTCAATAGACGTTCTGTCTTGACAGATCCATCACGTACCACAAACCAATGTTTGTCCACCCTAAATGTAGGTAATGTATTCCCGTAAAGGTATTCAATTTTTTTTTTTCTTACATAAACATACTCGTTCAACGTTAAATGTAATAAGCTGTACATTATTTAAACTTATCTTACCTCGATCCAATGTCGTTCAGATGTTGTAGGAGAGCATATCGAGGACAAAATCGTAAGTAATGCTGACATGCATTTTGAGCATGTCGTCGGGCTTTTCGTTCCAGTTCCATTCGTTCTTGTCCCATGGAATCTGGTTCCAGTGCCGTGTATTGATACCGACTGCCATTTCTACAGAAAAAAAAAGTTAAAAAATTAGACGTATAATCTTTGCCAACATATTTTAAATATTTTCAGCGATAACATTTCTCGGTAGTCAGAGAATTTTCCCTAACTTGTTTTTTTGATAGACTTTACAATTTTCGCACAACTCTTCGAAATACTTAGGCGGTTCGGATTTAGACCACCACGCGAGCCGAAATCTAAATGGGCACGTGGTTCTCGGCCTGACGTTGTGGTTCGGTTTCCGTAAAGCTACACGACCGCTGACCCGATGTACAGGTCGGCTTAATACCGGATCTGGTGACAACGACATGATGTTTTCATCATTTCCCGAAGGCGACGAACGGTCTGGCAATACGGACACGATTGTACGCGTATAGTTGCTACCCATCTGCCGCAGCCATGCCATTCAACGTAGGTGTGACACTGCACCAAGTGCGTGTTCAGTTTTTGTAAATATTGATGGTCTCGGTTTTTATTGTCAAATTTTAATACAGACGAATATGTGTTGTGGGAATTAACCGTGGTCATTATTCGTGCGTATACGAACAATAGCCTAAATATATCGCGTGAGTTCAGGGTGAACACCAACATTGACTTTGGACCACACATGCCCAAGCACTGTATATGCTATGTAATATGCACACTACACCGATATAACTGTTGTAAATTGTAGGTAATGCATGCCTAGATTAGATATGACGACTGCAGGGCGGGTGACACGCATTATTAATATCCGTGTACGGTCACCGTTTTATATTTATGAACTATTGTGTCCAAGTCATTTCATTTAAATATATGTTTGAGTACTTGACCTACTTGAAATAAATATAAAGCTTTACAAATCGTATTGTTTTTAATCATTGCTTTGCTGATTGCCTGTGTTTTTGGTAGATAAATTAAATATTTTTTAGAAATGCATCGTTTTTGTTAGTCCTTTAAAATCCATCTAAATATGTATTTGTTTGAAGTGAAAGTCGGAACACATTTAGAGATAGAAAACCTATAGTGGCTGTGCTTACCTATTTATTTTATTTCTTATAACTTTTAACTTACATATTTTAAGTACAGTTACATGGGTGAATGAGAACAAACAACTATTGTTATATTATAGTGTTATATAAACGTTTTTAATATAAAAATAATTTCAAGTGATGGAGTTTAAGTTTTCAAGCATTATTTTTAATTATATCACTATAAACAAGCTCATAACAACATACTTTAATGCTCCTAGAAGCTAGATAATTTTGGTAATTTAAAACAACAAATCTTCCCTGAGTGACGTTGATGTAATCACCGAATACTAATTTTATTATATAATTATTACACAAACATATTTTATAAGTTTTAAATGGAAAAAGTTTATTTTGATGATATTAGAGTTGAAGTTTTTTTTAGAAATATCAATCCTCAATTCAGAGCCAGCCTTAGGGTGAAGCGAGGCGCGGGGCAATTTTTTTTTAGCTTGGCAAAATAATCTAATTCTTTAGATTATGATTATGATATTAAGTATTAAACTTAATATATAATTAAGACCCATTTAATTTTTTGAAAACACAATGAACAATTTATTACAACAAATTTTTGTTTAATTATTATATTTTAAATTATATCTATATTCTACAGAAAGTTGATTTTCCTTGCTTTATATTATTCCAACACTAACAATACTATAAAAAAAAAATAGGAAAATCCAAATTGTTTAAAATTTGAAGCCTCATTGTTTAGCCATCAAAGATAAGGCCTCGCACTTGTGTATCGATATTCGATAACCACGATAATTATGAAGACCACTTCGTACGTCTTCTTTATATACGCGCTCGAGTTGCAAGTTGCAAATATTATGTAATATTGTGATTTATAATATAAAAAAAAAATGAATTATTTAATAATATCATGCGTACTGCAGTTTCGGCACCACTCCGTACATATTATATCTGTAAAATAATATAGCAAGTATAATGGACTATACATATTATAATTTTAATAACGCGAGGCTCAAAATGCATACAAAAGTGTGAGGCCAGGGGTAGGGGCACCGCTGGCCCATGCCTAAGGCCGGCTCTGCCTCAATTCTTCCAGAAAACAATTATTTCTCATGAAATCAAAAACACTTGTTGAAATCTAAATTATAATGAATTGTGTTTATTATAATTTATAAATAGTATATGACATCAAAAGATTCAATGAAAATTAAAAATATCTCAGTAATTTTTCTCAGCGTGTGCTTCTATAGAAGTATAGACTATATAGTCTATACTCTATAATGTAAACGAGTATAAATTTGTTATACTTTAAAATCAATGGAAACTATAGAAAACACCTGCAGTGTACAAAATATTGTATGAAGGTTAATCCCTATCTTTATTTGCGCCGGTGAAATTAAGTGGTAAACATTTTTCGGTGCGAACCAGTTTTGATTACCTATATGTATACGTATAAATTATAATATACGTTTAAATGTACTATATTCAATACTGACATTTTAGTGTAGATATACAGCATATTATATAGTATGTGGCATACTGGCATGTGCATTGTGCATACATCCACCTAGATACCGAGTAATTTCCGAGGGTCCTTTTTTATTTGTTCGCTCTACGTCAGGTGTCTATACCTAACATAGATACCTATACAAGAATATAATTGTATTATAATATTTATTTTATATGCTCTCTACGCTCTACCTATTACAGAGTACAGGCTTTATTATTTTGAACCTATATACGGTTATACCATATAATTGATCTTTTATATACCTACGCACTTCTACTGAACCTAGCCAAGCCGATCATTAGACCAGAGTCTTACATTTTTCCATAACCCTAAAAATATTCCACTAGAGTAATATTTGTAAAGAAATAATTTCAACAGTATTCCGCTATAAAGTATAAACAGTAAACACTGTTTTATGTACTATTAATAATTATTATTTTACTAATATCAGGAGTAGGTGTACAACTAAAATAATGATTATTATTTATTATTAATGAATTAGACTATCCTGGTGACCACACATTTATTCAAAGACTCAACAAGCATATCAACGGTTAGCCATGCTGTATCCGATCTTAAATAAAAAATCTACTGTTCAAAAAAAATGCTCACTACTGATATGCAAACAAATTCTTCGTCCCCTAATCACATACGCATGCCCAATATGGGGCAAATGTGCTCAAACTCATCTAAATAAAATTCAAATATTTCAAAATAAAATACTTCGCATAATAACAAAAGCACCTTGGTTCGTCAGAAATAGCTCTCTACGTAAAGGTCTTCAAATCCCGCTTATCATTGATTTTATTAAAAATACGACTAAGAGCTTCCACAACACACTAAAAACCACACCTGGAGCACGAAGGCTTAAGAGAGGTCGCCCTCACGACTTGTAAAAAAAAAAACCGTACGAACTGTATATGTATATTTTGCAATTTTGTAAAAACGATTAAGTAATCAACTATACGAGTACATTAACTATATTTTAATTGTAATAAATAATTGTGACTGGTAACATACTTCACTATCGCATATTTCGAGAAAAAAAAATGTATATTTGTATAATAAATGTAGATAGTTATAGCATAAGCTAGGAACGTTTTAACTTGTTTTAATAAAAACTTATGAATTCCACCCATATATTTGTTAATAATTACAGGGCTAACACTTGTTATAATTAATTTCGTCTTAATTTATTAATCAAAATATGTTATATATCTTATACAATTTTAAATAATATAAATTTAAAAAAACATGGGTATTTATTTATTCCTATATTATAATTAAATATTGAATAAAGTATTAAAGGATGGTGGAAGTACGTTTCTGATTACTTCCCATAGTTCGTGATAAAAATTAAAATAATTCATCTTAACGGGTAATTATATTAATCATCCAGGACACAAAAATGTAGTCTATCCCAACGATTCTCAAACTGGGGGTCGCGACCCCCTTGGGGTGTGCAAAAAAATTTTTTAGGGTCACCAATATATAAAATAACGAGTGAGGTGTTATTAATTGTAATACAATTTTATTCATATACATTTATCAATACTTTTTAATGTTATCATAATAAAAGGGTTGCTCATAATCTTGGTAACATTATAGGAGGTCACCTTAAAAATATTGAGAACCGCTGGTCTAGCCTACCTATTATAACAAGGTACGTTATTTTACTTACGAGCAAGCTTTTCTAATCCAATAAGCTAGAAAACCCAGAAGGCCGAATCCGCTGACTAATGCCACAGTCATCACCTAAAATTAAAACACAAAGTTAAAAATAATGTAAATTATAAATTTACATTTTTAATTAGTATAAATGTTCTGTTGTATTGGTACATTTAATTGTACTATAAATCAAAGTTATGCATCTCGTATGTATACTATATAAAACTCTACAAATATTGGTATTGCTTGTCGCTTAAACTTTTTAAGGAAAACTAATGGATTAGATATTAAACCGTACTGATTCTAACCATAGTGGTTTTTTTTATATATCAAATATTTAAACTACAATATTTCGAAACCATAATTATTGCGTATGATAATATTACTATTTTACATTTTTGAAATTATATATTACATATAAGTTAGTTAATAGTTATAGTTGTCAAATAATGTAATACCTCGTAATTTGTATAATATAAAATATTATAGTCATTGTATTGTAATTTGTATCAAATAAAGAAATTATAATTGTATGTAATCATTTGGGGTATTCGATTTTTTTTCTCGTCCCAATATTTCATCGTTTCTTTTATATCTCGTGCCTCGCAGCTTATAGGTATTTCTTTCTTTTTTGCGTATTACTCATCAAATCAATAATTTTATAAAACAAAATTAATTATTTAATATTAAAATAATAATTTTATGTGTACTATATAAACTATATAAAATATAGTGTATTATTTTATTATGTGAACATCGCATGATGTCTATGCAATGATTGATGAATTGTATAATCGCATGGAAATGATACCTAATAATAAAAATAATATGTTTAAATATATCATAATGAATCTCCTGCAGTCATACCGTGTAGTACGATACAACCAAATCGATTCCCACTGGCTGGTCGATTCTCCTTCCAGGCAGAGCTACCTGGCCCGTCATATTCTAATACTTGCGACGTGTTCGTCTGCCGCTCTCAAAGCGTGCCTGCGGCTGCGATGATGTTATTTCGCCTATATCCGGTGTTGTAGCCCGCCATCGCCCGCACAACCTGAAAATCATAATTATGTATGATTGTATTTTAAAAAACGGATACATACAACATATTCATTATATATAATTATTTATATGTGTGCAAAAAAAAATATTGTCGTATTTTATGTAAAAGCTGGTTTTATTATAAAATACGACAATATTTTTGTGTTATTTTTTAATATAAGTGTCTACTGCAGCCTCCACATAAAGTTGTAACATGCATGCAAAAAAGTGGCATATATTTACCGCCGAGAAAGACGTGAGAGAGACATCCCCCTTTGATGAAATATCCCCCTTGTGCAAGGTTTTTCTGCCCTATTCATTGTCATATATTTAAGATTGTAATCAACATTTTTAAACTTTATTGATTTATGTAGTTCTAAAGTTGTTTGCATCGATATTGTCAATTTATAAAGACTTGTATGCGGTGTACAACAATAATATAATTATATATGAAAATAAAATTTGATTATTTATAGGCTTATTTATCATATTATTATTATACATAAAAATAATAATGTTGATATTTATGAAGTAAATACAATTTGTTTTTCCATAATGTTTTTCCTTCTCGTGAGAAATGCGGCGTACGCCACTACACCGACGTCCGACACTATACTGTCGTATGTCGTTCATAATAAATTAAAACCACGTAAACACTCACCCTTTATCGATTCCATACGTATTATACGCGGCGGCGCGTGTTTGTACTTCGAAATGGACGCGTAGCAGGTATACCGAAATATCGTTATAACTATTATGGTCAATGAGCGATAGCGTATATTATGTGTAGGTTTTTTGATATATTGTCGACCAGTCTGAACCTATATCACGTGAATCACATTGATGTATCGGACTTGCGCGAAAAACGAACTTTTATCTAATAATATTGAGAACACGAACTGTTCTGACGTTATATACCTATATTGAACGCAGATATTTCCGAATAAGCTGCAGTCACGGAACGGAAGGGCGCAGGTCCAGTTTGGACGCGAGTGCGCCAGTGCGATGTCCTAAATTCACGAGGGGGCCTACACCTGTACTGTCTCTAAGCCGTTCAAACATAAAAATGACGAGTTTTTTTTAAGGGGAGGGTTGAAATTTGAATATCTATGTAGCTTATAGGTACAAAAATAATTTTTTGATATACTGTTTAGTCGTTTAGAGTACCTATTATCAACTAAATAGAAGTATTAAGGTTTTTCTACCGACACAAGTGAATTGTGGTTGATTTCATACAGGTAATTAACGATACAATAATATTATCCGACCAAAATCTTTAAAATATATACATAAAAATGTTAAATGCACTTTAAAAATTAAAAATATACAAAGTCGTATGTTTTAAATATCTAAAAGAAACAAAATTAAATGAAAATACTAATAAATAAACGTTAAAACACTATTTGTTTTATATTTTTAATATTTGATTCAAACCTCTTATTTAAATTAAAATCTAGGTCTTTATTATGTTTAAATACAATATTATAAAACAAATAATAACAAAAGCTCTACAACATCAAAATATTTATTTATTCAAATGCACATACCTATATAGTATATATTGATTGGTAATTGGTAAACGGTAGTAATTTAGTACCTATAGTATACGAGTATACCTATCGTATGTTAATATTATTAGTATTATAAAATAAATTCAGGCTTTAGTTTCTCACCCGAAGAATCAAGTCGTACTATCTTCACAAAAAAAAGAAAAGTTGCCGAACTTCAAATAACTATAGATAAAACCATAATTCAAAAAAAAAACACAGCAAAAATGCTTGGCGTTTTGTTTGATAGACAGCTATCGTGGACACCATACTTAAAATATCTAAAAACAAACACCTCTAACGCAATCAACATAATGAAAATGTTATCACATACTTCGTGGGGAGGAAGCACAAACACCTTAATAAAAATGTATAAATCTTTAATTCAATCCAAACTGAACTACGGAGCAATATTATATAAAACAGCATCTAATTCCAAATTGAACTTGATAGATAGTGTTAACAATAGTGGACTGAGACTTGCATTAGGAGCATTCCGCAGCAGTCCAATTTTCAGCATTTATAACTTAGCCGGGGAACCCTCCCCCGAAATAAAAAGGATAGAGCTACACCTTCAGTAAGATGCGCCAGGTCCAACATCACTATACACGAAAAAAACAATAATGATCTCATCAAACTAATTAAAGAAAATAAAATTAATCTACCCCATATTATAACCAATGAACTAAACACCAAACCGCCTTGGACAAGAAAATACCCAAATAATACAGAACTCAGTTCATTATCCAAACAACAAATTCCACACAATATTTATAGAAACCATTTAAAAAGCATAATTGAAAACTATAAAGACAACCAAGAAGTATATACAGACGGATATAAAACACACGAAGGAGTCGGACTATCTATAATATTCCCCCCAAAAAAAATACTGTACAAACTACCTCACAACTGTTCCATATTTACAGCGGAAGCGATGGCTATCCTAAAGGCTATTGAGATTATTAAACAAGAAGAACACTCAAAGTTCATCATTTTTAGTGACTCACTAAGCACCATAAAAAGCATCCAAAACCAATTCAATCCCGGGGACATTGCAAAAAAAATTCAAAACAAACTAAATGAAGCATATGAACATGGAAAAAAAATAACCATTATGTGGATACCCGGACATACAGGAATAAGAGGAAATGAAATAGCGGACGAACAAGCTTCACTCGCAATAAATAATACCGACACACCCTTGATAGAACAAGTCTCATACGATGATACAAAAAAACGCATTAAAATAATCACCAATGACAAATGGCAAAACATCTGGTCCAAACAAAATACCAAACTAAACGAAATCAAAGGCCACACTATCCAATGGCATAACCCACTACTCAAAAGAAAAGAAGAAACAGTAATAAATAGGCTACGGATAGGACACACTAGAATCACCCAAGGTTTCCTTATGGCTAAAGAGGAACCCTCAATCTGTACAACCTGCGGAACAAATCTCACCGTCAAGCACATCATATCCGACTGCATAAAGTATAATCAAGAAAGGATCAAACATGGGATATCACACAACCTCGACGCAGCTCTCGGAAACAATCACTATCTCAATACAAATTTAATTAACTTCCTCAAGCAAATCAATATTTATAATCAAATCTAAAGTAAAATATCCTATAATTTTTCACATATTATCATCCAAAAAAATCTAAGTACTAATACAAAAATATGTAAATAGTATGTAAGCAAATGTAATGTAAAAAAATAAAATAACTAATGGCCACTGCTGCCAAAGTTGTAAATGATCAATAAAAAAAAAAAAATAAAAAAAATAAATAAATTCGAAAAAAATCATTAGTGTATTTAAGAAATAATTAAAATCCACCGTTTATAGTATTACTTACTAGTAAATATTCTTCAGAATTATTCGTATTAACTATTGGTGTCTAGATTAGGTTCCACGATTCAGTAAGAATATTTTTTTTATTTAGATCCAAGTTAAATATTTGCAGTCTTTTTGCTATTATTACAAAATGGAAAATATGATGAATTTTCTAAACCAGAGTATTTGCAAAATAATGAAATATCTACTTGTTATAACTAGCTTACAATTATAGTAAAATACGGGATAAGCACTTATCATGTGGAAATGAAAAATCATTTTAAAAAAAAAAATTTATTTCATTTATTTTAAAAAACATAATGACCCAACAATATTAATGAGACATTAAAAATACATACAAAACAAAGAAAAAATGAGAGACACAATTAAATGATAAATTAATAGTATTTGAGGGGACGAAATAACAGGAAAATGTATTCGATTATACACAATATATGTCTACATGTAATTTATAGGATATAGAAAAAATATTGATGTGAAGTCATTTCACAGATAGTACATAATGTAGGTTCGATTTTCATTTCTAAAAACGATTTTGGCTACGTTCACATTATAGAGTCACACTCAAGCCTCTATCATTATTTTTTTGTAACTGAAAATTGTACAATTACTTCATAAAATATATTATAATCATATAATCATATAGTTCGTAATTATCCTATTCGTAAATATTCGTAATTAAACATTCAAGTTCAAAAATTAAGGACTTGGGACTGGATATGTGTGTATAAACTTATTCAATTTTTGGTTACTTGGAAAATATTTTATTCTTTTTTATATGTTCATTTCAATATTACTAATTGAGGCCATATTCCTACAACATATTAACATGGATATTTTTTACAAGTGATACAACCGGTGATTTTTTTCTGACCTACTTCGCGTTACCAAATAACTGCTGACACAGTAAATAAACATGATTAAAGTAGCTATATAAGTAATCACATTATAATCTATGATCACTACATCTCAATAACGACAAAATGTATGCACTTGAATGAAATTTTAAATAATGGTTCTTCTAATACCTACTCTAGATGTGTGTCATAAGAAAGGGATTGTAAAAAATGTTGTATTTAGACTGATTAATTTTGCGTTTATGCGAATTTCACCTCTAATTCACATATTGTTCAACGCTGCAAATTTTTAACCAATCATAATCTATAGCCAGAATAATAATTATGAAAATTAGAGTATATAATTTAAATTAAAGGTAAAAATTAATAAAAATACAATACCATACAACGTATATAATTTTATTAATTTGCATAGTTTTAAATAGATACTTGTAAAACTTATAAACCTTTCTTATTAAGATATTTGGTTCTGCTACTATATCAAGTATCTTTAAAAATTTTAACTGATGCACCCGACCTCTTTCACTCGGATTCGTTTTTTTCAACAAATTAACCTATTCTTGTATCTCATCCAACCGTGGAGTCTCACCCGACTTAGGAGTGTTTCACCCATTTAATAGTATTATTTTTATGTATAATATAATATCATTCATCAATATTAATAGCTTGTAACTGCCTAACTACTTTAACATTCTAATTACGAATTGTAGAATATTATAATATTATGAGTTATGAGTTTATGACATTTAAAACGTCATGTCTCTCGATTGCCTATATATAGCGCCGTCTTCATATAAAAATATCCTATGAAATCGAATCATCGAGTCGTATGACAATGTATATTGTATATATGTAGTTATCGCTGTGCAGGACACTGCGCTCATGTACATATAAATTATTTAACAACACCACGCGTATATTGACGATGTTGAAACAGAAATGTGATTTTGATAAAATAAGTAAATAAAAGAATGGTTAGTTTAAACTATATTAACTGAAACCTTTATTAATACTTTAAATATAATTATTATACTTTACTCAAAAAAATGCGTTAAAAAGAGTGTGCGCTTAGTTAACGTCTGTTTTCTAAAATTGTACAGTGCTCTACCCTTATTTACATTGGTGGAGATCCATTGTAAATTACGTACATCATATGAACATTAAAAATGCACTTTATGCATAATGTCATGTACGTTGCCTTTTTTTCCTATAAGTAGCATAAGTGGTGCTGAATACACTATATAGGTATGACTTAAGTCACCCCATATTAAAGGGGTGGGTGGGTATTATTATGATTCATGTACATATTCAGGAAATGATATCGTACAATAAATTAGATAAATATATGTTTTATCTAAGAAGGTATTAATACGTTTAAAATCAGTATATTATCAATGTGTTAAAAAGTGTAGTAATACAGCATAGTATACTATGTATATATGTAATTTGATTCTCAGTGTTGCTTAATTTTTTAGTAGGTGGGTAAGATTATGGAAACTTGAGTCATACCTTTTTTTTGGTAATTCGGTGCCACTGAATTGCATAAATGAAATGTATGCCTACTAGCTGTTATTTAAAATAGAATATTAATCAAGTAGATTTGTACTCTGCAGCCTGCACATATACCATAAAGACATATTTCTTTTATTCTTAGAATCAACTGATTGGATAACTATAATGAGAAAAAGGTAAAGAAATAAAAATAATATATTTTAAAAGACAATGATGTGCAACTAATCATTCAAGTATACAATATTTCATATTTGATATACAATAGTACCATTCTAGCAAAAATTGTATTACAGTTAGGTTATGATCCTCTGTTATGAAGTGCATTGTATCAACAGTCACCATCTCTGTGGTTTAGATTCATTTTGTATTTTAGATTTTTGAAAACAATTATTTTACCACTATTATGTTCATGTAATTTAAGTAAGTTTTTCACACAACTACTATATTAATCAGGCCTTTAGCCTGGTATCTTAAGATCTGAACTATTTTGGTCAGATACAGTTTAAAATAATAGCTTTAACAATTTCTATTCAATTTTTTTTTCAAATACTATATACATATATATAGATCAAAAACATTTTACATGCTTGTATTAATGTATAATAGTCAATCATATTTAAACTTTAATGTTTAGTGTGCCTGTGTTTGCAATAATCTAGAATATAAAATAAAATATTATAGAGGAGAACATAAGATTTAAATATATTTATTATAATGTAATATGCCAAGACCATTTAGGTTTACCTTTGTTAGAGTGTCATACTTTTGTATATCATTAGGACAGAATGCGTCCACATATATAATATATGACACTATATTTTATATGTAAGTACTAAGATTAAACTAATAGATACTTGCAGATAATGCTTGTAACTAAAAATTTTTTCAACAAGATAGTATAATTCAAAGATGAATTTTTTCTGAAACTTATAAACTCAACTCGTTAATTTCTTATTAGATATTACATAAAATCACAGAGATTTAGATGAATTTATAAAATAAGTACAGATTAAGTAAATTAATTATGTAAGTAGATAATAATATAATATACTCAAAAATTAAAAAATGAATTATAAAATTAATAATTGCTGCAACACTAGTCGTATGATAATAATTATTTAATTATTGATATGCTCATAGTTATTTATAATATTTTTTTTTATGGTCCCTTGATTTTTTTTCTTTACATATAAATTAAATGTGTATGTTGTACGTAAATTTAAGTTGATTGTAGATAGTGAACATCAGGTTGAGACCTTAATCTTTCAGCAGCTTGTTCAACTGTTAAGTCTCTTTGACATTGAGCCAACAATTCAAATCTAAACATAATATATACCATAAATTAAAAAATATGTGTAGATATATTATTAGTTATCAACTTATGATCATTGTTATAAGTATTTACTTTATTATACTTATAACTAATGTTATTAGCATTATTACCCCGCTATAAATTTTTTTACAGTTGCCGAACGTAGTAATGGGGGCAAATAAATTCCATGGAAGACCCAGTGGTCACTATCTTCATACAATGGCCCGGTGGGTGCACCTAAGCATTGATACGATAGATAATTATTTTATTTGTTTATTTTTTAATTATATTGAAAACTTACCATGCCAACCCATCGAATATGGAAATGATGTTTTGAACATGTTATCATATTTAATTATTAATATTTTCATAATTGATGCCAAAGTTGTTTTTTCATGATCTGTAATTTCATTCATTCTCTTAATATGCCTTTTAGGCAATACCATGGTTTCATATGGCCATACAGCCCAAAATGGCACCAAAACAACCCAATGCGTATTTTCAGTAATAATTCTAACCTAAGAAAAATAATATTTAGTGCATATCATATAGTATACATTATACATAAAATAATTTTCTAAACTTCAATTATATTATTACTTTATGATTTACGTACAATAGCTTTTATGTTTATCAGATACAAAACTAAATACATACCTATGCATATTTCAAAGCTAGCTTTAGAAATCAATAAATAATAATATAATATAATTATAGATAGTAGTATTGGTCAAACTAACCAAAATAGCTTCATACAATAATGGGTAATGGGTTTGTCAAATTTTTATGTATAAATATAATCTTTATTATCTACTTTGGCTTTTAATTCACGGTCTACATAATCCATCAGCATTGGTCTTTCATACTTTTCCAGGTATTCCCTTTGATTAATATCCTTGATACGAGGTTCATTTGGTAAAAATGAACAAGCCCATATTTGACAATGAGGATGATGATTAGAACAACCCATCATAGTACCTTTGTTTTCAAATATTTGCACCCAAGTATAATTTTTTCCTAATTCTTCTAGTTGTTCTATCCAACTAAAAAAAAAAAGGGTGTAAATTATGAATGTAGGAATTTTATTTATATTGAATGTCAATGTTTCAAATTTCTTGATACCTCAATTTAGTAGTAATCCTCTTAGAAACTCATATTTTACTCAATACCTGAATAATATATTTATTAAAAATAAAACTCAATATCTCAAACTTTTTCCATTCCTATTGAGATTTGACATATATAGAACCTATGTCCTATCTACTATAGAATGACAATACTAAAATGTATACCTCGTAATTATAGTTACTATATCATTGACAGACATAAGAGCAATGGTGATGTTGGACTTTGGATGAAAACACATGACACGGCATGTGCCTCGAGCTCCTTCAATGCGAAAAAGAGGATCATCACTTTGGGGAGGTGATGGTGAATCCTCCAAAAGGGCTGGAAAATCATTCGTAAATACATATGTTGACTTGTATTCTGGAGTCAACTAAGAATTTAAAAAAAAAAATTCAGAATTAAAAATTGTATACACCATACAAGTATTTATTACTTACTTCACCACTACTTCTTATTACACCAGGACACAAAGGGTTAGTAGGATCAAATTCTGGATCCATATTACTTTGCACATATTCTGTTTGCCCATCCCAGGGTCTTTTCATTCTATGAGGGGATACTAAAATCCATTCTCCTTTTAATGGATTATATCTTTTATGAGGATGTTCTATGCCAAAGAAATAATTATTCCAAAATAAATTATAATTTATTATATTTTGTTTATTACAAAGTATTTTAATTTTGAACACATTAGGATAAAATGTATACCTATTTAATACAGTTATACCGATTTCTATTACAGATGACATGTTCAAATGTACAATTCATTTATACATATTGTTAAGTATAAAACACAAAAAAATAACAGAACAACAGAAGGAGCTACATTTTATTTATGAGTTAGAAACTGAGTATGCAAATGAGCTAAGGTTATAAGTGTGATAATAAATTCTAATTTGTACCTTGATTAAATTTAATAATTTTTCTTCTTTCTAATATTTTTTTATTCAATATAATATTAAAATATTTTATACAATACTTTTTTAAAATTTATAAGTTAATGAAAATGTTATTTGAGATTACCATTAAATAATATTTTACTTTAAATACTTATTTAATAATATACAATAACTATAACAATATAAAAACAAAATAATGATTACATTAATTTTATATATGTATGCAATATTTATCAACAATAATTTCATAACAAAATAGTTTTACAAAAAGTATTAACATTTACTTAAATTACATTATATTTTCTTGTCTTTTTAGTTTTACTTATAAAGTAATTACTTAGTAAGTATTTACATATAGTAATTAGTATTAGTATATACTAGTCATGTACAATTCATAATTACAATTATATACCTTATGGCTTATATATATAAATGATGACCTATTTTAGTATCTTAGCTACAATAAATTGTAAAATATTGAACCATACTAATAATTATAAGATTTAATAAATAAAATGAATTTATGATAGATTTGATAATTACCAGCTGGGTTGAATTCCATGACAAATATTCAATTTAATTTTGCAAAGTAAAGAGTAAAATAAATGATTTGTTATAAAATTATGATTAAATAAAATATTAACAAATCAACAAAATGAATGGTACTAAGTGCAATTGAAACTTTATGGAGTTAATAACAGCCATTATTTTTAAAGATAAGATAACACAACACAATGATATTGAATTATCAGTGCTTAAATTATTTCTTTTAACATCTTAATATAATCCATAAAACAATTTAGATACAATTCATAATATAACAATATATTAAAATTACATAAATAATTAATAACGTTTTTAATTCTATTATTCACTTTTATTTTCTCCAATACTGTGCAAATTTATGCAATTGTTCAACAAGTACAGCCATCACAGCTGTTACTGACATATCCAATAGATTTTGAAAATAATGTACAGCTTCTTCATCACCCAAATCTAATCTAAACTTATCCTGAACTTTATTAACAGTCTTATCCGGTTCTAATGCAATATCTGGAACGCTGGCATCCACCATTAAAGAGAAAAGATTCAGAATAAGATTAGCATGGCGTCTTAAATGCAAAAAAGCAGTATAACACAACTTTCTGAATTCATGATAGTGTTCACTATTAACACCACCCATTGCTTCAACCATTTCTTTACTTAATTTCATAGGAGGAGGTAGTGGTTTAGGATCTCTACCTAATATATAACCAAAATCAATATGAAATAGTTTGCCAGTAGATGTCAGCAACAAATTATCAAAATGACGATCACCAACTCCCAGTAGATATGTAATTACACAGTAACCTGCACAACTTTTTATGTAATTCTCCATGATATCAGGAGATATTCCAAATGGTGCATTCTCGTTTGAATGATTTTTACGAAAATAGTTTTGTATTGAACCTTCTGTTGCTAATATTTCAGCTACAGGCAATGAATTTACAAACTGAACAAAACCATGTCGTGTACTTGTTGCCAACACTCTGTATGGTGTGAGTTTCAAGTCCAAGTTTTCACTTCTTAAAAGTTTGTCCATAAGTGTAATGATCTGTAAAATCAATTGATCTTGTCGCAAATCGTCACCATGCTTAAAAATAGCTACATACTCTTTGTTGTCTTGTACCATGAATGTAAGTCTTGAAGGCATAAGAGCAGACTTAAAGAGGACTGCTTTCTCTGGAATTATGCCAGTGATATGTATACTAGGGTCCAGCGGTAAGGGGAGAGGTTCAAAAGTCATAAAACTAAATTTTGTATCCGTTTCAGCTAATAATGCTTGTAACTTGTCAATTTTTTTTTTACGATTACCACTTTCTCTAGCAACTGTTTTGATAATTCTGACCAAACGATCAATAAAATTTTGTTGACGTGTTAACATTGCATGTATTCGTTGACATTCAGCACTACCATTATATAAAGTCATCAAAAATGTTTTCATTACACTCAAATACATATTACGAACACGTATGTCTTGCTTGATAGTAGAGTCTTGATCTTCACATTCAATCATCAAATACCAATAAAAATAATTGGCCAAACTAAAATTTTTACTTGCTCTATGAATTAAAAACCGTGCCAGATCCATATCCTCTGGTTTGCACATTTCAAAATGATTTATTGTACAAGGAATATTGCTATCACTACTGTCTTTTAAACTTAATCCAGATATTGATTCTGTTAAACTATCAGTCACAGGATATTTGTCTTCCATTAACTTTAAACTGTTGGTAATGTGTTCAAAATTTTCATACTTTAGCGCTTGAACCAACTGTAGCAAATACAGTAGTAAATCTTCATCAGTAGCTTGTTGTAATCTTTCTACAGCATATTTACGTACTGAAGAATGTTTAAATGCCGGACTCAACAAACGTAATGAATCATCTACATCCATTGGCGCCCATTGATACATCATATCTAATGCCTGTAAAGCTTCTCCATGCAATTTCCAATTAACACATTCTAAAAATTTTGTTAAGGCTTTTTTTTGATTACAAAGGTAAAATCGATACTTCCATATAAAATCTTGTTCTTCTGTTGTCAATATTTTAGTAGGAGGATATCCAACAATGGTATTTAACATATCTCTTTGTGGTGCAGTTGGTTTTGCATCTTTGTCAGATATTCCACTTCTTAAGCTTCTAGCAAGTTTATGATGTTTACTTTCAACTAAATTTTCTTGCATAACTTCAGCATCTGGTACAGTAACTATATCTGGGTTAACTCTAAATGGATATATTTCATCACCATCTTGTTCATAATGCACTACACTATAAACAATACCATTTGATATAATTTCTGGAAATTCTATCATTAAATAAGGATAGTTTGAGGTCTTTTTTTCTTTTTCATTGATAAGTTCAATTTCTCTAAATGTTAATCTATCCAACCAGTCAACTTCAGGCATATTACCATTCCTATGCTGTTTGGCCAATTTAGCCAGTGATTGCATGCGATTTGTGTCTGATAAGCATTTGCCCGGTGTAGAAGATACATTACCATCAGAATCTTTATCAGGCCATACCCTGAGATCGATCATACCTTGTCGAAACACACCATGTTTACCAAACAGCGATATAGATGTACCACCCACCGCTGTCATAGTAACTGGTCCAGCACAATCATACACTGTCAGCGTTAATAAAGCATTTCGTGGTAGATCACTAAATTGAATTGGTAGTACAACCCATTCATTCCAGCTCCAGCGATTGGTAAAATGTTTGTATGAAGTTGAAACTGGTAAACTTAATAGTTTACCATCACTGTAGACTTGACAGTATATAACAAGATCAGAAAAAGACTTTTGATATAAACCAGAAAATTTTTTCATAGGATCACTTAGTATTTTTTCATAATCATAGTTGTGCTTGATACCTTCAAGAGTCCCAATTTTTATTTGCACATTTGTCTCTAATGAACAGCTGTATACATAATTTAAAGAGCTACTAAGATTACTACTCATATTTAATGTTTTTTCTATTAAAATTAAAATGTAATAATTAATTTTTAATTACAGCTATCATAAACATTATATTACTATTAGAAATAGTAAAACAAAAAACATTCAAAGTTCAAACCTCATAAATTGAAAATAAAGATTTTATTATTTTTTCAAATAACAATATTATGAATTATAAATAAGTATAAACATTAAACACTATGAAAGTATAAACTGATAAATTAATTTTGTTATTTTTCAGTAAAGTTGTACATATTATATGAAATATCTTATCAAGTCTATGTTCAGTGTTCAGATAACTGAATTTTATTCTGATAACATTATCATAGAATAATATAAAAATTATTAATTTAACACATAACTGTCCACTGATCACAAATATATAGACGATTTTTGAAATCTGTGCCACTGATGTGTAAATATACGAGTATTAAAATATTATATTTAAATTATTCTGTGGAAGTGTGGATAACGTACATACAACATTTTCAACATTAAATTTTTATAATTAATTCTCATCTAAGTTCCTACAACCTACTCATCTAATTTTATTAATAGTTCATTCATTTCCTGAAAAATAGATTCCATCGTTGGTCCTCCCGATTCATTCACTTGTGTGCTAGCGATTATTTCCAGAAATTTAGGATCATTTCTTCCTGCTTGAATCAAAGCAACCTGCATATGTTCAAATAATGTGTGGATTTGAATGGTATTTTTCGCAATACTCACTAAAAAGGAGAAAACATTTCTTTACAATATTGACCACTGGTGACGTAATCATTTTAATATGATATACCTATATACCAACCCATTAATTAATTGTTTTCAAATTGCATAATATATTTATAATCGTAGAACAAACCAAGTTACAGCCTCTGTACATTATTTAGATGTCTGATCTTTTATAACTGTTGACGGTCATAATGAGTGGAAGGTTGATAAACAGATGTTTATTAATATATTGTGTATCAAAGTTGTTAAAGCTACAATGCTTCATAGACAAATTTTAACAAATAACTTACAAAGAATTTATGTTCAATTACAGGTAGGTACATATTGATTATAACTCATAAATTTATAATTTATAAGAAATGTTTCCACTAATTATTATTAGTATGCACGCCAATCTTAGCCTCAGGTTTTTGACATTTCATATTTGTACAAAGTATAACTTATAAGTGAATTAAACTATTTAATACACTATCATAAAATAAACAAATTCTTTATTGTTACAAGTTACAATTTTGAAAACAATTCCGGCCGACCAACTTTGATTAAAATGTCGTTCTCTACGTCAAAAATATTTATGAATATTGAAAACTAGAAGAGGCTTAAACTAGATTTATACCAACAACTATATAAATTATAATAATGTTTAAGAACAATACAAGTGTATACTCTTATTTTTATACATAGATGCTCTATTGAGTATTGAATTTTAAAATGTTAAGCCATTATATATATATATATATATATATATATAAATAATGGTTAAACTATAATTACTAATGTCTAATATAGTAGTATGTACCTCTTATTTGTATAACTTGTTCTAATGACTCCTGTATTTGTTCAATTAAAAGATCAACACTCGCAAAAGATGATTTATCCATCTTAAGTAATTATAAGTGTAAGATTTTTGATTATATTTTATTGTATAAAACTAAAGTTAATTAAAACGAAGGAGCTATAAATATTAATGAATCCCTATTTTTATTTTTACTATTGCCCTATTGTTACAGGAAAATGTTTTGCCACCAAAATGTTTAAAACCTAACCAAATTTGTAAAATCAAAATAAAATGTCATCACTCGTGGTACCACTGTTATTTATTTATCATTTATGTTATCAATAGTAAACCTATTGCAAACTGCGGAGTGCACTATAATAGTGCAGTCCACACATTTTACTTTACTTACTATTACTTAACTTTTGTAAACAAACATTTTCGAGTTTTTCAACGTTTTTCCAAATATTATGATTTAACAATTTTTAATCATCATTTTTACCTAGGTATAAAATGTTAAGTTTAAAAGACTATGGCAGCAGTAGTGAAGAAGAAGGACCATCAGAACCAACCACTGACAATACAATCAGTGTTCACGAATTAAGTAAACAGTTTGCAGTCAATGCAGCTCCGGAAGTTTTACCTCCAGTATGTTTTCAAACTATGTATTAATCATTGCCCAGTATTAACATACGTATTTTACAATTTATGTTTATAGTCTATTTATGTATTATAATATGTTAATTAAATATAAAATGGTTATATTATTGATTATGTTTTCAAGCTACAGTTCTATTAGTCGTCTATAAAATATTTTGAGAACAGAATTACCAATTTCATTAAGGTATCAACATGATAAAATACCAATTATATAAAATTATTTATTTATTTATTTTTATTAAAATAAAAACCACTAAGGAACATTATCATTTGAAATATTAATATATGTAATATATATTTGAGTGTATTAGGTATACTACTTTTTTAAAAAAAAAACAATATATATATTTTTAATGTTTTTCGTAATGTATTAGTTTAAACAAGCAGCATGCCTTTGTCACATATATTTAGCCTTGGTACAATTAGTTATTTCATATGATATGGGGTGGAATTTTTGATAACATTTTAACTTTTAATAGAGTTACAAGTTTGGTCAGAATCAAATCTTGAATGTTATTTATAACGAAAATCTAAGACCTACTCATAAGTACCTACTCATTAAATGTTTATACCATTAAAAAATATTAATGCTACACTAATTCCTTTTGTAGTTCTTCCTAGCATTTTTATTCCATTTTAAAATCTTGTATTTCTGTATTATAGTGGTCCGTTATAAGGAGATCTAAGATCTTACTGTACATGTGTAATTATAGAGTAACAAGGATATTAATATAATTAAAATTGGCTAAATTATGTTTCAGCAGCCAAATATAAAATTTCAACATATTTTGTCGTATTAAATTGTCAATAACCTAAATAAAGTAATTTAATACTTAATAGTTATTTCAAATTAAAGTTTGGTAGGGTGAATATGTATAATTTTAGGATTATTTTTTTATTGAAATACAAATGTATACTATTTAATGGTATATTTTTTTAGGGACCAGACACTTCAATACAATTTCTTGATGTTGGTACAAAAGAAATTACTCGGAATATGAAATATGAAGAGCTTTTTACACCAGTTGCTGGCCCAGAAAATCCATTTTTAACACAGCAACAAAAAGCTCCAAAAAACATGATGACTGGATTTGTTGAAAAAGCTCATATTAGTGATTTTATGTTTGAAACTCAAAGAAGAACATTTCATAGTTTTGGTATGTTCAAATTGTGTTATTGAAAAAAAATTATTAAAAATGTATGAATAACATTAAATGAAGAAGTATTTAAATACATTTTAAAGTTCTTTTTTTAAATATATTATTAAATGAGTAAATTTATGTTTGTTGCATAATTTTTCATAAATTGTGTTAATTAGGTTATGCATTGGATCCTACTGTTGATTCTACTGAAATTATTGGCCGCAAGCCTGATGACACTAATGAATTTAAAACAGTTTTTGAATCATTACCTAAAAGATTAGCTGATAAAAGGAAGCGACATAAGAATGATAATCCAGAAGATGTTGAAGGATATCTCGGACCTTGGGGATGTTATGTTGATGAACAAAAAATAGCAAAACCAGAAGGAGTAAGTTATAATTTTCTCGCAAATTAAATCTCATTTCTTTTCTAAGTGAGAGTTGAATTTATTTGTTGTGCTTTTATTATTTTACTATTATAATGATGAGAGCTAATTTAATTTTTAATTGACAGGAAGATGCAACTGCTATAGAAGAATTCCTTGCAAAAAAACATAAACGTGGCAAAAAATTGGAAGATAAAAGCTTTAAAGAAAAATCCATACTGCATAGTAATTTTTAAATTTAAATTTATGAATTAAAGTTAAAGTATAATGTTTTTTATTAACAATTTACAGTTAAAGATCCGGTTGATTACCAAGGACGTTCATTCTTGCATATACCCCAAGATGTAGGTGTTAATCTAAAATCAAATGCACCACCTGATAGATGTTTCCTTCCCAAAGCACACGTACATACATGGCAGGGTCATACTAAAGGTATATCGGCTATTAGATGGTTTCCAAGATCAGCTCATTTATTAATGTCATGCAGCATGGATTGTAGAGTTAAGGTAATAGTTATCTTATTATTACTAAATAATTTATTGAGAACATATATTTTTAAAATTAATTTACATTTTTTTTTAGCTATGGGATGTTTACAGAGATAGAAAATGTATTCGAACTTATATAGGTCATACACAAGCAGTTAGAGACACTTGTTTTAATAATAAGGGCACCAAGTTTTTGTCGGCAGGTAAAATATTAAATTCAACAAAAAAAATCACTCTTAAAACACATTTACAGTCAATTTTTTTTGTTTGAATAGCATATGATCGGTATGTTAAATTATGGGACACAGAGACTGGAGATTGTATAAAAAGTTTTACTAATCACAAAGTGTTATATTGTGTAAAATTCAACCCGGAGGAAGAAAAACAACATTTATTTGTTGCTGGTACTGCTGATAAAAAAATTGTTTGTGTAAGTGAAAAATTAATTAAAATTAATAAATGTCTTTAGTTTTGTTAATAATTATTTTGCATATTAGTGGGACACTAGATCAGGAAATATAGTACAAGAATATGAAAGACATTTGGGAGCAGTAAATAGTATCACATTTGTTGATGAGAATAGACGATTTGTTACAACATCTGATGATAAAAGTCTTCGTGTTTGGGAATGGTATGCATTTAAATAATAAATATTAGTTTAAATATGAAATATAGTTATAATTAAATAGTAAACAAAACTAAAATAATAAAAATAAAATTTATTTCTTAGGGATATACCAGTAGATATGAAATATATAGCAGATCCTACCATGCATTCTATGCCAAGTGTCACTATTGCACCAAATAAAAAATGGTTAGCATGTCAAAGTATGGATAATAAAATAGTCATATTTTCTGCAATGAATCGTTTTAAAATAAATAGAAAAAAGAGTTTCTCTGGTCATATGGTTGCTGGATATGCTTGTTCATTAGATTTTTCACCAGATATGAGGTATATATAACAAATAATTATATTTTTTTATTAAAATTAATTATATAATATTAATTGATCATTTGTTTGTTTAGTTATCTAGTTTCAGGAGATGCTGATGGAAAAGTATTTATTTGGGACTGGAAGACAAGTCGATTATATACTAAATGGAAAGCACATGATAATGTATGTATTGCTGCATTATGGCATCCACATGAACCTAGCAAAGTGGCAACTGCTGGATGGGATGGATTGATAAAATATTGGGATTAAAAATGTCATGCATTCAAATAATTATAAATGTATTTTGGTTAGCTTCAATGATTTTAACCTGATTCTGAATCATAAAACTCAATTGTGAAATAGTATGTAATTAATAATTATATATATTTTTTTTAAATAATACTTTGACATTTATTATAATAAAACAGTTTTTATATTTTTTTTGAAAAGCAGTACTTTCAAATAGCTTTTGAAAAATAATTCAAATTTTATAATTTTTCAAAGGTTCTCCTTTTTATTTTTAAACATGAGTAGTGCAAAGCCTGATCATAATGCTATGGTGTATATTAAAATAATTGAACCGCAAAAAAAAAAGAAATCATTAAATGTTGTATTATATTAAAAAGTGATAAGTAGATGTTTATTTAGAGTTTAGATGATTACTGTCCAGCGTACCCAAACTCAGAATAAGACCTAATTAATTTCTAATTTTATTATAATTAAACATTTTTTCAGAAGTTAAATTATTAGTTACAATTTATTGTTAGATATTTTCTGATCACTTTAATAAATGTCAGCTATAACAAAATGTTTCTATTTTTTATCTATTTCACCGAAATAATGATAAGATATTTTGTTCAGACAAATATATTTAAAACAATAATATTTATATATGATATTAATTTAATTTTAGTTCTATTTTGTAAAAGAAACAAATTGTAAAAATTAAAATAGATTTTAATTTTTAAATTTAAATTAAATATATTATATGAAATGTTATACAAGACTACATAGGCAGTTACATTTTACACAAGTTCTACCTTTTACTATTTAATACCTTTACAGATTACTTTTGATGATATCTAACCAATTTGGTTTATTAAACGTTCTAAATTTATCTAAGGTTGTCCTGATTTTTTAGTTTTTTTGATTAAAAAAACCCTTAAGTTGATATTATTTATGTTTCACAAAAATATATAGTTGATACAAACATGTTTGATTTAAAAAAAATGATAAAAAATTAATGCTTATTTTTTTTAAATATAATGATTTAAAAATAGATACACCAAAGAAATTAAATTCAACAAAAACAATATGATTTTAACAAATTATTATATACTTAATCTAATATGCTTCACATATTAATAAATGTTATTCATTTTATCTTACAGTTTGTAAAGATTTTTAAAATAAATATATCCTTAAGAGTTCCTCAAAATTAAACAATAAGATGGAATGTATATTTTTTACAATAAATTTCCCTTTCATGGACCATGGTCAAAGGTGTAAAATAGATTTCACTTCTTAAATTTTTATATTTATAACTTGACTGACATTTATTTATTTTTGAACAGAACTTATTTGGTTTTCTATCCAACTTGAGATCATATAGCTTTGTTAATAACAATCAGTCACTGTACAAACATCTTCAAAAATGGGGTAAACATACTTTGCCAGCAAATAACTCTGATATTACAGTTACCCAAAGTGACAGTACAAATAAAATATATGAAATGCCAACTTGGTGACTATTTGGAAGTTGATAAGGTTGACCTCCAATTTCTGGTATGTGAAAACCCATTGGGAACACGACAGCAGCAAAACAAAACAGTACCACTGAAAAACAATAGAAGTATAAATATGAAATATAGAACTCTGACATGAATTTAGGATTAACTTACTTGCTGTAAATCCTACCCATCTGGCGTATGGTATAACATTACGATCCCAATGTGAAGAAGCCAGTAAAATAATGGTAGTAGTTATACATATGCAACCAATGAAAATACTGACCAAAGCCAACAACCATTCAAGTCTTAGATCAGGAGTGAAGCATACTTGCGGCCTATTGTAAAGGGTCATGCATGTCCACATCAAGCCTAATCTTGTATCACCTAAAAATCATATATATAAATATGTTATCATAATCTCGCTATAAATATAAACATCCACAATTATTTATCTAGTATTCTAGTCTATAAAGGGACTATACAAGCTTGTTTTTAATAATCACCTCCTACGTCCGTAATGATCCAGTCTGGCATAGCTAAGCTGACTATTGCAAAGACATCTGCCAACAAGAACAATGTTCCCGATATAACGGTTAGTTTATCCATAGTACTATTTCAACCCATGAGATAATAAGATTATAATCTAAGATGTGACACTCATAAGGAAAGTTGTATCGGTTAAAATAATAATTTAATCTCTGATTCTCGACTGTCAGATGCGGTCAAAACATCTATTATGATAACATCATGATGTATCGTGAGTAACACTATAGTCACTGTTCACTAATTCACTAAAAGTAGAGCAAAACGAAACGAAATAACATTATGTCAAATTCCACAGTAGAACCTACGATCCAACAAGATTTCCGGAAAGTTTCTAAGACCGTGAGGGAATCTATTGGCTAAAATTGATATTATTAATTTTATTGGTGTGATAACGTTATCTTATTACCACATTTCTGATAATGGTGAGCGTAGACAAGAGTACGGGAGTAACCATATGACCGAATCGTTGATATCACCAGATCACCACAACCTTTGGCAATCGCCAATGAGCACTGTAATTTGTTATACTCAAATATTATAATTTCATGCATTACGATTTACGAATTTGGCGTCACTTTGTACCCTAGGTTTTTGTCTGGTCTGCGTTTTCATTTGCGACGTGCTACGTTGTTCTTGATCCACCATGAGCTATTCACCGTCAACGCAGACCAACGTCACCAAACCAGATTGGCTGAGTCGAATCGAAAATATGAAAGTCAACCGAAAAGATATGAACAAACTGATCATGAATTATTTGGTTTGTGGTATGTACAAACACAAGTAAATAACATTCGACCACAAATCTCATTGACATGTTTATGTGTCTATGTGTGTTTTTGTTTATGAAATAATGTAGAAGGATTCAAGGAAGCGGCTGAAAAATTTGAACAAGAAGCAGGAATTAGCTCTCCGCTCAAGTTAAATACATGGGGTAATCGGATTAAAGTCATTGAGGCTGTACAATCAGGAAAAATGCAAGAAGCCATTACACTTATCAACCAATTATATCCTGGACTGTTAGATGATGATCGTGATTTATACTTTCATTTACAGGTATTAGTTTATTCCTTACATCACAAAATTTAATTGTTTAATTTAGCTATCACATCTGCTACAAGTCAATAGCCAAATCATGGTTGACCTATTATAGGTCAATGGGCCATATCAATTTTGGTTTAATATTGTATTGTACTTCCGTCTTCCATTGATTTTGGAATCCTACAAGTGTCAAAATAACTTAGGGATTTAAAAAGTGACTATATAATTAAATTGTTATTATAAAATTTCCCTCTGCCATCAAATTTATTTTACTTACTATTAAGTATTAATTAATAATAATACTACATTAAGATGTTCTTTTATTAGACTTTCCAAAAATAAATAATCTGAAGAACTTCCTATTTTGTTATAATTAGTTATCTTTTTATGAACATTTGGCTGATCTTTTAATTTTTAATTTTTGTTCCTTATTTTACAAGGGGTTTCTTAATTCTAAATCCTTGTTTTCTATGTCGCTGTTTATAACATAATTATTTATTACATTTTTGGATTGTCAACTATAATTTTAATTTACTTTCATTTTAGATTCAAATAATTTTAAAAAATAAGTTAAATTTAATATATAGGTTCTAGTTAATATCATTATGTGTTTAAATATTTGTGTTTCTTTTAAAAAAAAATCCAAAGATTTCTTAAAAACCATAGTTTTTAATCTAATAACTGTTACAATTATGCATCTACTTTACAAATTAAATCGATTTTGCTGTAGTTTTTTTAGGTGTTTAAAATTAATTAATAATTTAAGTTAAAAATAAGTTTGATGAATTTATGTAAATAGTGTAATATATTATTTATGTGTGTTTATTTTATAGCAATTGCATCTAATTGAATTAATTAAAGAAGATAATATTGAGGAGGCACTCGTATTTGCACAAGCTAAACTGTCAGAAGTAGGAGAGGGAAATCCTGCTATTCTTACAGAATTGGAAAGAACACTTGCTTTATTAGCGTTTGAAGAACCACAAAAAAGTCCATTTGCAGACCTTCTTCAGAACACACACCGAGAAAAAGTAAAATTCTAACTATACAATTTTCTCTGAAACCATTGTTTCTATTATAATTTATATTTTCCAGGTATCTAGTGAGCTGAATGCAGCTATTTTAAGGTTTCATAATCAACCAACTATTACACCTAAACTTTACAACCTTATGAAGCTAATAATGTGGGCTCAAGATGAGCTAGATAGAAAAAAAGTTAAATTCCCACACATGACCGACTTTGGATCAGCTACACTAGAACCCCCTAAATGACGCACAGTTAATGAGTACGACGACGTATGTTGTGACTCCTTTTGGCTGTTTGATCATAAAGATTAAATTATATATTTTGATTTTTTATACAAGTATTCATTATTCATAACTAATTTCCTAATATTCTTATATAGACCATTTAGGTACATTACATTTTTACAAAATAATCATAAAAACAAATTTTTCAATTGTATTTCATGGATTTTAATAGTTATAGAAGTGTTAAATTTGTTCTATTAGGTAATCAAAATATTCAGATTTTGCAATTTAATTAAATATTATTTGTACATTATAAACCTTTACCAAAAAATATATTGTGTAAGTTTCATTTATTAGTAAATTATGTGTTTTAAATTATTAAACAATACCTATAATTTGATATTAATTTATGCATATTAGAACAATTATATAGTTTTATTTCACAAGTTTACTTGACAATGATCATATCTGATAGTTAACTTAATTCGCTAAATTTTTGTACGCACTTTATAGATAATACATATTTATTAAAATATTACTCATACATTTATTTGATATTTATAAGATCTTTAATGTGTAACATCAATAATTCTAAAAATTCAATATTTTATGTTTATGTGTAGATTTTAGAAACAGAATAGGTAGTAGTTCACTTATCTGTCAATCCTTTTGTGTCATAGTTAATCTGGTTAATTTTATTCCGTAACTTTTTCTATTACATTTGATAAAATGTATTATATTGTGTTTTATATCTTGAAAGTATAGCTTTAAAATAAGAGGTGGATTGCTACTTTTTACAGCTAATAAAACTAATTTTCCAATATTATTATCCATAATTGTTTTTCATCAAACCTAAAATATTAGTTTGATTCATAGAGTGGTTATACTTTACAATATACTACCAGATTAAATTAATTGTAAAAAATATATCGGTACTTAATCTGTAGTGAAATATTTTTCTTGTCTAATATCATCTGCTAGAGAGCTAGACAGTATTATTACAAGTCTGCAGCGGCGTATATTGCAGCAATTAACGGCAGTTGCGATATCAAAGCACTGTGCTTTTTACGTGAGTGAAATTACCATACACATGTTTGCTTAGATTGTTTAGAGCCTTCAAAAGTTTCTGTACCACTTTCCCCTCCAATTCCAACAGCCCGAAATTAATGAGTACAAGTCATATCGAAATTGTTGACGCTTAACACGGATTAATTTAATAATTCCAACTTTGAAGTCCATTATATAGGCATTGATGAAGAATTATTGAAGAATCACTACCTATGTAACTGACAGCATAAAAAAACCTATAAACAGATTGAAATTTTCGGCGAGTACTTCAGAGACAACATCCCACGAAAATGAGCATGGTACATCACCGTTAGTGTATATGAACGCGGATAATTCTATGAAATATAATACATCCGGGAAGGTTGGTAGGCAACCCAAGTTACCGTCAAGTGATATTTCCGGGGTTTTTATGGATTAGCATCCAAAAACAGCTTCGCACTTTACTAAAACATATTTAGATACATAATTTTGAATACGACACGAATTAATAATCATAAGGTTTTTTCATAACATAAACATGAATCAACCTAACCATTGAGGGTAGGTTAGGGTTGCCATTCGTCCCGATTTCGCCGGGACACTACCGGTTTTCACTATACAGTCCCGATATTTTTCAACTCCCGGCCGGGACATGGAAATGTACCGGTTTCTTAAAATTAGTCCCGAATTATTGTTGTCATGCGTTAATAACTAAAAATAAAGAACTGTCGGAAATTTCGGAGAGGACCGATAATTTAATATTTCATCGCGTGTACAATTTATAGAATTGACGATTAACAGTCTTCGCTCTTTAATCTTACGTCAAACGTTCTATGTATTGTGAATTTGTGTTGTTTCCCCATTTTAATTTAATAACTTATTGTGACTATTGTGTTGTAATTACGAATTTCAATATATATATATACCTATATACATTATGGCTCCAAAACGATTATGCAGCTTCACTAACAAACTCCAAAACGAATTTCATTCGAAAAACTTGTTAGTAAATAAGTAAGATTTCGGTGAATATTGATATAAATTTAAAATACCTTTTTAATTTAAGAATTATAAATAATTTTAAATTGTATACTTATATAAGAAAACTAGCTGAACCCGGAAAACTTTGTTTTACCTAAATTTTTTTTTTTATTTATATTTCTAATTAAAAAATAAAATAATGCATATTATAATTTCAATATAAAAAAAAAAGGTTATTCAATATTATGTCCCGGTTTGGTGATTTTAAAATCTGGCAACCCTAGGGTAGGTCATTTTTGCAATAGCGATTAGCAGCAGTTGTGAGACTAAGTTACTTCTAGTGAATACTGCAAGGAAAATAGTAAATACCTGGTATAATTAATTATTTCATGGAATGTTTACTTCTTTCAACTAATAAATTAATAAATAATAACGCAATT
The DNA here is from genome assembly GCA_949715065.1 of Periphyllus acericola. NCBI lineage: Eukaryota > Metazoa > Arthropoda > Insecta > Hemiptera > Aphididae > Periphyllus > Periphyllus acericola. The sequence goes on along the minus strand of OX454267.1, from coordinate 31,373,467 downwards.
TAAATTTATATTTATTTTTTTAAATATTGAAGATAACATATTTCTGGCACTATATATTCAAGGTATAATTGTGATTATATTATCATCTCCATTCTATTCACGCCAGAAATCATCTTCGCGTTAAATTTTATCGACACAAATTTCTTAACAATATTTTTAAAATGTTTACAATAGTGAAATATTAATAAATAGTACAGTAAAATGTTTACCGTTTAGTGTCCTACAACCAGAGTTATTATGTTTTAACAAACTTGTTAAAGATACTGTTAAGATACTGTCATGAGGAAGTTTCATTAAATGAAAAACTAGCTTTAACTCTGAGGTAAGAATAATACATTTACAATATTTAAAGTGTTATGCTTTATTATAAGAAATATACTTAACATTTGTTTCAAAATAAATTAAATATCTTTTCAAAATAAATATTAATATATCATCATCATTGTTCGAGACTCACAGCTTATATTCTCTGCGTGCCCGGAACCGGTCCGATATCTTATCGGATCGATATGTTCACCGGGACCGTAGAGAATGTTCTCGAGATCGGTGGCTGTCGTCGAGTGACTCCCATGGTGTGAGGTAGTCTTGTGTGGTTCGGTGTTTTGAGCCTGTCACCTTCAATTTTTAATTTTTCGTGCTTCCTTTGTGATTCTTCATCGATCACGAGCTTATAACCGGGACTTCAGTATACTTGAGTTTCCGTCGCACGTGTTGAGAGTTTTCCACGGTCGCGTGGGATAAAATCCAACGGGACCCAAGTATACCAAGGTAACGGGGGCTGTGCCTCCCCTTTTATTATTTTATTTTTATTGTCATTATTATTATTATTATTAATGTTTATTATACGTCAAATTATTATTATATTTAGTGTAGGGCGCCCAATTACAATCATTTGTAACTAATTATTATATCGTAATATATTATATATCATTTTACAAATATAGACAAAGTAGTTCCTTTTCTTCATATTTATCATTATCATAAAGAAAGCTATCTCCGCTACCCTGAACGATCAAAAAAGAACGTGCGATTTTAGGACCTTGCCTTTTTAATAGCGTACGACAAATACGTAGCCGTTGTGCCGCGTCGGTCTAGGCGCACAAACAATCATTATAAACAAGATATTATATTAAATAAAAAACTGTAATAAAAAAATTAAATACCTTTTTTAATTCTTATAAACTAAAAACAATTGTTAACATACTTTTAGAGAGTTACTTTTAATTACTAAATACATCATTAGATAAATCGCTTTGAACAGAGGATGCATCTTCGGGGCTATAAGTTGTAGGCCATAACTGGTCTTGATGCTGCGCTCGCGTTTGGTTCTGGTATACAGGTATTTCGATTCCAAATTCAGATTGCGTATTTAGGGGCCGATTTACGTTGTTCCGTATGGCAGGTTGTGCAGGTTGGCTTGAATAAGAGTTTATATTAAACTGTAGACGTATCGGATTCGGATGTGAGTACTGATTTATAGTGGTTAAAAGGATAGAGCTGACCTGAAGAAGTAGCACAAGCTGTTTGTTTGGCAGACGCTATTAAATTCATCATTTGTGTCTTTACATTTAGTTTCATATGATCCGGTATAGATTGTAAATCTTTACATAGGGATAATAAAAATAATCGGTCTTCGTTTTCATAATCCAAACTTTTTTTTGTCTCTTGTTGATAATATTTTTTTTTAGAACTTCCAAGAGGTCTTCGTCAGAATGCCGTTTCTTAGGCTTTCCTTTATTGGGCATTTTATTAATATTTTCTTCAGCTACTGCTTCAATTTCTTCTACATTTCCTTCACGATCGCTCAACTCTATACTATCATCTGTAGGTTTTGTGGTAGTATCCAAAAATCTGAGTTTATCAAAAAATATGTATTTTTTTTGAAATTTTGCAGCAGAACCTGATTTCATATCATTATTTTGCTTTGCCAATTCTCGTGTATATGAATCGCGTAGACTTTTCTATTTTCGCTGATATGAATTACCTGTGACATGAAAAAATCATTAGTTTAAATATTATTTGTTTTTAGATATCTCGGGCCTGGAAACACGATGAGCGATCTTCACATTGATTATCGCATTAGATTATCAACAATATTTTAACATTGTTCGAGAAGTATGCGAATCTCTCTGGGCCACATTTAAAAAAAGTTGTTTCCCTATAATCACGGTTGAACTACTAGCAAAAGTTGCTACAGATTTTGAAGAACGAGCTAATTTTCCACACGTTATTGGAGCCATCGATGGGAAACATATTCGAGTAATCAAGCCAGAGGGCAGTGCATCAATGAACTTAAGTTATAAACATTTTTTTTCTATTGTCTTACTACTCTTACTGGCAGCGTGTGATTCAAATTACAAATTTTTATACATTGACGTAGAAACTCAACGCTGTATAAATTGTATAAAAAACTAACAAAATTAAATTACCACCACCCAACCTCATTCAGACAAAAAGTTAGACAAAATTCCTAATTTTTTAATTTTAGACGAGGGATTTGGACTTTGTCAATTTCTTCTGAGACCATTTGGTGGAAAATATTTGTCTGTGGGTAAAAAAGTATTTAATTACCGCCTTACAAGAGCCAGAAGATACATCGAATGCAGTTTTGGAATACTTAGCAGGGACCGTACACAAGGGGGTGTTTTGGGTGTTCAAACACCCCCCGAAATATTTGGGTTTTTGTATGGTTATTTATTTATTCAATTTTAATATTAATTTTTATATTATACTTTAATAGACAGATATAATATTACGTTGTGTTTGTGAAAAACCGACTAAAGCAAAATAAAATATAATATATGTATACTAACAAATTTATAAATAAAATAAAATGATACCTATTGCCTACTGTGTATTGACGTGGGTATAAAAGAATAAAAGAATTCTAAAATGTACACGGACATGGGAAATACCTAAGCTATACAGACGGGACAATTACTGCAAATTGGAGTGTTAAAATTAATGAATAATGACGTTTCTGTTATATTTTGTTATCGACATTATCGTTCATGTTTTTGTTTTGTATCTGAAACGAGGCACGAAAAGTGACAATATTATACTGTTTTATTTCTTAACTCTCAAGTTGGTGTATAATATTATACTAATACAAAGTATGGAATCGTAAAAAAAAAAAAACACTCTACTTTCTTATTTAGGGTGGCCAGACGTCCCGTATTATACGGGAAAGTACCGTATTTCAAAAGTCTGTCCCGTTGTCCCGACATATGGTTCCGGGACGCTATATTGTCCTGTTTTTTAAAATATGACTATTTTCATATAGGTCAGGGATATAAGTCAGGGGTGGCGAACCTATGGCACGCGTGCCAGAAGTGGCACGTTGACCAAATTTCAGTGGCACGCCAAATTTACTTATCTAATATTAAAGAGAGAATACTAAGTATGAATTCTTATATTGAAAATAAAGTCTTCAAGAAAACCGAAAACGTGCTAAAAAAATGCAGATACTGAAATTCTTACAGTCTGGAACTCGCTTCCTAACACATTTAATACGTTAAAAAAAGTGACTCAATCTATCGTATACATTTTTTCGTCAACTTATGCTTATGAAAGTTTATTCTCCATAATGAATTTAATAAAAACGAAGTAGAGAAATACAATAATCGATGAAACTAGTGCTGCTTGTGTTTCACTGAAAAGTACCAACTATACTCCAGATATTAAAATGTTATCTTCTAAAAAACAACCACAGAAATCACATTAATAAACGAAATAAAAGTTTACAAATAAATGTGTACCTAATAAAATGTATGTAAATTATTGCATGTTTTTTCTTTTCATCTTACCTAGAAAATTATTTTTTTTTTTTGGGAGCGCGAGCATATTTCAAAAAACTTGATTTTAAATTTTGGCACTTGACCCAAAAAAGGTTCGCCACCCCTGATATAGGTCATAGAAAATATGTAAATTAAATTAAAAATATAATCTTTATCTATCTGTACTAAATATCAATTACGGTTTACGGAGTAAATGTATATCGTATATAATTAGACATTTATAGAATAATGATCTTTTTGCTATTATGATAAACAATTTGTAAGTATCGAATTCAATTATTCGAATATAAAGTTATTTTTGGTCTTCGTCGTAATAGATCACAGCCCGCATAGAGACGATTACGATCGCGACTTCACGACCGACGATAAGACATAATATTATAGCACAATATGTTTATATGTGTATTATTTGTAAATAGATTATGATTTCGGTCTTTGTTTCTCAGTTAGTCAGTTAGCGTTCAGCGTTTCGTAGCCCGTAGGTAATTATTTATCTGTGTATATCTTAAAATCTATCATACCTACTGTAAAACATTAGTTGAAATAATAATTAAAATAATAACTATGCCTAAAAGAAAATGTTTTTTTTACGAAAGTTTACTAAACGAATTCAAATGTATTACAAAATGTCAAAAGATAAGGTGTAATGTATTGTATGTGGTGGTATTTTTAGTATCGACCACGGCGGCAAGTCAGATATCAACCAACACATCAAAACAAATCGACATAAATTAACTAGTAATGCAAAGAAATCCCAAAAAGTAAGCGACTTTTTCAATACAAAATCTTTTAACGAAAATCAAAATAATCTATCCGCCGATGAAGGTGTTTTTGCATATCATATATATGTAAACATAATCATAGTATAAGATCTATGGATTGTACATCTCAACTTGTTAAGAAATTATTCAACAAAAAGTTTTCTTGTGGCAAAACAAAAACAGCACAAATAATAAAAAATGTTTTTTATCCATATGCAAATTAAATGCTAAAAGTTGAACTATCTACATGTAATTTTATTAGCGTCTTAACAGACGCGTCAAATCACCAATCTCAAAAAATGGTATCTGTAATAATTCGTTATTTTATTCCAAATGACGGAGTTAAAACTAAAATACTCGAGTTTGACGAGTTTGTCAGGTGAAACATCTTTACTACTAACTGATTATATTTCAAAAGTTTTATCCCACTGGGGCCACCCTACGTATACGAATATATTAATTAATTAATATAATATTTCACTGAGAACTGTTCTGAGTTTCATGATTTCTTATTAGGAAATAAAAAACTTTTTAAAAATATACATTCGTCCGAAAAATATTTGCCGAAGGAGTGAAAAACTGTAATACTAAATACTTAAGGATCAATTACGAACACCAGTTAAATCATATTCATATTACACTATATTATAGCATAGATTAAATATACTTAATCTATGATTATAGTTACTATAGTTTATACTTATAAGTACAAAAATATATTTATAATTTTTAAAATTGTGATTAAATATCCAAAAAATATTATTTTAGTAAGTTACATTTGTTAGTTATCAATTATTATTAAGATTTAAGACTTTGAATATTTAAGCATTAAAGTTAATTGTGAAGATATTCTTAACATAATGGCTAAAACTTCACGAAAATTATATTTAGTATTGTCATTTTTTTGTTTATATTATAAAAAAGTATTGTAAGTATGTACTAAGTAAAGATAATTTTCTTAAAAAATGTCGTATGTTTATTAAAAAAAACTTCAGCAACAGATTTTCAAAAACACCCCCGAAACTTTTTTCTGCGTACGTCCCTGATACTTGGTAATAAGTGGAGAATCTTACATCGTGCACTTAATGTTGAAGAAAGTTTGGCAGAAAATATAATTAAAACGTGCTGCCTTTTACACAATTTTGTGAGGGACAGAGATGGCATTACATTTGAGGATACTATCGGATACTTGTTTTATTCACTAGTTTCTGTATTTCTATTATCATTATTATTTTTTTTTTTTTTTAATTTATGATATTATAATATAGTATTTTTCAATAAAATGTAATGTTTTTCTATAACTGTGTAATTGCTATAAATAACTATTATCTTAGTCGGGTACCTACAAGAAAAAATGTGCCTCAACTGTACTAAAGTTCTGCGCACGCCTATGTATACGTATGATTTGTTTCAATATGATAATAAACGATGTTCTACTTACCAATTATTTTTTTCTCAGCCTCAGCCATATCATTGAAATTGGGAACAAATTTACTTATTACTGCTTCCCACGCAGGGCCTGATTAAGGAGTTGGTCACCAGTAGGCTAGGGTTGATTTGGCGCCCCTATGAATGATCGGAGTGGTTGGAGGGTAAGACGAGGATTAAGAAAACGTAAAAACAACAGACTTTTTTTGTTTAAAATAAAACGTGTTTTATTTTTAATAAAATTATATACAAAAGCATTTAAAAATTTTTAATTTGTGATTGAACTAAATATTATTCATTTTAAAAAAGTTTTTTCCTTGATTTTAATGCTGCGAAAGACTCCACTATTTCATCGAATGAAATATTGTTCACGAATTCACTTTCAATAAACAAAAGTGCAAGGGCCTTCATTTTATCCTGGCGTAAAGTGGATCTTAAAAAGTTTTTCACGCGCCCTAGAGCAGAAAAAGATCTTTCTCCGCTACAATTTGTGACGGCCATACTCAAATATATTCGTAGAGCCACTTCAACATTTGGAAATAGTGACTCTATCTTCAAGGATTTTAAATGGCTCAAAAGTCTGGAGGCTTTAGATCTCATTTTCTTTTTTCCACCTAGAACTTTTGTTTCTTCATAATATGTTTTATTTTCTTGTAAAAATGTTTGAAGATACAAACATTCTTCTGGAAATGTTAAGTCCAAGTCTGAAAGGTACATGTTTAGCAAGTTGTTTGCCTTTTCTTTCAAGTCAAATTTTTCCACTTCGTTCATGTTCCATAAAAATCCGAAAGAATTCCTCAGCTGCAAATAAACATCTTTTCTTCTCGCTAGGTGGCTTTTAAGTGTATCAATCGCGCTATAATAACTATCTGTTATAAATGACTTACGTCCGTTAAACTCGGTGTGCTCTTTTTCACTTTCACCATAAGGTAACTTCAATTTCTTTTTTCTTTGAGTATCTTTTTTATAATGCTGAGAACCACACATAGACTTTGCTTTACTTTCAAAGGTTGAAAATTGTTCTTCATTCCTTAGTGACATTAAACACGATTCAAGCATTTCGTACAGATTTACGTCTGATCTAAGTCTACATTTTCACCTTGAAGTATTTTACTGACATCTTGAAACTTTGTGAGGATTTCGTTCCAAAAGCAAATCATTAGTGTCATTTCTAAGGACTTAAGTTTTTCAGATAGTTGTTTTGCCTCGAGTTGATCTTCTTTACTATTTTTCGTACTTGTACCAATTTCTATTAAAGCTGTAGTAATTGGTTTATAGCATTTGTACATAGCCTTACTAGCATCGGCACGTGCACTCCATCTAGTCTTTGAGAGAGTCTTTATCGTTAGAGAGTCTTTGTCGTAATGAGATAATAGAATGTCCCATCTCTTGGTGGAAGAGTGAAAAAAGTTATACAGTTGCTGTTCTAGAGCAAAAAATTCTGTAGAATTTCGGCTACTCCCAGCTGCTGCAGAGCCTACTAACTGTAGCGAATGGCCTGCACAAGGGACATAGTGCGCTAATGGATTAAGCTCTTTAATTCTGTTTTGCAGTCCCTTGTAGCAACCTGACATATTGTAAGCGTTGTCGTAACTTTGTCCCCTGCAGTCATTTATATTTATATCTAGAGTTTCAAGCGTAGAAACCACAGCTTTTTCCAGGTCTTCACCTGTGGGTCCACAATTTGGAATAAATATCAGAAAACGTTCATTAGGTGATCCATCAGTTGCAACATAACGAACAACAAATGTCAATTGGTCCACATTCGATACATCCGGAGTAGAATCGACAATAATAGAAAAATACTTTGCCAATTTTATCTCTGTCACAATTTTAGTTTTCACATGGTCTGCTAAAAGTAAAACAAACTCATCTACTGTTGTGGAAGATAAGTATGAAGGCACTCCCTTACCTTTATTTCCAAAACGGGCTACATGATCAGCTATAAATGGGTCAAATTTACATAAAAGTTCTATGCACCCAAGAAAGTTTCCATTGTTGGTTGAACCTAAAATTTCATTCTCTCCGTGAAAAGGAAGCCCTCTGGAAGATAAAAATTTAACAACTTCTACAACCCTGAGCAACACGTTTTTCCAATACTGCACCTCTCCTTGATATTGAATCTTTAATTTTGAATCAATTCTTAGGGATAAATTACTTCGTCCTAAATATTTGCGCAGACATGCTCTGTGTTCAGCATTATTATCATGGTCATGGATTATGTGAGAATTTTTCCAATCATTAAAACCATCAGTTCCCAAAGAAGTAATTCCCCCATAAAGTTTGCAGGGTGCACAATAAATACGACCTGTCGATTTTGAATAAACTAAGTGACATCTTTTAACAACCTCCCCATTAACAAGTTTCTTAAAAAATACATTTTTATTTAAAAATCTATTTTGGTCTGAGTATTTTCTTATAGATTTAGAAAAATCTCCATCATCATTTTGAATAATGCCGTGGATAGCAAAATATTCACGCAGTTCTTCATTAATTTCCCACAAAGCCGGATCGTTAACATTTTTAAAGTTTTTTACCTTTTCATCAGTCACATTGAAATGTGAATAACCATCTGCCAGCTGTTCCGGGAACGTTTCAGTTAGAGTTTTATTTAGTGTATTAGCACTAGTAGACGGCACCGCCACTTGAATTTCACTTTTGCTTTTGCTACTTTCAACCAGAACAGTCTTCACTGAGGCATCTAACAATGATTCAGAAGAGTCATTATTAGAAGTTGTTTTAGATTTACTAAAAAACGTATCAAGTGAAGGCATTTTTTTCAAAAGTGCATCTTCCCGCTCACTACGCTCTCGAGCCCTTTTTCGATACTCGGAACCACTTGGTTTTTTATTTTCACTCATATTAATAAGCTGTTTGTAGCTTGTTCCAATAAATAATTATAAATAACAGTTTAATAATAATTATTATTAAATAATAAAATATATTGTACCAATAATATACCAATAAAATGATAAATAATTGGTACGTACACACACGCGTCAAATATTAGTAATAAACGATCGGAATAAATAGGCTGTATCGGTTAGCAGTGTGGCGGAGACTGATTAGTGATTACTGATTAGTGATCATGCCACTACGGCCGACGACAGTAAAGATATAAATATAATATTATATTATTGACTAAGAAAAAATATAAATAGTACAATATTACCCGTCGTCGGGTCGCCTCACGCACACACAATATTATATTTATATATATAATATTAGTCGATGTGGGATCGCTCGGTCGTCGGTGCGATAAGCCCGCGACCATTACAAGAAATAGATATATGACAACGTAATATATTACAATAGTCGACCGGGCGGAAATTCGTTGCGGCGACGCGGTAACGGCACGGCGAATAGGCCGCGGCATTGAACGTGTAATAACGAAAATATATTTTTTTTTAAGTTTATATTATGCAAAAATTCTATATTCGTAAAAAAAATTTTTGCGGCGCCCCCAATTTAACGTTGACCGATTGGCGCCCTAGGCTGTAGCCTACTTAGCCTATTGATTAATCAGGCCCTGTATCCCACGCATTGCGTTTTGCATTTTTATTGTTGTAGTCGTCATGCTTTAGGTCCCAAATTGCGGGCCAGTTTTCTATCTCATTAATAAAGTCTTCAATATTAATGTTCGCACTATCGGATGTCATTTTTAAACACAATATAAAATATAAAAACACAAGACTTAATCTTAGGCACTGACAAATAAAGACTGAAATTAAAATGATAATAATTGAAATCGTTTATCAATCGCGCTACTGACGCGCCACCGACGGGCTGCAAAAATAGTCGCGCGACTGCCGTCACGTGTGAAACCCCCAATCTAAATATACGTTCTATCACGAGAAGCGCCACTTTTAGACGTCGCGTTCTGCGGCGAAGGCAACTACTCACACCGTCTGTGGCGCTTCTAATCAGTGGCCGTGGTCGTGTGTGAAACCATCCATATAAACTAATGTTTTTCCAACAGCAGCGCTGCTGAGTGGCTGCGTGTGAAGGGGCCCTTATAAACTAAATGTTTTTCCAACAGCAGAGCTTCTCAGTAGCGCTGCCGAGTGGCTGCGTGTGAAAGGGCCCTTAAACTAATATTACACATCCTGAATATGGTTGATATATTGATATAAATTTACCAATTATTTATTATTTTAATGTGTTAGGATTAAAAAATATTTGAAAATAGAATTTGATTTTAAATACAGATAATCTGGTAAAGTATTTAAAATACTATGTCTAAGTATTTTTTCCAGAAGTATTTTTTTTTATTTTTTTTTATTTTTTATTGAAAATAGGATATTTACAATCTGTGTTTAACATCACAATAAGTAAATTAGATAATTTATGTACATGTTTAACTTGAATAATTTGAAGAGGGAGGCCAACCAGTGATGGAACCCAACGTGAATTTATTTTAGATTAGCAAATCTCTGCAATATTTTCTTTTGAGCCTATGGATGGGATTAATGGGTTGAATAGATGAGATTTGTGATACTAACGGGTTAGTATGCGAAGGTAGTTTGAAGTAGAAGGATCTGTAATGTTTGGTGGCTAATTGGTCAACTGACTCAATTTTTAGGTCAGAGTGTAGTGAAGAGTTGGAAACAAACCAAGGAGCAGACGTTATCATACGGAGGGTAATGGACTGGAATGCTTGTATCGTGCGAATTTGGGACGGCTTTGCACAGCCCCAAATTTGGATTGCATATGCCCATATTGGACGCAAGAGAGATTGATACATTATAAGTTTGGTGTGCACTGGTAGTTTTGACTTTAAAATCGGACGAAGTAGGTGAAGGCGGCTGTTGAGTGTTTTTCTTTTTTGTTTAAGGTGTGGGCCCCAGGTTAATCTTTTATCAATGGTAATTCCGAGATATTTGACATTTGGAGATGATGGTATTTGAGTATCTTGAAAGTGAACAGGTGGGGGTTCTGTTCTTTTTAAAGTAAATGGTAGAAGTATTTAAAATACGTATTTGAGTACTTAAAAAGTATTTGAATACTTTTATTCAAATACTTTTACTCAAGTACGTTACAAGACTGTTTAGTGCCATGTCGACCTCAATGGTCAAGTCTTTTTTAATCTCCTTTTATGTAAAAGAAATATATCCCTTAGTATATTTCCCAAGGCTAAGGTTTGTTACTTTTTTTATGACATTTTTCGAGACGATGTGAGATTCGTGAGATGAGAAGGACCATAATTATACGCAGATACTGCGGTGTGACAACGTTACATGAGCCTACAATTCTAAACATAGATATAGTAAATAATAATGGATTTATTACAATAGGATATTGAGGCACTACAAAATCAAAAGAAAAATTTTTTTATACTTAATAAATCCATTCGTATGCATAAAAACACTAAGTTAGTTACCTCTCGGCTCTCATTGAAAAGTTGATACTTTTACCGCTAACATACTTAACAAATATATTTATAATATACTGTTGTAGCCTTCAACACAGTTGTTATTGATATTGTGTATATTAAACTATTAGCGTGAAATGCTACCAAATTTAAAGTTGCAATTAAATCATTCCATACACCACATTTTTGTAATTCAGAGACTAAATTATTTTCATTCGCTTAAATGCCCACACAAAAATATAATTTTAAACTGTAATCTTATCGGGTACACCAATTCAATCTGTATACTGCTTACCTGTCACAAAGCATCCAAAAACATGAAGAGGCCCATTCAAAATATAATTTTTCAATAATTTTACGTTTTCAGTTATCACTTATCACTAATTGCTTCTAATTCAAGACAATGCGGATCATACACTTTTTATACACAATTTTAAATTTGAACAACTACGAAAGTATTGGTCCAAATTTTGACCTAGTTATATCAAAAATTCCAGAAATATTAGTTAAATGGTATTTTGCGTAAAAAATATGCAGTTCTCATTTGAAAAGTGAAAAGTATAGTTTTTATGGTAACTTAAACATTGAAAAAATAATTCAAATTAAAGGGGGTGAGCACGTCTAAAAATTAAAAAACACTCAATAAAACAATTTAAAAAACGTATATTATTGTAAGAGCACGGTTTTCTCGGTAGATAACCATATGTAAGACCAATACATTCCTCGATTCAATCAGAATAAAAATAATGTTAAAAAAACAAAAATTAAAGTAATTATACACTTACCGCCTTTTTGATGCGATTGTTTGCAATATAATATAATAAAATAATAATAAATAATATAATATTGATGAAACGTCGTTTTATTCATCTGGATATTAAGGTTTTTTCTTTTCACTTTACCTAAATTATAATTCAAGAAACAAATAAAAATGTTGTGCAATTCTACTTGTAAAAAAAAATAATACATAAAATAAAATGTTATTTGAATTGTCGTTCGAGAACGAACAAATCATTCCAAATGAAGGACAATAGACATTATAAAAACTATGAACTATATACCCAAGAAACTATAAATCATAAATGTACCATAAAAGCATAAGACATATTATATTACTATATTTCGTAGTTGTATAAACAATCTATCGCTGATCCATGAATTAATCGAATCGTTGAATGAGTAAGTCCCCGGCTTTAATTTTCCGCCCGCCGAAGACCAAGGCATGCGATAAGCGCTTTCTCACGCGACAATATTGTTATATTATGAGCACGATGTAGACAACATTTCTACATCGTGATTCTGTGGTACAAGTCACTACCACCACAGATTAGATAACATTTTTTATCTAATCTGTGTCACCACCACATTAGAACGTATGAAGAAAGTATGTTTATTTGGGTAAAAGTATGTACTTTTTATAAATTCTACCATTCAACCTAATTATGCAATAATATTTCTGAAAACTGAATCTGAATTTAGTATAATATCTCTTTGAGATTGATCAATCCACATTTTAAGATTTATAATTTAAAATCTGAATAATCAAAGTTTGAAAATTTTTAATTTTTACAATATTCAAATTAAATTTATAATCGTTGGGAAGTTAGGAAATTTAGATAAGTCGATCACAAGTAGATGACGAATTCAAATCAGTTTTCAAAATTGTTATCGCATTACTAGGTTAATCATTATGGTTGACAATTTAATGGTATGTTTTAGTTAAAATATTATATTTAATTGGTATTTTGTAATCAAAATACTGACGCAAGTAAATTAGATTGAGATTGAGACGAAAAATATAGCAGCGTAAAAATAAAATATACTTTTTTTTCAATAGTATTCTTAATTTATTAAAATAAATTGTAGAAATTTACATATTTATATTAAAAATATTATAAAACTCGTAGGAATAGTGTTATTTAGCATAATTTATTATAACTTAAACAGCGGTTAGGCTAGTTCCAATTTCAGTTAAAAGCTCGTTTCACTATATATTCAATAGGTATTCAATAATATTTATTCAATAATCAATCAAACTTTTACAACAGTCGAAAACATTTTTCACGAATTCGACGATTTGGCTTGCCCACAACACCAAGACCGGATACTTCAAGGACTTTTCCCGACATAGGATATTCGTTGAATTTTTCTGGTGTCACTCCACGACTAATTGTTGTCACGTATAGTTTGTCCAATTTTGGACCACCAAACGTAACTGATGACACTTTTTCCGCCGATATTTTCAGCTTGCCCAATAACTTGGCACTCGAACCACTGACATGCAGTACCTGTAACATTATCGATTTATACGGGGAGTATTATTTTAATCGACTGTAATCGCTTTTATTTACCTGAGCGCCGTCATAATTAGCAATCCAAAGATTATCGTTAGCGTCTATGGTCATTCCGTCCGGGACACCCGGTATGTTGTCAGTCCTGAAGTCGTAAAACGTTCTGCGGTTCGCTGCAAATTACATTATTATCAAACATAAATCCAGCGAATAAAAACAGTTAAATACAAAATTACAAATTAAAGCCTTAGTGGGATCATAGTCGAAAAGCGCTATTTGCTTGGTAGGCGAATCTATGTAGTACATCCTAGTACCATCTTCATTCCAAGCAAGTCCATTGGAAACAGAGACTCCAGGTAAGACGGGATCGAGGTTTTGGAAACAACCGGTATCGTTCAGCTTGTACAGAGTTCCGCGACCTGGTGGGATATTGCCGGCAGCGTCCTCGAATCCCATTGTACCTATTTTTTTTTAACGCAAGAACTCGACATTATTATATTTGTCAGTGATATCATCTGGAAGTGTATCATTTACCTGCCCACAAATAACCGCTATTATCCGCTTTAGCATCGTTAAATCGGTTACCGGGTTTTTTGTGGTCTACTGTGGCCAATCCGGTGACTTTGTAAGTGTTCTCATTGAGATTCCACCGGAGGCTAGCCAGTGTGGTGCCCAGTCCTATGACAAACAGGCCTTGTTGTCCAGCGACTGGAATTAAAAAACTTACGTCTTCGTCTAAAAACACGTTTTGAAATCAGTTAAATTGAAATGGAGACAGTAAACTTTTATTTGATTAATTTACCTAACTGAACATGTTCTAAACGGTTTTGATAAAATCTATAAGCCCGGTGTTCAGAAATGTCAACAAAATAAAGGACGTTATTTTCGGAATCCCAAAACGGCCCTTCACCGTGTACCATCACATTGTCGGCTATTTCTCTGATCGACGCACCATTGTAGTTCAAAGCACAAGTCATGGCCACCCAACTGAAAAGTATAATCGGTTTGTAATAGGACCGGCCTAAGTGGGTGAGAATGGTTTACTATATACAAACCTTAGGAGCACGACAATACACCTGAAAACCGACATCGCGAATTGCAACTAACCAACTGACTCACAGTGTCTACAGTCACGAGATATAAAACGTATCAATAAACAGTTCGAGGTCTTACACTGTTACGGTTGGTTAAATAATTATGATAAATTTAAATATATGTAGTATAATATACCGGATCAGTGCCACTTCCTCAAGGAACAAAGTCTATCAGACACTCAGATAATACTGTTAATTTTGGTGTATTCACTAATTTTTCGTTATCACTCGCCTTGTGAATAATTTTGGATTAATTAAAAATAGCGAGGGCGTTGTAAATGGGACAATTAGGAATACCATTTACATACCTCCAAATAATAGAATGATTCCATTAATTGATTTGCACCGTTGTTTGACCATGAAGGATTCTAGGAGTTTCACAAAATAGAAAACAATTATTTATTTTTTAAACATTATTTTCTATTTATTGTTTTATGAGTACTAGTATAATGATAAAAAATAATAACATTTTTAAGGACAAAACTGCTAAAGAAATCTGTTTTTACACAAATAATAAGAAAAAAAAATTAAGAGTATAATAATTATTATAAAGCGTCAAGTACTAATATGTCAATAATGTAAAATGTGTTACAATTATTTTAAAGCTATTGAATTGGATGTATGAACTGAAAGCAAAGCGTAATTTAAAAAATAATTATAATTATTATGTATATGGGCAGTAATTATAGTAAAGAAAATTGAGGTATAGTCTCTTAAAAAATTATATATATATAAAAAAAAAATTATAATACACAAGTCTAGTTGTTTATGACTGAATACGAAAAGAAATCAAATAATGTTTAGCGAAAACTTGAATTTCAAATGTTAGTCCCCCTAAACAATACAATATGCCTCCAGAAATAGGGGGAAAAATTTTGGTAAATATTTAAAAAAAAATAAATTTTGTCAAATTAACAAGATAAAAAAATTAAGAAAAAAATAACAAATTTTTTTAATAGTTGACAGTTTGTTGTTTTTAACTAAAAAAAAACAATTTTTAACACAGCTCTTACAGCTTTCTGATAAAGATATAATATGAATCGAAAGACAAGGTGGAAGTAATAATAATAAAAAAAAAAAAAATATATCTAAATAACAATGAAATTAGGTAACATGAGCGAGAAATTGAGATACTAATGGTGAGAGCTAAAATAATTTAGAACAACCATTCGCGATCAGAGTTGCTGACATCAAGTGTTCAGCGCTTTCGCTCTCGCCCCATCCAGCCGTTTGTGCCGACGCCTTACGCCTGTAGCTGTTGCGGGTCGTATTGCGCAGACCCCCCTCTTTCTGGAGACTTTTGTCAGACCTCTTTTCGCCTGAAAATAAAAAAAGCAATATTAAATAATAAATTTTATATTAACTATTGTCAACATATAAAGTTACCTAGATATCTATAGACATATATGATAGCAGTTACAACTAATTGAGCCTACTCTATAGTTAAGATACTAATATAAAAGTGATTAATATATATTTTAATATAAAATAATTTGACAGCTAAATAATTAGAAACCATAAACATTTCAATCCTCATTACATAAGTTCAGCAGACTAGTAACTCTAGGGCAGTGGTTCCCAATAAGTATGAAGCTGCGGCCCCCTAGCTAAAATTTAAATTGGTCGGGCGCCCCTTATTTGTGAATACTTACTTTTCAATTTTGTTTAATAATAAAAATGAAAAAAAAATGTTTATGATTTATTTTAATTTTACATAAGTACCTTTTTGTAATAATATAAACAAAGATTATCTCAAAATATGCAGTATAAAGATATTTATTTGATTTAACACTTGTAACACTAATAATCAAGTTTCAATAGTGATAATCCCAAAATAACTGGAATTTCTAATGATCATGAATTAAATAATTTCACTAAAATGAAATAAAATTTTTTTTTCATTACTACATAGTACACAACCGCAAACCCTCTAACATCAGCACAGGAACCACTGCTCTAGGGTATTGACGATAATTGATAATAATGTATAAATAGGCCCGCAGTACTAACTTTAAGGTAATTTGTGAGCATACAGAATTATTCTCAGGGGTAAACTTCTAAATACACATGTAGTTGTGTATTATATGATATTTTACAGACCATCTTTTGATAAACTTGAGGGGTGCCAATATTTAGTCAATCATAGTGACTTAATGAAATCCCCAATACGTATTTTATTACTTACAATTTAGTTATTTAATAGTTAATTATTCAACTTGTTGATCAGTATAAAACTATTTCCAAGTACCCATGAACAAAAAAAAATATAAAATGTTGACAAGAGCCAAAGTGAAAAATGTAGTTGAAGACTTGCCTTGTTTATCTTGTAAACTTCCCATGGCTTGAAGCGCCGCCACTATTTCCAGCTGCGCCGACTCGGCCACCACCGCCATTTCCCCATGAACGATTGTTCGGTGTAACTCCATGCCATTGTCTATTTCCTGCTGATGCTGATCCCCAAGAACCGGATGCCCCCGCATCCCAACGACCTGCAGGCCACATCCATGAATTAAATCCCCATGGCCAATCTAAAAATATGAATACCAAACTTAATAATATTCTATGATAAAAAAACCATAACTTTAAACATGCTAATAATGTTAATTTATTTAAATAAGATTAGCAAGCAATTTTTTTAATATAATAATACAATAAAATGAAAAAAAAATAACATTTATTTGATAAAATCTATAATACTTAACAAACTAAATGTAGTTCATAATTCAAACTTATACTTTTAAGCTATTCAAAGTTCTAATATATAAAAAAAAAAAACAAATAAGATCTGAATTAAACAAATATACAAAATAAATAGTACTAAGTTGTCTACTAAACAATTACAAATTTTTCAAAAATTTAATTCCAATAGCTTTAAGAAGGTGTTTATTTTAATAAATAATTATTTCATGACTCAATGAAGTTTGAATTTATACATTTTTCTTTAAATTATATAAAATAAGTACTTAAATTGAATAATTCATATCATTTTAAAATACATAGTTATCTACATTTTCAAAAGTAAAAAGAATTTGTTATTATTTTATAATACATATTATTTATACAACACCCTCTTAAAAACAATGTGTTCAATCACATGTTGGGTAAAATTACCATAATTTTTTCTGTTGAATTCATGTATTTACTGACAAAACACATATTGTAAGGCATCATTGCAAAATTGACCTTGTCATTATCAAACATGTTGTCCGAGTAACCATAAATGGTGTAATAGTTGTTGCATAAAATAGTTGGAAGAACAGTAAATACTGCTGGAAACAATTTGTGATCTGGACGACACAGGACAAAAATAACATGCAAAAGATGAAATTAACAGAATACAGGACGATAGGATTATAATATAGGATATTATTTTCTTTCCTTCTATTTGTTGGTTTAACACGTAAAGTAAGGCTTCAATAATTTTAAGCAGCTGAAAGACAAAATTGAGGGACGAAAAAAACATTTATTTTTTTTAATTTAAATTTGATTAAGAACAAATTCACACCCAGGAAGTTAATGATAATTGATAATAATTTACAGTCATTAAGTTGTTGTACTATTATAATATTGAGTGATTTTTAGCAATTATTATATACCAAAAAAAGTGATTATTTAAATATGCCTAAGATGGACAAAATTATCTTTTTAAAAGTGACCACCTAAATTTGTAAATACATCATTAGAAACATGACACTGAATTTATAACTATTCACTTTTGAAGTGCTGTTGGAAATATTTAAAAATCTATTTATTTATCATTTAAAAATATAAATTATTTTTAAAAGTTACAGAATTATAGAAATAATTGAATTTCAGTTTAAAAATAATGGTTTTATTAAAATATTATTCTCTCAGAAGTAAAAATATTCTACAATGTATACCTTTATAACATTGAAATAAAGTCAACTTAATTAAACTATCGGTCTTAGGATATTTTTTTCCTTTGTATGATCTTTTTTCATTTTTCATAATGATCAATTTATCATTTTTAAGATTAAAACCTTATCTTATCAATTTAAAATTATAAGAAGTGTAACTCTAACATGCGAACATTAATGAACATGCGTCATAATTATGTTATTACCTCAGACCAATCCCAATACTGTTATCAATAAACAAATAAAATATTAAAATTAAATTTATGTAGGGTTAAGGTTATATGTTTGAGTTATGGTGAAATACTCACCAAAATCTCCCCGGCCAGCCATACGTAAATTATTTGAAACAGCACGATATCCTGGTCTTGGAGCACCCATTAAAGATATTGGTTGAGGCATCAACCTAAAATGTACAATGTTTCAACAAAAATAGCAGTTTATTTTCAATAACATAAAATTAGTACTCAACACAAATAACTATTCAAAATATTTTGATTGCAATTACATTTGTCAGTAAATAAATATTTAATTACCCAAAAGCACGCCCTTGCATATTAGTAAACATACGACGTTCTCTAGCTCTTAAAATTTCTTCTTTTTTCTTTTTATCTGATGGAGGTTTAGCAAGTGATACTTCCAAAGTAGCTCCATCTAAATTACTACCATTAAGTTCATCTAAAGCCTACAAATGGAAAAAATATATATATATAACTTAAGTTATTTTCAAATAAGACAGTCACTTAAAATGTTATCATACATAATATGAAATAAATAAAGACCCAAGGTAAAACAAATTGAAATCTATCAGATTCTAAATTATAGAGGAATATTTTTAGTTTAAATATTATTATAAAATTGAAAATCACGAAGAAAAAATAAATATTTAAGATAAACTAATGTATATAAAATAAATAAAATAGTTTACATGAATTAAGATGTTAAAAATTAATACAGAATTAATAAATATTCAGAGAGGTAAGTGAATTAGGTAAATCATATATTTTAACAACAACTTTACAGGTATATCAATCATACTAAAAGTAATTTAAAATTTTTAATTCATAATACATCTTAACTTTTACAATTAACATTTTCTATTTGAAAACAGCACCAACATATAATTCAGATCATAGATATGATTAACATTTTTAATAGACACTCTGTATAAATTATACATTTTTATTACCTTAAGAGCACAACCTCTATCATTGAAATGAATGAAAGCATAATCTTTTATTTTTTTCACTCTTTCCACAGAACCATACGCTTCAAAAGTTTCTTTTAGACGATTTTCAGTCACTTCTTGAGTTAAATTTCTAACATACAATACTTTAACCTAAAATAATAATTTATAATTTAGAGGATGAGAACATATATTTTTTATTTCAAGTTGGATATTCACCTTTGACATAGTTTCATCATCAGGTTCTTCTTGGGGATCAGCCCAGTCTACAATTATATCACAACCCCAAACTTTATAGTTTGGAGCACTGAGACGTCTCTTTGCTACAGAAGCGGCTTTATGAGAATCATATTCAAGAAAACAAAATCCTCGGTTCTTCCGACGATCGTCAGGAGAACTGTAAATAATTACTCCAGTAAGTCCACCTTAAAAAAAAATAAAAAAAAATAAAACAGTTTAAAAATCTACATATTAGTTATGTTATTACTTGTTATTTTGCCGAATTCTTCCATTATATCTTCTTTCCCCTTTGATTTAGGAATGTTTCCAATAAAAAGACGAAGATTAGGTACACTAATATTCACTTTGATACTTTTGCCAGGCTTAATTTCATAACCATCAAGCTAAATATAAATTTTATTATTTACTAGCATAAACTTAATATGTGTTAAACAATATGATAATTACTTCTACAGTAGCCTTTTCAGCTTCTTCCTTAGTAGTATAAGTAACAAAAGCATATCCACGATTGGTACCAGAGAGTGGATCCATCATCAATCGCAGATCATATATCTTACCACACTTCTCAAATAGAGGAATTAGTTCATCTTCAAACACGGTATTTGGCAATTTTCCACAAAATACCTAATCAATATTTGATTATATTAATGAAATACCCTAAATTAAATCTAGTATTTATTTACCTCACAACCAGCAGTTGGTTTTGGATCAGTCCAGTCAGGTGGTGGGCCATACTTCCGTTGTCCAGTTGTTACATCAAACTTATAATTAGTCCGATTTAATATTTCCTGAAAATGCAATAAAAATGGTAGGAAAAATTTCCTTAACTTGAATTTTTATATTATAATAAATATATAATTATTTATATTATTTTTATATTTTAAATACCTTAACTTTATCAAATTCTGGTCCTTTGGGAGGTTGAGCAAATGGCTCTTGAGGAGTTATTCTTGTTTTTTGCCTGTAAGTTTTCATTACTCCACACAAATATGCAGACTTATTGGAAACATGTAATAAATTGCTGTCAAGAAATTGAGATAGAACTCCAAGAGCTGCATCCACAGGAAATTCTTTTAAAGCATCTAATGCTCGAGTATCCAAATCAGAATGAGCTAATTTACCTAAAGTAAAAAATTAATTTACACCTACTTTAATTAAAATTTCTATAAAAGATGAAAAATTTAATTTAAAAAAAAAACCACTAATAACTATGATATAGTATTATATAAAACTACATGCTATTATTAATTGATGGCTGATTGAATAATCAATATAATTAATATTTATTTAATTAACATTAAATCAAATGGTAAAATATAATGTAAGGTTTCTTTTCTTGGGAAATACCATGTTAGAGATTAGTCATACATAACAGAGGAATGTTACTGAATAGTTTCAATAGATAGAAATAGCAATTTTTAAATAAATAGATAACAAACATAGCATGTTTAGGTATAAGATTGTGTTTAATAGGTAGCAATTATTTAACTTGAAACACAATTAATTACATAGGTAATAATTCTTCCTTCCATCATTTTTAAATACTTCATTATTGATAAATTTTAAGTTAAACTAAAATATGTCAAATTTAATAAAATGCAAAAACTTATAAGAATAAATACAAGTAGAAATATAACTATACCGTTGAACACATGTAATACAGAGAAAAGCTATAGAAGTGAAAAAAATCTATACAAAAAGGTAGAAATATAAAGATATAGTATATATGTATTAGATTATAAAATAAGCATAGATTTTTATCAATTGCTGGTTTCAGTCAAACAATATTTTCATCAAAACATTCGATTAGTATGAACAAAAATTAAGGTTTAAAACAGTAAATACGCCAAACACATCAACTTCACAACTGCAACTAGTATGCAGTCGATATAAATCAATTAAGTTGTTTTTTATTACAATCTTACCACTCTTATATATCTCATCGAGCCTGTCAGCAACCAATTCGTGTATACCATATTCTAGCAGTTTTTTGTGATCTTCAGACTTCTGAGTAGCGGCTGTTTGTGATTCGTCAGTGTTTTCGTTGATTTGGGTGTTGACTTCCATACCTGACTGAAAAATCACAAAAACACAACACACAATATAAGACACAATTGCAACTCGTAAAGGTGGTGACTAAGAAGCTAACAAGGCGGGGAATGACAAGTAAACCATCAAAAAACGATTGACAATTGATACTGCCCACATTTAATGGGTGCTACGTAAGTGATCGGTCGAGCAATCACCAAAATCGCAACAAGCGACCATGGACTTGGAGCGTACGAAATGGTAAGATACAAGCGCAGTACTCACGGTATAATATCGGCGACTCCTGTGGAAGTGTAGTGGACAATTGTTACAGCGAAACGTTCAGCACGCGCAGAGCATCAGACACAATTGGTGTTTCGGTGCAGTTTTCTTGACATATCCGGCTACGGAGACGGGCGCCCGGTGCGAGACGTGTGTGTGTGTGTGTAAGCACGGCGTGAGTTGGCGCGCGCGCTCGCGTGCTAATGTGGTGGCGTCGGCAGTGATGATTGCACGAAGAAAGCGTGATCGCGTGTACGTGTCTGGGACCGATGCGAACGTGGATCCGCCGGCGTCCGTGTCGCTGAAGCCGGAGAGAAGATGTCGTCCGGTTGTTGGCTTAGCGCGCGCGCTGTCGTATGCCCGGTGCCGTGTGTGTACGGGGCGGCAGTTCGAAGAAAATGTCGTTATCGTCTCGGTCCGTGCACGAGTACCGCGGAGAGAGGGGGGGGGCGACCGTGTGTCGGCGACGGATGATGCTGTTGCGCGCGTACGGGCGGGCAACGACGGTGGAGGTGAGTGCCGAGTGGAGACGACGACGACAACGGCAACGGCAACGAAGGCGTACGCGGCAGCGAACAGAATACCAGCAAAAAGGGTTAAATTGGTTAAATTCGGCAAAGTGACGCCGCCGCTGCGGGAGAACCGTGTGCGGGAAAAAAAAAAAAATAGAAAAAAAACAACAATCCAGGAACCGTTTTTCGCAAATCCGTGCGCTCTCATTGGTCGAGCCGGCGTAACGGCTCTTGCAGACCGCACTGGTACCAACCGAAACCGGTCGCCGCCGTGCACTTTTCCTACATTGCTGCACACCGCGCGTATACGTGTATAGTGTATACAATATGCGTACGCCGTACATGCATACACCTTCCTTCAACCCGTTCGCTCCCACACGCCGCCGCGCTCTTTCTTTACTCGGAAATTTTTTACTTTTCCACCGTACTCCCCTCGCAAATTTGAAACCGCGATTGTTGACTGCGGGAGCATTTTTTTTTCGGTCTTACCCTTCTGCCGTCGTGCACGCGCGCACGTACCGCTTGTGCTTCTTTCGGGCCGCGTCTCCACCCCCGCCACCGCCGCATCAACGTCGCCGTCGTTGTAGTCGTCGTAACTCGTAATCCACCGGCGTCGCGGCGCGCCTCTCTCACCACCGTCGTCCCGTTTTCCTTTCGCACAATGGACGTCATTGTCCCCCACGCCGTTATTATTGTTATTACCGACGCGGCGTATTTACGGTTCCGTCTTTATCCTGCGCGGACGCGATTTTCCCATGAAGATTTCAATTGTGTCCCTACACGTACCACCATACTTGTATGATTTATAATTTAACATACTACAATAAACAATATGATCTATAGTAGTACACCTTTACATCCACCCACCAGCGTCGCAAGGTACATTAGGGGGACCGCCGCCACCGACAATTGAGTTTCATTTTTGAGCGTTATTTATTTTTAAAATCTACCGTGTTACATAATACACACTGCACGTGCACAAACCTCTTGTAGGTAAATCGAATAAATATTAAATACAGAATGTGCACAACTGATGCCCCCCTAGTCACTCTCAACGATGAGAGAAATATATTCCCGTGCGTGTGAAACGCAAGGAAAACATATACCTAGGTGACATTAATAATACATAATATTCTTTATTTTCCACTTGCAAAATACAATACCAGACGTTTTTTGGAATATATTAACGGTTTTTAATAACGTGAAACTGTGTAGTACTACATTAATACATGCGTAATTATTTTACATTACTACTACTGAGTACTGACTACAACAAAGTTCTGTCAAGTGTCAACAGCAGATTTGTACAACTTGTCCCGCGGAGTAGATTAAAAACTATTAACAGCGAGAATAACGTGAAAAAATCATTTTTTTCGACAGGTTGCCGAGACTGTTCACTATCAATTTGGCCTCTTACATTATCAAATTAATATTATTATTATTTATTAGGTATTTCTAAATTATCAATGTATTACTTTTTTAAAAAAAAACGGAATTAATAGTTTGAAAATCTTTTAGTAATTAACATTTTTTTATTCCGGATAAAATATTTATTTTAGAACTCAGTAATAAAATGTCGGACGTGAATCAAATAGAATCTGTAAGTTATCCATACCAATTTCTCCAAATGTTTTGCTATACAAATTATAACTACCTTATAGATTTTTAAACATTAATTTCTGTTAACTGGACATATTAATGATTTTCACATACATTTATTTTAAATGATTGAATAATATTTTATTTGAATGATTACTTTATGCCTATTATATTACATATAGGTACATGTTGTGTATAATTTTTTTATTTTTAGGACGATGCATCAAGTATTGACAGTTCAACTACGGACTTAACTTCACGAAGCCTTGAACCCGCTAGACGTGGTAGAAAAACAAAATCTAAACCATCCAATAATACCAAAAATGTTAAACTTCAATACAAATTTTCGTATGTATTTATTCATTAAAAATATCATTATTAACTAAGATAATGATTGCATGTATAGAAAGTACAATTGAATATTTTAAAATTAATATTATTCATTTATATTATTTCAGTTTGAAACAATCATTATCTAAGTGTTATAAGACTAATAAATAGTTTACATTTCGTCATTAAATTATACTGATAACAGTTTTCATTTCTTTAATACATGAACTTGTTATGTACAAATTATTTACAGGTGTGCATTAAGAGAAGATCATGGACAATCATTATTTGGTGTTCAGTTCAATCATTTATTAAATGAAGACCAACCATTGATATTTGCATCTGTTGGTAGTAATAGAGTTTCAGTTTACCAGTGTTTAGATGATGGAAGTATAAATTTATTACAAAGTTATGCAGATCCAGATGTATCCTTTTATTTTAATATATATATATAGATTTTTTTTAACACCTAGCAGAGTATATGTTTGGTAATTTATAGATAATGATTAGGGCTTGGATTTTGTAGCAAAATAAATCCTTAAAAAAGCATTTTAAGTAGCCTAAAAAAGCAAAAAAAAGCATTTTTAATTTAATTCTAAAAAAACAAAATTTCAATTACACATAAAATTCAATATTAAAAAAGGAATTTACGACCATATATTTAGTCAAGTTACTTCCATATAATATTTCCATCAGTCATAAGCACATTTTCACCAAATTCTCTTACGATTTTTTTTAATTTTAAATTTAAATTTTTAACTTTTGGCATTTTGACGATGAGAGAAACACTATATGTTTATACCTCACTGATTGTCGATTGATATTTACCGGCCAACTAAAGTATTAGAACGTGCTATAAAAATACGCAGGTATAAAGTATAATTCAGATAATTTTCGCTTTCCTTGAGTCGTAAATACAAATATAGATAATTGTAGATAAAACTATTTCGGTTATTTTATCAGTCATATATTTATTACTGGTTTTTTCACTGGTTTTATAATTTCTGGTAATAATAATATAGTCCAAGATGTATAATATACATAGAAATAAGCTAAGTTTTCAAGAAAAATATGTAAAAATAACCATATTAGGGGAAAAAGCAATAAAAAGCAGGTTTTGTGGAAAAAAGCAAAAAAAAGTTTACTTTATTAAAATCAAAACATTTCAAAACGTAGTAATATATAAGAATTATCTTTCTATTACACTTCCCTCAAAAGAAGCATTTGCTACAAAATCCAAGCCCTAATAATGATTAATGACTATGGTAGCATGATACATAAAATAAATTAAGCTAATAATAAGTAAAAATTGTCATATAAGTATGTGATTGACTTGGATTTTCTACATACTATAAATAAAACAATTTAAAAATGGTTGTTATTATCCTTAATTTAATTTAAATATTTAGGCCAATGAAACATTTTATACTTGTGCATGGTCTGTTGATGAAAATGGCAAACCACTTTTGGCTATTGCTGGAAATCGAGGCATCATACGTATTCTGAGTCCAGCCACTATGTCATCTATTCGACATTATATTGGTATTGTCAATACCTGTTTTTAGAATTATAATTTTGGAATTAATATTCACTTTATTAATTTAAGGTCATGGACAAGCAATTAATGAATTACAATTTCATCCAATTGATACCAATATGTTATTGTCAGTATCAAAAGATCATACTTTACGTTTATGGAATATTAAGAGTGATGTGTGCATTGTTATTTTTGGTGGAGCTGAAGGCCATAGAGACGAAGTTCTCTCAGCAGTAATTACAAATCAAATTTTTATACAAATATTATTAAATATTATATTCTTTAATATTATTTTCAATTATGTTTTATGTTTTTTATTTATTTTCATTATTATATTACTATTTCATTTTAATATTTTAGTATGCTTATTTGTTTTTAATATGATATAAGAATTGAAATAGTAATTTTTATATCATTTTAGGATTTCAATATTGATGGTAATCGTATCATGTCCTGTGGTATGGACCACTCATTGAAACTGTGGAGTTTAGACAAAGACTATATTCAAGATGCTATTAAACAATCTTATTCATTTAATCCAAATAGATCAGCTCGTCCTTTTGATACTATCAAAGAACATTTCCCTGTGTTTTCAACTCGTGATATACATAGAAATTATGTTGATTGTGTTAGATGGATTGGGGATTATGTAATTTCTAAAGTAATTAATCTGTTTTTCTTAGAATATTATTATTATTATTATATAAGACAAATTATAACTAATTTTATTTTATTCCAGTCATGTGAAAACTGTATGGTTTGTTGGAAACCAGGTCATCTAAAAGATACTGAGCTTAAACCTAATGAACCTGCAGTGTCGCAAATATGGTACTCTGATTTTAAAGACTGTGATGTATGGTTCATTCGGTTTTCCATGGATTTTTCTCAAAAAGTATTTATACCATTATAAGATAAGTTTTGTACAAAAAAATAACCAATTTATATTAAATTATTTTAATTTAGATATTAGCATTGGGCAATACCATTGGAAAAATTTACGTTTGGGATTTGACCTCGAATGACCAAGCTTCAATGCGTGTTACAACTTTAGCTCATCCTAAATGTAATACAGTCATACGTCAAACTACATTTAGTCGTGACGGAAATATTTTAATTTGTGTATGTGATGATGGTACTATTTGGCGTTGGGATCGATTACAAACTGTTTAAATAAAACCAATTGTTTTATTTGTAATTATCCTTTCTTATTGTATATTTTATTTCGGTTTCTATTATTTTATAATTTTATTTTTAATTAGTGAAACTATAATTATCTAAGAAATCCTTTTTGTTGGAACAATCATGTGAATTGTACCTTTAAAAAAAAATGTTATGTGTGTAAGTTTACTATTATAAAGTGAAAAATAATAAACATGATTTTTAATAAATAATGTGTATTTTTCCTATGCTGATTATGTAACAGCATAATTCAAAACTTTACAATAGATAATCAATAATCATAATTAACTTAAAAAGCAGGATTTCATTAGAAAAATATTATATAAATATTTTATAATATAAAATTAAAAAATATATAAATTATTATATACTTAATTTTAATTAGCTGAATTCCAAATATGTACTATAGTCCATATTCCACAGTGGTACTATCACTAAAGATCCTAACTTGTTAGAAAAAAGACCAAAATAATATATGAACCATCAACCAATATATAAAATAAAATTTGTACTTTAAATTGTAATATTGTTATAATTGATTCATTTGTAATTTAAAGTATTGTACACCCTATACTTTAAGTAATTATTCAAAAACATTTTAATATCTTAATATTTGAATATATTTTCTGGATAAGTCAAAATAAAATACATTTTAAATTTCAAGATTAATAATACAATGTTCGGTTTCTTGATTCAAATTGAAAGTTATATACAAACAGATTAAATCAGATTAATTCAACAGTAAATTCATGCAACTCCTAGGTAAGGTGTATATTTAGCTATGTTAGTCTTTTGAGCCTGAAACCAAATTTCAATATATTTTTCTTAAAAATCAATATTAAATGAAAGACGTCGAATAAATCAGTCAATCAGTTTACATGTCTAATAAGATGGTTGTTATAGATGATATAGATGTAGAACCAAATAGTTACAGGTCCAAAAGAACTTCTGGCAACATTACTTATTATAAAACCAATGTATTTATGTTAAAAACATAAAAAAAATAGATTTTTAACAACTTTAATAACTTTTTTCTTATCAGTGATTTCGAGAAAATAAAAACGATATTCCATCAAGGTTCTCTTCTTTTCATGGTAAAAATTTGGTTTCATAATTAGCAATGTGACATTGTAACCTAAATGGTTCTTCCCGCTCGTTTTTACAAACAATTTATAGTCCGTGGGGGCCAAGGGGTCTTTTTATAAGATAGGGTTAACTTTTAATTGAAAGTTTCGAGTGCCATATACAGTACAAATCATTGAAATATTTCGAAAATAATCAAATGTCTATACACAATTAACTCAAATATAACTCTGTCTATCCTCTGTATATAACACTTCACCTGTTCATCCACCTGATGAATCTAACATTTCCGCCTCTACTTATCAATTTGATCACATCATCCCCACTAAATGCAGTATCTCCCTTAATGAAGTATCTGACGGTCTACGGACACTTATAAAATGTAGGTCTCCCGGCCCTGATGGGGTTTCTGGTTACTTTTTGGCAAATTTAGCTTATTCTATAGCTTATCCCATATTCATCTTATATAACAAATCACTTGAGGAAGGGGTATTTCCCTCTATCTGGAAAAAAAGCTCTGTCACCCCAGTTTTCAAAAAAGGCAATAAATCTAATGTCGAAAACTATCGCCCTATCTCTGGTCTAGTACAAATTGGTAAACTATTAGAAAAACTGGTTTTAGCTCAAATGATTAAACCAATCAATAACATATTAGACAATAGCCAGCATGGTTTTAGACCGGGGAGGTCCACCTTAACTTGTAATTTATCGCTGCAAAATTTCATACTCAACGCTTTTAAGGATCATTGTCAAGTGGATGTAATTTATACCGATTTTGCGAAAGCCTTTGACCGGGTCGATCATGAATTATTGATTATTATTTTGGATAGATTAGGGTTTAGTCATCCATTGTTATCCTGGTTTAAATCTTATCTCACAAATAGGTCTCAGTTCACCCAAGTACACGGCTTCTATTCAAATACGGTCCCTGTCCCATCTGGTACTCCCCAAGGAGGTCACTTATCGCCCATACTATTCAATTTATTTATAAATGGACTGTCACTTGTTCTTAAAAAATGCCAAATCCTGTTCTTTGCAGACGACTTAAAAATATTTACTCGTATTTCCTCGCTTGAGGATTGCTTAGTTTTACAAGAGGAATTAAAAATCTTATCTACATGGTGTCGTAATTGGAGCATGTGTCTCAATACTGATAAGTGTTATTCAATGTGTTTTTACAGATCCCGTGAACATATAACCTATGTGTACTCTATAAATGATGTCCAACTTAGATCAGTCTCTTCAATTACAGACTTAGGAGTAACTTTAACCACTAATTTAAATTTCCGTAATCATATTGAGTGTGTTGTGAAAAAATCGTTGAACATTTTAGGATTTATTAAGCGCCATTCATCTGAATTTAAAGACCTTAGATCATTTAAACTCCTGTACTGTGGATTAGTTAGATCTATTCTCGAATACGGAGCTCCTATCTGGAATCCATACACCAAAACCGATATCGATTTCATTGAACGCGTTCAAAATAGGTTTTTAAAATTCGTAGCCTTAAAATTTAATTTGGCCATTGATAATCATGATTATACACAAATCAGTTCTTTTCTTAACATTCCAGCCTTATCCACCAGACGTGAAATAGCTGATATATCCTTTATATATAAGTTAATTAATGGTATCACCGATGATCCTGATCTTTTAAATTGCATCCCCTTTACTATTCCAGCCTACAATAATCGTTCCACATCTCTGTTTTACATTCCAGTATATAGCACAAACTATTTAAAAAACTCACCTATTCCTAGGGCTATGGCTCTATGTAATACACTTTCGATGAGAGTTGACTTTTTCTTCTATCCCTTAAAGGAGATAATAAACACTCACATGAATAATGTGAATACGTAATGCTGGGTTTGCCTTTCAAATTAAACACTTTTTTCCCTTTTTAGATTTTTGTAAACTTAATATACCTATAAGATATTTGTTGCTTGTAATATTACTAATATTGTATTTTTCTGTATTTGTATTCAAACTTTGCTCTGTACTACTGGGCCTCGGCCCGTTTTATTCTACTGAATAAACTATTATTATTATTATTATTATTATTATACCTAAATTTAAGTTAATTGTGTGTGTTTATTCATTCTGCGGAATCTCGTCTCCTAGATATACGAGGACCTCAAGACAAACGTACTTGCTACAGGTACTCAAGTGAGCATAAATATTCTTATATGTTATTGTATGCATTACGCATTAATATAAATAACATACATACACATAATTAGGTTAATAAGATTTGGAATAAGTGATGAACACATTTCATCATTAACTTCTCCATATCTTATATATATATATATATATATATGAATCCACCCCAGCTCTAATTTCCATAGTAAAATCTAAGTCACACCATCGGGGCTTATATATTTACTATAAGGTAGTGCATCAATTATAGGGACTCCCCCGTGGCATCAGTACACCCCCCGCCATTATATTACCCCTTACTTTTCATTCATTACACTATTCTACGTATAAACATTGATTATTTGACAATATTTATTAAATTTCAATTTTCGTCTGGTTGGCACATACAACAATCCCCTGTGTAACAAAAAATATGTCCTCTTATTTAACTTGTAAGGCAAAACAATGAAATATAAATACTCTTATGGAACTTAATTCTAGATGGGATTTTTGTGTAATTTATAATGAAAGTAGATATTTAATATCGACATTTAAGTAGGTACTTAAATATAATAAATAATCACACAAACATGTTAATTAAAATAAATTAATTTAAAATAGGAGTAGGGTGGAAAGGTATGTTCTAGGCAGTGCCGCATTTAGACATTTTGTGCCCCGGTGCAAAAGAAAATTGGCGCCCCCTTAAGGGGCCTACCCACGAGAAATAGATCTTCATTAACCTTTAAGATGTTGAGCAAAAAAAAGAATGAGTACTTTTTTTAAAAATATTGTTGAATAATAGCAGATCCCCTCTCCTTCTGCAGATACATTGGATTCTTTTGAATGTATGTACCATGTTTATCAGGGGCGCCAATTCAGTTTTAAAATAGGGCTGCCAAATTATTGAGCAGTCCAAATTTGTCTACCACATCAGAAGATAGTAAAACTATTGAAATGTATTACTGTCTTAAAAGATATGGCGCACGATATTCTTTATACATTTTAGCCTATTTGTAGAAGTCTCACAACCAGCCTACACACTCTTACTTTGAATCTTGATCATACTGTCATTGTGTATAAATATAATTCATACATTTAACTTAAGAACCTCAATTTATAATGAGTAATAATGACTATTATCATTCAGTCAAATCAAATTTTTGATTATACAAATAAAGCTGTAAGCAATATATTATAAAAAAAAAATCAATTTAAGCTATTAGCATGCAGTTATTTGTATCATTAAATTATTTGAAGTTTTAAATTAAGAGTAATGAATAATGTAAGATTGATTTTTACAAATTTTTAATAATTTATATTTATCTCACAATCTTAAGAAGCTAATAAGACTGATAAATATATTTTTTAATTTTGATCCATTGATTATAATCTTACAACTATCAAGAAATATTAACTACAATAATAATAATAAAACAATATATTATTTATAAAATATTTTTCAAAAACTATTATTATAGTTTATTCATTACATTTTAGCTGTGCTGGCACAGTATAAAATAAAGGCAGGCCAATACGTTTTAGAAAAAAATAGGGCCACCCTTATCCTTATTCATTATATAAGTTAAAGTAGTATAAAATAAATATAATAATAAATAAATACTTAACAGCACCGAATGGCGAATAGTAAATTAAATAGTAGTCACATTGGTATCACTCATAAGTACCTACTACCAGTACTAAACACTGTAGTCTGTGGCCAGAAACGCTGAGTTCGTTGACAAATAAGTAATAAATAATAATTGTATTTTTGTAAGAAAAAGGCACGCCGCGCTCGATAACAAAATAATATGCTGTATTATTATAAATAACCCATGTCTATTGACATAATCACAACAAATTTGGGATATTTATAATTCTCGATCGCTGATAGTATATATTGCTATAAATTATATATTACAATATATTAAAATAATATATATTACATTAGTTGTTTAAGCTTCAAACACCATAATACACCGACAATTAAAATTATAAATAGTATGTATTATACTCGTATATAGGTAATACTGTTATTAAAATAATTCCAATTGTAAAAGTTTTAATTTTTACAAATGAACCAATTTCTGACCAAAAATTTTGGCGCCCCCAACATACTGGCGCCCGGGGCAGTTGTAGCCAGTGCCCCCCCCTAAATGCGGCCCTGGTTCTAGGCCCGCCTCCACCTCATCGGTGACCTCCGAGTAAGACTCGTTTATTTATCTATGTATGGATAGGAGTGGGGGAAAAACATGTGCGATAATAGTATGACATTTCGACCTAAGCCTTAGTTTTTCCTAAAATAAATGAAGGAGGTTTAATATATGTAGATTACGTAAACGATTGTGCGGCGCGAAGAAAAATGAAAATTGGAGAAAATATGGAGGGGGTATATTATACATAGGTTACGTGAACGATCGGGCGGCGCAAAAAAAAAATATCGGCGGCGGCGGTGGCTGTGGCTGTGGGTGGTAGCTGTGACGGTGTCTGTGCGTGTGTGGGTGTGTGGGTACGGGGTGTTGGTGTGTGGGTGTGTGGGTACGGGGTGTGGGTGTGTTGGAATCCCCTATATCTATCTACTTACAGATGATCAAAAAAATACGTAGGATGTCATTGTACACGGTGTAGGATAATATATGTAAGTACGCTGATGATCGTCGATCGATAATAATAATTAAACAGCACGATGCAGGTTAATAATGGATTCACATAACATCGGCATCGGCAAGTTATCGGTAAGTGTTTAGACCACGATTTTAGATTAGAGTAAATGAACGTAAAAGCCGAAGATTGGCGACAATTCTTTATCATTACACTTTCGAAAGGGAAATAATATTATAATACATAATAAACGATGGCTTATGATTTCAGTGCAATATCCCATGTGAGCAGCCAACATGCACACCACAGCCTTGTGAGTTGTGACCCGGAATCGGTAAGTGTTGTTGTGTGAACACACACGCCAGGGGCGTATATATGGGGGGGGCGATGGGGCCCGGGCCCCCCCCGAAATGAAAAATCGCTTATGCGATAAGATAATAAAAATTGTATAGCCTGTAGTCTGTGTAGTCGGATAGAAATAGATAGATAGGAATTATCGGTATTTGTAAAATTAGCTAATAATAATAGATAATAGATAATAATAGATAGTATATTCTATTAATATTTGATTTGTCCCACTCTGCACCGGGGCCATTCCATCACTGCTATACCATAACATTAATATATTCTGTGACCGTAACATTTTGTTATTTATTATCGTTGATCAGACATCAGTTGTGTGCGGTATCTCCGAGACTCAAGTTCGAGGCTTTCGTGCTTTAGACACGTGTATTTTCGTGTTTCCGAGTATTTATATCGTATCACAGTTTGTCGTTTAGCCATATGCTTTAAAGTTTTGTGGGTACGACAGCTTCGTCATAATGAAGAGACAAATGTCGATTCAAAACCTCGTATTCAAAATGTATAATATTCGTTTATTCTTGTAAGAAAATATGTACTTAATTAATTTTGAGTGACTGTAGTAAAAAAATTGTTTACTGCAATGAAGAGTTTTTATACATTTTTTACATTACATTTCATAAAAAATAAAAAAATGAGTTTATTTTTTCTCTGGTGAAGTAATGATGACAGTCCAAATAGTCCAAAGGTCTTTTAGCGTTTAAGCAATATTTGTCATTGTGCCTCCTCCGTCATTTCTCCCTAAACTCTAAATACATAATCGGCCCCCTCCGAAATTAAATCCTATATACGCCACTGACACACGCTAAAGATTAGTATGGTAATAAGCGAATGTAAATACGACGAATATCTTATAATACTTTTGTGAGTGTACACAGAGATGCTCAAAAAAAGACAGACTTTGATTGTCTCTATTATCGTGGGAGATATCGCTCACTGGGACACTCTATAGCCTATATGCTATATAGAAATACAGTATTAATACGATTATACGAAGGTTTATTATTTCAGTGCAATAACAAGTACGTTCAGCCCTGTCGACCGAAAGCGTGTAAGCCTGTATCGGTAAGTACTTTTATCCAATATCAACCGAGACTTTACACAACCTTGGGTGCAATTAGGGGAAGGGGTGGACGTGGGAGTGATAAGCCCTCTCAAATGAGAAATAACGAGATTGATTTTACAAGTTTGAAATCATTTTACAGCAATCACTAACTATCTAATTTGATAATTCAAGTTATTTAGAGTATACACATCTATTATGTAGTTGATTTGACCATATTATGGAATTGAGTAGTGAACAGATTGTACCTATCAATAGGGAAATAAATAAAATGTGAATGCGGACTGTGATAGTTCTTTGTTCATATCTGTTGTCTTGATAGTTCATACTTTTGACTCTTCCCCAAAGTGAGCGCTAGTTGCACCTATACATTACGCTCTGGGAAGATACGAAAATGCGGGGAAAGTCAGTGGCGGGAGACTGATTATCGTCCGTACGGACATTATTGGATTCATTTTAACTGTATACGTTTCTAGCATTCGTTCATAAATGAGGGACGTATCGCAGATAATACTGTTTACAAATGCTCATACGATACCAATGTCTCGGGACCCAGACAAAAGCCAATAAAGCAAAGCTATCATCTAATAATGGCTGGACCTTTCGATGACACTACAGTGAACAAAGTGAGTAGCGAGTTTTCGCTTAACATAGGCGTCGTCGCCGGTACCTTAGGTGTAAATAATATTATAATTTTTCTGTTTACGAGTTGTAGATAAGCTACCGGTTAAATTGTTCGCAAAGGGTGGCAAAAATAGTGCCAAGAAATCACTGTCTAGGTGGTAAAGGACCAATGAAGACAGAAACTACTAATAACCACGATTTTTATATTCCGTGTGGTGAACTCAGGCAAAAAATAGTTCCGAGTGGTAATATCCGTAATTACGAGAAGTGTCCTATCGCTTCGTTAACAACAAACAACTGCTCATACTAGGCAGTTTGTACTTTGTTCCGATCCGGTGGTATCTTACAAGCCAAAACAATGGTACTTATAATACGACTTCACGTCATCCTGATTTTCTATTCAAAAAACTGTGAAGAATCCCAAGTCTGATTTGTACTTTGATAAAATCGTATAATGACGTAATCCGGAGATTTTACATTATTTTTTAACTGCTCGAATATTGAATAAAAAATACCCATTACCATTGATTAAATATCTATTATATAAAGAGAGACTTGTCCTGGGTGATTCATCATCGCCTAGCCGCAACCGCTGAAGCTATGGATATGAAATTTTCAGTAAATGTACTTATTACCATGTATAGGCGCACTAAGAAAGGATTTTTCAAAATTCGCATTTTAAAGGGTAAAAAGAGCATAAAATAGTTAATTTTTAATTAACGGTGGGTGAGGTTCGCGGTACGGCAGCCGTCGACGCGCGGTGGCTAGACGTGGCCGCCCAAATTTCCCCTTCCATGTCACCGCCAACGACCAGCTTAATACCGAACCGAAAAGCAGATAATATATAGATATGTCTCGGATTCCCAACACTTTATCTATAACACATTACAGTCGGGTCTCGATAATCCGAACGCAGGCTAATCCGAAAGACGCGGTAATCCGAATAGGCTTGAGAATTATCTTATCGCTATTATGTAATATGTACGTATGTATGTACATATTATGAATTTATAAATAATATTTTCCGGTAATAACATTTTTGGATTATGTTTGTAATCGCACGTGTATATCGTTTATAAATATATGAACGTCGATTACATACGTTCGTCAGTTGAGTGTCGTACTGCATAAAGATTTGATTTAAAGATTATTAGATTAAAGATTTATCATTATCATTAAAGATAATTTTTTTTAAGCCACCGCCGCCGACACCGCGCACCGCCGCGCCAACGACCGAACCGAAAGGCAGAGATGTCTCGGATACTCAACACTTTATCTATAAATTATGCTAGCTCACATTACAGTCGGGTCTCGATAATTTTTTTTAAGCCATAGGTAATCCGAACAAATCGCTAATCCGAACGACCCCTTTCCCCAATCATATATCGAGACCTGACCGTATATCATTAATTTCGATTTTAAAATAACATGGTGGCATGTGTCATTTATTATTCTATTATAAGTTATAACGCTTGCCATAATCGACGACGCACACGGGCTTTTCTAACAGGAGTAGTAGTGGGAATAGGCATGCTGTCGTACCAGGGACGTACGCAGAAAAAAGTTTCGGGGGGTGTTTTTGAAAATCAGTTGCTGAAAAGTAGAACTTTTTTTTAATAAACATACGAAATTTTTTTAAGAAAATTATCTTTACTTAGTATTTCCAATACTTTTTTATAATATAAACAAAAAAATTAAAATACTCAATCTAATTTTCGTGAAGTTTTAGCCATTATGTTAAGAATATCTTCACAATTAACTTCTGTCTCTATGTACATTTAACAATGTTAAACATTCAATTTATATTTCTGCTGGTGCCTAAATAGCGCAACAATCAACATTAGAAAACAAGTTAAAATATTAATAAACAAAAAAATAAAAACTAATACGCACCTCATTATTCTCAAAAATGAACAAAAATGAACGATAATTTCGATAACAAAATATAACAGAAACGTCATTATTCATTAATTTTAACACTCTAATTCGCAGTAATTGTCCCGTCTGTATAGCTTAGGTATTTCCCATGTCCTTATGCATTTTAGAATTCTTTTATACCCACGTCAATACACAGTAGGTACTAGGTATCATTTTATTTTATTTATAAATTTGTTAGTATGTATTAAATTTTATTTTGCTTTAGTCGGTTTTTCACAAACACAACGTAATATTATATCTGTCTATTAAAGTATAATATAAAAATTAATTTAAAATTGAATAAATAAATAACCATACAAAATACCAAATATTTCGGGGGGTGTTTGAACACCCAAAACACCCCCCCGTGTCGTACGCTCGCACCACTGACCACACACGCGTAGCGTTTATATTTCATTTGTATGACGACACTCACGGCTTGCGATCTGGTTTACGTGTACTTCCAAATGTATACTATATAGTAAATAAACACGTACACTTATTGGTCAAGTGTTTTACTTATTATTGTAGTATTGCTGTGAAGTTGTGATATGTCTTTAGCGTTTACGCATACACAAGGTGTTTTACATTTTCGAATATTAATGCGTCATCGTATACGCACCCCAGTTTATGTACCGTTATTTTTAAACATTGAAGTGTATTGAAATAAATTTTTTTACATTCTTACAAATTAATATGGTTGTCGAATTATTGAACATAAATGGCACAATGATGCCCTACACTATCATTCCAATTATTGGTGACGGAGCTTGCCTGTTTAGGACAATATCTTTTATGTTATATGACATTCAAGATAAGGCCCAAGAAGTACGTAAAAAGAAAGTAACCTATGTGATAAATCATTGGGAAGATTATTCAATAATGTCACATGATAGTGATGGAAATAATTATCGTAGTTCTGCTGACTACTTTACTGATATGTTAAAATTTAATACTTATGGAGGTTTATGTGAGCTGGTGGCAGCCGGACAATTATTTTTGGTATTTATTGAGGTGTACTTAATTGGTATTTATTGAGGATTTTTATAACACCATAATGTATAAAATAATGTTACAATAATAATAAGAAGTAAATAATAAGAATAATACTAATTATAGTAATAATAATTACAATTTGTCTAAAAATATTAAAATAAAGTAATTTTTTGCTGACTTCTGATTGTTACAAACTGATAAAATAAAAGTTATAGTAGGTTACACAAAAAAACTGTACACGGGCGAAGCCGGGTTATTCAGCTAGTACAGTATATTTAATCAATGCCATTACATATTTAATACATCACGCCCAATTCCATACCGTCTTATATCCCGAAGTAAACTCTTTGACCCGTGAAAACTGTGTTTTGCCAAACTGCGGACAATCGTGGTGTTTAATTCTATTTTATACGTTGCCCTCGTATACAGTTATAAGAGTCCAGATGAAAGAATGGAAATGACCACCGTTCAACAGTTGAGCTTTAAATGCAAATATCCTCCTAAAAATATGACAACACATAGGGCAACAGTAATGCCATTTTGTAAGCCAAAAGAAAGGATGGAAAAATGTACAGTGAACAGCTTAAGGTAAACATTTTTGTTATTATAACAGGAGCTTGTCCTTTTTTTCAATTTTCAATCAAATTTTTCTTGTCAATCACAGTTACATCGAACCCGGACGTTACGTGCCGGTCGACGGATCAGTCTGCAGTGGACCACAGACTTGCGCCAAAGCACCAAGTAAGAAACATCAAACACTCACAATGACTAAATCTATGGTATAACACAATTTTTTTCCGAAGGAAAATGTTCTGCCGGCTGTTTAGCGACCCGTATGGAAGCAAAATTGAACTCTAACCACAAAAAAGCACATTTCTACAACTGATGTATACGTCATAAACGAATGAACGTAAGGGTGTCCCTTATTTATCAATGTCAATATTCCTTAATAAAAAATTGCCAGTTGGTCTAAAATAACTTATAACAAGAAAATTGAAAAAAAGTATAGACCACGGTCTTGGACGATATTTATTCTAAGACCGACGTGGTATATGGAGCAGAGAATAAATTCCGTAGAGTGTAGGCTGTAGCCGTATAGCCCATTAGCCACAACCCACAGGCCACTATAGCCCACAGGCATTGATTATAAATACTTAGTATTTATAATCAATGCCCACAGGCCACAACAGTACAACATGATGTAAATATCTACATCGTGACTACAAGAATAAAAATATGTGATAACTGATAAGTGTATAAAAATGATAAGAGATAAGAGAAAAGAAAATATAAAATAGATAACATTTCATCTAATGTGCAATAGGTATTGTTATAACAATAACAAGCTAACAAAAGTTGCATATTTATTATAGTTATTAATTACTTATGTCGAATTTATCACTATTCACATTTTCACAAAACGTAATTGATATCTTAACGTCTAAACACAATAAAATGCGAAATGTGAGATGTCTATTGTTATAACAATAAAGTCAAGATGACCGAATGTAAAATTCCTGTATTTGTTAGTCCTCAATCATTAACTTTCAGTTTGGATGAAAAGTCATCACATAGGCAAATTATTACTCTATTCAATCCATATGACTTTCCGGTCAGATTTAAAGGTAAGCAAAGTATAATTTTTAATATTTCCATGTTCTTATAATATTTTTTGGTTATAGTTTTTTGTACATGTACAAAAAAGTACACTGTAGTTGAACCTGAGGGTTCAATAAGTGCCAGTTCTCGAGTGGACATAGTAGTAAGACATAATGCTCCTGCTCCAGCATTCTGCGACATCAGAGATAAGTTTCGAATACAAATGCAATATTATACTACCAAGAAAGTGATTGGACACAAAGATGTTGAAACAATATTAGTAAGATCTTCTGACAATTTTGAACTGCCAGCTGAAAATTTTAAACAATTACTCAAATGTGATACATCTATTGATAACTATGATAGTGAATCTGAAATAAGACCAAACTACAGCAATAGTGAGTAATTTTATAGTTAAATAGGAGTAGATAAATTTTTATCCTATCAATATTAAATATTTATTTATGGCAAGAGATGCCATGTAATGTATTGCAAAATAATAAATTATCACTTATATATTTACATTATGCACATATTTAGATCTAAGTTGAGAGGGCTGTGACATTGGGACAACTCATAAAATATCGCTTTAAGAATATATTTATTTAACTAATTAATTGCAGTAGCAGGTCTATTTAAAAATGTAATATACTTTGAATACTTACAATACTCAATAGATTGAAAGAAATGGCTAGAATGAATACAGAAAATGTTTAATTTTATTAATTTGTTGATATCATTGCTGATTTTAATAAACAAAACAGGTAACAGATGCGAAATTGTAAAATTAAAATAAAAGAAACCTTATTAAAAGTTTGAATTATTTATTATTTTGACTCTTGTAATTATGATTTTGTTCAAATAATTAATTTAAAAATAACAATTGTTTAAGAATGATTTGTAACAATAGTAGTTAATATTTGAAATGTTTTATTTGGTTTTATGTTTAGTCACTTGAAAAATAATTTAATTAATTTTTTCATAACCTCCTTTCACTCATAATTATACAAGATTAAGAATAATCCAAAACTATTAAAATATTTCAGATGCTACTGGGCCAAATTTTACTACACTCCTTATGGCTGGAGTATGTATTTGTGGATTACTTTTACCATCATCTGAAGATACAGATGTTCTGAAGTTTCAAATTTCTTTCAATATAAAATTAGCATTGGCTTTTGTTTTGGGTAAGAATATAATATATTTGTATATTTACAGATTCATTAGAAATCATATTTTGATATCAATATTAAAATAATTACTGATGTAACTAGTTTCTTGGATTTTTTGTATTTTTATGTAATAAATTTAATTTCAGGTATGACTACAATAACCATATTACAACATCAATAATGCACAGGGATATTTTTATCTATAATAAAGGTGTCTGCTGGTTTAAATAGAACTTTTTTTGTTCTCAGTTTGCATGATTTATTATTTATTAAATAATAATTTTTAAAGCTTATAACTAAATACAAGTTTGTGAGATTTCTTCCTTAATATTTTATAATGTAAGTGTATTTCAACATACAGACTTAATTTTTAAATTGATTTTTAGTATCGAGATCTTTAATCTTTCAAACTTGTATTTAAAAAATGTATTATGTAACTTTGAATTCATTTCCATAAAATTGCAGCTAATTTGTGAATAAATGCATTAAAACCACAAAAGTTTTTAATTTTGTTTGTACACTGCCATCATTTTTACAGATATATTATTTTTTTATCCATTAATGGATAGTTGGGTTTTAAATAATAAATTGTATTTTAAAAGTTTCTTTTTTTATATAATTGTAACTTTATTAACTTATTTTCCAATAAAATTTTTTTTTTATATAATTCAAGTTGTTTTCAATTAATATAATTTACATCTTATAAACACTAGATACTGATTTGATGCTTTCATTATGTGTTTTATATTCTAGAATTGTGTTTGGTGGCAAATTTAATACTCTACGGAGTGTGTCTCTTATTCTGTTAGTTGCCCCTTGATCATATGATGTTTTGTTCCAAATTGATATAATGTCTTCCTAAAATGAGCAGTTTATGAATATATAAAAAATATGAGTATTGTTCATAGAAGCTGAAATAACTTACCTGAAATCTCAACGAAACCACAGCACCACAAATCTCATCACCAACCATAAATTGTTCTCCTAACATGGCTAAAATGAGATTCTCCCAGCATCTGGATGCTAGACCTTTACGTATTCGTAATACCCATTTTCCACCCCTCGCATTTGATTCATCCTAAGGGTTTAAAACAAAGTTATTTACAGTTACTCATATAAAAATAATAAATATTTTACCTCCCACATAGGTTTAATTCCAACTTTAAATAAATGAAATTCACTGTGTGATAGCAAGGCACATGGCCTTACCAAATGACTATATATTGTCCAAAATTGTTCAACTGAACCAAACCTAGCTAAATATTTAAGGTTTTGATCATAGCTAGGAGTATTTCCTGGCTTACCAGGAAATCGACGGCTGAACCAAAACCAATATTGATGTTGAAGTTTATGATCTCCAGATGGAATAGACAATGGTATCTAAAAAAAAATATGGAAATTAGTAAAGATGGGTTCTTATATTTTCAATATTAGATATAATAAATTACAAATTGATGTTATATCGAAATATACTATGCAAAAGTTTTAAGTCAATATCATAAATATCCTATGTAATTAAATAAAAATAATTTTTAGTTCTTGGACATAAATATTTACTTATTTTTCCTAGGAATATTTGGTTGAAAAAAACCAAAATTCAATGTTTCTGATAAGGCATGAATGATTTACTTCTATCTTTATTTTAGAAGATTAAGAAGTATGTGAAAATGTTTAAATAAAACTAGATGATATTGGAATATAAATAGGTTCAGGACCACTTATCTAGGATAATCTAAGAAAGGAAGCTTAAAATTTTAGAATTTTGAGATTTCATTAAATGTCAAATCATTAAGAATGATCACATAAATATTAATATGGTTTATTACGTTTTTGATCAATTTTGATTAAAATGTGATAATATAAAAAAGGAACAAACAGCTGTAACTTTTTGGTTACTTTATAAATAATAAACAACTTTTTGACACTTGAAGAGTTATGAGATGAAATTTATAAAACCAACTACAAGAGGAATAAATCACAATATATTTTATAGTGATATATTAAATTGTGTTATTTACAACATTTTGCTTAATTCATCAATGGTGACCAACCTTTTTATACCGAGGACTATAAAAAAAAAATTAATAATTCAAACTTTTTCTTTTGGTTAGTTTAATATTAGGTAAATGTATATAACATGTTTGTTATTGTACATTTCAAAATACAGTAAAAGTTTAATTATTTGTAATAAATATTGATTTTATTTTACAAACGTTGCATTTTAAGATGTAATATAGAATGCAATTAAATTTTTATTTAATAATTTTGCGGACCAGTTAATAAATGATCATAGGACGTAGTTTGTCATCATTGGCTTAATATATTTAATTTCCATGCAGTAAGAAAATAGGTGAAAAACTATTGCTGAAAATTAACTAATTCAATAAATACAAATTTGAGTTTTTTTCATCATTGAATGTTTAAGAAAAACACTGGATTAACTAAATCCTGTATAGAAATAAATTTAATTTTTTACTGTTATACAGCCTTGAATTGTTAATTCAAAATGTTGAATCAAAAAATATTAAATTAAATGTAAATACATTAAAAGAAAAAAGTTAACAATGATATTAACTCAATCACATATTTATGATATCAATTAAATGCAACCATAATTTTAACACACAATACACATGTTTTTAAGCATAATAATTGTCTATACCTTTACTAAAATATTTTAACAAAATTTATAGCACAAATTATTTAGACAGTATTCACACAAGATATGCAAATGTATTTTGCTAATCTCAAGAATAATTTATACAAACATTAACTAATTTGTCAGCAATCATCATATCTTTGGTTGTGGTGTTCTCGTCTTCACTTACAGTTTTCGACCTGAAATCATGCAGACATTTTAAGACAACTGCATACAATTATTTACTGAATATACTAACCCTTCGAATTTAGTAGCCATAGTCTTTTAGTTAAATGCAGTTATAACAGGTACGTTTATTCAAATATTTACAAATATGGTTCTATGATATTCACAAAAGTTTAAACACGTTATCACACAAAATGCTTGGTTCTTACATTATCGTGTGTTGTGGCAATGTAAACAATTAAATTGAACAGGAATAATGATATTATTGATAAGTGATAACAGCAATTTATTGGGTTATAGTGGATTTCTAAACGAATTTTCGTTCTATTATTAAATTATCTCATTATGAGTTATAAAGTAGATAAACTTATCACGAAGCAATTATGAGCGACTCTTGCAGTGAAAATACCGATTTTTTAGTGTCTCTGCCATCAGATTTCTTTCAAGTTCACTCGTCAGATAGTGAAGCAATTGAAGACACAGTCACTGAGGAGTTGTCGATCAGCTCGAATAGCAGTTTTAAAGGTGTGATTAACGATTTAGTGACAAATTTGGATACTTTATCCAGTCAAATTAATGAAATTGAACAGATGGAAACCAGTTGTATCAGCAATGGCCTGGCCAGTCCACTTAGTGCTTCCTCTCCTCTCAAACGAAATGGCGAAAGAAAAATTAACTATAGCTCCATTGATTCATTA
The DNA here is from genome assembly GCA_949715065.1 of Periphyllus acericola. Classification (NCBI taxonomy): domain Eukaryota; kingdom Metazoa; phylum Arthropoda; class Insecta; order Hemiptera; family Aphididae; genus Periphyllus; species Periphyllus acericola. Next base: position 31,328,884 of record OX454267.1, on the reverse strand, counting down.
ATGCATGAAATGGTTAATACTTATGAATACAATGATAAACTATTAAGGAATATCGGTAATGGCGAAACTCAGCGTAATGCCAACTTCCAAGGAAAAGATGTCAGATCACCTGCAAAAATCAAAGAAGGCATATGTGGTGGATTAAATGATAACAAATTACAAAGGTGATTTTTTTAGGAAGATATTTAATGAAGATATATAATGAATTTTAGGAAGATATTTATTCTATGTATTTTTACTTAAAATTGTTTTTTAGTTTGTGTGACGACTTGGATAATATAAATCCACATGAGCCAATACTAAATGATACTCACAAATTGGACTCTGTTTCAAAAGAAAATTTATGGTTAAAGCTTGGAAAAGAAATTTACCGCAGACAAGTAATAGAATTTGATACTTATGAATTTTACTATAGGTACCCAAAACAAATGTTGAAATTATTGTTAAATACATTTTAGTTTATTTTCCTCATATTTTATAATATTTCATTTTTATAATGATGATTAATAATATTGTATAAAAGTAAAAACAACATTTAATGAATATCTATATATGGTTAAATACAGTGTATTTCCAAATAAAGAATTTTCAACTGTGGACTGTGGTTTATCGGTATAAGGATAAAATAGAGGTAGGCAAGATTTAAGTATTTTCTTAAAACTAAAAGTTTTTAATCTTTTTTTTCGAAGCCAATGTACTTTAATGTTCTAGAAATTAGTACCTGCCAAGAAATTTCCTTAAATAGAAAATAAAAAAACCATAATAGTTTCAAACAATCCTTTTTCAATCATAAAAATAAATAAAATGTTGGGGGGTAATATAATTATTGACATTGTACCTGGAATCACATAATATATGTATTTCTTACTGACCACCTGGCCCTTATATAAAATGTAGAGGTTTGTAAGTAATTATCATACTGTCTTATACTATAAAACACAGTCTTTCAATCAACTGGAAAGTACTGCAACTTTGAAACTTAGGCCAACCATACAATTATGACTTGAAAATGTTTTTTTTCATCTAGAACTCTATTACTATAAACAAAAAATTAAAAACTAAATATACCCTATAAACTATGAGTAAAAGAATAGTATATAATATATACAATATAAATATACTGTTTAATGTTACAGAATATTGAAAAGAAAGTGGTGGATTTAGAAGAAAAATTAATAAATTATGAAAAAAAAATAAGTGAATGTAAAGAGATGGACAGTCAAAAAAATAATCTTCTTGATGAACTTGCTGCACGATCTGCTATGATTTTAAGTCAAGTAAGAGCATATAGTACTATCAATGAAAAACTTAATCGTGACTTACAAGGAGAGCGCAAAAATAAAAAAGATATTTTAGATGCAATGAAAGAAAAAATTGAACTTTATAAATGTGATTCAGCTAAAGCTGTTTCTCGTAGTAATTCTTATAAAGCTAGAACAGAAAGTGCTGAAAAAAGGTTAAATGAGTTAATGATAAACTGCCAAAAAGTAGAAGAACAAACCAAACACATGCAATTAAATGTAGAGCAGAAAAATGAAGAAATAGAAAGACTTCAAAATGAATTAATTAAAACACAGGAAAAAAATAGAAATGTAAACTATTACTTTATTTTATTTTATCACATAAGAGTGTACATCTAATTTATTTTTTTTTACGTTTTTAGGTTACTGAAAGATACAATAGAACTATAGATAAATGCAGTGAGTTGGAAAAAGAAGTATTAATTCTAAGCCAAGAGAAAAAAGTACTATGTGAAAAAACATTAAAATATGACCAACTTCTGGATCAAAAACGAAGAATTGAAGAAATAGTAAATCAGATGAAAAGTACTGAGGTATTTTCAAGTATAACCTCAAATATCTTTTATAAAATATGTAACTATATCATAAGCATGCTCAAACATAGTCCATTATGTCCAGGCAATACTTGACTGTCTCGTTAATGTTTCTTTGTCTTATGTTATCTGCAAGAATTTTAATCTTTAAGGTTTATATATAGAGACCTGATAAAAGCTTATTTTTATATATATTATGATTAATACTATATTTTAAATATTTGTTTTATGAAGTAATTTCAAAATATATCATATTTTTTGTACTGGATGACTAACAGTCTAAAATTAAATTTTTTAAGTCAAACACCAATCTGTCCTTAAACAGTCTTATTACTGTTTTCACTAAAATTGCTGAGATTGTGTTGATGGAGAAGGAAATAAATAAACTTAATACTATGATCTTAATTTACTTACCTATTTCATACCTTGTAATATTAAAATAATAATTCTTTAATTAAAATGTATTACATATAAATACATATAAATGTTTGAATATAATTTTAATGTTTTTATTTTATGTTATTTACATTGATCATATTGGGTAGTTAGAAAATAAAAGTATGTAATTTGTTAAACAAATTATATAAAATACATATTTTAGATAAAAGTAGATACTATAATAAGTTTTAAATAATGTTGCCAACATTGTTATGTATTGTAATTAACTATACATTTTTTAGATTTAATATTATGATATAAAGTGTAACATTATTGCTCTTTAGATACGAACTGCAGAAGAGCTGAATGCAGCAAAAGAGGAAATCAAAACAGTGAAAACTGAGCTAAAAAGTTTTTATCAAAAACAGCTTGATGCCATGATGACCGAAAAAGTGTCAGACTATCAACGCAAATTAGATGGGATTGTTCAAATTACAAATGAGGAAAATAAATTAATAAAACTTCAAATGAATAACCAGATTGTTAATTATAAAGAAAGGTTGTGTAATTACTTAATAATTTTTAAATATATAATATATATTATATAAGTGTATTTGCATATGTTAATTAATATATATTAATAACTTTTTGAATTTTAGGTATGAAAAAGATAAAGCACATATTAATGCAAAATATAAAGCAGAATTAGAAAATTTGGAGAAGCTTTTAAAAGATAAATCCGTTTATATTACCTCGTTGGAACAACGTTTAGAAGCTGAGGTTTTTGAAAAACGACAATTAGTTAAAAGTGTAATGGGAGTTGTAAAAAATGTGAATATTGAAAGTCAATCAAATTCAGTAAGTTAATATTTATTTGAATAAGTTAAATTTAGTTTTTCGATTCTTCATATATTTTAAACTATTATTATACACATTTTAAATTACAAATAGAAATTAATACATACTCTCTTTGAATTTCAGAAACTAAATAGTGATAATAAATATAAAAAAAATACATCTAATATAAGTAATTCGTCTTCAAGATTAGAAGATGATTTTTCATTTTTTGAACAAGAAAAATTATTACATCAAGTGACACCAACAGAATTGAGAAAACATATTGAAATTGTGAGTAAAATGTGTTGTATTTTTGATGTTTCATAAGTATTGGCAGAGTTTTATTTTTAAAAAATTTTCAGCTTCTGAATAAATATCCTGGAAGTCCGTTGGCACAAAAATGATAATTTCATCGTATAATAATTTATTATTTTTTGTTTGAGTAATGCATTAAATTACCTATTGTATTAATGCACTTTTGTTGTTCCTTCACATTTAACTTTAATTTATGTATAGAAATTAGATTTATATAATTTATATATATGTATACAAAAAAATTATAATAGATTTATTTATGTAATATAATTTTTATTTTTATAATAAATATTTTTTTATAATTTTAACTATTTCTTATAGTTAAAAGAGTAATACAGTGTAATTACATTTATTTGTGTGTTGAAATTTTTAAAATATAATTTTAATATTTCTAATATTCCCTTGAAAATATATTGAAAATTTTTATGTCACTCTTAAACTACCTCTAATAATATAAGCAATGCATTTATTATAATCCTTATTTTGGTTTGTTTAATCTTTCATACATTTTAGTATTTTTATCTCTGTTACACTTACTCTTTGTTTTGTCTACTGACCCTAGCATTTCTTCATCAATTGTTTATTAATGTATATTATAATCTGTCTAATAAAATTTATTGCGAAATACTTAACATACCACCCCACTTTGTTTTATATTTTAAATCTTCCTCAGAGACCCATTTTTTCACAATAACTACCTATAATAAATACTTGAATTTACTAACTTTAACCCCTACATCTTTACTGGCTCACTCATCATATCTTACCTTGTTGTACCAACATCTTGTTCTTTTCCTTTTGTTATAAACATATAATATAAAACTCTATTTTATTTCTAATAATCTAGGCGCATATCCAGTAACTAACTAAAAGAAACATAAATATTATTGAAACTTTGTATCCACTTTTGAATAATTAAATGGAAATCAGTGTTAAGACATTTTAGATTCTGAGTGAATTGTGGAACAAGAAATGTATTTCTACTAGAAGGATTGACTCTATGTTTCCTAACATGGTACTTTTCAGTTAAGATGGTAATTGGGGAGGTCATTTTTGAAATTATAAACAGCTATCAGAAATCAAACCCTATTATACTATTATATTATTTATACTAGACAAAATTTGAAATTGTAAGTGATTTATAAAATTAAAACTAAACATTCTTATGGAAAATACAGCTCAAAAATACAAAAAAAAAAAAATTAGAAATTAGTTTGGAACTCCCATTGGAAATTTGATTTAGGTGAATTAAAAAAAAAATTGACTTCCAACAAAAAGAAACTTGAATGTTATTGGAAACAAATGTATATTCAATTTTACAATCAAATGATAATTAAAATTAATTAATTGGAATCACTTTAAAGGCATTTATATTAAGTTATACTTATGTCATTGTGTATATTAAACAAGCTATTGCATTATCAAAAACTTGAAATTTTTATACAATAAAAAATTGAAAATTGTATGCAATTTATAAAATTAAAATAAAACTCGAAATATTCATTGTAATTACAACTTGAAAATACCAAAAATTGGAAAATGGCTTGTTACTCCCACGGGAAATCTGATACAAGTGTTTAAAAAAAAAAAAAATCTAGTATCAAAAAGAAACAAATGAAAATTTAAATAAATAAATAGGAATCACTTTAAAGCCCTTCGATTTAAATATAAAAATTGAAAATAATATGTCATTTATGAAATTAAAAATCAACTTATATTTCGTAAGTATTGAAAATACCAAAAATAAAAATTGGAAAGAGGACTGCACTCCTGTAAAAAATTTGATTGAAGATGAGATAAAAGAAAAATTAAGCAACAAAAAGAAACATAAATGTTATTGAAAATTAAATTGAAACTCTTATTTAAATGAAAAATGTATTTTTTAAATTTTTAAAATATTATTTTCATTATGGAGAGTTCTGAATTTTAGAATTTAAAATTGTACGTAATATATAAAATTAACACAAAACATTCTTATAGAGAATACAACTTAAAAATACCAAAAACTCAAATGAATCAATGAAAGAATCAAATGAATATATCGATAACAGGAAAATTCCCAAATAAAGTATAATCTGACAATATAAACACAGAATAAATTTCATTTATTCTGTTATATAACTGTGTGCAAAATTATTGTTGTTTTTAAAATATCATTAATTACCACACAGCTCTCGAATCGCGCCACTTCTGTCAAGTGCTCGCGCCTCTTAAGGGACACGCGTAATACAGTTTGGGAACCGCTGGTATATATTAATGGCGATCAGTTCTCCCCCCGAGATAAGAATTTTCGAAATTTGATAAGAATTATGTATGAAGGTTTCAATTTTTAATCTCTTTTCTATGGTAGGTTTCCTATATAATTATCTATAATGCGGTAGAATCATGGTAGAATGGATGGTTGCGGTATAAGGTCCACGGCTTGTGTAAGAAAATCATGATAAGGCTGTTGAAAAACCGGGAAAATACCATAACTGAATAACTCATAAGGATTAAGGTATAGTAAACTATTGTTATTTGTTGCATGTTGTCGATAGGAGTCTTTCTAGTTTCTTGTACATCTTGACTGTTGTCACTTGTCTGACGTCTGTGCTCAGTAGCCAGTTGTCACTTTTGGGAGTTCATTTAAATTTAACCTTAATACTAGTATACATAATATTATTAATACTATCGAAAAATGGAGTCCGCATTAATACCGACACGAGCATTTGTCAACGGTTCATACTTGATGAAATACGTCGACAAACCAGTCACTTTGATCGGAAACGTTGTGAAGGTGCTTACAGTGACTGTAAAATATCAACTCAAACTTCTGTATTGTCCAATTTTTTTCTTCTTTCATGTAGGTTGGTGATGACGGAAAAACATTAACATTGCAAACGACAGACGATCAAGTGGTGACAGTTAACTTCGATGAAGAAATTGACAGTTCCCTTGATGGATGTGTTGAAGTGCACGGTTTTGCCAAGGATAAATCAACTGTTGGAGGAGAGAGTTATTACAACTTGCCATCATCAATTACTGATGATTTTGGTAAATAAATAATTTGTTATGCTTTAATATAACTTTTATATTTAGTTCCTAAAGTTCTGAAGTTATATTTCCTATTTTCATTAATTTCAACTTACACATAAAGCTATTAAAGAGATTATATAAAATAGTTTTTATCATTTTAGGTTTATCACCTTATACCTCCGTTGTGTCCGTTCATAATTTAATTACCACTTCTTAGATATGAATTTTGAAATTAGATATTAAATTACCTAAGAACTAGCTAAAGTTGAAAGCATTAAAATTTGACAATTGTTTTTGAATTATATTTTTTAAAGATTTTTAATATTAAAAGATAATAATAAATAATATATATACTCGTATATAGATGTACTCTATTTTTGTAGGTTTCTACACATAAGGAAAATTTACCAAATATTTTTTAAATTTAATATAGAATTACATATAACACATTGGAGAGTAGGCTTTCCTAAATTGTTAAAATTATATATTTTTTTTTTAATTGTATGTATTTATTGGCGATTGCAATACATTTTTTGAAATTACGTTATGATTGTAATACCCATCTGTTCTAATATTTTAATCAATATTTTTCAGAAAAACAACAGTTCAATGAAACAATTCGGTTGATATACACTTTATCAAATCCATTGAAGTAATGAACATTAATAAAAGTATAAACCATGAATAAGGTTTATGTTCATAACTATTCATTTTTGTATGTAAGATTAAATATTTTGTAAAACAACCTTTAATTAAATATGTATTTATTAATTTTTTTAATTATACAATTTTGGGTCGTAATTTTTTGTTTTTTTATTTTAAAATAAATATATTACGTCACAGTAATCTATTTTATTTTAATTTAACCAGTTATAAATTAAATTTTTAATAAAGTTAACTGTATTAATTTGATAGATTAGGTTGGATTGTTTATTTTATTATTCCTGAAATATTTTAAGTATACAGTAGAATGTGTACTGCTGATAAAGTAGTTATAAATATTGTACATTTATTTATATAGTCATGTTATATTTTCCATAACATATTTAGTGTGTCGTATCATGATTTAGTCTTGTGGGCTTCACATAATATATAGGGTTTAAATATTTATTAAGATTGTAATAAAATAAAAAAATGTATCCATTAATTGATAGCCTAAAGTACATTTTGAGATGTTGGATAAACTTTTTCCTAAGTTTTAATAACCAATATATATAAAAAGAACCTAACATTCTAAAATATAAAGAAAAATATTTTATACAAAAATCTATTACTTATTAAGTATTATGTATTATATTTGAGTTGTATCTATTTCCACGTCCATGTACTCAGACGTTTTTTATTAACAGTTGAAAAATTGTATTTCTTTACTTGCATTCTTTACTGATGATGTAATGAGAAGAAAACATATTTTTGCCCAAAAATATTATTCATAAAGATAATTAAATTGATCTGTTAAATTAAGAACATATGTTGAAAGTGTAAGCTAAATATTTACCTAATTAATATTTGAAAAAACATATTTTTTCGTGATAGTTATATTGTTCTTATGTAGAAATATGGATTTGGTTTTTTGACTACAAGTTATAAATAATAAATAGTACCATCAACATAATCTTGCACAATTCTCTAAGACTCAATATCCCTCATATTCAAAGATCTAAACTGTGGATAAACTTATTAATTTTACTGAATTATGATCCTATGTTTCTTGTGAGTCCTCATTAACATTCAGTGGTTTAGTTTGGTGATGTTATCTTAGCTACACTGTGCAGGATTTCAGACCCGCTTATGTCATACATACCATCCTTTATAGGGATAAAAGTCTACTATTTATATTCTGCTCATGTTTCTAAATATTTGTAATAAGATGTACCATTGATTGTATGAGACTATAATAAATTCATACTATATTTCCTATCTTTCATTTATTTCAGGGGATTAATCGAATTGGTTCCCGTTTAAGTTCAGGTCAAATACATATTATAGTTACAATTTTAATTTTTACAAATATAAATTAGGAAGTCTAAAATATAAATGTATATGTACCTATACAGTATACTCTGAAGTCTAAACCCTAAGGTAGTAAGGTATATACAATAAAATAGCAATATATATTGGAGGTTTAGCAAATTATCGCTGATACCCAGATCGATTGATTGATATATACGTATTTATATCGCTGTATGGGTATATGTTTATCGTATATATCCTATGTATGTATGTAAATTGTATGATAATGTCAGTGAGCACTGTTCAGTCTGGAATAACGCTGTCATTTGTACTCGTACATACTTATATAAATTTGTTTTCGCTTGTACATCGATCCCATTTTAATTTTTCGTTATTATGGAGTTTGCTTCAAAATTAACGATATTAATATATTTTGTGCATACATATAACCTAGTTATGACTAGTTGACTTTCAAAATGTGAACTATTTCGAATTGTATGTATTACATTTATTTGACATATATACGTCTCATGGCTGGGGGTCATTCTGTTAATTTGTGCGACATCGAGGATGTTACCACGTCATGAGCGTTTAATGTAATGTGTGTGCGTTGACCGGTTCCCGGAAAATAAAAACTAATATTGGTTTGTTCAATGATGTCAGTAGGTATTTGTAATATTAGTAAGCTTTTAATTCCTTGTAAAATATATATTTATACATACACCTATTATCACCGCTGATATACCGTACACAATACATTTTTTTGTTCTAAAAGTGTTGTAAATGACGATTCTGTCGTTTTAATTTAAAAAAAATAATGTATACTCAATAAATAATTGCGGTCTTTAAAACTGGTTACACGCCTTTTACAGTACAACAAAAAAATTAATTTTCAACTATCTAGAAAATTAAGGCTGGAGTTCCACAAGGAAGTGATTTCTACTCTATAATATCTTTACATCTGATATATCTATATCAAATCAAACTCTCCACACCACATGGCTGATAAGTGATAACATAGAAATATTTGCAAATGATACTGCGTTTCACATTTTTAATTTTAATACAATAGAGTCTTGGGCTAATGCCTAATAACTGTTAAATTAAAATCATCGATAATAAATCTACTAGTGTAAACTTTTCCAAAAAGAATGTTCTCCTCTCAAATGTAATGATAAACAAATTCCACTTCACCAATCAACTAAATACCTAGATATCACTCGGGACACAAAATAAAAATGTTAACAACTTAATTCTCACATCTATTTACATCAACCTCAACTAAAATCTTATACAAGTCTCAAAACTAGTTTAATTTACAAATCAATTATTAGACCAATATGGACATATGGCATTCAAACATGGTGTCAGCAAACATCTGTCCTATTAAAATCTACCAGTATATCACCTTAAGACTCAACTGCTGTTTCGTAGTACATCGCAAATACAGCCCTCCATAACGACATAAAACTAGAGTCAGTTGCTAAAGTCACTTTAAAAGATTTCATTCTATATTAACTAACCATACCAACTCTTTCATTAACATGTCCTCTTTTACCCAACCTCAAAATATTCTTCGTAGATTAAAAAGAAACTGGGTTAGACCTTTTGAAATAAAATAAAAATAAACAATATGTCTAAACTTTAATTCTGAAGTTCTGTTACTGGACAAGTCTCCTTCTTCATGTCCTTTCACGTCATATATCTTGTTATTCAGTTATCATTGTTACTTATTATTTGTATGTAAACAAATAGTAATATATATGAATAATAATAAAAAAAAAAACAACAAAAAATATAATACTTAGTATTATAAATTCAACAGCTGTTTTTAAATAACATTACTTACCAGTTATTTTAAATAAAAATAGTCAATAGATGTACGTACAGTATGTATGTCTGTGTATACAAAAGTATGTACACATACTTAAATGTGTAGAAAAATGTTTCTATGTAAGAGATAATTTGTAAAATACCTGGAAAATTAAAAAATTAAAATTATCCCTATTAAGTATCAATCATTAATTTTGATAAGTATCTTTAAGGAATCATAAATCCTCAAAAATGTTATTGTATAATCTCTATATAATACATAAACATACACATAATACAAATTTACATGTATACAAAGATCAATTACTAAACCATGAATAAAATCCATAAACAGTCCAACTATTATACCAATAAAAACAATTAGTCATGAAATAAATACAAATCGCCCAAGTAAATTCAATAAGTCAACAGATAAGCAAAAAAAACATAAAAATACGCTATTCAATAATGTCAAATATATCTGATTATAATATTCCTTAGTCATTTATTGTTAAATTTAATTTATTTATGCACTTATGTGTATAGTTCAAAAACAATGATTAGGAAATAGAGTAAAAAAAAAAAATTAAATGCAACTTAAATACTAATAAAAAATGAGTTATAGTTTTTTTTTTTATTTAATACATAAACATTTATTTATATATAATTATTTTAATTTAAAAGTAAATTTTTGTATCACCTAGTACTTAACTTTGCAAAAAAAAAATTAAATATAGAGATATATATATATATATATCATATATATAATATATTTTATATGAAGTATGACTCATTTGAATTGACAATACATACAAGGGCGTGTATTTTCAAAATAGTTGGTTTTCATAATAATAAGTCAATGAGAGGAATTAATAAAAAAAATTATGAGTATATCAATTTAGGCCACTCCACTCCATTAAATAAAGGAAGGCGATTAACATTTTTTTTTTTTTTTTGTATACTGCTAAATAATAACAACTAAATAAAAAATAATACAAAATCGCATTTTAGATAGAGGGGCAGAGCCCAGGAGGGTTAAAGGATAAGGGATCCGCTGTTTAATTTTTAATTTTAGCGATTACCTGAAACAAAAATTGTTGTACATTATGATGTAATACACTAAAAATGAAAAAAAAAAATACATAAAATTATACACTTTGTGAGAATTTTTTTTTAAATATTTGTGCACAATTTTGAAATTTGAAAAATAAAAAGATTTGAATTTCAGAGTTGACATTGCTTTAATTAATTGCTGAATTGCAAAATATGTATATCAATTTATAAATTCAAAGCTAAAATTAAAGTACATGTAGGCTCAGTTCTTGCTCGCCTGGTTCGCAGTAGCTAGAAAAATATCAACAAACATTGTTTTTCTTTGTCTTTCCTTTGTTTTGAATATTGTATTATAAATATCAGAACAAAAGTAAAAAAATTACGATTCAAAAAATTGAACACAAAAACAAACTATACAACAGAAATAACCAGAAACAACCATATTAATGACAATATACAAAAAAACATTAAGTTATTTTTGTATAGTTATTTATTAAATATTGATGTTCAGTTTGTTTATTGAACAAAAATCATAATTTTTTTGATATAATTTATCTATTGGTTACCTAGGGTGGCTGACGTCTGTGGAGGAAATGGTTGTGGTCCGCCAGCAGCAGCAGCGCCGGACACAGGTGAGCCACCTTGAGGTACAGCAGCACTTTGTCCATCATTATTGTACTCCTTTTGTTTCAACATGGTCCAGTCAAATATGTAATCGTATTGGTGATTTAATGTTCTAAATAGAATGCGGAATAATTGTCTCAAGTACATATAATCTGGCGATTCTTCAAATCTTAAACCTCTGCTGTAATTTAGGAACATGGCAAATTCTGCTGGTAGTCCCTGAATAAACAAAACAATATATTATTTAATAATATATATTCATTAACATAATGTATAGAATAGAGTGAGGAAAAAAATAGGATAAGATGGAACAGAATAAGCAAAATTGTTAACAAAAATGTCAAATATTTACATTTATGCTTGACTCTTTCCTAATTATCGATATAAATGTTTGTAATCAAATTAAATATTAAATTAATAAATAGGAATCAGTTTTATTATAAAATAATAATAAAATATGAATTCAATTTAAATACAAAAATGAGCCTTCAGTATCAATAGGTAGGTGACAGTACATCAATATAATATAATAAATAACCAGTTAGTATAAATGTATTTAAAAATTATGTAAAAATTACCCAATATATGTCTTATAAATAACAAAATTATGAAAAAATAATTAAGGATGTGTTATCAATAAACGTTAATCTCTTAGAAGAAAAAAATGAATTATAACAATATTTTTAATACCCTAAAATTTTTTTATCTTTGGAGAAAATTCAATAATGCAAAATGTTTAGTTGAATGACATGTGTTAAAATTAATATTTGAATAATGGGGATGAGTGCATAAGAACAATAACTTTTTCAATTTTAATAAATTAAAACAAATTTCTCTTAAATTTTATAAATAGAAACACTGAAAATAGGACAGTTCAAAATCAATCAAAATACCACAATTTATACATAAACATAGTTTACCATACAAATTTAAATTTAATAAATGTTATTATTCAAAAATGATTAGGACAAAATGATACAGGGTAACAGTACAAGTTTTTTTTAATTCAAGTTGAAAACATAATTTAAAACAATTATTTACCTTGCATAGGAATTCGACAGGCGTTGACATTTTTTTCTCACTAATTTTTTCATATTTTTGCCTTTTTGTAGCTGCCTAAAAAGATATAATCAACTTTTAATTATTTATTATGTAATTTATAATATATTTTTATTAATCAAATGTCTTTTTTAATACATACACAATATTAAAAATAAAACATTAGTCTATACCTTTAATCCTTGCCATGGCAAGCATCCTTTATTAAAATACATAAGTACATATCCCAAGGATTCAATATCATCCCGGCGGCTAAAATTTAAAATAATAATATTGTTTAAATCTAATAATACAGTGATACATAACAAAGAAAATAATATTATTTAAATATAATTTTTAATTACCTCTGTTCAATTCCTAAATGAGCATTGATAGAAGCATAACGGGCTGTTCCTGTAAGATTTTTATCCTCACGATATGAAATATGCGTTCTTGTGCGCATGTCTCTATATTTTTTAGCCAGTCCAAAATCGATTAGAAACAACTAAAATAAATGTATACATTTAATTTCTACCTCATTTAATTACTAATAGTGATATTATTTACTTTATTGCAATGACGACCAATTCCCATAAGAAAGTTGTCCGGTTTAATATCACGATGAATAAAACTTTTACAATGTACATACTCAATACGGCTGATCATTTGGTCAGCAAGCATAAGCACTGTTTTCAGGGTAAACCGCCTCGAACAAAAATTGAAAAGATCTTCTAATGATGGACCTAGTAGGTCCATCACTAAAATGTTGTAGTTTTTTTCTAGTCCAAACCATCTAAACACAAAATAATAATACATTATATAATTATATTATTACATGTTTATCCATTAAATTAAATTAAACCTAATTTCAAAATACAAAAATAATTTACTTCAATCCTAAGTTAAAAAAATCAATATTCAATTTATATAAATCAAATTTTTTAGTGCCAAATAAAAATGTGAACCAAAGTAGATTACAATTGCATCTTAACTATAGTTAATTGAAGCATGAAGATTAACGGTAAATATGCAAGGAAATATTGAATAATACCTACCTAGCACTTATACACTCCATAACAATTTTATGTTTAAAGTTTAAGTTTATATTATAGAAGTAAAAAATCATGCGAAGGTCCCAATATAAAATTATTTTTTTTATTTTAACACATTATTTGAATGTACTTAAATTGAGTTCCATAACTTAAAATTACAATCAATTAATTCTTAATCTAACTGTTGAATACCAAAATTGATTTGAATTAATTCTAATATTTTTATTAATAATTATAAATAAAAAATAAAATTTAATATAATACACAGGCCAACAATAATCATTATTGTAGGATGCCTAATGTGGTTTGGTAAAAACATTTGAACTATTTTTATTAGTATTATATTATTTAATCATAATATACCTCCTATAAAAATAAATACTATTTGATACGTCTTATAGTACCTATTTATTTAGCTATTTCCTCATCTCTTCAGCGAAGTATCTAAGGACTTATCCATTTCTCAGTAGTTGTTTTTACTTACTTTATATTATTATTTTACTGTTTTTTTAACCATTTATTTTGCCATTTATTTTTAGAGTTGATGATAATTTTTATTATGTGATTTATGTCTATATCTGTTTTTTTTTAAGGAGACTTCAACTACTAAGGCTATAAGTCCTTGTATATATAGTGTTGTATGGTTGGGAAACATTTGGGTGTAACTCATGCGGAACATTTGGTGAGTAAGTTGAGTCATTGTGGCGGTTTCCCATCAGGACGATGGTTATCACCGGCTACCAGGTTCGAATCTACACTTATGCTTTAAAACACAGCTAGCCTTATACCAATAGGCATAGACACCAAGGGAGTAATGAACGATTTGAGTTTAAATTGTGAGGCACAGTTGACATACCAACTGAGTATTTCGATTAACCTAGAAACTTAGTCAAAGGGGCTTGCGATTACTACTCTGGTTATGATATTTTTTATTTCTATTTTGAGCATGCACTCTTTTCTTAAATTATAATTTATATAATTTTGGATTAAAATTCGAAAGTAATTCCAAAGTGATTGCCAAAAATTGTTGTATAAATTGGTTTATTTCAGTCTATTTTGATATTATAGTCGAGTATTGTAGCGCGCATTGGTCTTATCGTAGTTCCTATACTTAGTGAGTGTTCTTCGACTATATAAATTATAAAGTGAGCTATTTATGGGACTAGTTTTAACGACGCCACCAGTCATTCTTCAACCAGCACTATGAATAACATCCTATAATTCAAAATTGATATAAATTAATGATTTTAGATTTATAAACAATTTTAATCGAGGAAGTTGTGTCAGCTCCCTCCATACAATATTAAACGTATTGTAGATTTGTAGACTAATTGAATTCATTAAATTATTTAAAATTTTTTTAATAAATACAAACTTAATATATTTTTTTTGAGCATGTATACTAATGCCTAATGAATAGGGCTCGGAAGTTGATGCATTTTTGCATTTTTTTTTGGAACGTTTTATACGATGCTCTTCTGGCCACAAATGTGTTTCATTAGCATGTGGATCTGAATAACTAATTTTTATTTTGCATTTTTTTTGCATTTTTTGGTGTTTTTTACTTTATAAGTCATTTTTTGACATTTTTAGGTCATTTTCCCACATTTTAAGTCATTTTTACTGATTTCACACTAGTTCACTTCTTATCGTTTCTTGTCGACCATTATGCCGATAACTTATAACTTGGAAATTACCACGGACTAAAAATTAGTACCTATCCGACTTTATCTCGCCGATTACATTCGCTGTTAACGTTTTGTAGTGAATATAATTATAAAATTAAGCTTTGATAAATTAATATAGAATCTTATAGTAATATATTTAAAAAAAATTGTATTTTTGTTAATTTAAAACAAATATTTATAATTTTTTAGGTCATTTTTTTAGGACATTTTTTGTCATTTTTACGTCATATTTGCATTTTTTGGTCATTTTTTAATGTTTTTTAGGTCATCAACTTCACAGCCCTACTAATGACTAATGAGCTTATAATACATCGTTTATTTCATAAAAACTTATATAGTATATATTAATAATATTAAAATTACAATATATATTGACTAGATGTATAAATGTGATCAGTGTGTGCGTACTTATAATGTTCGTGAGTATAAAGCTATGAATAGATTTGCAAATAAAACCGTATTTTATAATATTAAAACGCCTGTATATAATTTGTTTGTTATCTCTCTTACACACTTGTTGATAAATTCAGAAACACGTTCACATGAAATGATCATGTATCGAATTAAATTGTTTATTAGCTATAACTTATAACCAAATAAAAAAAACATTTTCAAGTACATCACATACTCACATATTAGTATAATGTGTAAATACTTATCAAATAAAACAATATAAAATTAGTTAGAGTATATAATATATTACTTTCTAAGATAGTATATTTTTAAGTTTAATGTTGATAAATAAATTGTGATTATTCACAAAATAATGATTATTTATAATTTGTGTAATAGATTAATTTTCTAAATAAAAAGCAAATAACATGATAAATTAGCGTGAGTTAATATTTGCTATGTAACAGGTCCCACACAACAACATTTAAAATTAATTCGAATTTCATAATTTAGTCAGTACTCTTTTCTTTAATTATATCCAAAATCATAAAAGATATTTATCTCTTGATATCAGAAATAACTTATAAAGTATTTAGTATACCTATACACATCAATACTTAAAACTTATAAATGCTAACTTCATAAGTCTTCACTTAAAAGTTAAAACCCTTAAATGATAATACCTAATAGCAAATAATAATTGGAAAAATTTTATTTATAAGAAAAAATTTGGTATACATATAAATGAATGAATACGTATATTAAATTCACTGCCAATATTTCTTAAATACTATCTAAATCCTAAATGATTTTAAAAAAATCAGAATGGGTTTTATTATATTAACATTACAAAATCTCAAGCAGTATCGACGCGTATTGATATTTTACGAGTATAATAGATATAATGATATTTGCAATAATGTTAAAACTAATAAAATAATCAGTTCAAAACATTATAATTTATGAGAAATACTTAAATCGACAGATGTTTACAGATGGTTATAAATGCCGAAAAAAGTGAAAATTGCTTGAAAATAGAAAACGAAATCAGCGGTCCGTAGGCGTGGTAATATTTCCTCGTGTCTCGCATTTACAGCATTATACGCAACTCCACCCGGTGACCTATAAACCTAATTTCGAACTTACATCACCGAAAAAAGAAAGACGGACCCAAATAATCGCCCACCCTTAAGATTGTCTCACGTGCAGCAATAGAAAATCATACTTAACAAGAAATAAGAATGCTAATTTTTGTTCACAGAAACATGTTTTTAATAAACAATAGAAAACAAAACTCAACCCCATAATGCAGATATCATGGTGACTATTTTTTAATTATTTTCATAAGATAAATATTAAATAGTATACGAGCGGTTTCTACCTGGTAATACTTTAATAATTTATATTAATATGCCAATAATTGTACACCATTTGAAATTTAAAGTAATTAATTATATTAAGTACATTTTTACAATAGAGAAACTTAAAAATGAAATTAAGCGACAGATTATTTCATTTTATAGATGTTTAAAAATGGATAATAGAAAACTATAGGTTTATAAAATTTACCAGATAATGATTATTTTAGCATAGATCTAAACTCTACAGGGATGTTATGTATTTTGCTGATAGGAAAAAATTTATCTGCCGAAAAAAATAAAATATGGACAAGGACAATTATTACAAAACATATCAGATGATAAATCTTAAAAATAATGTTTTACTTATTTCCGACGGTATATTACAATAATATAATATTTTATATAACTTATCAAATATAAGATATAAGCGCATTATATTGCGTCTAAAATATTAATTATTAGGGAATAGTAATTTTGTTGACAATAGTTTGATAAATATTAATAAAAAATTAAGTTTTTATTTCATAACTTTCATAAATTTCGAAGACTTAAATAATAATATTGCGCGGCAGAGATCGAAAACGGTACACAAGGCTCAAGCAACTCGGCTTTTTTTTGATTAAGACCGCTCGCCTGCCGGGTCGGAAATTTTGCAGCGCAGTGTAGTAAAACGGTGTTACTACAGCAGCATCAAAAAGAGCCGGAGACAAAGTATTCACGATGTTGTGACATGCGGCAATGTTGTCTCCGCCTTATGAATTAAAAGTATTTCGAAATTCTCAAAATGATTTGAAGTATTGGACTGTACAGCGTAACAATACATAGTTAATATTATTTTTTAAGTGGAATTATGGTCTTTCACTAGAAATAAGATAAATCTTTGTTTTTGTTTGTATTACCCAAAATCTATAATCAATAATCTATAATTTTAACTAACACTAAAAATAAGCTAAATAGAAGGCAGTAAGTTGATAGTGATAGTATATCATTCTTGTTCGAGTGGATAAATTAAATATTTCCGAAATTATTAAAACAATTTTCTACGCCAAAATATTATTTTCTATGCCCTAATTGTATACAGTCATAGGCACCCGGAGGACAGGGAAGACGTAACATTGGCCCCTCTAGCTTTTTAAAAATCAAACATATGACATAATGACAATATGTTAAATTAAACTTAATAACTTATACATTTTTTTGGTCATTATTTAATATCTCATGAACCTTGCCCACCACTCTAGAAATATTTCTGCAGGTGCCTATATACACAGCCACACATGTACAGAAAAATACAAAATTTATATCAGAATAATATTTGTTATCTTCGTTTGCTAACCCTTGATTATAATTTATAAATATTAGGTTGTTTGATTATTTATACATTATAATTTATAATCAATAATACAAAACAGCCAATTTAGTTTGTTATGCAAAGTGCCAACATTGAGGACTCTGGATTATATTAGAGTTGACTCATTAATTGTAAAATTTGAGAATGTTGTATAGAATATTTTATACGATTTAGTTTAATAAAGAATTAGGATTTTCAAATAAATATTAAAGATTTGAAATATGAATTCTAGAATATACTAATAATTGAAATTCTTGCATATAGAATATGAAACTATTCAATTGTCTAGTCTTAATAAAATAATAATTAATTGACTATAGTACTATAACGGTAATGTAGAGCGTAGACTAACATAGCAGTATTAATTAATGCTATTGGATATTAAAATTAATGTAGTCAACCGTCCGAAATTTGATCTTATATTCCTATACCTATACATTATTTTAATAATTTGGCCTTTTTTTTGCCAAAATCACTTATCAATACAAATTATGAAAAGCTAAAGAAAAACTAATCTACTTCAAACCCCAGCAATGCGCTGTTATTAAACACGGCATGCATACGCTTAGTGAGTCTAGTTCGAGCTGTATTCACAGCTGACGCCGCTGACGGGCCCCAGACGAAGACAATGATGATGGTTTAATGGCCCTAGCGACGTTGCCAGGCGACCGAACCAAGCGTTGTACCGTATGCAACGTTGCCGCGTTAGTGCGTAATAGAAAATTTTCGTGTTATTATTGTATAGCAATAACATCGAGTGCTCCAGGAGAGTCACCGGAAAATATTAAAGAACAATTATGACACTTTGAGATTCAAACTAAGACAAAGACAATAACAATACTTTACTACTTATTCAATATTTTATTATCATAATTATTGGTTGGGTAAAACATTTTTCGAACATCAATTTAACATTTACAGAAATGAACAGTAGTGTTTCCATAACATTAAAAGCGTGAAGCACTCTAAGTTTCCAACTGTAAAAATGTAATATACAATATATATTTATATTATTTTATGAAAATTAAAGCAAAAATATTATTTTCTATCATAGATTATAGATATTGGATTAATTATATTATGATTTATATGATCGAGTGACCGACAGTTTAAAATAACTATATGATTCAATTCAAAATATTATATTAATAGATAAGGCAACACATGAACAAAGAACCAACTGCAATCAAAATCTACATTACAGACAAATAACTAATTATATCAAAATATGGTAAAAAATGTAAATGCCATAACTATAACAAGGAGACAAAATAACTATTTATTTACAATTATGTTTGAATTAGAAAGTAATAAGAATGCTTAATTATTATTAAGTCTAGGGAAAAATTTAAATTATGTTCAATTTTTATAATTAACAAATGTGAATCCTTATTTTTGACCACAATGCTTTAGTGGAATACGTAATACAATAAATGTGTACCTACCGCTACCCACATCCTATAACACTAAAACATACTACAATAATCAATAGGTAATATAAGCACATATTTTTCAAACATTAAAACCTCCAACAATAACCTTATTTTTTTGAAATTATATTGGAAAACTATTTGGGCTGATACATATTTATAAATTAAAACTAGAGAATCAGAAGTAAAGTTTGAAATTCAGAAAATTAGAATTATGAACACTTTAAGTACAATTTATATTTATTATTCGTTATGATTAATATAAATAAACTGTATGGTCGATATTACCAAATATAGTTAGGCATATACTTTTGTTTCGCTTTAATGTAGACAATTATTTTAACTAAAACCCAATAATTATTTTATTTCAAAAATAAATCATATAAATGTTCAACTTAATCACTGTAAAAATGTTGTTAGAAAAAAAATGAATACTTGCTAATTTTTTTTGATAATTTTACATTGAAAACTGATAAAATAATTACCTAAACATTACAATAACTTATTAACTAACTTATTAAATAACTTATTAACCAACATTATAAAAATGAATGCAACTTAAAACACTGTGTTCAATTAACGATAGAGGAATCCACAAATGGCACAAATAGTTATTTATTGAGTAGCACATACATAACTATAGAATTTTATTTTGTTTTTCCAATTTATTTTTAACACTCAATTATATTTGCTTGTTGGTCGAATAACATTTACAATAAACAACACAATCAAAATTAAGATGTAATTTTTTACTTTTCAGTATTGTTAATTGAAAGTTCATTGGATATATTTTCAATATTATCTGAAATTAACTTTTTTTGTACCATTCATGGTAGTTATCTATTAGAATACTGTGCATCCAGAAAACTATGAGCTTTTGAGTTCATCACCAATTAGATGAATGAAAATGCTGTACTTAAGATTTTATACAAACACCTAAAGTATTTCAAATAAATATTCTGACTTGTATGTGGTGTTTCCTAGATTTAAATTGTTCATCAATTTCCAAGAAATATTAATTATGGTTCCAACATAAAGGATGGCCACAGTCAAAACCACATGTCATCTTTACTAGTTATAACTAAATCCAGTCCATAATTTGGTAAAAATATCTAAGTATTTCAAATATCACAAATAATTTTGTCCAGCAAAATATAACTGTACAAATGTCCCAAATAGTTAAAATGCACTATATTTAAGTAAGTAAATAAATGATTAAAAAACAGGGATCATACACTGTTACAGAAAAATCAAGACGTTAAGGCATAATTTTTGGAGGATAAAATATTAGTTATAAAACTAATGAATTCAGTACAATTCTACAAAACTAGTTAACCTATATATTATAATTTATAACATATAATTAATATGACATTTGGTTAAATTTTGTTAATACCTTTTTCAAAAAATGATAAAAATAACTTATCATATTATTAGTTTATTATAATTAGGTATAAATTAAAAAATTGTAATAGTATAAACATTTTTAAAATAAACTTGCCTCATGTGTGGTATTCCAACGCCTCCTTGCAATACTTTATAAAGCCTGCTTTCATATTGTAGCTGAGGGTGACGAGCTTTTGCACTTTCAAATTTTATTGCCACCTCCTGAAACAATCAATCATACCCAAATTAACTAAATTGTTATCAAAATAATATTAACCAAACTAATAGGTAGGTATAATATTTAACTATTTGATATGCTGTAAACTAAATTCGACCTAGATTTAAAATAAGCCGAATACCTTTAGGTTTCTCAACAACTATTTAACACTAACTTAAATTAAAATAAATTCTGATTTGAATCAATATTTCTTACTGAATGATACAACTAATTTAAATGGAAATGTTAAAGAATAAATACTACCACCAAAATTAGACAAAATGAAAGTATATATAATAAAAACTTCACTGTAAAACTAATTTTTTCTTTGCTTTGTTAAGAATCTAATAAAATGTATACATGAATTAAGTAATAATAATATTAGTTATATAATTTACTACCATCTACTTACCATATCATTGTCAATAATTAATAAGTAAATGCTAAATAGTTCGCAACAAAATAAAATAATTGAGCGTTTAAATATAAAACATCTGCAGTCAATGTATAATTATTAAAATAAAACAAAAATAAATATTTTTTCAATGAAAGCTTATTATATTTAAAAGTCATACAAATAATTTGACGTAAACTATTAAGCAACTGCTAAAATAAGTATCATAAACAAGTAACATATAAACTATTTAAATACAGTTTTATATATCTTTACAGTGTCACATTCATAATGAATATCTTTCAACAAAATGAATTTGGTAGATGAAAATGGTTTTTCAAAAATAGGTATCTATGATTTATAGGGCAAAATTGTTTATTAGATTATATAATCATTATTACCATAATTAATTTGTAATAGAAATTTTTAATTCTACTTAATATGATAAAAAATGATTTGAAGTTCATTCATATAAATAAATAAACATTGTAATGGAAATAAATAATACTTAAACTACAGTGGCAGATTATTTATCGAAAGCAGTGATGGGCAAACTACGGCCCGCGGGCCAACTCCGGCCCTCGAAAGTATTTAATCCAGCCCGCCGAGGGTCCATCGAAATGGATAGTATAAAATTATAGTATAGAAAAATTCCAGAAATATTCTGAAAATGAACGAAGAAAATAATTTTAAATATATAAAGGGATTGGCACGGATTGTGCACGGTCGTACCCTCACAGCTTGGTTTAGGTAGATACTAGAACTAGAAGGTAGATACTATGATAATTTATCATAGATTGATAATAGGCATATAATTTATATTTTTGTTCATATTAATATATTTCCTGGATCTCGGTTTTGTGCGTCCTAAACGGTGTTTTCGTATTATAATATGTATGATGTGAATTATGTGTATAAATTTAATTATAGTTTTTAAATTAATTATTATTTAAGGTAAAAGGTAATTTGTAACATTTGTGTGTAATGCTGTAATGTTTTTATAATATCATGATTCAAAGCTTTAACATAAAATGCATTTTTTCTATAATTATATCCCTCCTCTAGAATTTTTTAAACTTTGTAGCCCCCCCATTAAAAAAGTTATCCCACCACTGATCTAAAGTATAAAGAGCATCAAACAAATAGATATTACAATTTATATGTGATCCAAAACTCCAGAGTATTAATAAGTTATAAAATAATTACAAAATTAGAATACAACAACTATTTGTATAATACAATTAAGATTTATTTTTTAAATTAAATAGCACAAGGATAAGAAAATTAACATCTTAAATATGATAAATAAATAGGAGGGTAGATACCAGAGATACTTAGGTCTCCATTTAAGATATATTTTATATCCACAGTAAATCAGAGGTATTCAAACTGTGTGTCGTGGCTCCTAGGGGCGTTGTAGGAATTGGTGAAGGAAGCCACGTCTTATAATCAAAAACCAAATTTAACTTATAAATCAATATTATTTTTTTTTTTTATAAAATGCTATATGTATACCAAAGTTATTGTATATTAGTAAATTCCTAGTGAACAACTAAAAATGGTTTGTTTATTTATTTAGGTTAGAAAGAACTCATGTAAAATCATATTTTAATTTATTAAATATTTTTATAATTGACATTTTACGAAAATGTTATTAAAAAATTTAAATTCTACTTTTTTTACACTATTTATTTATTTATAAATTACATTATTTTTTTTTTTGATACCTACCGGTATGATAAATAAATAAATGAACATTCATAGTATTATAATTTATAAAATTACAACCATTATTGTATTGCCATTTATAATTTGGGAGTCATCAAAATATTTTGAACACACAAAAGAGCAATGGGATAAAAAAGTTTGAACGCTTCTGCAGTAAATGAAATTAACTCATATAAAGCCTTATATTATGTTACATTATATAATATACTTAACAATAACTGAATAACATATAACACCAATAATATATTATATATGTACTTTAGGACAACCTTTCCTTTTTTTAATAAAAAAATAAAAATACAATACCTACTCAATTTTATAATATATAAAAAATAATAAAAACTTATGTTAATAGTACATGAGTTATATTTGAAAATGTTTTTTGTTTTGAATTTAACACCTTGGAGTTCAGAAGCCATAACCAAGGCCCCAATTTCAAGGTTAAATATCAAAGTTATATGTTTATTTACTCTATTGAGATATTAAATTGGGTTTCAATGATAGAATAAAAAATTTTAGATTTAAGTTCTTTAACAAGAATCAAAAAAAATTAGTCATAAATCCTTACTGAATTCAAAGATAACAGAATAAGAACAAATAACAGTAGAATTCAGTATCTCTTGAATAGCATAACAATATTGATATATATATATAATGATATGGTATTTTTAATTAAAAGACATTTTGATTAAAAATTTGGATTTTTAAAAATGTTTAAAGATTAGGTATTAATTAAGTCAAAATTTGATATAAGATTGTATTTGTGCTTTTAACTGTGGTGTAAGTATTTATAATTTATGTCATAACATTCCACTTTATCGCAAGAAAAATAATTTAAGACTACTATTGGTACTTAAAATAATAAGTTTGAGTACTTCAATCTTTTTTTAAAAAAAAACTACAAGTTAAAAATTGTTCAGCCAACACCTGACATTTTAATAAATTATTATTGTTTAAATGTTTAATACATTATTTTTTGCAGGCACACTATTTATCTCAGAAATAGTTTTATTTATAATTCATTAAAAATTTACTTATGATAAGAATAAAAAATGTATTATGCATAAATTATTATTTTCCTTTTGCAGGGTATATCACAAAATATGAAATATTTTATAAATGTTAGGTATACAGATAAGTACACACTTTCAACTTAACTTTATGTTTTTAAAATTTCTTGCTTACAAACACATACGTTAAAAATTAATAATATCTTAAAAAAAAAATGATTATAATATCAATATGATACAAATCTAAAACGCATTCTGTTTAAAAAACCAAACTGATAAAGATATTTTATATATTAAGTTCATGCATAATTTTATTGGTACCTCAATATTTATAAATACCAAACAAATTAATTACTTGGTTTACCTATATTAAATAGATAACCATAAAATAGCTTTATCCCAAATTTACTTATTTTGACAGAATCTATTAATGTTTAATAAAAATAAATTATAGATATTTATTATAATTAGATAAAAAGTTTTAGAATGGTAAATCAAAAATAAATTCAAGTTAGTTGATTCAAATTATCAGAATCGTGGAATTCTAGTAACAAAGCAGAAACAAAATACTGATATAATAATTAAACATGTTTGAGTCAAAATATGAAAAATAATGTAATATATCATATCATTATCGACTTATAAAATAGCTTTATTTTTAGGGTAAACTTTAAATTTAAAATATATATATAAATAACTCCTATTGGGATTGTTTAATTTATGGTAGAATAAATGTTTTTTAATTCATAAATGTATAAAATCTATCAGTAGTTTGAACATAAACAAGTGTTTCTATTCTAAGAATTCTATTTTTTACAATTTATATATAAAAAAACATAATAAACATTAAAATCATAAATACACTTTTAATGGGTTAGCTTATTATTATTATTATTATTGTAATAGTAAAATATAAATTAATAAATAGCAATAATTTATTATAATTTATAAATTAGCGAGCATATCTGAAAAAAAAAAAAGATTTAAACCAGAACCTACTTATGAATTTAATATCTTCAAAATAGGTACGAGTCTTACAAACAAACTAAAGACATATTTTAATGTTATTTATTCTCTGTATCAAAGTTTTTTAATATTGCAGTCTACTTAATACTTTTAATAATTAGTAGGTATATAGTAGTTAATAAATTAATATATCATATTATATCATATTCAATCGTAAATAAATAATAAAAGATGAATATTTATTTACAATACTTCAGCTGCATTAATTATTACTCAAAAAATATTAAAACAAATTTAAGATAGGTATCTATACTTTAATTTTTTTTTTTAATTTGAGCTTTCAGCTAAAAAGCTTATATTTCTATCCAAATAGGACGAAACATGATAAAAAATTTAGTATTTCTTGCGCCATCAAATATCCAAATAACAGCATAAACAGCCTGTTTAAAACAGGGACACAAATTGATAATATTCAATATAACGCAAACGATGGACAAATTAAACACTAGAAGTATGTTGAACGTCTGCATGTATCTGAATAATTGTCGAGTTAACCCTATTATGTAGGGCTTAGTTACCTACAATATAATAGTTAGCCATCTATCACACACTAAATTATATTATAATATTATGTAAATACATATATAGACATAGAATCCCATATAAGCGTACACATACACATATATTCACACACACACACACACACGCACACACACGATAGTTTAAATAATGGTTTGTACACAGTTCGGGCTTAAACAATTAGAATAAAAAACCATTAATTCACCTCGCCATTGATAACGTTGAGCCCGAGGAAAATTTCGCCGAAAGACCCGCTGCCGAGCCTCCGGACGACACGGTACTTTCCGCCACCTATGTAATCATGTTTGAACGTATTGGCGACATTCGACATTTTGCGTACGATTTCCCGGACAGTTCTGCTCCCAAAATTGGTTTTTGACGACGCGTCGGGATGTGCCTGGGCGCGCGCGCAACTCGTTGATATTAGGATATTATACAAACTAAGTCGGTTTGCCGAAGACTTATTCTAATGTTCACATAACGACCGACGGGACTGGAGAAAATCGACGAAAACAAAAAAAAAATAAAAAAGTTATACCGATTACGTCTGATCGCTTTGTTGTTGTTGGCTCGTCTGACATTAATTCTTCAACGACACTAGCGACACTGGCGGTGTACCAAGACAGCATTTTTCAAAGAGATCGTGGAAAAAACGTTACGGCACCACTGTGCCCAAAACCACCACCACCATCACCGCCAACGCGGTTAAATGTTAATTTGAAAGGACCTCTTTGTGGGGCACGATTTAAATAAACAAATGATAAATAACGAATTATACCTTTATAGTTTATTTTTTACGATCTTCATCGTGTTGGGCTCTATTTCCAAATGCCACTGCACTACATTTTTACATCAATTAAGCTATGCATTTATTAATTATAATTACATATTAAAATATAATTTAGTGCATTCATTTTGCATCTTCATAGTCATTAATCAACATCGTATCACAGAATATTTTAATTATTAATACAGATTTAATACGAATATAGGTATTAGGTAGTCAGTAGATATAGATCATCACTCACGTCAATTCTATAGACATAAATACAATGAGAGCTTTGATAACTACATAATTGTAATATATAAATATATTATATTAACGATTACTCTTTATGTAACTATCTACCTAATTTAACATTTTAAATTATGTATTATTATCATTGGCATTGATTAAATATACATTTATATACATATATTTAATCAATGTCATTGGTATGCCGTACCAACCAATTGACCGGATTGTTGTTTTAAAAGTAATGGAAAACAACAAATATTTTATATAATAAACATAAGCCTATGTATCTAACTTATCTAAGCATCCCTGGACAAAGGAATTTTTTTTGGCAATAGTTTGGTAAATATAAGTATTATTAAAGAAGTTAAAAATTAAATTTTTATTTTATAGCTTTTATAAATTTCGTGGGAAGGTAATTTTAAAGGGCTTATTTTTCTGAACATTTTGACGGTTCAACTTTCAATCTTCATTAACTTCTTTATTTTTAATTTTAATAATATTTCTATTTTACAAGAAAATAGTGTAATATTTACACAATTTTAAATAATAAGACATTTTCAGCAAACCTCATCGGAAAAATGACGAGGAGATAATAATTTACATAATTTCTTTATAAACCAGAAACATTATTAACATTTATGAATCCAATAAAACTGAAAGAAGTATCGTCGAAATTTTCAGAAAAAAAAACCCTATAAAATGGACATCAATTTCAAAAAAATTATAATATATATAAAAAGTTAATTTTTTATGAAGTTTTATTAAGAAATCAACTTTGTTCATTTTAAACACTTTTAAATGCTTCAATAACTTTTATATAGTTTATTAATAAAATAATTGTTTTCTGGTACATATTTTACAAATTTGGTAAAACTTTAAAGTGCCATTCAGTTTGAGGTCAATAAATTGTTATACTTCCCATAACCTTAACTCTTAATACACTAATAAATTAAACACTATAAATTAAATAACATTTATTAATAAATATATATATATGAACAATTTGAGTAAATTGTAAAAAAATAACATTAGCTCCAAGTTTCAGTTTGATAAAATCCTTTAGCTTCCATCATATCAACAGTATTTATAGATATAGTATTATTTACACTTTTTAACTTTTCAAAAATACTTATAAATACATTTTTAACTGCTGTTGGCATATCTTTTGCATTTCCAGCAATGAAAATATAACATTCTTTACTAGAGAGTAACTTCAATAATTCCTCTTCATTTTTTTCCAAAATGTGTTGCACATAACTAGAATAATTTAATTATATGACTGTTCAAAAAGTTCAAATATTGACTAAAATAAAATAAAAAATTGAAGTATTACATTTTTTGGTCTTGATCCCTTGAAAACGCAGTGTGCAAGGACAATTTTCCATTAAATATTAGTTGTTCCCAATCATTTACAAAATGAAAATCACCAAATTTATTTCTAGCTCCAAAATATAAATGTAATGTTTTTGAATCCCCGCATCCTTTAGCAACAGTTTCATGTATAAAACTTCGGAATGGAGCTACTCCAGTACCAGGTCCAATCATTATCACATTACATGACTAAATAACAATAGAAAATAACAATTTGGTAACTTAACTAGTTTAGTAATTGTTTTATTGTTCAATAATTTAATATTAAAATTGTTACTTGACTATATGGAAATTTAAATGTTCCTTTTTGAATCCAAATAGGAATTTTATCCCCACATTTTATACTCGCAAGCCACGTAGAACACAGTCCAATTCTTTTAGCAAATAATTTTGTCTTATAACTAACAATAGCAACAAGTACATGAATTTCGTTTATGTGCACCTATAATTCATATTAAAAATTAAAATATTCAATAAATTAGAAAATATGATAAATATAATTTGACTTTAGACCATTCATTTATTATATGTAAATTAATAAAAACTTACTGATGGTGCTGAAGCAATTGAAAAGGCCCTTGGGCGTATTGGAGAAAATATTTCAAAAAGATATTCCAAAGATAAGTTAGCTGTTGCATAAGGAAAATCAGTCAATACTTCAAGAATAGTTCTTCTTGGACGATTACAGTAATTGTACAATTCTTCTTGTCCTTCAGGGGTTGTGAATTCCTGTAGTTTTTCTTTTTCTAATTCGTTGTCAGTGAAATATGACAATAGTTGAAATGTATATCTATTTGGTATAATCTACATAATTGTATTTATCATCAGATATAGTAATACCAACTTATCATAAAATATAAAAATATTTACATTTAAATCCCAAATATATTTAGCACACTGATATAAAGTAAATGGTTTGTTCAAATTATAAGGTACAGGCATATCATTACTGCGCTGAGTCACATTTAACATAGTGGTAGAATTAAATTTAATCTTATTATCTTTAAATATTTGAAAGAAATTGTCCACTGATGATTCAGAATTTACTGGACGCACCATTAAAACATCTCCAGGAGCATACTTAATACTGTCTTCAGATAACTCAAATTTTAATAAACGTACATCCTACAAAATAATATAATTAACTCATTAATTTTCACTTACATATTAATAATAGTCTTTACATAGAACTTACTTGAAAATGATTTTCAGCAGTAGTTTTTGTGTTAGATAAACAAGTGACAGTTGTAGAATTTGGTTTTAATAAATCATTATTTGGTAAAATATTATTTTTTTGAATATTGCTATTGGACATACGGACACTCCATCTAAAAATACATTTTATTTGGTATATACATAACTAAATATGTACTTGTATTATAGTTTACTTTGGAGAAGGTAATGAATTTCGATCTACTGGTTTTAATCCATTTGTAAGAGGATGAATTTTTGCTAATATATTCCACAGATTATCTATCCATGGGTCAATAACAGCAAATGCCCCAATATCATGTTGATCATCAGATAATCCAATATCACATATTGGTTTTCCTCCTAACTGTATAAGTCTTCTATATAGTTTTTTAGCAACATGATTGAATTTTAAATACGAGCTATCTCCAAGACCCAAAACAGCAAACCTAGAATATATTTCTTTGTTTATTATGAAAAATTGCATAGAACATTCATTAATAATTAACTTGAAAGTGTTATTTTATAAGACTTTAAAGTATTTTCTTACTCAACATTAGTTAAAGAATTAGATGGTAAATTTTTTCTTAATAAAAATTTCCAAGTAGTTTTCATATTGTCTGGTTGATCACCTTGTCCAGTAGTCGAACAAACAAATATAATTTTTTTTTCAAAAATTAATTTGTCAATAGGATATTTATCCATTGCAGTAACAGGTCCATCATAATGTAACCTTAACAAAGTTAAAATAATTGTAACTTCTACTTTGAAATAAATGCAATAAGTTAATTATATTTATTATAATTATATTAATATAAAATTTAGTAAGAGGCTTTTTCAAATTATTTCATACCAAAAAGTATTAAACAATAAAATATCATCAGATTTAGGAATAAGCAAAGCATCTTACCATTTTGATTCTCGCCAAATTCTTTCAGCCACCTCCTGAGCACATCCAGTTTGACTACCATATAATATGAGCAACCGACGACTAGTATCCACCGTTAAAGAATCAACTAACATTTTATAATTATTCGTTACAAATCCTGTAAAAAAATGAAATATTATGTTTTGTAATTTAAAATAAATAACGAATACCACTGCGGTATATTATTAGGGTTACCTAAAGATTAATGGTCACTACCGACAACCATAATAAAGGCCATGGTATTATGAAGTATGCTAGAATGCTAAGCCGCTAAATAGAAAATACTTAAATAGTTAAAAATTAAAATCTTTTAAATTAATATCTCATTGTTATCACGCTTATCTACAGCTGTTACCCTCTAAAGGACTACGCATACTAGACCAATCGAAGTATGGTGATTGTTGATATCTGTGATTTCATTGGACAGTACAAGCGCTGATTCTTTTTCATTGATACTGTGATCTAAATACATTCCTACTTAGCATTTGCCATTTTCTAAGGGTGTTAAATTTTTTTCTTCGTTGCGGCGGTACTTATTAATTATTAGTTCGTTTGCCTAAATTGTTTTTTGTGATTCGAAAAAATTCGACCTTATCAAAATGTCGATTCTTAAAAATGGAATGAAACTACTGATGAACAGGGTATGTATCATAATTGATTATTTTATTAAAAAAAATATTATGTCTGATTTTATATTGCACCCTATAAAATTCATTTTAATATTTTCCTAATAAAAATTATATATTTTTTTTGTAGTCTGCCCAAAATTTATTGGGTAATAAGTGTCTGCATACACCCTCATCGTTGGTAAAGTCTTATTTCAATCACGTCTTATTAAATTGGATAGAATTCTTACCATATCATAATTTTATTTGTTTCTAGGACACTGCTAAAACTGTTGGAATTAAATCACCAATTGCAAGGGCATATACTTCTGGTGAATCTAATGAAGTAAATCAATATACTTTTTTATTCGGGTTTTCCCAGTGTTTTTCTATCTTCACCTATATTTTTTACAGGATAAATTTGCCAATATGCCAGTTGATCGGATTACATGTACATTGATTCCTGGTGATGGAGTATATCCTGAATTAATGAACTCTGTTCAAACGGTGCTGAAAGCAATTGGAGCACCTATTGACTTTGAGACCATATTATTTTCAGAAGTGCAGCATTCTAGCAGTGCTCAAGTAGAAGATGTTATCAAATCAATAAATCGCAACAGAATTTGTTTAATGGTTAATAATAATTCTAAAATTTTATTTTAATATAAGTATTTTCAAACAAATTTTACTTTTAGGGAGCATTAATGAGTCCTGATGTGAGTTATTCTGGAGAGCTTCAAAACTTGCACATGAAACTCAGAAAAGGTTTAGATTTATATTCTAATGTTGTCCATGTTGTTTCCTGGCCTGGTGTAGCTTCTAGACATAAAAATATTGACATTGTAATTATTCGTGAACTTACTGAAGGAGAATATTCTGCCCTCGAACATGAATCTGTCGATGTAAGACTTATTTGTATTATATCATGCTCTTTTATTAATTATTTTATTTATTTTAGGGAGTTGTTGAATGTTTAAAAATTGTTACTGCTTCAAAATCTCAAAGAATAGCAAAGTTTGCTTTTGATTATGCTCTTAGAAATAATCGCCAACGTGTTACATGTGTTCATAAAGCAAACATAATGAAACTTGGAGATGGTTTGTTTTTAAAAAGTTGTTCGGAGGTAATGTAATTATATTTTGATTTTATATGTTGACATTTTTTTAAAGAAAAAAGTATTTATTCCACTACTGTACATTGTTTTAAGATCAAACAACTCTATCCTAGTGTCAACTTTGAAGCTATGATTGTTGATAACTGTACTATGCAGATGGTATCCAACCCTCAACAGTTTGATATTCTAGTCATGCCCAATTTATATGGCAACATTTTAGACAACTTAGCAGCTGGATTAGTTGGTGGAGCTGGGGTTGTTGCTAGCTCTTCTTTCAGCCCTGAATGTGCTGTTTTTGAACCTGTAACTAATTGGTCATCTTTCATGATCTAATAAATATTAACTTTATCAATATTTATAGGGTGCAAGGCACGTTTTCCAAACCGCTGTTGGTAAAAATATTGCTAACCCAACAGCTATGTTGATGTGTGCATCTAAAATGTTAAGGCACGTTAACCTTCAACATTATAGTGAAGCCATTAGAACTGCAATTAGAGAAGTGCTTGCTGCTGGCAAAGTAATTAGTTTTAAATTATTTACTAATATTAGTTAGTACAGTTTGTTAAGTATTAGTAATTACATCTTTAAAAAAGAACCATTAATTCCAATATGGAACTACATTATCTCCACATTTTGCCATCAAATAATAAAAATTAAAATACTAATTATATTGTTTGATATTTTTAGGTAAGAACAAGGGATCTAGGTGGTTCAAGTAGCACACATGAATTTACTGATGCAGTTATAAAAGCTATTGTTTAAATTATTACTTATATTTTTTTGAGAGTTGAACTTTACATTTTTCTGTAATAATAATTGTTATCGATATGTCATCAGTTTCACACAGTATTAATGAAATAGGTTTAGATTTCAAATCATAATTGTGTTAAATTAATCGATAATTTTACTATTAACTTTAAAATTTATTTTTAATGTTTTAAATAATATTCAATTAAAAATTGTTTAAATAGAATATTATTAATAAACAAATATATTGCATAGTACTGTATAAGGTATTCTTATGTATCATTCAAAGTTTAGAAACTTCATTTATTTGTTTAAATACTTAATGATAGTTTTATGAAAATGTATGTGAATTAATATTTATTGTACAACTTACTTATATTTCATTAAATTGTGCTTAGAGTAATGTTAAGTAATTGTGTATGATTTTTTGTGCTTAACTTGATGAATCATCACATTATTATTTTCTGCGATAACTCAATATTTGTTTGATGTCTGTCAGGCGTTTCATTTATAAAAGTTAATATGCAAAATGTTTGAAAATATTTTTCCAAAGAAAATATTTAATAAATTGTTTACTGATGTATATTAGTATAAAACTGAAACATATTCACCTACTATTTTAATATCCTTATATATATTTGTTTTCCTTGAAAATAACTAATTCATTTTATAAAAAATATAGAAGTTATAAATTATAATGTTATGTATAGTAATGTTCACTATTGTTAAGCTTTGAAGAATTATGGAAAATACATAAAAGATAACATGAGTCATTTAGATTCGCAAGTATTTCGTCATTTAGATTTGCAAGTATTTCACAAATATACTTAGTGGTGTATTTGGAGGTATACGGAATATCTCTAGTATTTTTTTTCAGTATATATTCTCTTAATGTTTGATTCAGATAATGTACGATAGATATTAGATTATTTTACATTAAAAGTTAGACATTCATTTTCAATAATATTTATCGCTTTTTGTTAGACATTTTTTTATCTCACTTAAAGAAAATTTAACCCACCAAAACTAAATTTAACCCATCTAAAATTGTAGGTAGTTAAAATGCACTCAGTTGTGACTTAGTACAGTACAGTACATTATACTATAGTAGATATTTTTTTGGTGTACGTTATACCCGGAGAACATTTTTGTGGGATATAGCTCAAGTTAAATATAGGTTAGATTAAATTAAATATATATAATATGTGTTAGAAATCTTTATTAATGTTACATATGCAAGGCCAGATTTAAGGAGGAGAATTAGGGGACTGTTGCCCCAGGTGGCAGTTTTGTTAAATTGTTTATTATAAACCTAGGGCTAGGGACTTAAAGGAGTTTGCATTTTTTTCAATAATCATTCAAAACATGGCTAAGTCATAAAGATATTTGTTTCATAGTATCATTTTTATTTTTCATATTTATGACTTTTTTTCCAATAAGTACATATTTTATATAAATATAGAAATTGGAAATAATAAATGATTAAAATGGTTATATATAAATTATTAAATAATCTATCTACCTGGGTTTTTAATATTTTTAATTCATAAACAAAATTGATTCAATTTTTTTTGGTTTTGTTTAAAGACAAGCTTATAGAAAAGAAAATGAAAATAATAAATAATTATAAATCAATTTGTAATTTTTGGTTTTTTAATGAAAAATAAAATATTTTCAAGAACATAAATAATATGGAAAATAATAATAATGGAACCTCGATAAGTCGAAAAAAATTCCGTTCCCTTGCGAAAACCTCGATTACTCGAAAGAAAAACTATAGATAACTCGAACATTCTGTGCTCCGAATATACACGGATAATTTTTATAAACATTTGTTTACTCGGCTTGTGCGTTCCGATAGTTGTTATCTAATCCCGATTATTTAGATTTTAGTTTATTATCCTATGTAGTTTTTTTTAATTAAATAAGCTATTTAGTCTAATTTTTTCATTGTACATATCTATATATAATAATTAAAAACATTAATTCATACATTTTAAAAACTCTTTAAGTCGAATTTTTTTTCTAAGACCTTGGTAACTCAAATACTTTAGTAAGTCGAAAACCTCGATAAGTCGAAAAAATTACATTTCCCTTGAATTTCGACTTATCGAGGTCGCACAGTATTTGAATATTTTTAGAGCATATATGATAAAGGACAAATGCATGCATAAGGTTTTTTAGGTTTTTTAGAGCATGAAAGTCCCTAGCCCTAATTATAACATATATTTACTTACTTATTTCCTATGTTTAGTACCTACAAAAATTTCAATTTTTTTATAGGTCTTGGATATAATATTCATGGTTTATTTATCATTTTAATAGGTATTTATAACACTTTTTTAAATTACAATATGTTTATTTAAAAAAAAAAAATGTTTGTTGCCCCAGGATCGAAAATTCCCTAATACGGCTCTGAACGTACGTAGAAGCAGAACGCGTCTTGCATCATAATCATTGTGGAAACCCTTTAAGCTTATTCTTTAGTATAAGGTCAATGAAAAAATAAGCACACTATTCATTATAGGCACAGAATAAATGAAATTTCATTAATTCTGTGTTATAGGTATCTATTATTATTATCTATTATCATTATAAGTATATATAGACTACAACATTGAACTTACTATATACCATTAGTAATATAATATTCTTGTACTCTATGGAATAGCAGTACACCCAAACCCTTTAATTTTCTCACTTTCATGTAAAACTATCCCTGGAAACCCAATGCGCCGCCTCAAACGTAATTGGTGCAGAGACTTACACTAATTATATCAGTTAAAGTAAGCTGAGGAAAGAAAAAAAATCACGTTGTGTTCTATCATTGGATAGTCTCCCTGTTCATATTACTCAAATGAAAAAAAAAATTAATACTCATCTCATTTACTTATTGTACAAAGTATGTATAAATTGTAAATATTCAATAAAAGT
Source organism: Periphyllus acericola (assembly GCA_949715065.1). Taxonomy (NCBI): domain Eukaryota; kingdom Metazoa; phylum Arthropoda; class Insecta; order Hemiptera; family Aphididae; genus Periphyllus; species Periphyllus acericola. The sequence goes on along the minus strand of OX454267.1, from coordinate 31,292,562 downwards.
CAAAAGATAAAAAAAAAAAACTAGTGTAGGCCGTACCGTCATATTATCATTACATGATTGTTATCTGTGGACATTATCATTGTTTTTATGCGGTTTTAATCTATTGTATGGTAACACTAAAGATATAAAAAAAATTTAAAACACAAAATTGGCAATGTGTTATTGCAATATAATACATTTTTTTTTATTTTAAACATTGTAGTGTGTAGTGATTAATTGATGTTATTAAAACTACATATTTTATATTCACTATTTACCAATCTTACGACGAAATAACAATGCCTCACATGCAACACATTGATGAGTTAATTCGAGAGTATTTATTATTCCGAGGGTTTACTAATGCATTAAAATGGTTTGATTTTGATGTGAAATTAGACAAGGATAAAGGATTTAGGGTAAGCCATACAGTTTACTAAATGTAGTAATAAATCTCGGTATGGAAGTAAAAATTCTCAATATAAAAATTGAATATGACTTAAGGTTTCTTATTTTTAATCCATAGGCTATTGATTTTATTTATTCCAGGTGGACAAATTAGTCGATCAAATATTGCAGCTAGTATATTCCTATGATTTGACTACAATTAGAGAGCTTTGGTCTCATTTTGAAAATAAACTATTTTCCAAATTAGATCAAGATATATCTTATGGTCTGTTTCATATTTTAAAATTTAAGTAATAATTAATATAACTTTTTTTGTACATTTTAGCTGTAAAAAAATTGGAAAATAGTTTGTTCAAATTTTACGTCATACATGCATTAACTAATAATCGCTCCGATAAAGTAAATGAATTTTTAACAAAGATGACTTATGATTTACAAATACAAAGTGAATGGAAGGATTGGTTTAGTAAGTATTTTTTTTTTTAAATGTACAATTTTAATAAAATATTTATTTAAATTATCTTATATTTAAGTGTTGCCGTACTTAAAAAACATAGAAGATAATCCATTGTTTGCTATTTATTTCACCAAGCAGTGGCAAGATTCATTTTTTATATCTCTGCATAATTTCCTATCCATAGTTTACCAAGTAAGTTCTACATAAACATTTTAAATTTCCTAAGATTATTTTTATTTTAAAATACATCAATAATAATACCTTTTGAATTATTTTTCTGTTGAATATAGTATTCTTTATTGCTATATTTGTACAATATCTTTATAAAGATTTTGTTTTTCGGCTAAATTTTAAAACATAACTTTTTTTATGATTATTAACTTTAGTAAATATTTAACATACAAAAAATGTAGTTAAATAAAGCTCATTAAAAATTCTCATAAAAATTAAATCCCAATTAGATAAAATATAATATAATAAATTTTGTATTTGATTAGATTATTCCACGTCCTAGTTTGTGTAATTATGAGGATGATGCAAATAAAATACGAAGACTTCAAGATGAAATTGATACCCTTAAACAAAAATTAACTGATGGAGTTACTCAACCAAAGTATAATACAGTCAGTGGATCATTTCATACTCAAAATCTAGATATCATTGACGATTTCTATACAGTATCTCAGTAATAACATTGTACATTTCATCAATACAATTATGCCTAATAATTCTGCATTATTTTTAGAGAAACCATTAAAAATACTAACACTGATACGTCCATAAAATCCTTAAGGTCATTAATCCGAACTATTGGTGGGTTGCCTACCAGTCCAATACTTGGCAAACAAGTGAATACAAAACGAATATCTCAACCAATTCCTTCTACTACAGGTAACTGAATTGATCTATAATATATACATGGTATATATTATAGACAGATATTAATATTATAGCAATTATTAATAAATCTATCAATTAAGTATTATCTTATAAAAATTTTAATTCAGATATGGGGTACAAAAAACATGTTGCAACTAGCTCAAAACTCAGTACAAGCTTATCAACATCTCCTTCATCTTACGTTATGATTAGACCAGGAAATACTGGGTGAGAATATTTGATTTAAGAATATCTTTTAAAATTGTAATAATGTATGTAAACATAGGTTTTTAATTTTATAAATTCTATAAAATAATAATTTGCACAGTGAAAGTACTCGCAGAACAGTATCAAAGAGATCAATATCATTAGAACGTGATTCTACAAGAAGTAGAGGTCCTCGAGATGCTAGTTTAGACAATTTAGACAAAAGGCAACATAAAGTTCCTCCATTTCTCCTACTTAGTCAGGTAAAACCAGATAAAAAAATGAATTGTTATATTTAAAAATAAAAATATTGACATACTAATTATTATATCATAGGAATCCTTCAATGAACATAAAACTAAAATTACCCAATGCTGGTTCAACTTGTCGGGTTCACTTATTTCAAGCTCAGATACTGATGGTTTTTTGAAAATTTGGTCAGCTGCTCCATCACCTAAGTAATTCAATATGTACTATTGCATTGTGTGTTCCTTCTGTAAGGTAATACAGAATATTTCTTATGCAAGACATTCAATTAAGATTTTTTTTTAATGGGAAGGGAAACTGTTATATTTATTCCAAGGTGATTATATTCATTTAAATTCTTATACATATAGTATAATTTTACAAGAAATTTCAATCCGTTTTGTTCTTCAATATTGAACAAATAAAATTGAGTTGAACATTAAAAAGTTACTAATGCAAAATTTACATTTTATATATTTATATATATTTATTTATTTAAATTCTCCATATTTTATTATTAATCTGTACAAATATAAGACAATAGTGAATGTGTGATTAAAATTCAGAAATTCATGTATATCGTTGAACTTAAATTTTTCAAAAACCACTATTGAATCCATAAAAAAATTAATTTAACTAATTTTGGAAATATAAAAAAATTACATAATTGAAATTATCTTTCAGACATTATTATCTAATTATTTAAAAATACATATTCTTTTATCAAAACTCTAAGTCTCTAACCTAAATTTAGAATTCCGCATAAGAAATTGTTTTGCTTTTTTTATTAAATATCTCTTGTTGCTTTGGTTGTTTTACATGTTTTGTATTTTAATTTTTATTGTGTTAAATTCTAGAGTGATTGGGTCAACAAACTTAAAAAAAGTTGTATATAGCTTGGATTGGTTCAAGACTAATGATCGTTATGCATTGCTGGGATGTGATGATTGTTCTATTATTTTATATGATGCTAAAGAAATGAAAAGCTCTTGGGAATTAAATCCATTTAAACAATTATCTAATTTAAAAATACAATGTGTTAAATGTGGACCCTCTGATTCTACATTTGTTTGTTCTCTTGTTTCGAAAGATAACAATAAATTACTCTTATACGATGTGAAAACTAAAAAAATTGAAGTATTATTGGTATTCTTAATAATTTTTCTTAGACACATTCAATTAAAGAAGTACAATTTATCTCTATAGAGACAACTCATATTGGGGAATGATGATGTAGCTGTTACATGTTGTGCCTATAATCACAATGGCCAACTGTTGTACGCAGGATGTGCTGATGGATCAGTACGTACAGTTGATCTGAGGCACAGTGAGATTGTTGATCGATGGACCCCTCACACGGATCGTTTAATGTGTCTACAATTATCTCCTGACCATAATGATTGTTACACATTAGGAGCGGATAACAAAGTGATCTATATTTGCTATTAATATATTTATTTTTTTTTTCAATATGTTTTAATATGTTATCTTTTAGATTTGTCGCACTAGTATGAATGGCAATAAACAGTCGTGTGTTTGGGAAGTGAATGTTAAGAAAGATAATCCACTCCAACCTAATGCGTACATGAGTCAAGCATTTACGTTGGATCAGTCTGGTAGTTATATGCTTCTATGCCATAGTCAAAACAATGGAGGAAATATATTTAAAGTAAAATAAAAACATACATATCTGTATAAATATTACAGAAAGGTCACTTTAAAAGTTTTATTTATTTGTGATTGTCATCTTGTAGATAACAAGTACTGGATTAAATGTTGTTTTGTCTCTAAAAGAACATCAAAGCATTCCTGTTGTTTGTGATTGGTCATCTTTAAATCAATGTGGTACTTGTGTGACAGGTTCAGACGATGGTACTTTATGTATATCTACACTTCTGACTCCATAATTACAAGTAGTCGCAAGTTATTTTTATTCGGATATTGTGATGTAAAAAATACCTCATTATAAATTATTCCTAATATTTATTAAAAGTAATTTGTAATTATTTATAAGAAATTTACATTTATTCACTTATTGTTGAATACAACATAAATGTATTATATTCATCAATAGCCGTATTTGTCATTTAAACTAGTACGTCCGTCACCAGTCTGATCAGCTGGTGGTTTCCAAATCATGTTTCCAAAATCTTCTGTTACATCTTTTTCAAAACTTTTAGCAATGATCTAAACACAAAATGTTTATGGATGTAATGTAATTTCATTAAAATTTTTAAGTACTTAATATAAAATAAAAATGTGTAACATTTCTAAATAATTAAAATGTATATAATATACCTTTTTATCTTTTTTCTCCAACTGTTTTTGTCTCTTTTCAGCTTCTTTCAATTCTTTTAATACTTTATCTAAAAATAATATTTTTTTGAATATTGATTAATAAGACATTTAAAATAATATTTATATCAGTAAACTTTGAAATTAATTTTGTAACAATAATTATTATAAAAGAAAAAGTCATAAAAAAGTTCCTTGGCATTTTAAATATATATTGTAAATTAATATTTACTAAAAAATTATAAGTTGAAAATTAAATTTAAATACCTTCAGCTTCTTTTAAGATATCTTTTTCTTTGATGACCACTTCAGCTTTTTCTTCATTTATGACCACTCCAACTTTTTTTTCGTTAACAATCACTTTTACTTTCTCTTCAGTATTAGATTTTGTTTTAACTTCTTCTGGTATTTTAGGTATTATTGCTGATTGGCTATTAATTTTAGTATTTACCATGGATGCCTGTTCGGCTTTAATTATATATTCTTCTGTCTGAGGGTTTAAAAGTTCTGGTAAAGTCGTTGGTCGTACAATATTGATTATTTTTCTTAACTTTTCTTCTTCGTCTTGCAGTTCATTTATTTTTGTCTATAATTAAGTGAATAATACATGAAGTTAAATAAGTAAATACATTTTTATGACATGATCAATGACGGTACTTTTAATCTCTTAATCTCAATTTTGTCCACAGTTTTATAATTTCTGAGATCAGACATATAAGACTCTAAAGAGTCTTCATCATTATTCTCTCCATACTCTTTATTAACATTTCTGCTTAATCTGTTAATTTTATTCTTGGTGTGCTTCAGATCAGCAACAAGAATTTTATGTTTTTCCATCTAAAAGCATGTAAGGAATACATTTTAGATTAATTGTTTGTATTATTTTTCATTAGTTAATTTAATTAAAAGTATAATATTTTAAATAATTTTGTTCAATATACCAATGTTTCATAAGTATCAACAGTTTCTGCAGGTTTTCCGAACTTTTTCATTCTTTTTTTACGTTTAGCATCAATATCCCCTGTTCGATCTAAGAAATTGTCTTCATCACTATCATAAAAGTCTTCTTCTTCCCAATTTTTCTCCTTACGTTTTCTACTTTCTACAATAAATTATTTATAATAAAAAGAAATTAAAGTTATGAACACAAATATATTCACCATGAGTAGATTGTCTAAGGAGGCCATACATGTCCAAAAGCTTACATGCCTCCAAAGCACAATGTACAATTGCTTCTTTTTTTTTACCACTTACTGTAGCTTCAGCAATTTGTGGTTTTCCAGTAATATTTGCTATTGGTAACCTAAAATAAACATTTGTGTTACAATAGATTTAAATAAATAAAATAAGATCTTATTCACTCAATGCGACATGTAAATGTTCCAAATCTTTTTTCTGAAACATCATACTCCAATTCTTGTCCTTCTCTATCAAACCATCCTTTCAATGTTTTTTTAGGATCGTCCAAGTATAATTGTTCATTTTCTTTAGGAGCAAAAGGATTTTCTTTAGTATCTTCTTCTTCGTCAGCATCTTCTCCTATAATATTAATAAAATATTTTAATTTAATCTGATTAATAGTCTTTAAATTAAATACTATTAATTCTAAATATTTCTACAATAACTTTAATAATAAAAAAATATTCCTAATTTTTTGGTTAACTGATTTATATTTTTATTAACTATAGTATCAAATAATAGATAATACATACCCATCCCCCAGTCTACACCTAGTTCCATTTTTTTTCTTTCTTCTTCTTCATTTTTAAGTTTCTGTATCTTTTGGTCTCGTTCTCTTTGTTCAAGTTCTGATTGTCGCTTTGCTTTCAACTCAGTTACAGTTAATTCTGATTCTTTCTCTTCATCATCTGTTGGTCCCTGCAATAAATACATTCTGGTACTACCACCAAAACTAATCAAATGACCTACCTGAAATCATATAATTTAAAATTAAATTATACAGATAAGTTGTATTTGTATAAATACATAGTAATATTTAATAATCTTGATAACTCGCTTTATTTTCATTCTTTTAAGTGTAATTTACCAAGTCTTAGTTGAATATAAATATCTATATAATATTTTTAATGTACTTACATGGACTTTTGTATAAGTTTTAGGCTTAATTCTTGAACGGTTTAGAAATGTTCCATGTGTACTACCGAAGTCATATAAATAAAAGCCTCTATTTTCATCAGTGGCAGAAAAAGTAGAACGATACTGAAGAACTGCATGAAAACGTGAAATTGTTGGATGTGCCATGGTCACATGGCAGTTATCTAAACGTCCAAAGCAATGAAAAGATCTACTTTCCAATTGAATTGTGTTTAACATAACACCCGACTTTAATTCCTAACAAAATAAAACATAATATATAATTTTTAACAACATAAGAAAAGAGTATGTCAAACCTCTAAAAAATATTTATCTCCAGGTTTGCCCCCCCATGATGGTTCTTCATATGGAATAGGAACCAGTGATGTTTTCTTAATGATTTTCTTCGGTTGATCGATTTTTTCGTCAATGGTTTCGTGTGAATTTTCTATTTTATTTGTGGTCATCACATCATCACAGTCAGGTGTTTTGACGTCTGGACATATATCTGGTTTTTTTGCACACGGTCTAGGACCAAATAACTTTGCGCAGGGCACTTTGAATACATTGTCTTCTGTTTTATTCTCCTCCATAGCAAAACAGTAAGTTTCAAAACCGTTGAAACGAGATAATCAAGTTCACAAAACAATAAGACCGAAAACTATTTAAAATATTATTCAGTAGATTTTGGGACTAATTCGGGTCTTTACACAACAACAAAAAAAACATTTTTGAAATTATTGTTATCTCTTATCTGCCTAGAATCCCTATTATCTCTTATGTTGTCAACGGCTTGATAAGAGGGGAAAAAGGTCGAAACATGATCATGATTTATGGTATAAATATATCATAGATATATACTAATAACTAATAAGTAATAGTATAATGAAATATATAAATCTTACAGCCTAATCACGATAACAGATGTTGGACTGAATCTATCCAGGATCTATAAGAATATTAAAGAATATCTAAGCATAAAATAGAGTTAACATAATTATGATAAAATTTTACATTACATACTCCTTGGTGATTAACACGATATTTTAAGATAATCGTGGTTTATATTTACCATCTACCATTGGACATAATTGTGTTTTATGTACTCACTAATATATAAATTATCATGTAGATATACATATATTTTATTATTTTATCTACATCGTGGACCGTGGTATAAATGTATAAAATTATTACAGTAATTTGTAAAAATGCGTATTTAATATTTATTACGTATAATTGATTAACGAGCATTGTCCTGCGGTTGCCGGTTATTTATATTTCATAGCTGGAACAGCCAATAATAGTTTGTGGCATATAATCTACAAAAAATAAATTATTGTTTATTATTATTTATTTTTTTTATAGTGAGTGCGGACCGTGGTGAACAAAACGAATTGCGCGCCATACGTATTTTCAGCTGCTCGTTCGCCATTGGTCGTGAGCGCGCGCAGTGGTCCGTCGTACGAAAATCAACATTGGGCTGTCATCCCACAACTCCCGTCTCCTACTGACACTTGATAGTGCCACTGATACGGACTATGACCAGTCGATTATCGTGTTCTGTAATTCTGTTCATTGTCTGTCGTCGATATTTGAGGAGGTTGCGGTGCTGATAAAGAAAAAAGAGAAAATAATATGTTTACTGCGTCGTTGACCGTTGTTATACCATCAATGACAACCTGACATTTGACGACGGCCGATGGACGCTCGACCGCCGACGGTTGATACGTGTGCTGAGTGAAACGCTAATCGCTCCGTTAATCCCCGTCGGACTTCAAGGCTCAAGCTCTGGTGGTTATCCATCTTGTGGTGGTGTTAAAGTTTTTTTTTTTTTGAGTGATGAAAAATCAAGAAACCACACCAGGAGATGGTATCAGATCTCTGAAAACGTCCAGAGTGTTCCGGATCATCAATTTCGAGCTCTACTCTAAACCGGTAATATTTCATGTACTTAAACATTTAAAATACGTTCTCCCTTGCAGACGACTCACGGTTTGTATTTATTAGATGGTAGCGACCTATGGCCTCGGTTTTATTGTGTATCAGATAACAATGTGGGGTTACCTAATCAAAACTAATCGGCAATCGCATACAAAGTCCTAAATCGCGGTTGTTTTGTGAAGTTTTTCAAATGGTTTTCACACTGTAGTCACTATAGTCGTATTTTTATAATCGTAAATAAATGATTTAAACAAAATATGATGTATTCATATAGTACCGAGATTTGTGAAGATGCATTTTTCAGTATGATTTTGTTCAATAATTATTTTGTATATAACATTACGTAATGGCATCCACTGTGAACTATCTTTTAATGCAGCGGTTCCCAACCTTTTTAGTTTCGCGGACCACTAATTTTGTAAAAAAATATCCACCCATACCATACCTATATACATTTTCATAAAATTATAATATTTAATTTTATACCTATGGCTCGCGGCCCGGTACCATGCTGCTCGCGGCCCAAGGGTTGGGAACCGCTGTTTTAATGTATTGTTGGATAAATTAGTATATAAACATATTTCATAAAATATTTAGCATACCTAAAATAAAAGTTCTTATTTTGATTAAGACATTAGCATTTTTTTTCAGAATAAAGTGATCATGGCATTAGGACTTGCGTCAATATCATTCACTTTCGGATATTTAGTGTATATGAGACATCAGTATGAAAAAATGGGATATTATCCAGCTGTTGCTGAAGATGGTCGCCATGAAATCTACAAACAAAGACAATCCAAATGGGATTGAAATTGTAACGTTATATTAAATTTAACATTTTAAGTACTTATAAATATAAAATATTAAAAATGGAAGCATGTCAAGCCGTTGAGGCTGACCTTGATAAACTACTGGCCAAGTATAATAAATATGGACCAAAATGGCAATTCCAATTGCACAGATTTATTTCTACCCTTGAACGGTATAAACGAGAAATTGAAAGTCAAAGTTCTGAAGTAGACAAATGTGGACTATCTTCAACAATTTTACAAATGAAATTAGCTATTAAAGACATATCCAATGAACATCGACGCTGGCATAGTGATGTTTCAAGAGTTGGAAAAACTATCGACAAAAACTTTATTGCTAACTATACTGAGGCTAGTAATAGAAAAGTGTTTAAAACCGATTGCGAAAAAGAAATATTAAACAAAATAATCTGTGTGCATTTGTATAGGGATTCTAAATGGGAAGTTGCTGAAGAATTTTTGAAAGAAGCTGGTATAACGGTTGATGAAAAACATAAACAGCGTTATTTAAATTTAAATCACATTGTTGATAGTTTGAAACGCAAAGATCCCGAGCCAGCTTTTCAATGGGTGCTTCAAAATAAAGCTCAACTGGATGCCAAAAAATCAGATCTGGAATTTAAACTGCATCAAATTGTGTTTTTAGATATCCTTAATCGTGGTGACCAGTATGAAGCTGTCGTTTATGCTCGTTCAAACTTCTGTAATTTTGTTGATAAACAAAAGGAAATACAATCTACTATGGGAATGTTATTATTTCCACCTAATGTTGCTCAAATGCGTACAGAGGTCATAGACTTGTTTATAAAAGATTCTTGTTTTGGTGATGATATGTTAAGTGTATGTGTGAATGTGGGTTGTTCAGCTTTGCCAGCTCTATTGGATATTAAGCAAGTAATTTGTCGTGATGTCGGAGGAGTTTGGAATGAAAATGATGAATTACCAATTAAAATTGACACTGGTTATGCATATCATTCTGTATTTGCTTGTCCAATATTAAGAACAAGAAGTGGTACATCTAACCCACCCATGATGTTGGTATGTGGCCATGTGATTTCTAAAGATGCACTTAATAAATTGGAACGATCAAGTAGATTGAAGTGTCCATATTGTCCTAAAGAACAACTTCCATCAGAAGCCAAAACCATAACTTTTTAAATAATATTGTTTTCTCAGAATGTATATAATTAACAAAAAAAAAAAAAATGATTGATCCATGTACCTAGTGTCTAATATTTAAAAAATGTACTATTCACTTTTTCTTTTATATAAGACAGTTAAATCTTACTGTCTATTATATTCATTATAATTAAATCTGACTAAAGATTATATTAACTTAAGTCTTTTTAATTGTCACTGTGCTTGAAACTTCTTACTTATTACTTAAAAATGAAGATGTAATTTTTCCCCATATAAATCTGTTAAAATGATGCCTGTTTCAATAAGTTATCTCTTATGTTTAAATTTATAATAAAACTTTTTAGAATTTTGTAATTGGTGATAATTTGTAATAAAACTTATTGTGTTAAAATTAATATAATATATTTGGTCAAATTATTATACTTATATTAGGGTATAATTTAGAAATATATTAGAAATGTTAATTGCAAGCAAATGTAAATATATTTTATTTGTCAATTTAAGTATTTTATCTATGCTATTTGACTTAATATGGTATACATTTAATTGGTTTGAATTTAAGATTTTATTTTTTTCATCAACTATTTTTCCTACAAAACATTATCCTATCAACAATTCTAGGATAGTAGGTTTTTGATCCCAAATGTTGTTTAGTTGGTGTATTATAGAGGTAATTTTTTGAATTTCTGGACTGTTTTCCCATTAATTGTGGAAAACTGATGAAAAATTGTAAAAAAAAAAGGGAAAATATACAGTACCAATTTTCAATAAAATTGATTTTTCATTGTGATTAAAAAAGTATTGATTGTAGGGACTTGAAATTTTCACCAATTATTTACTATTTTGAAGAGATGGTATAAATTTCAAATGGTATTGGATCTTTCATGCTATTTATAGCCATATGAAATTTAAGAGTTATTTTAGTTTTTTTTGTGAAATGTCAATAAAAAAATTTTGGTTTACCAGAAAGTTTTGAAATTTTAATTCAATGTTTCTCGTAGACTGTTCTTACTTAAATGAAAAAAATGTTGATAATACTTAACAATTGAAAATGTATTACAATGTACTGGAGAAGTTTCTATTACCATAATTTACTCAAGAAGCGTTAGAAAATTATATTTTGAAGAAATCTGGTGTTTCCGCGATATTGATTAAACTGTGTTAGTTATTTCATCGTAACTCAAAATACAAAAATCCGAGGGAGGGACTTGACATTTTTACAGAATATTTATATAAGAATTTACTAGAGATGGAGTAAATTTCAAATAATTTCAACAATTTTTATGCTATTTAAAGGTAATCTTAATTTAGATTAAATGACAACCTAGATCTTTTGTGTAAGGATTCCAGTTTAAAAAATATCTTTTTGATTATTTACAAATATCGACATTATAAACTGGTCCTCCCGAACTCTGCTCTCAGAATCATGTTTTTGAAAGCAATAGTATATGTATATAGTACATTGGTTCCAAATTTAAAAGTTCAATACAGCAGTATAATTTAATTCACTCATCTCTGTAACTCATCTTACATTGGATTCTCACCATCTTTAGTTATTATGTTCTATAATATACTTTAAACTTGAAAAGACATTTTAGTTGTTGTAGTCATCTTAATTCAATATTCTCTGATTTGTCTTCACTGACCACCATTGATTATAGAATATATTTTATAGTTTATTTTGTAATCAATGCTGACCACTAATAAAAATGTGGTAAATACATAAAACTATAATATTTAAGATTTATTGAATATATTTATAAATATATTCAATTTTAATGGTTATACATAAGTATATGTATGTAAAATATATTTAACCATTCCAGATCCCTAAAATATTAATAATTATTAATTATAATAAACTAACACATTTTCATATACCACGATACCTTAATATATTACACAAAAAATATTCAACTATAAATTATGGTATAAAATGATCAAAAACTTCTCTATTGGAACATGATTATTAACTCTCAGATTTTTAATGGTATACCCAGCTGTTTTATATGTTATTCTTTAATGTATCATTAAGCGCTTCAGAAATATAACTGATATTATTCTTGTTCATTCCAGTTACATTAATCCGCCCCTTAGTCGCCAAATAAATATGATGACAACGTCGCATGTATTGTACTTGACTTTCTGTAATTGAACACCGGTTATAGGTGAATAAAATAATATGAAGGATATTATAAATTGTAATACTACTAGTTTATGTTCAATATTTGGTAGGTACTTGTCAAGTTTAAGAATATAAACAATCCTGTTTGATCTGTTATATGATTCCATATTCTAGGAGCCCCTAATTCCTCCAGAGCTTTTTTGAAAGTTGTTCGTAATTCTTTGAGTCGATTGTCCATAATTTTGAAAGTTTTTAACCTATTACCAAGAGAATACAATTTGAACATACATGTGTGTTTTAGTTTAACATTCATGTATATAGGACGATTGGTAGAAACTCACCACTCGCTATGTAAATCGGGATCAGCTAATATTTTTTGGACGGTCTGAGCACCATGGTTTGGTGGATTTGAATAGATTGCTCTAACAATTCTTGAGACGTGACATTTTATACTTTCAACATTATTTGCATATTTCAGTGCAAATACCAAATTTCCTGTTCGCTCGTCTAAAAACGATGTGTTAAACGCTGAGGTCCTAAGATTTTTCTTTTAATTTCAGTAAAAATGTTTATAACTCACTATACATGATAAATATCTTGGAAAATGATTGTGCGCATAGAAATTCAATCCCTTCGCTGAGAAAATAACGAACAGCCCAGGCATCTTCTTGAGGATCGCCGAACGCCAATCCTTGATACGCAATATCGAAGAATGGTATCAATTTACGATCCTAGATAATTACAAAGTTTTAAGTGATATATATATAAATATATTGTTGCAGCTAAATAAGAAATTAATTAATTATTACAATTTCAAGGACCTACTTTTACGATTACAGCGACCGCTTTCCACTGTTCTATAGTTAGGTCGATACCTGTTCGATTGTGACAACATGCGTGCAGTATTATTACCGAACCCCTTTCTACGTTTGACATATCCTCAAAAAATCCTTCAACGTCGAGTGCTGTCGTTTCCTCGTTTAGGTAACGATATGAAAAACCGTTTTGAAATCCACTTAGCGTAAAAATGGGTTGGTGCATTTCTGAAAATTATGTTTTTTTTATACAATGCTATACAGATAATCTGTAGGTACAACTAGGAGGGCTTTGATCGCTGGACGCTGATATGATATAATATATAACTGTTTACGCAGTATGTACTGCATTGAGAATTTATGATTGGTTTTTAAAATATATAGCAAATAATAATTATTCAAAACCGATTTCACCGAGACTATAGGTATAAAGTAGACATATAGGTACACTATATTTAATATAGCTACAATCTTTGCGTGATCATATCTGTACTTTTCATTATGTACTTGTGAGCGTTTCATAAATACATAAAAATAAACATTTTTTTTTTTTTTTAATTGTAACAAATGAATTACCTAAACTGGTTTAAATTTTTATCAAAAACCATTTGAATATGTTTTACGATATACGTCTTTTTACGCATTTATTTTTATTGAGATATTAATAAACTATCATAGTAATTAATATATAAATTGTAATTACCCCATGTTGGATTAGAGTAATAGAAAGTTGTAGATTTGACATGTCTCGATAAGAATTCAGCGCCTACTTTCAAAGCAACAGCACCACCGACAGTTTGAATACCAAGTATCTGTACATTGTAGAACAAACAAAAAATGGAAAAAAATATATATGTATCGTCGAACGTGTACTTTTATAATTCAATAAATTCGCAAGATCAGTAATTCATTCGTAGATAATAAATGATAATAAAACGTTATGTTATTGTACCGTTCCTTCTTTCCATTGTTTTTCGATGTTACCCAACAGCAGAGTAGTAGCCAGTTTTGAAAAAACTATGAAATCTATGAAAACTAAAAATCTATGCCATGTGGTGGCAAGTAACTGTGATCCAGGGTTTCCTCTAGAACCACGCGTTCTGCGTGTTTAACCACGGGTAATAAATAATGGCTTCCATCTTCAGATTTGTAAGCTAAATAAACATTTTTAAATGTATGTAGGTAAGCTGCAGTTATTTTATAATTCTAGAGTAGTTGAAGTAGGGCACTATAAGAAGGTGTTCCTATAGGTTAGGAGTATAGTTAATAGGTGGTCTAAAACTGCAAATAAAATCATGTGTGTTGTATGGTATCCAATATTTTTGTAATCAACGTAGGCATTGTTTAAATTTACAACACATTTCTGTAAATTTTTTGTTATTTTTTTATGAAACTTTGTCGTCCAAAAATTTATTTCTACAATTTCAAGCCTTTGTGCATGAATAACATTGTACTCGTATATTGTACTTAATATAATTTTACCGAAACAAGGAGAAATTGTTCTGTAATCAAAGAGTGAAAACGTCTGATCATCACCTTAACAATCAATAGATACATTAAGATACATTTTCATCTTCATGATCCAATTTTATAAGATTGGTGAGCTAGATTTATAGCTAAAATATCTAATTATCAATTTCCAACAATCATCGTTTACCATATAGATCATTACGATTGTTAAATTATTTCAAGTTGCGCTGTATTGGCGGAATTATCGAATGTAATAAAAAACAAACAAAAATAACAATTTTTTTAATAAATAAATAAAATCTAAAACCAGTGAAATTTGTAAAATAAAATCAATAAATTAATTAATTTAAAATGTTTTTTCCGATTTTCCTCACTTCGCCTATAACGTTCATTAGGTTATAGGAATCACATTGTGCTGATCCCAAAGTGAGTCTTATAACCGGCGTTCACTGACTCACTGTAAATACAATATACAAATTACTTATTAGTTATTACATACTTGTGGTATATTATTATACATTTGAATGCGACTTACGTATAATATAGTATCTACTAACGGTACACAGGGTGTCCCGCCGAGGAATTACCCATATTTTCTGATTTCTGAGGTAATGAAGATTTTCAAATGCTGTTATTTTTTAAGACTCACTGGGACAAGGACTACAGATATTTCATATTTAAATTGAATTTAACGTTTTAATAAAAAAGATTAAACGATAATTTTTTTATTTTCAAAAATTTTTCCTGAAACCAAAAAAAAATATATTAAAAATCATGAGATTAATAAAAATATAATATTGAAACGTCAACATTATCAAAAAAATAATATCTATAAATTGTCTGTTTTAAATGTTTTTGGAAAAAAAAAATGTATTTTAACTTTTTCATCAAAACGTCAAGTTCAATTTAAATATGAAATATTGGAAGGCTTTGTCCCTGTGAGTCTTATAAAATAACGGAATTTGAATATCTTCATTATCTCAGGAGATATCACAATTTGTAAATTTTCGGCGGGACACTCGGTATATATAATTTTTATATCATATAATATTATTTTAAAATAATATAATATAATAAGATATTTCGCAGTCCACAAATTAAGAATGCTTCAGTAGTAAGGTAACCTAAGTGTGACAAAACACAACGAAATAATATTTCAAATTAAATTAAAAGTAGCTACGAGCTACTTTTAATAATTAAAAATAAAAATGTTAAATAATAATATTATTTTATATAGGTACCATAAAACAATTTTATTTTTTAAAAAATAACAATTAGTTACTAACCACTAACGTCCTGATTCTGAAGAAATCTAACAGTTGCACCTATTATTATTACTTTTTTTTATTTAATTTGGTATAAAAAAATTTTTATATTTATTTATATTATAAATAAGGCCCAGGGTTATCTTGGTTTGAGAACATGAATATTTTATAATATCAACTATTTTTTTTTTCAATTATAATATAGGTACATATTATTTTATTAAGTATTATTATGTTTTTTGTTTTAAATAAATATTATTAATTATTTAATTTCTTTTACATACTTCCATAAACAAGGTCGACTTTTAAAGGAGAACTGTCGTTCTGGTACGACTTTATGATTTCGGTAAATCCAGAATACTTTATTACTGATACATTACTGAGTTGGCTCATTACGACTTTATATGCGATCTTCCTGAAATAAAGAGTAAGTCTTGTTGAATCTTTTTACTTGTTTCCTATTTAATTGGAGACTTTGAAAACCGTTTGTGAAACCGGTGGTAATACTCAAGTTACTTATTGAACACAAATTATTAATTAACTAATGAAAATCAACGAATAGTTATAGCTTTTATACCTAATAATATTGTTAATCTTGCATCTTTGCTATATATTTTTTTAATAATCCATATTAAATATTTGTGTGTGAATTGAATATTACGTGTAGTTAATTACAATTGTTCAGTGACATCATGATTTTAAATATTTTTGTACAGTCACCACGGAGTCATAAGAGTGTATAAGTATTCAAAAAAAAAAATTTTGAATAGTTTTATTGCTATAGCTTATATAGCTGGGTTATATAATTTAATAAGTGCTCATAACGCCAATGTTCAGGTGTACTGTTATTTGATTATACACCTTGGCCTATAACTAGCTATTTATAATTCTTCTTTAAGATAAAAGTTTTCATATATATAAGAGACACTACAATATTATGTAATATCCAATAATCCTAGACATTGCGGCTTCACTGTATATATAAAAACACAGATGTAGATGTATCGTGTTTAGCAATTATATAAGCATAATATTATATCTTAAATAATAATTCACAACTTTATACGTACATACGATATACTTACAATTTATATCATAATATGAGCATTAGCTGGTAATCTTTTTTTGGTTGACAAGAGAGTAAGAATCACGTGTTTTTCCTTCTCTGTAAATATTATGGTATCAATTATGTATTATTAATTATACATAATTGATAATCAGCAATGGCGGATTTGACAGGGGGTGCAACGTGGCGATCGCCCCCCTCTCACTTGGGATTTTTTTTGTTAATTAAACTAAAGAGCAATCCTAAATATTAGTGCTTATTATAATACAATTTTTTTTTAAATGTCATATTTATGATGAAAGTCATATTTTATATATAAAGGTAGGTATATTTTTTTTTTGTGTAAATATTAGCAATTTTACTTCCTTTTAACTTTTCTGCACAACTAATAACATATTAAGTTTTGCTGGTTTTAGTATTTTGCCTATTGCTTTGTTTATTAAATTAAGAACGTGGGTGTGATTACGTTTAGATGAAAACAGATTAACTGGCTTAGGTTTACTCAGTACTATATAATAATAAAGTACATAAATAATTGACAGATTTGAGGCTGATAAAAAAAAAAACAATAAAATGGTTAGGTACCTAATAAATTATAATATTGAATAAAAAGCTGTATAATATTTATTTTGTTTTAATTTTTTTTTCTAGAACAGAATAATGACCTATATCTACTGACTAATATCATAGATTAAATATACTAGTATATTTAATCTATGCTAATATGTAGATATTAAAATATTTATTTTTTAGGCTTTTTCTAAACAGCTTTACTCGTAGCATTATTTAGTCAAAAAATTTGATTATATATATGAACTTCAATAATCGATATGTACACATTATTAATTTATACAGGTAATCCAACTACAAAAACATTAGAATACCTAGTTAAATCTATTAAGGGACCACTCCTATGCTATAATATATAATGATGATTCCTAGATAATACATTTATACATTACACGTGGAGTTGAACCAATGGCACCACATAATTCCGTTTCGTTAATGAATAAATCTTCTTAAATAAGACTTTATTATCTTGTATAATTGCATTGCTATTATGCTTGTATGTCTTCTACTCCTCTACAAAAGCAAAACAATTTTTAATTTTATTCTTATTTTTTTATTATTCTTGTACGTTGTTCAGTGAACTTTTTCGACTCACAATTAATTTCTGTGACATTAAAAACAAAGTATAAATATTAATGAATACAAAATTAATCAAAATATAATAATTAAATACCTTTTAAGAGAAATTTGATAAATATAATATAAAACAACACAGGTAATACGATACCTAGGTACAAAGGTATACGATCGTATAATGTTTACTTATTACAATATTACTTGTTAGTTATTTTTGTTTATGGAAATTAAAATAATAACTTCTTGCTGGTGTGATGTATATAGCCTCGTATTACACTTGACACATAAAAATGTTGTTTGACTCTCCTTGCACTTATTCTTTTATTACCATTTACGATACTAGCCACTAGGCATATGGTCATGAGTCATGACTCATAACAGTCAAGTCTAACATCATCAATCGGTTGGGGTACAATATTTTTTTTATGTTCCCTAGTAAACGCATTTCTTTAGATTTTCTTAAATTTCTCGCTTGTTTTTATAAGACGATGCAATCTCAATATTTATACGGAATTCCTTAAGACACATAACCTTTTTCCCGACTGTTTTATGCAGTCGTCACGATACTGGAGTCAAGCATTACTCACACACTTGTCCAACAATTGGGAAAAAATGTTCAATAGTTCCTCTTATGTTCACTTTCTTATGTTTTCTTCATGTTCACAAAAAATGCGATAAGCATATGTCAACCCCACACATATGCGTATTATAATTTTTAACGGTTTGAAACATAGAAACGTCGTTTTACTCTTGACATCGAGATTTTATTATATCTTCTTGTAGTTGATAGTGTATGCACCCCAACATAACTATTCGCTAAACAAACAGGTTTATTATCGAACCATTTGACAACCACAACTTTTTTATTTTTATCACATCTTACTGAATACTTATACATATCTTGCTAACTACTTCTACCTTTTTTTTAAAACTTTTTTTTGTCTAATAATGGACAATTTATAGGGCGGTTTTGCTGCACTATTCCTATGCTAATAATACCTTTTTTTACGCAAATTATATATTAGTTCTGGTGGTGAAAAAAAGTTATCATAGAACACAACTGATAAAGGTTTTTTAGATATCGTGGAAGCTAAAGTTAAAATTACCTTTGCTCCCTAACCAAAATATTTTTTTTCGTATTCAGTAAATCGAATATCAGTAAATGTGCTTTCTCCATTATATGGCAATATATCGAATACTTGGTCATTAATTACTCCCCTTATATAATACTTTGAGTCCCATTTTAAGGGTTTGGATTTGGTGTACTGCCTACAAGATCCTGTTTTGGTCCCTTTATATAGGGAATCATAATTTCGTCAATTAAATAACGGTTTCCTTCGTCTTGATTTAAACAATTACGGCGAAATATATTGAGAAATGGCTGGATTTTATAAAATCTGTCTTTGGAGTCATATTCTTCGTTGTTTTGAAAATTAAGTGAACATAATATTTTTCGATAATTTTTAAGCGTCATAATCTCTATATATAAATCAATAAATTAGGTCCTTGACAAAACAATGCATTTCATTTTTTAGTTTTTGCGGTAAATGCATTTCTAAGGGCATTTTTTGTTATTATTAGAGAATTTTTCGACGGTTTTTTGGGCATTGAAATCCGGGACCTATTTATAATTATATTTATCGACTGTTGCTGATTGATTATTTCTTGTCTTCCGGTTCATGATTATCTAGGGCTGATTCATCACTTTTAAGCACACGGGAATGCAGAAATTCGCAGAATTAGTATTTTTTTTACGAAAAATCAAGCACATTCACACAACACCAATAATTTATAAAGCCGTTCGTAATGTACTGAACCAATCAATTATTTACCACAAACAACTTGAACGGTTTTAACTTAAAATAATAATTTTAAAATTAAAGCCTTAAAAATACGTCCGATGATAAATCACTGACTTCCCTACCCCCTAGAACCGTGCATGGTTATGTCAGTGTATTACATAGAGGTACATTGTATCATCTACAAGTTACAATAAGTAACGCAATGAGGCAATGAAGTGTTTAAAATAATTTTAGCAGACCTGTACTCATGTGAGATGAATAATTTACAAATAAAGGTTCGATTGTTCAATATATTTACAAAAAATATACAAGTATTATAATGTAGTATCATTTTCAATCCAAGTACATTTATTAGTTAATAGTTATAACAAGTTTATAATGGAATTATAATTAGGTAATATTAGATTCTAATTTTTTAAACTTTTCTCTTGATGAAAAAAAATAAAACAATTACGAGTACTTCAACGTCTTCAAGCCAATAGATATGTGCCTTATACAGTATAATTTCACTTGCATTTCTTTAATGTATCATTAAGTGCCTCAGCAACATATTTGATGTTGTTCTTATTCATTCCAGTCGCATTTATCCGCCCACAAGTTACTAAATAAACATGATGATACTGTTGTATGTATTTTACTTGACTTTCTGAAATTTAACACCGGTTATAGGTAAATATATTAATATGAAAGATATAAATTATACTGCTACTAGTTTTTGTTCAATATTTTATACCTGTCAAGTTTAAGAATATAAACAATCCCGTTTGATCTGTTATATGATTCCATGTTCCAGGAGCACCTAATTCCTCTAGAGCTTTTCGGAAAGTTGCTCTTATTTCTCTGATTCGATCACCCATAACTTTGAAAGTTTTGGACCTTTATATAAAGATAATTTATTTTTAACTCGTATGTGTAAGTTAAACCTTCGTGCAGATATATGGGACGACTGATGAAAACTTTTTTTTTTTTGTTTTTTATTTGAAAATTTTACAATCTGTATTACATGACACAATAAGTAAAATAGATAACTGATATAACTTACCACTCGTTAAATAACTCAGGAGTAGCTAATATTTTTTGGACGGTCTGAGCACCGTGGTGTGGAGGGTTTGAGTAAACAGATCTAACAATTCTTGAAACATGACATTTAATGCTTTCGACATTATCCGCAGACTTCAATGAGAAAACCAAGTTGCCTACTCGCTCATCTAATAGAATATATTTAATTTTTAGGATTTTAATTACTTAATTTCAGTTAAATATATTTATACAACTTACTATACATAGTAAACGTTTTGGAAAACGATTGCGCGCAAACAAATGCAATGCCTTCACTGAGAAAATAACGAAGGACCCAGGCGTCTTCTTCAAGATCACCAGACGCCAATCCTTGATAAGCAATATCAAAAAATGGAATTATATTACGTTCCTGAAATACCAATATTTTAACACTATATACTATTTATTATTTAACTGTAAAAAGTAATAAGTAATTAGAATAATTTTAGGAACCTACTTTTACGATTTCAGCGACCGCTTTCCACTGTTCCTTAGTTAGGTCGACACCTGTTGGGTTGTGACCACACGCATGCAGTATTACAACCGAACCACTTTCTACATTTGAAATATCTTCGAAAAATCCTTCAGCATCGAGTGCTTTTGTTTTCTCGTTTATATAACGATATTGAAAACCTTTATGAAATCCACTTCGCGAAAACATTGGTTCATGCATTTCTTAAAATATATTATCTTGTATGAATAATTGTAGATGCTTAACTCAATTAACTCAATTGTTACATAACAATATTTCCCCAAGGCAAAAATGTATACAAAGTGTCCCACCGGGATTTACACAGCGATATCTACCGTGTTAATAGAGAAAATCAAATTCCATTTTTTTTATGAGCATCCCTGGGCAAAGACAATTTTGCTAACAATACTTTGGTAAATATAAGCATTGATTATATATACATATGTATATTTAATCAATGATATAAGTATTATTATAGTAGTTAAAAAATTTACTTTTTATCTTATAATTTTTGTGAAATTTGAAAATAGTCAAATTTCACTTTATAGGATTCTTTTTCTGAAAATGTCAATGGTTCAACTTTCAGTTTTCATTTGATTCATGATTTTTAATAATTTTACTAGTTTACAATGAAAAAATGTAAATTATTATCACCTCATCATTTTTCCGATAAGGTTGGCTGATAATGTTATACTTTTTAAAATTGTGTAAATAGTACTCTAGAAGAATTATTAAAAATCAAGAAGTTAATGAAAATTGAAAGTTGAACTGTCAACATTTTCAGAAAAAAAGCCTTATAAAATGGCTATCTTCTAAATTTATAAAAGCTATAAAATAAGTAGTTAATATTTCAACTTCTTTAACTCGTAATACACTTATATTTACACAAACTAAAGTCAATAAATTTTCCTTTGTCTAGTGATGCTCACAAAAATAACTCAATTTATTTATCTCCATTAACAAAGGAATATTGCTCTATGTGGATTCCGGGGAACATCCTATATTTTGGGATTCTGGGTGAAACAAGGAATGTATTGATTTTACCATGATGGGTATTTTTATTTATTTTTTTATTTTTTTTTCAAATTATATCTAGTGCATTAGAGAGGTCATTTTTTGAATTTCTCAACAGTTTTCTCAATAATTGTGAAAACTGACCAAAAATTGTAAAAAAAAACGACTGTCGTCCCAATTTATTTAAATAAGCATTTGTATTTGAAATTTAGATAAAATAGATAAAATGATAATGAAGTTTACCGTTTTTTTCATAAACATTCCAGTTTCAAAAATTGTCTTTTTGCTTTTTTTACAAGTATAAGTATTATAAACTGATCCTCCCGACCTTTTTCACTAAGAATCATGTTTTCGAAATCAATGGTACATTTGTTTCAAATTTAAAAGACCAATTTTCAGCCATCCGTGTAACTCACCCTACCGTGGAGTTTCACCCGACTTAGGAGTCTCGCTCTATTGATATTATTACTAATATTTTATAGTTTCTATAAATTATGTAGATATATTTTTAATACCTAATACCTTGATATACATATTATTATATATATATATATATAAATGTTCTTAAGATGTATGGAAAGTCCATATTGTCATATCGTGTGTTCAAGTAAATATATTTAATTATTATATTATATTCATTATTACCCCATGATGGATTAGAATAATAGAAAGTTGTACATTTGACATGTCTCGTTAAGAATTCAGCACCAATTTTCAAAGCTCCGGCTCCACCAATTGTTTGAACTCCAAATATCTATGCATTTTAGAACAAATAGTATAAAAATAGTAAAAAAACAGCCGGTATCCGTTTAGTGTATATTTTAATCAATTAATTTCCTGTAACTAAGTAGGTATTATAATGAAGCGTAAACAAATTATTATACCGTTCCTTCTTTCCATTGTTGTGCGATGTTACCCAATAACAGAGTAGTTGCTAGTTCTGAAAAATTATCAACGCCAGTTGGAGGCAAGTAACCGTGATCCAGAGTTTCTTCTAGAACCATGCGTTCTGCATTTTTGACCACAGGTAATAAGTACTGGCTTCCGTCTTCAGATTTGTAAGCTGAATCAATATTTTTTTCATTTATTAAAGTTTAATTACTTAAATAAATTTTTTTATTCAAAATTATTATAAAAAATTGACTGAAAATTTTTTTAAGTAAGTTAACGCTGTTTGTTGTCTTTTATTATTATATATTAATTATTTATACCTATATGATTATCAAGTATACTTACTATGCTAATTGTAAATCTCATTTACAATCATTAATGAAACTCTTGCTTTCTGCCTAGCCAATGGCTTATTTGATCCATCATTATTATTCTTATTTGTACTTATGTATATTGTTATTTGTATAGATAGAAAATAATCATTATCATAATATAATATAAAACTGTTTAAGTAGGTTCATATAGGCAGGTAACTGATATGAACAAAATAATTTATCGAATTTCATATTTTTCAACCGTCGTGAATTGTATAAATTTAAAAAAAATCGTTCTTATAACTTATAATTAGTGTTGTATGAACTTTATATCTACTGTATAATTGTATGATTTTACAAATTATTGTATTATAAGTATTTATTATAAAGAAGGTATTGAAAAAAATGAACAAAAATCAAATGAGTGGAAGAAAGTGCAATAGGTACTAAAGTATAGTTATTGTAAATATTATATTCATTAACGCTTGGACAAAACTCTAATTTAAACTAAATTTGTGCCTTATTTTAATTTTAATAAATCATAATTATTTAAATTCATTCAATATATTAAAAAATGCAAAACCATTATTTTATTAAATTTTTTTTCGTGATATTGTGACATTTATATTATATGGATAGAGAATACAGTATGATATAATGTACCTACAAATAAAAATGTGTGATGTTAAAAACCAGTACAGAAATGTATCAAAATTTAATTTACTATTTACCAATACAATCATCTTTAATTTACCCACTTTAGCATAGGGCTGTATTTTATTTTTATTTTATTTTAATTTACGGGTAGGTTTATTTGCATATAGACAAGTACAATTCGTAGTTACGATGGAAAGCTTATATGTAGGGCTAGGGACTTATAGGAGTTTGCATGTTTTTCAATAATCATTCAAAACATTTTAAGGTTTTTTAGACCATGAAGTCCCTAGCCCTACTTATATGTATAAGGTAATCTTAAATATATAGTATATACTACCAAAAATAAATTTTAAATTTTAAATTTAAAATAAGGATCTAAATTGGCGTTCCTCATTAATTGTCTTAATGGTTCATTAGAAAGAAAATTAGTGGGAGCATACGGGTCATAAAAGGATGCAGTGGAACGAGTCCCCATCGTTGGGAACTTTATCTTATATATAAAATTCTCGTGTCACAATGTTAGTTACCATACTCCTCCGAAACGGCTTGACCGATTTACATGAAATTTTTTGCGTATACTCGGTAGGTCTGAGAATCAGCTACTATCTAAGTTTGTATGCTGTGCGATAAGTGGTTCCGGAGTTATGGCCTTTTAAGTGCACAATATTAATCACACAGACGCACAGTAGTGTGCACTCTGGTACTTCACGTTTGATAAATTATACCCCGTCGTTTGATGGCGGGAGGGAAACTAGGAAAGTCCGACAACGTGTGTAAACGCCATCAAGGTGACTGTTATCAGTGGAGGTACGCGGTAGCGATATACTCAACAGGTGCGGTACGGGTTCATGATATTTATTTAAATAAATAAATTGTTGTTGGAATTATCGATTTTCATTAAAATTAAATAATATTGTATTGTCAGATCTGTTATATATATGTGCATGCACGACAATAATTCCATCAACAGTTGTATTTAACGTGGTGCATACGACCGGTGACGAGTGATGACGAAGTGCTGCCACCGAGTAGTTTTTCCCGTTTATTTTTACATTTACGAGTTTTTTCCTTTATTTAACTCCGGTTGACTATTGTCTATTCGTTATTGTTCGTGTTCACGTGTCACGTCTCCACGTTGACGACTTTAAATGAAATTCTATTTTCGTTATTAGTACCATAGTATTCTATTAAATACATTATCACTATAGTAATTCAATTAGTCCTATTTACATATGTGTGTTTTGCAGAATTAATATTAATATTAATATTAATTCTGCCACTTAATATTCAAAATAACTCTGACGCAATGTGCAACATAAAAAAACAATCGTCCATGGCTACAGTGCTGAAACAGTGTAACATTATCATCTGGGATGAATGTACTATGGCACACAAGCATTCGCTTGTGGCGTTGAACAGGACATAGAAAGATATTAAAAACAACGACAAACTATTTGGCGGCACTCTGTTAGTCCTTTCAGGTAATTTCAGACAAACACTTCCCGTCATTCCACGTTCAACATACGCTGATGAGATCAACGCTTGCTTAAAATCATCGTAATTGTGACGTAATGTTCCTAATACCTTCTCCAAAAAAATCTACCCATATGATCTCCCCTCTAACTGCTCCTTCTCACTTGATGATGTTCTCTCAGCTCTTCAATCGCTAAAAAATAATCATTCCAACGGACCTGATAACATCTCTGCCAGATTACTTTATAACTGTCGAAACTCCCTGGCCTTTCCTCTATTCATTCTTTTTAGACGCTCCTTAAATGAAGGAATCTTTCCAACCGTGTGGAAAACGTGCTCCATTACCCCTATCCTAAAATCTGGCGACCCCTCTGATGTGTCTAACTATAGACCAATCACCATTCTTCCTCATCTGGCTAAACTTTTCGAATCCATAATCTACTGTTCCATTAAACGAAGCCTCAATCACATTATTCACAATTATCAACACGGCTTCAGACCCGGAAAATCCACAGTCACTAATAGTTTAGCATTCACTTCTTACATTTTGGACAATCTGGAAACTGGTTCTCAAGTGGATGCCATATTTACTGACCTCAAGAAAGCCTTTGATACAGTTGATCACGGTCTTTTAATTGATACTCTTGACAGTCTTGGTATTGGTAACCCTCTTCTCTCCTGGTTAGAGTCCTATCTAACATCAAGAAGACAATTTGTATCCATCAATGGTATGCACTCCGATCTTGTTACCATATCTTCCGGTGTTCCCCAAGGTGGACATCTTAGCCCTCTCCTTTTCATTCTATTTATGAACTCTCTCAATGATTGTTTATCCTCTGTTAAAGTTCTCTTATTCGCCGACGACATTAAACTGTACTTCAAAATAAACTCTCTCTCTGACTGCCGTCTTCTGCAATCTGACCTTGATGCATTCTCGGGTTGGGTAAGCCGTATTAATCTTACTCTTAACGTCGATAAATGCCACATAATGTCTTTTTCTAGAAGCGCCTCACCTCTTCACCATTCCTACTTCCTTAATGGTTCTCTTCTAAATCGTGTATTTCTTATTAAGGACCTAGGTATCTATCTCACCCCAACACTCTCTTTTGACCATCATATCAACATAATAATCGGCAGAGCACTCAAAATATTAGGATTTGTTAAACGTAACACCACCAACTTCTCATCTAGCTCCTGCCTCCGTATACTCTATTTCTCCTTAGTTCGCTCCATTTTAGAATTTGGAGTAGTGATATTGAATCCTTACCTAGCCCGTGATGAATTAAGAATAGAACGAGTGCAAAACAGATTTTTGTCCTATGCTGCCTTCAAATTAAAAATTAAATACCCATACACGATTACTCACTCATCTCCTCTACTCTTCGAATCCCTTCTTTAGCATCACGCCGCGCAGGGGCTGACCGTCATTTTATCTCTTCGCTTCTTGAGGGATCTTTAGATTTTCCTGAATTGCTCTCTTCTATCTTATTCCGTGTTCCTACTCACTCTACAAGAAATCATTACCTTTTTCAATTACCTATACTTATAATTAGCTATACATTTTTCAACTTTTTTTCTAACTTTGAACTCACTGGATTTGCCTGGCATGCCACCACACAATTTACAATTGAAGGTTGAATCTCCGATTATTTTGCTTCGTTATTTGAACCCGCCACGACTGTGCAACGTTACGCATTCAAAAATCAATGAAAAACGTTATCGAAGCATTTTAAATGGCAAGTTCCGAGGTGAAAAAATACCACGAATCCCTATTATACCTACAGATGTGCCAATTAAATTTAAACGTATTCAGTTTCCGATTAGACTGGCATTTGCAATGACTATCAATAAGTCCCAAGGCCAAACGATGTCTGTTTGTAGCTTAGATTTTTGAGCGCACCGTGTTTTTCACACGGACAATTATACGTGGCATGCTCTCGAGTGGGTAAGCCATCCAGTTTGTTTGTGTTAGCTACAGATGGGCTAACAAAAAATATTGTTCACGCTATAGCATTAAGAAATTGATATTGTTTGTTAGTGTTACAAAAACGTATTTTGGACTCGCTCAAGCTCATTAGCTGTGTGAGGATCCTACACAATACAACTATACTCAAGTATTTGACGGACCAGAGCACAGTAAAGACTAATATTTATAGACGAACCGAGTTTATAATCATTAGCCAACATCATAATAAATTCAAAAGTTTTGAACGTTTTGCAGCAAACTTATTCAATGTGATGTGGATTAGGATCAAGGTTATAACTGAATTTGAAACCAAGATTCATTATACTATCAAGAACACGCGGAATGCTGCCTACACCAAGACTGTAAGAGAACGTTACTGGGGATTGAATTTTAGCAAACGTGAAGAATTTATACTTTGACAAGTTGAGGGATAAACCCAAAGCAAAAACTAATCAATTTTTTATAGATATAACATAAAAATATGGCAACCTTACGTTTTAGATAGTTAATAATTCCCTACATACAAAATAATAAAATATATATGTATATATATTATATTATAATATATTAATATAATTAATTATTAATAATTTATTAATAAATATTAATATTATACATTAATATTATAATAATATACTATATATAAATAAAAATGTCGTGTCACGATGTATGTTCGCGATAAACTCCGAAACTACTGAACCGATTTTGATGAAATTTTTTACACCGTGTGTAATTTGGTCCAACTTAAAAGATAGGATAGTTTTTATTTCAACTTTTTTAATATATTAAAAATTTTAATTAAATTTTTAATAAATTTGTATAATTGCATGGTGTATTTTGGGTTTTTCCGTGGCCGACCGCGATAGTATCTATCTGTAACCCGACCTTTTTTCTATTGTGTGTGTTTTATCGTCGGCGGCGACGTGTAGATATGAATTGTTCCGAGAATTATTATCTCCAAAATATATACTATATAGTATATAGGATAGTTTTTATCTCGATTAACGGATTAAGGTCCTCAATATTTTTGCATTGCAATTATTGTAATAAAGAAAGTTATAGAATTTTCGAGAAAGATCCACAATGTCGTATAAAATGTTCCCTAAAGCGTCGTTCTAGAAATTTCAATCTTCAAAGGTATAAAATGCGAAATTCAGAACGACGTATTCATCAGTATTATTCAGTGAAGTGTAAGTGTGGTGACGTTTCTATTGAAGACCTCAAACCATTTAACTGAAGTAAGAACAACATTTTATTTCTTATCCGCACTTTTGGAGTTCGACGTTCGCGGTTTTGGCTACGCCTCAATTTCCCGTGGGCTTAGCAGTGTCCTTTACGAAATTTTACCCCAAAGGGACGGGGAAGGGATCCTTGGTGCTTTTTTAAAAATGTTGATACTTATGTATAATTGCATGGTGTATTTCGGGTATTCCCGCGACCGACCGCGATAGTATCTATATAGCTACTTGTAACCTGACCAATTTTTTATTGTGTGTCTTTTATCGTCGGCGGCATGTCGAATAAAATGATCCCTAAAACTTCGTTCTAGAAATTTTAATCTTCAAAGGTATAAAATGCTAAGTTCTTTTACTTTAATTTGACATACTCAATAGTTTACTATACGCTATGATCTCCGAAACCACTAATAAACTACAATAAAAAAAAACAAAATATTTTCTCATACATAATAACAATAATACACGGCCTACAAAAATGCCAAAAAACAAACTAATACGCGGGCAACGCCGTGTTGGGACAGCTAGTATGTTATATAGTATATTATATTATTATTATTTTTAATATAACATTGGGCGTATCTACTCAAACAATAATTCATAAATAAGTATGAGTGAAAAGAACCTTTTGTCAAAACTTGTTTAGTTTATAATTATCTAACATAGGGTTGCCATACGTCCCGGTTTTGCCGGGACACTACCGGTTTTTAACCAAGTGTCCCGGTGTCCCGAGAAAGAGTTTCGGGACAGCGATTTGTCCCGGTTTCAACATTTTACTTGATAAAATACCAATTTTCAATTATGAGAAAACATTATCTTCCTACACATTACAAAATGCCAAGATTATACGCGCGATAATCATAGGTATTTTATTTTCAGACTTTATTATAACCACTACATCACAACGGTAATAATGTACTTTAATGTTCAGTGTCGTTGTACACGTTAAATATACTATTTTTTTATAGTTCTTAGTTCATGCCGTACCGCCTGGCTGTCAACTATAAATTTCCGATTTCCGTTCGTATAAAATAACTAAAATATTTACTTAGTTTTGGTTAAAGTAATTGGTGTGAGCTATTTTTCTCGTGACGACACCAACGCGGAGTGGTAAACGGTTATGTAGATTTACAGAAAAATTGCAAAGTTAATTCACGTTTTTGAAAAAAATTTGTAACGATAACGATTATTATGTGTACTGCACAATTTGTTCGAGTTCATTTTCCGTCAGTCATGAATCAATCATTCAAGAAACAAACTTGATATAAAAACGGTAGAATCTTTTCTTAATATAAAAACGTGCTTTAATAATACATTTTGTGAAGAATTCTACGACCGAATTTTGGGAAACAAGTCTTTATTAAAACAAGTTCATGGATCAGCCAAATACTCGTATGTAGCAAAATCAACAGAAGAAACCCCGGTCTCCAAAAGTTCCGAAGACTAAGAATATGAATTATTATATTGCTTGTATTCATAATTCATTAAAAAAAATATATACATATAATGATCAAAAAAAGTAAATATTATTTTATATATAGATTTTTTTTCTTTCATATGGCGATATATATATAATATTTATCCATTCAAAATGTCCCGGGTTCGGAAAAATATAATCTGGTAACCCTAATCTAACAGCTAATCTATATGTAGTGCGAACTCTCCGATTAAAATCACACTTATCCGCACTTATACTTAAAATAAAAATTATATTTTAGGTGAGTACTTACTTCCATAAATAAGGTCGACTTTCAAAGGAGAATTGTCATTCTGATACGCTTTATTGATCTCGAAGTATCCAGTGTTCTTTGTTAGCGAAACATTATTGAGTTGGCTCATCGTGACTTAATATAACTGTCAATTAATTAAAATTATGACTATAAATTTTACTGAATGTAATTAGAAACTTTGAAAATGACTTGAAGAATATGTGGAAATATTCAAGTTGCTATAACTATATGGGCATCAACTATTGAATGACTAAAAATATCAACGGCTATATATATAGTGTATGCATAGAAATCGTAATCCAAGTCATCAGGTTCACAGTAATAAAGTTTAGAAATTAATCTGTTTTAACTGCGTGCACATCTTCACTACTGAATGTGGTAACATCGTGATCCAAAAATATTAAGTATTTGGTCAATCATGTGCACCAAGTAGGTATGGAATAGGTACGTCATAAAATGTATATTATGTATGAATTAGTTCTGAAGAGGTTTTTGCAATGGTTAAATTATATAATTGAGTAAGTACTTTATTCACGTGTATGTTAACCTACATATACCTACACATAATTCTTCTTAGTTCTATACTTCTATATGATACATTCTATCATATTATAGATATAAATATATTGCACGACCTACGTAGCCTATATGTATATAAATATATTACGAGTATAATGTATACACGGATGGATTTAAGCTTCAAGGGGCCCACAGGTTTTATAATCCATCATGCTCCATTTCTCTGCGAAGTCATCTATAGTATAAATTTAATGAAATGACAAACTATGACAATCTTTCAATACTCATAATTGATAAAAAGTGTACGATCTTTGAGCCCTGTGATTCTCAGTCTATTTTTTATAATTTTTAGCCATGTAAATTTGTGTTCACTATTCTAAAGTTTTTTTAATTTGTGACCACAATTACCTACAAAACACATGAATAGTGTGACTTTATCTTTTGGAAAAGCTGATAAACATCTAAGTCGTCTTTGGATACAACTATAATTTTTTCAACTAGCTTTTGTAATTCATCGTTAGTAAGATTATTGAAATGTTAAAAAACTCCAAAACTATCATAAATGATTTCATATAGCTTTATAAGTCTCACCTCAATACTTATTGAAGCCAAAAGTTGATAATTAACAAGTAAACAATATTTCACTTTACATTTTTTTGAATTTGACGCGGTCAGGTGTTCCTCGGTGTGCTGCCGGTCGGTGGGTGAGGAAGTTGAAGTGTAGTAAACGCGTAGTAATAATTACACAAAAATATGTTCAGTGAAAACGTATGCTGTTTAACCACCGATTGGTTGTCACTGACAATTGGGGTGTCACTTGTCGAAGAAGCGTTAAATAATATAATATTTATAATATTAGAGTAAGTGTCTAAAAAATTACGAACAGTGGTGGTGTCACAGTGTGATCGGTTGATCGGTGCCCGGCACGTACGATGGTTCGTGAAAAAGTTGGACATTTCTCATTTGTAGGGACTTTTTATAATTCAGGCCTTGGGGGTCCTGAACATTGTCCTTTATGCCGCTCATCAAATACGGCTATGAATGTATATACATTTAAGTGGATGTGTGTGTAACCTAACCTTAGGCAAAAATGGCAAAGGAGAAAAAAAATTGTATCCAGCCCAAAAACATTATTTTTATTATATATGCTATATATTATATTATAATACATAGGTAGTACCTAGGGTTGCCATATGTCCCGGTTTTGCCGGGACACTACCGGTTTTTAACCAAGTGTCCCGGTGTCCCGAGAAAGAGTTTCGGGACAGCGATTTGTCCCGGTTTCAACATTTTACTTGATAAAATACCAATTTTCAATTATGAGAAAACATTATCTTCCTACACATTACAAAATGCCAAGATTATACGCACGATAATCATAGGTATTTTATTTTCAGACTTTATTATAACCGCTACATCACAAAGGTAATAATGTAGTTTAATGTTCAGTGTCGTTGTACACGTTAAATATACTATTTTTTTTTATAGTTCTTAGTTCATGCCGTATCGCCGCCTGGCTGTCAACTATAAATTTCCGATTTCCGTTCGTATAAAATAACTAAAATATTTACTTAGTTTTGGTTAAATTAATTGGTGTGAGCTATTTTTCTCGTGACGACACTAACGCGGAGTGGTAAACGGTTATGTAGATTTACAGAAAAATTGCAAAGTTAATTCACGTTTTTGAAAAAAATTTGTAACGATAACGATTATTATGTGTACTGCACAATTTGTTCGAGTTCATTTTCCGTCAGTCATGAATCAATCATTCAAGAAACAAACTTGATATAAAAACGGTAGAATCTTTTCTTAATATAAAAACGTGCTTTAATAATACATTTTGTGAAAAATTCTACGACCGAATTTTGGGAAACAAGTCTTTATTAAAACAAGTTCATGGATCAGCCAAATATGTAGCAAAATCAACAGAAGAAACCCCGGTCTCCAAAAGTTCCGAAGACTAAGAATATGAATTATTATATTGCTTGTATTCATAATTCATTAAAAAAAAATATATACATATAATGATCAAATAAAGTAAATATTATTTTATATATAGATTTTTTTTTCTTTCATATGGCGATATATATATAATATTTATCCATTCAAAATGTCCCGGGTTCGGAAAAATATAATCTGGTAACCCTAGTAGTACCTAATGTATAGAGTATTAGACACAGTTCCATGCTTATATTATTGTTTGAGTTGACGATTCTTTTTTGGTTCAGTTTCAGTGGATATTTTTGTACGGCGTATACTTGCAACTGCAGTTGTTTGTATTTCAGAGTTCAGACTTCTACTTCGTGTTGTGTGATTATCATAATGAATCGTGGTCTTAAGTATATTTCTTTAATCCTTACTAAGTTATCCACTTATAAAAAATAATCCAGCTTCAATAAAACTTGAATCGCTCACCTAGACACCTACTACCTACTTAACTCAAGATGTATGTGTAGAAATTATATTTTAAAACAAAAAAATTAAATATTTATTATTAATGGAAAAAATCGTAACGGAGTAACAGGAAATTCTACTTTTGTTATATATTAATTCAAAACACTTGGTGGTGCGTTAGGATAGACAACATAGGCGCAATTGGGGATTTTTTTATTTGGGGAGGGGTAACTATTTTTAAACACAATTATCGATTGATATCCTATAATATCCTAGACAAAAATTAAATATTTATTATAAATAATGTACGGTAATTTTTAATAGTATTTGTGTCTTTACTGATTAAATCAACGGTAGGTTTATCTTCATAATTTTATAAATAACATTTTTTTTCCGGAGTCTGCTAATTCGCTTCAACAGTGTCTGTGTGACGGTAATTCATATATTACCAATGGTTTATTGGTGGGTATACGTGGGTGGTTTACGGCCGTATCTACCGTATATCCGTATACCTTTTATGAAAATTAGAAAATATAATTAATAATGTATAGATATTATTGTAAAATAAATTTATTGACCAGTACCAATTTTTTAGGTGAGGTGTCGCCATGATTTTTTCAAGGAGCCCCAGTGCAGTGCCCCGGGGCCCTTAGGGCTCAGGAGCCCTCAGAGCTTTTAACAAATTTCAAAAATACATCCGTAAAATAATTGAAATTATATCGTCCTCCGGAGAGATAAACTACGAATCATTCGTTAATAGCATTTGGCAGTTTCTGGGCCGCGAATCATCAATGACGATTAAGTCCTACACATTCACGAATTTCAACGAATTGCAAACCACGAACCGCGGATCACGAATGCGCGCATAGTTGTTTATAGTTAACCTAATCTGTGTAGAAACACTAGAACTAAATTATGTCGACCAGCTACAGGCCCAAATAGTAAAAATAAATTAAGGTTTTCGGAAAATACTGTAAACATTTTAAAATAATTGTTACATTTTTCTACTGTTAGATTATCGTTAATTGTTAAAATAATATATTGTTTTATAATTAGAGAACATTTTAAAATCTTATTTAAAATAAAATAAATTTATATCGTGAATATGAATTGAATAATCGAGTTATTAAAAATACGTGGAGAAAGATATTTTTTGTTAGTCAATTGTACCAAACAAAGGTGATATCAAACACGCGCTTTCGAACATTGAAACTAGACAGATATAAGTGGTGAATTAAAAAACCAATAATTAATAAATACATTTGAACATCTGTTTAGAATGTAAAATTGTAGAATAAATCATGGTCGAGACGTACTGAATAGTGAATTGTGTCTCATTATTGATGACTAGTGTTGTAGTAGTGAATGATAAGAGTAATTGGGAAGTTATTTTAAACAAGGATTTAAATTTTTTTTGTACGAACTTTAATAACTTTATTGATGTATGAAAAATTATAGAGCCGAATCATCTTACTATCTTAGTCTTTTTTAGATATAGCATATAGTACAGATAACGATTGAAAGATGAATTATCTAAAGATCCAACATTATTTAACAGTGTTATGGATGTAGGTATTCACAACGAAACAAAATCAACGAATTGAGTTAAATTATATTCAATTATTAAATATGTCTTACTCTATTAACTTCTTTTAATGATCTACGGTTTTTTAAATACCCTTTCCTTAGTTGTTTAACATGTGCTATTTTTCATGAGCTAGTGTCACTACTGCATAGAGTACACCTCATATATTTGTCATATGATTGCAGAAATATACTAGAAATTTCATAGAGAACTAAGCTTCTAAATCTATACCAGGACCCAGGAGTGGACTGGGACCACAAATACCACAATACAGTATATATAGGTATAAGTAAAGTTGTTTTGGTTAAATAATTTAATACCATAATAATGAAATCTTAGGTTTCTTACCTATTCACCCTCCCAGAAACCTAAAACTCTTAGAGTGAAATTATATCAAGTTGAAACACTTCATTGGTAAAGAAAATACAAACAAAATATATTTTATAAATAACAACAAAAAAGTTTAATTATTGTCATAAATATCAAATACTATTTCATAAAATGAACTAAAAAGGTACTTTATATTATACTAAGATTCTTTACTTTTCAACAATCTACAAACAAAGACAATTATTAATTAATAGTTTATAATAGTATTAAATTGGTAACTTATTAAGTAGTAGAGTATTATTAAGAAAAAGGTCCAACAGATAAAATAAAATAAAACACAGTAAGTAATTTATCAACATCATTGTGTAAAATGTAAATGTATATTATGTATAAGTATCTATGAAGTTAAAAAATATTTCTAGTTCACAAAAACAACAATAAAAACAATTTGGTTTCATAAGGATTAAATTAATTGCTTTATTAGTTGGCCACATTTTTTAAAGCGTCATCAATTGCTTCAGCTACATAGTTTATATTATTCATATTGAGTCCACAAATATTTATACGTCCTGAACGCAACAAATAAATATGATATTTGTCTTGAATGTATTCAACATGACTTGCTGCAATTATACACATTTATGATGAGTTAAGTATAAAATAAACAGGAATGTATTTATTCTGAATTTACCTGATAATCCAGTATAAGAAAACATTCCAGTTTGATCAGTTACATGATTCCACTTCCCTATCGTACCAAGCTTTTCTAAATTTTCTCTCAATACTTTTCTCATTGACTTTATTCTGTTGGTCATTATTTTTAAGGTATCTAACCTTAATATTAAATACATATGAATTAAATACATTAAACATACATATTATAATAAAAAAGTAGTGCAATAAATCTGAATACAATTATTAAAATACTTATAACTTACCATTCTTTTTTAAGCTCATCATTGTTCAATATTGTACTGACAATACGTGCACCATGGCTTGGAGGATTTGAATACATTCCCCTAACAATCATTGTAACCTGAGATTTAACAGCCTTAATTTTATCCACAGAATTCAGTACAAATGTTAAATTCCCAGCTCGTTCATCTTAAAGATATATAAATAAAATCAAATACAGGCATTCCTTTAATACTTTTAAGAAGTAATTATATTGTTTATATACAGGTAGTTCAAAAACATATTCTTAGAAAACCTGTTATATAAAGTAATATAAACTTACTATAAAGTCCAAAATTTTTAGAAAACGACTGTGAACATAAGAACTCAAACCCTTGATCAAGAAAATATCGAACAGACCAAGCATCTTTTTCAACATCTCCAGAAGCAAATCCTTGGTAGGCATTATCAAAGAATGGAATTAATTTACGTTCCTAAAATAAATAATAATTTAATAACTTAAAATATATATTTGTAAGTAAGACCTAAAAATGCAATTGTGTTTATATATTTTAAATTCAAATATTAATATGTATATTTTTCTATCAATTTATACCACTCTATTTGTCATACTCATAAGTTATAAATTGCATCATATTATACATATTTGAATATTTCCTACATCCTATTAATTTTATTTTTATGTATTTTACTAACTTTCATAATTTCTGCAACTTTTTTCCATTGGTCTTCAGTTAAGTCTAATCCTGTTGGGTTATGGGCACATCCATGTAATATGATTACTGCATTTTCAGGTGCATTTGATAGGTCTTCATAAAGTCCATTGCAATCAATAGATCTATTTTCTTCATCCCAATAGCGATAAGTCTTTGCTTCTTTAAATCCACTATTCATGAAAATCAAATGATGATTTTCTAAATAAAATATTAAAAACATTAAACAATTTCATAAGTATAATAATTTTAATATATATTATGAGAAGTTCATCTTAAAATACAACCTGACAACTTTATTCAAATGCAATGTGACATACAACTTTTAGAAATTATAATTGAATTAATAATTTTTTTATTCTATATTTTCTCAAAAGTAATTACAGGCCATGTAGAAAAAAGGAAGCAGAAGAAAAAGCAGTTATTGAGTACAAAGTATGTATATTTTTGTTTACCTACATTGGCAATAATGCTTGGTCCAAAATAAATTAAGAAATTTCATAAGAAAAATGTATCATATAATAAGTAAATTATTAATTAAAAATTTACAAAATAATATTAATACTCAACAGTCAACACTAATTTTTTTTTTAACTATCTTTGATTATTTCATATACGTATAATATATAATGTGTTATATAATCAACATTATTATGTACTCGTATGTATGGAAAATTTAAATTGAATACTGGATGATATATTTCTAAAATACATAAATGGTCAATGGTTTGTATTGACTATTGTAAAACATTTGTCTGAGAGTTGACTATTTTATGAGAAGTTCTATTAAAACATTTTTAACTTACCCCAAGTTGGTGTTGAGTAATAAAATGTGGAACATTTCAAATGTTTAACTAAGAATACTCCACCCACTGTAAGTGCTCCTGAACCACTGATTGATTGTACTCCAAATATCTTTAATAATAATTAAAAATTAATTACAATTTCCAAAAACAAAAACATTTTAATAGTATTTAAAATCTAATTTTAAATTAAAAAGTAACTGAAAAGATAAAATAATTAATTTTTTTTTTGCAAAAATTGATGATAAAATATTTAATAGGATTTATAAACACTAATCAGTTTGTAATCAGTAGATGGTTTAAAAAAATTCTCAATCTAGCTTGCATGAATTTTTATAGTTTTACATTGAATAAATTGCAATATAGAACTCAAATAAATCAATCACAGATTTCATTAAACAATTAATCAGTGACAATATCTTGATATGTCATAAATGAACCATGATTTTTTTAACAATTTAATAATATGAAATAAATAATTACAGTTCCTTCCTCTTGCCGTGTAGTGATATCACCCAACAGTAGTTGTGACGCTGCTTTAGTGAATGGTTCAAAACCTAATATAGGTAGGTATTCATGATTAACCGTGTTCTGAAGCACTAAGCCCTCAGCTTTTTTGACGACAGGAATATAATACGGTTTGCCTTCTTCAGTCCTGTATGCTGTAAAACAAATAAAACGATAATTTATAAATGATTAGTAACCTAACTTGAAGAAAATGAACTGCCGATATTAAATATTCACATACCCCCAACAGACAAATTAACTTTTGATGGATAATTATCTTCATTAAATAATTTCACCAAGTTAAACACTTCAATGGGTGCTGCTTCTTGAACCTGGCTGAATATACTCATGGTTATGTAATTTATTTAGAAGCGAAAGAACACTAATAATATTGATGAAAACACAACGAAACTAATTAACAGCGCTGCTGTGAACACGATGACATGCGTAGTAAAAGTAATTAAAAAATTAAACGAGTAAAATCGCTATATATTAGTCGCAGACAGTGTTGAGGACTTGACTACTTGAGCTGACGCTGACTGTTGAGAAGCGAGCAGTGAGTAGTGACCATGTATTAACAAATAAGTATTAACAAGAACTAGCGACTATAGAGAGTACTCGGCGTACTATCACGGTTATCCTTGACTATAATCGCGGTGACACTATCAACATTGAACAACCTATCACTATCACAGTATCACGCCAATCAAACTATTGTGAGAAATCACTAATCAGTTCGAAATACTATCAGACCGCGTAATTACGAATGTGACAGTGTGACACATGACCACAGATAGATATAAATTATATCATATAATAATATATACATATATGTATATCGGTGCCCATGACAAAATGGATTTATTTTATCATGGTGTGACCTAGAAGCAGTAGGAAGTAAGAACACATTAGCTTCGTTGTTTGTACAAACCAAAGGGCCATGGCCCTGCTTGAGGTTTTTCAAGGAGGTTTGGAGGTACACTAACAACTTACCCAGTTACCTGAGTCACCCCTGGCTTTTCAATTTAACTTTAAATGTTACATTTTATTTCGTACCACTTATTATGCGTATTCCGTATTCATACAGGTATTATCGTATTAATGTTACCAGCAATTTGTTGAATATAGACTATCGGCATTCTACAGAAATTCTAGGCATTCTATAGAAATCCTATTTATTATTTATATTAAATCTAATATAATAACTTTGTCCAACAAATTAGTAATTACTTTAATATACCCAGGTACCTAGTTATTAAAAAACAATCCTTTAAAGACGACTGAATTGAATTTTCCTACATTGTGTGTAACCTTTAGTGGCTCGGTCTTGATGTCCCACCTGGCCATACCCGTATATATCAAGATTAAACCGATAATTTTCGTCCAAAAAAATATGATGTTCTTTTTAATTGGTATAAATTTAATAATACTTTTAATAGAAAGAGAATTAATTTTTACATAGACACCAAATTAATTATTTAAAAATGATCCATGCAGCATATGATAAATGTCAAAGGTAAATAATATAATATAATAATAAAAACAAAAATACATAATACAAATTTTAATAATTTTTCGCCACCCTCATAAATATGACAAGAGGGGCTATTCCCCACCCCCAAACCACCCCTCAAATACGGTCCTCACTCAACTAACTAAATGTTATCAGTCAATCAATATGAACTTCAGTTCACTTTTTTGTAATAAATAATGATTTGATTTTGTACATATCTTATTTATAAAACAGGATATTGTACCAAAAAAAAAAAAAATTTAATACAACTTATTATACATTTCATGCTTTCATACTTATTAGCAATGTGATATCCACAAAAATTAAAAACTATCGAAAATTCGATAAGAATGAGATAATTTGATTGCCAAACAAAATTGTATGCTATTATGAAACCTGATTATTTATCTAAGATATCACTTACTATAATTCTTTATGTTTCAGTTTTACCTAATCGAAATAAGAATAACTTACTATACAATTTTATTGTGACGATGACGAATATTTCTTACTTGAGACTTGTAACAAAATTGTAAGTTGTAACTCTAAAAATAATATATTTCTATATAATTTGTCTACTACAGAAATACCAGCGGCTTCATCTAAATAACATTTTTTCACGACTATTAGCAAACCAGAGTAGGTATAATAAAAATTAAAAATGCTTATTTTATGAGATTGGTATTTTTAGATTTGACCTATGTTTTATTTTAGTCACAATAACGCTGAAATGTTAAATATTCTAAATACTTTCAGAACAATAAGCCTTTATTGATTGAATTGATCGGTGTCTGCAGGGCTGTATAACCACATAAACATTATAGACACTGTGCCTAGGGCCTACGATATTAAATAAAATAATAATAATGTGTGCTGAATACTTAGATGATAATAATATTTGAAGATCTGTACTATGATTCTGCATATTAGAAAATTAATGCTCTTTTAATTTCTTTTTTTTTTGTTAAAAATTACCATAATTCAAAATACTGATGCTATTTTAGTTATACCTGCTACCTAGTTGTTAAACAATTCGGTCCAAAAACAAGAGGGGTTAGCGTTTAGACGCGAATCGGATGTCCATGTACGTTTTGGGATGTCCGAAAAATTATAACTATTTAGAATTTCAAGAACTTCTATCTAATTCCGATAGGCTTAATATTCAAAAGTTAAACACGAACTATTGGGTATAAACAGGATAAGATCTAGTGGTTTCAACCCCTCGAAAATTTGATTCTTTACCGGTATCATTTAATATATTGTGAATTTTAAATTTATATTAATTTTAATTAATTTTTATGGTCAATGTTTTAGTACAAATATTTCAGTAAATAAATTCTGGATTTTTTTTCGATTATTCAGCCATTCTATTTAAACCAAAGTTCAATTGTTCGGACTTAATTTAACATTATTTCTATTTATTTTTTTTATGGTACTACCTATCATGAAACATTTTCAATATTTGTAGTATGCTTGTGAAGTCAAAATGGTTTAATGTTACCATCATCATCACAGTTTTATTGATGTATAATGGATAAGTTATTCGTTATTCAAGCATTTTAACAATAATACCCGTCTAGACGACTACACACATTTAATTGTTATGTGAAGTCGCCATTTTTCAATACCTTATATGTTTTATAAGTGTATGTTCAAAAATAAATCAATATAAAGGCATACAAAAAATAATTTATAAACCATAACAAGAAGATATTTCATAGCCCATAGGGAACATAAAAATAGTGCCATAGCCATAGTGATATTAATAGTATTTTTCCTTGACAACATTACATGCAAAACTATTAACAACTAATCATTAACCACAATGTAAGACGTAACTACTTCGATACAGGGGAATTATAAAAATAATAAGATAAAATGAAAATTTACAACCTACTAATATAAATAAAATTAATTGTTTAAACAATGTAGATTGCTGACTGACGCACAAGTATAACTATAATAGCTGGTTTAGTTATTTCAAAAAATTACTAAGCAAACTGCATAGGTTTAGACAAATATTCAATAGTTATAAATTATAATAATATAATGATCTCATTTTAGCGTGGGATTTAGAATAAAATAATAATTAACTAATATACGTTTTAATTGCAACAAAACATTTAAATTTCTAAAATATATAAAAAGTTTATTTAAATCTTTAGTGATAAAAATTTTTTTATACATTTTTGTTTGTACAGCAATACAACAATAAACTTAAGTATCGATTTATCCAATTCACGATTTTATATTACAACGCCAATATTGCTGGTTTTGTTAAATTATTTAGAAT
Source organism: Periphyllus acericola (assembly GCA_949715065.1). NCBI lineage: Eukaryota > Metazoa > Arthropoda > Insecta > Hemiptera > Aphididae > Periphyllus > Periphyllus acericola. The sequence continues at coordinate 31,250,032 of OX454267.1, read as the reverse complement.
ATAGATACGTTATAAATTATTAAAAGTAGGTATTATTATTATTATTGTTATTATATTGTATTCACGAAGATAATAATTAATGATATCGTATTTTATTATTATCACACATTGAACACTTTCCCTATGCGATTTGACGGAAGACTGGTGACTAAGTCATAAATGACTGGTTACACAATATGATTTAATTGGAATTAAGCGACAATATAGTAATATAGCAAAGACTAACTAGAGCACTTCAAAACTTGTTTTGCTTCTCAACAAAATTAAAATCAAGCCTTTGCAAAATGTGCAATTTTATATATTATTATAATTTATAACTGAATTACTGAAGTATAAAAACAGTAATGACATTTTTATTGCTAGAATAAATTATCAAGTTATACTTTTATTCCACTTCTGAACTGCGATTGTTATTTTTTCATCAATTTTCATTTTAAGTTGAATAAGATTATTATATTTTTTTAATTTTTTATTTTTTTTAATGTGAATTAATAAAACTTATAATTAATTTTATTAAAAAACTTAACATATTATTTTTTATACTTGTTTTAGTAATAAATCATTTAATCATTAATAAAATGTATATTATTATAATACTATACTCAAAAATGTCAGAAAAAATTATTTATTTACATTTTACAATAAAGTTATTATGGTATTTTGTTTATATACAAATTAAATAATAAATAAATACTTTATAATTATCATAAATTATTAATCAGAATAAGTTACAGTGTGGCAGTGTCCAAAGACTACATTTAATTAATTTGATAATCGAAATACTATTGATCTTTTAACATGAAATTGTAAATAATAAATATTATTGAAATACCAGTGATATTCAATTAAAACTTAAAAGTAAATTTGTTATCATCTTAATTTTTAACATAGGTAATACGAAATTTAATTCTTCATTGAATGTTTTTATCCATCATAAAAGATAAAAAAAACATTTATAATAGTAAAATTATAAACCTACTACTTATTATTTATTATTGTAAAGTTCCAAAGACCAAAGTAGTTGACTCATAAGATAACTTTCAATAATCTAATTAAGACTACTTCAGTTAGATTATAATTTACTCAGCATACCTACTCGTAATTCATAAGCTACAAGCAATGAAATATTTTATATTGACTATAATTATTACAAATTTGAATGTGGGTACCTGCTATTGAGTTAAATATTGGTAAAGAACAAAATTATTTATGTTTATTGTTTCTTTATTAAAGAAATGATTTAATAATTAATACTGCGACAATAATTTCGTTAATAAATGAACAAAAAATCATCTTTTTAATGTTTGTTAATAATTTTTTAGCTCAGTCCAGACTTCAGACTTCCGTGAATCGTGTTGCTAAATTTGTATACGTGGTAAACTGGTAAAGAGTAAGGACTAATGGAATGAATAATGATTACCTATTGAGTGATAACTGATATATTATCTTTAACATTAAATTAATTTAATATAGAACCTATAATTAATTATAATTACCAATTGTATATTTCATTAAATCAAAGAACATATTATTTTTTAATGTTTTATTTTTAATTCCATAATACAATAATCATGATAGGTACTATGCATATATGCTATAGATTATCATGAGCAATAAATATATGTATATTTTATTGATATAATACTGCTATTTAATATCTAATATTAAAGTCGGAAATACATATACATATGTATATGTATTATGTTTTTCTGTTTACTGGTATTCATATTGTAATTTTTAATGCCACATTGGTAAGCACTAAGCACACAATGTGCTCCCAGAGGATATTTATAATTTGTCCTCCTAAACAATTATTTACTAATTACATTATACATGTTTTTCAAATTATTACAATCTTATCCCAGCAAATTTTAAAACACTATAATACCTATCTTTTCATAACAGACGTTTTATATGAGTATGAAGTTCGAATATTTATCAAGTCCAATGGTAGTATCTATATTCTATAGTATCGGTGTTTTTGCGCTTTTAGTAATAATGTAATAACTAATAAGTATATGTTTTGTAAATCCCTATGAGAATGTAATACATATTATAGTGAGTTTTACTATTTTAGTATGTGTGTTTAAATAGGTATAATTTATTTTATTGCACACGTGCAATAAAATTAACACTTTATGTCGTAATGTACAAGAACAATTTTAAGTGTTTTGCTCGGGCAAATGTTATACTTATTATAGTTATTAGTTATAGTCTCTATAGTCTTATATCTGTCTTGTAATATAAGTTACTATACTCCGATAGTGTAAATTTAATTGTAATGGGGAATAAGTCTTGTCTCCCATAAATGATAAATACAAATAAATATAACCGGTTATTGATAAAAAAAAAAAATGGTTAGTATTGAAACCAAAGTGGATATATCCACTTTGATTGAAAAGATAAACGCAAAAATTGAGAAAATATTACAAAAATTATTTATATCAGATGGGTAATTATAATGTGTTACTCTTAAAATATTGCAAATAGTACTCGTAGGTAGTTCTTACATTTCATTTTAACTACTGAAATGTTGTCTACTATTACTTAAGTTTGGCTTTTGAGAAGGTATTAATAAATTATTATTCAGTTGAATGCTATTGCAATATTTTACCATTGAAGCATTTAATGTGATTCCTATAAATTTGAATTATGCCAAAAATGTAGTGTTGCTCGCTATGTGACGGAGAATTATTAATTACAGAGCGTGCCTATACATATTTTATTTTTAGGAAATACGTTGCACACTATATTGAGATTGAAAAATTAAAATAGTAAAAATGTTATTAGGTAAAAATATAATTTAGTAGGCAGGGTACGTGATCGTATATATTTTATATTGTTAACTATATTGGTTTTCATTGTTTTCAGGGTAAGTACAGGTATATTTCAAACGTAACAATATGGTCAAAATTAAGTAATCTTTCTATAACATAAAAATAATATAATAACTTTATGAAATATTTGATGTATATATAATTTTATAGGTAAAAAATGGATATCATAAATTCATAACAATATAATTTATTCGATTATGCGAATTTCTATAAAATGAAGATTTGAGGAGAATTTAAAAGCATTTGCTGTGCGTTACACCTTGAAGTTTGTACACATTTAGCCGTCCGATATTCCGAGTTGTCTTTTTTTTTTCAGTGGAGATTTTAATAATCCAGATAAATCGACAAGAAAAATATTTCAACTTAATATTACCTACATATTATTTCCGAAATTATTTTTGCAGACACAAGCAAAACAGGTCGGTTATCGGTTTCCCGCACGCTCGTTTCATTTTTATGGTTTATCATCTCTAATCATAACATAGGCTTGGAAGCCGACCTATGGGAAATCCGGATGTAATGATAAATTTAGAAACAATATTGGATAGCAAACGGCCGAAACGATCTATATTATAGTACCTATTTGCGTTGTGCATTCAGCTCAGTCGTGTTTCTGCCTTCGGCTTTCTTTCTTCTCTTTTTTCTTCGCTTATTTTCTTCAATTTTCCCATCAAAATTGAATTTTAAGCTCTTTAGTCTTTTTTTTTAAAATTTTTCAATAAAAATAAATTATTTTAGGCGAGTAAAGTCTTAGGCCACACAGCCTTTGGGCTTTCAACCGTTTTATAAACCACATAAGTTTATTATTTTTTGCTTTGTCAACTTCGATACTCGTCAACAGGTCAGTATATTATATTATTTTATGCAAGAAAAGTAACAACACTTTCGTACAACATCCGACTTATTGGTCACCAATTTAATAATTTTATATTTTAATTGTTAATACAACTAAAATATCTCACAAAATCTGGCGTAATCTGGGTAATGATCGATATTTAATAACTAATTGTTAATATTAAATGTCAATATTTAGTTACTAATTGTCAATTTTAATTAAAAATTAAATATACAAAATTGTATGACATTTTTTTCTTAGCTATTTTACTTATGTACCTACCTAGTTTTCATAATTTATTAAAATGTAGGTACCTAGTGTTTTTTTAAAATTATTGTCCAAGTCTCATTTGTGGTTTTCATGATTTATTCCCATGAAAATCAATGAGTATTTATGGATACTTATCTTGCCAAATTTAAAGTGAGATGTGGGTCTCCTTGTCCTTGGTTGCTTTCATTAATTTAGGGTCTTTGATTATTAAGTTGATTTTTTTAAAAATGTGTTTATTAATCTACCTAATGAAACAAGAATTTTTAAAAACAATTGGTATATTTCTACTTTACCAGGTACCCTTTTGTTTTGGAATTTTATTTTTCAGTTCAATGTATTTTTAAACACTGAATACTATGATGCAAACGAAAACTGATGCAGATAATTATTTTAGGAGTTTAAGTTTAAGTCATTTAAAGTATTTAGTTTTATTCAAATAGTATGTGTTAGACATATGTTATGTGGTACAGTCGACTCTCGATAATTCAAACCTTTGATGATTCAAAACCTTCGGTAATTCGAAGTAAATACTTGGTTCCTTGAAAATCACGCGATAATTCGAACAAGAACAATGCATTTATGTAGACTCGGTTATTCAAAATTAAATTTTGGGAAAACTGGCCACTAAAACTTGACAATTTGAAGTATCATTTGTTCAATGCTCGGAAATTCAAAGTACATATATTCACCAAATGTATTTTATCTGTATCCTTATAATTTTTTTATTAATAATTTACTATACAACCGTGTAGAAATTTTTCGCTCCAGTCAGAAGTCATTGTTGAGGTTTTTGATGCTTTATTTACTATAGAAAATACTATTGAAAAAATTTCTTCAAAAAATAATAATCTTTTATTATACATAATAATAAAATTAACAATAAATAACTCTAATATGTATGTATCACCTAATTTACTGAAATAATTAATATGTATGGTACAATAATGAAAAAACAAAATTTTTTTCTTAACTCTCTATAATTCAAATTTGTTTAGCCCTATCGTTATTTCGAACTACTCAACAATTCAAACTCTCAGTAATTTGAAGTTTTTACAGTCCCGTCAATTTCGAATTATCGAGAGTCGACTGTATATTATTATTATCTATCTATTAACCTAACATGGTTTTATACGACAAGTCTAGGGATATTTTTGTTTTAAATGTCTAAGCGAGCGAGTTCCCTTGCAGGCAAATTGTGTACTTTTTAACATAGGTAAAAACAAATAATAATTCTAAGAAAAAGGGGTGCTCGGTAAATGTTCCAAACAATTTATCCAATATGGTTTAAATTATTTTGCTATAAGTAACTTGATAGTGATTCTCTATTAAGTCTTCATAGTTTAAATTAACTGTTCAATTAATTTCTCTGGATATGTTGTTCAGATAAATACTGTGGAAAAATACATTTGGTATTTAAGTCTATTAGGTATTTCCGTCATTAGTTACATTTATGAAAGTCTTTAAGGTATTTTCCTCGTTAGTTACAAATAGCAAAATAACAAAAAGCCTGAGCATTCTTCGGCAAAAAAAAATGAGATAAAATAATTTTATCTTTAAAACTGAAATCAAAAGTTTAATATCTACTATTTAGACTACCTAGACTAATATGTGGTACTTATGAATTGATTAATAATAAGAATTATGGAATGAAACTACAACTGTATAGTTTTAAGAAATATTTTCTGGCTTTTAACTAAGCATTTTCAATTTGGAACCGAATAATTAATATAGCTGGAAATGAGCTAGTTGAAAAAGCTACCTTGCTAAGAACTATTCATACTAATATCAATATAAATATTTTTATGGATTAAATTGTGTACAGTTACTAATTTGAAAGTTATATTTTATTTAGGAATAACAGTACCTAATTAAATCTTAAATAGGGCAATTTTGAACTTTGCCAGAATAATGTTAGATAAAAAGGTAAAGAAAAGGTCTAATGTAAATCCTGTCAGATTTATTTTCTTACCTGATGGGTATATGGGAACTCCGCTATTGTTAAAGCAGAGTTTCCCGAAAAAATTTTTGATTTGCATTTACTTAAAAAACAAATATGCCATCCAACCTCAGAGTAATTAAGTTATTGGATTACCTTGTTGATTATTATATTAGCAATTATGCAGCTTTTCCTCCTTATTTGTGGGCTAATCAGAATGCAATTTAAATTAAACTACAAATGCTTGAAAATCCTTTCAGTCATCTAAAAAATTATTATTTAGTGTGCAAATTGTGAATAATGAAAATTTTTATTTTATTTTTATTTAACATAATATATAATATTAATTTTATACTATTACTGGATTTTCTTTTCTAGCGGAGTTTATATAAATACATTTTGACCTGATTTTTTTCATTGGCCGAGTTTACATGAACCCAATTTTATCTGTTTTTTCCTGGTAGAGTTAGAAAACCTGGTAAAGTTAAAAAAAGTTCTGGTGACAGAGTTTACATGTGTCTAAATTGAGTTTTAATACTCTATAGTAAGTAAATGGCCTTAACATAATAAAGCGGCATTAAAGCGGAAGGCTCTCAAGAGAGTGATTTTGTCCATGATTTATTCAATATGTATCAAATACTCCCAAGTAGCTAATAAAACTGTAGCAATTTATTCTGATGATGCAACTAGACTGTCTTCTGGTACAGATCTCATGCTATCTTCTGCCCTTTAAACTCACCTTGATTTAATTAGCACCTGGGCAACCTAATGGCAAATCAAAATTAACCCTGAAAAATCATTCCATGTAGTATTTACAATCTGTAAAAAAGACTCCTCATCACTGCAACGACAAGGAGTAGATATTTCCACAACCTCTCAGGTGAAATACTTAGGAATTATACTTGACAAACATACTACCTGAGGCTCACATTTAACTTCAACCTAAATCAAGAATTGAACCCAGCATCATCTAGTATTTTCGTCACTCTCTATCCACTTGTTTATATTTTATGGATACAAAATTTTTCTTAATATTTTCTTTATTTGGTTGTTATTTTATAAATATTAATACAGTAAAACCTCGATAAGACGGAACCATGACATTTTTCCGTGTGAACGGGGTTTCCGTCTTGACGGGGTTCGAAAAAAAAATTGAATTAAATTAAAGATTATATTTTTTATTTAATTTTATATTTATATGTACTTATTTATTTATATTTAAATCGTAAATCGATTATCTATGGGTATCGACAATACGAAAATAAATGTCATGTTAAGTATCTAACCATGTTATATTTCCGTCTTAGCGAGGGTTTTTATCAACTTTTAGTACAAAAACGTGTCAGTTTCCGGCTTGGCGAGGTTTCCGTCTTGGGGGGATGATATTATATGTAATTTGAAACGGGACCAAAAAAATATTCCATAATACCGGGGTTTCCGTCTTACCGAAGTTCCGTCTAAGCGAGGTTTTACTGTAGTAACAAATCGAAAGATACTTTTATTATCGATAATATATCGAGGACTTCTAAGTATTAAATAGCAATTTCAATATTTTTTTGAAATATTTTTTATTTTGCAAAAAAATATTAAAATGTCAACCTACCTTATTAAGAAATTTGATTCTACTTCTATATCGACAATCATTAAAAATATAAACTGATCCACACAACTTCTTTCACTCAGAATCATTTTTTTGAGAGAAATTGGTTTCAAGTCTAAAAGACCTATCCCCTTATCTCACCCAACCCATGAGTTTTGTCAGTTCCTAAATTTATAACTCTTTATAAAAAAAAATTTTAACCTTTTTATTTTATTAAAAATATATTTTTGTCTTAGAGCATTATGACGTTCCCTTCTGCTGTGAAAAAATCTGGCCCTGTTACAAAACCTGGATCCGGATCAAAAACTTTACCACCAGGATCGCCTAAATCACCTGGATCTCCTCTAAATGCTTCTGCTAAGTTAATAACTGGATCATCAATTAAAGCACCATTGACTAGCAATGCTGAAAAGGTCAATGGAACTAGTGTAAAAAAGTCATTTGTTCCTCCAAAAAGCCCCGTTGCAAAATCTGTTACTAAACTTGTCATCGATGCTAAGTCAGAATCTGAAAAAAAAGCAGCTCCTGCTGTCAAAGGAACAACAAAAACCGCAATTAAACCTCCTCCACTTAAGCTTAATATTAAAGAAACTGATGCTAAAGGATTGAAATCTCCTGTAACTCCAAAATCTGTTCCTAAAACTCCAATCTCTCCGTCAGTAAAATCTCCAATGTTGGCTAAATCTCCTTTGGTAACTAAGCTTTCTGTAGCTCCTAAATCTCCGATTAAGTCTACTGGAGTAGTCAAATTACCTTTGTCTCCAATTACCAAATCATCTCAAGTATCTACTGTTTCTTCACTAGTGACTAAATCTTCTTCAATTATAGTCGGAACTAAATCTTCAACATCAGTCGTACGTAAAACTTCAACTTCTACATCAGCTGTATCTAAAACTCCAACTTCAGCATCAGCTGTATCTAAAACTTCAACTTCAACATCAGCTGTATCCAAAACTTCAACTTCAACATCAGCTGTATCTAAAACTTCAACTTTAATATTAAAGCCTGTGGTATCTAAAGCAACTGTTAAAGTTAGCTTAACATCATCAAAACCTGTCCCATCAAAAGATCAAGCAACTGTTTTAAAACCTACTACTCCACTAAAAAAAACTGCTGTATCGTCTCCTAAGATTATAACAGGTGTAAAAATACCAGCTTCACCTACAATCAAGCCGTCAATGACTAGAAGCCCATCTACAGCCTCTAGTGTGAAATCAATTTCTTTAAAAACTCCATCTTCCCCTTCTAAATCTTTAACCAAAGAAACTAGTCCTGCAAAAATATCATCTATAAAATCAACCATTAATAAAGCCAGTGTTATTTCTAAGACTGGTCCAACTTCTCTAAAAGACAAAGTTACACCATCAAAGAGCTTAGCACCAAAAACACCAGTTGCAAAAGCACCAACATCAACTTCAATGAAAACTCAGTCTCCAATTATAAAAACACCACTGTCCCCTGCAGTAAAAACCAAAACTCCAGTTTCTCCTGCAATCAAAACTAAAACTTCATTGTCACTCGCAGTAAATACAATGACTCCATTATCGCCAACAGTTAAAACGAGGACTTCTTCTGTATCATCAATTAAATCACCAACCATTAAAAAACTTGTCCCAACAAAACTGGTATTAAGTCCTAACTTATCCAAGAGTAAATCACTTTCATCTTCTAGACTGAGTTCTGTCTCAACTGAAAGCTTAGCTTCAAGAACATCATTGAAGTCTCCAATGAGCCCTAAACCTACTAAAATTATTACAAAAAATTCATCAAAAGCAATAGAAATTGAAAAACCAATAGTTAAAAGTATTCGAGGTGGACAGTCGATTAAGAAGAAGACCATTGACATTCCAGGAATAACTGAGTTGCCTTCTATCCCAGTTGAAACTATTGAGTCTCCGTGCATATTAGAAAATGTTTTTAATGAACACATTGAATTTCCAGTTTCTCAAATACCAGATCAAGATTCACAAGACTCTGAAAAATTAGTATCAGATGAAAATACTATTGGTATTGATAATAGCTCGGAAATAATTAACAATATTGCAAATGAAGATATATGTAACTCAATCAATACTCAAAATGTTGACCAGCCATCGGAGGTCAAAGAACTTAATTTAGAAACTATAGAAGAAGACTTAATAGATCAGTCTTCAATCAAATTGTCAGAAGAACAAAATCAAGATGAAGATATTTGCAAATCATTTGATTTTGTAGTTGTGAACAAGGATGAATGTATACCTCAGTTAAATAGCATTTCTCATTCTCCCAATAATTTTGATATTGCATTTGATGATAACCATTTTGTTACATCAACTGTAAATAATATCATAGAACAGGTAGATGAAGCACAATCATGTATGGATATGGATGAACACTTTGAACCTATGAATGACAAATTAGTACTTGGAGATGTGCCATTTGAAACAGACTCTAGTCAAGATGATGTTTCTGACAATGAACAAAAGGAAATTTTGAATACTAAAGATTTTAATTTATCACAAACGGATTGTGTAGATGATGTGTTTTTATTTAATGATTTTGATAGTGCTGATAGTACTGACAATTTTACTCAGCAATTTATGCCAAAATCAATTAAAATGTCTGAAGGTGCATCATCTATTAGTACAGATGACGGAAGCTCTCTTAGTAGAAAATCATATTCTGAAGCTGTTTCTGGATCGTTTAAAGATAGTGAATTCTATTTTGATTATGACTTTGATGTAGTTGATGATTGTTTAGATGATGACGAAGGTAAATCAGTATTTGTTGAAGTGACTGAAAAAGAGTTTCCGGAACTAAAACAAAAAGATATATCTCTCAAAAGAAGAAATAAAAAACAAAAAAAAAGGAACTATAGTAACAGAACAGATTCTCAATCAGGTACATATAATTTGTTATTAATAATTGTTAAATTTTTACTAATAATATATTATTTTTAGATTCAAATAATGTTATATCCGAAATTAATTACAATCCTGAAGATTTTGATGGAAGTGAGTTTTGTCATTATATCAATATGATGAAAGATTGCTCATTTTATCCAAATGGGTTATTCTCATCGGATTCTGTCAAATTGTCTACTTCATCATCTTTGTCGTGGTTAGATATATCTGTTCGTACCACTGATGATGATTTAACACCATCCACAGAGTTTCTGAGTACTTACGAAATCTTCCAGGCAAGTAATTTAAATAAAGATTTCCTAGTGTCAATCATTGGATCCACCCCAACAACTCCGTCAAATGAAACCTCTTGGTTTTGGAAATCCATTGAGGGTAGACATCAATCAAATTCTAAAGCAAACATAACTCTTAGTCTTAAACCTAGACCTAAACACTTAAACACTCCTCGTTTTATGGTCCTCCTGGCACTCATCAGTGAAGCTAAAGGTTATGATATTAAACCATCGTTATCTGAACATTTTGCTACTACTGACTGCTTACCAAGGTTTGATGATAAAATTAGGAGGCTCATGGTCCAAGGATTTTGGTTTGTGGGACGTTTAATTCAAGATAGTTTGTCTGAAGATGAAGAAGTAAATTGTGGTAATCCATTCGATTTTGTTGATGGTGACTTTGGTTTCTGGTGGGCAGGAGTGAATATGTTGGATTGGCAAGAGTACATGAAAGAAAGTGGTAAAAATCAAGAATTGCAGAATTGCTATCAGTTTGTTGTTGAAAACCTGAATGAATATAGATACAACTCTGGTAAAGCCAAATTGAGCATGAATTCAGACACACTTGATGATTTTATGAGTGAATTAGACGTAGAGAATTTCATACATACTGTGCGTAACGTTAAATATTATTGTGGCAATATTTTTGTGGACAGTGAGGAAAACTTGGAAGCGATGAATGAAATCAGTGAAAATAACTGTGATAGTCTTCCTGATTGGGAAAGGTCTGAAGAGTAACACTCAAATATTTATACCTATATTGTTAGTTTTTTAGAAATATGTTCATAATATTCTAGATTTATTGTATTCACTATCATTTATAGTATTCATCATTTAAATCATATTCATGACAAGGAGTTAAAATTTTTATGTTTAACATAATAGTAATAAGTTAACATATACTACGTATTAAATTTAAGTCTAAACCCTGTATACTATATTCATTGTTTAATAACTGTATAGTCATAGTAATATATTAATATAAATATATATATATATAAGAACTCATAATAATTTATTATATTTTGCATGTTTAACATTGAGACAAATATTTTGAGATATTGTGATGCTTGAACTTTATTTTTATCACTAATTAATTAACAATGACAATGTATAAATAAACTGTTTATTACGTTTAATTTTGTTTGTTGAACTTTTTTAAACAATCCAAGACAAAAATATGATATAAAGCGTAAATAAATAAACTTGGAAGTGAACAAATAAAAAAATTTAATTTAATTTGAAACATATGTAGAAAAATAGTGTTTTTTTAATATTTCTTTTAAATAAAAAAGATTAATAGTTAACAACAATTGCATTCAAAATTTACAATTTTTGTGTACTACACTTAAACATTAAATCCATACAATGTTGGTATGCATTTTGTTGTAAACAAACTTGTGTTTAAAATTGTATTGTTTTTAAAATTTTTTGTAAAAATGGAAACAAGCTTAGTTCTAAATACAACTAATTACTTTTTTTTTCTCTACTATAATAAACATAATTATATTTCATTATTATTATAGACCAGGAGCAATCAACTGGCAGCTCTTGAATCATTTTGATCTGGACAACGTTACCTTTTAAAATATTGAAATAACTATAGTTTGAAACCAAAAGTGGTTTGATAAAATATTGAAGAAAAGTTTATTTATCATGTATATTTATTGCTAAATTTCTAAATATGCCATGACCATACCTATTTATTTACCATACTTACCATACCATACTTATTTTACATACCATACTTATTTTGTTTTATCAAGTGCTATATACGTTGTGTAGTTTGGTTGTAGTTTTAGTTTTTTTTTCTGGACCGCTAGATTTTTAAGGTCTTAAAACTGACTTGTAACTTAAAGTTGCCCATCCCTGTTATACACAATACAATTTGAATTACAGGCTTAGCTTAGAACAGTCTTAGCCAGGTACCAATATTAATTTACATTATCACAAAATTTTAAAAACTTCATTATATATAAAAACCATATTTTATTTGATTGTACATTGGATTTAGAGTTGATTCTGGAGCATGCAATACACAGTTGTCCGTGATCAAAATATGGTGTGCATAGATTAATACCGGCTATCTTAAAAGTTTGACATTTCTCTTTATCAAATTGTTAGAGCTAAACATACATTTACTAGAAATTTAATAAATCGCTTAAAATATAAGGGCAGATCAGATGGAATTAATGGAATCCTAGGTGTGAAAACTTTTTCTTGCAGCAGCCACATCCTTTCAAAACAGTTACTTTGATTACATAGTTATGTAATTTGTTAAATAGTAATCTAATTCTGTTACAAATACAAAGTTCAAGTGGGTTCAAATTCCAAAAAATTGGATATACAACCTTCAACTTTAAAGTATGAACCCAAATGGATTTAAAGTACTTAAGAATTAAATTAAATTTTGTTGATTATATTTTATGCTGACCTGACGACAAAGAAAACTGGCTCTGATGGTGGTAAAATGTCATCGAATTTAACTTTTGCCTGTGAGTGTCCCTTGGATTCATCCTCCCATTTTAAAGTCGACCAAAATGCACATAGGTACCTATATTAGTTATTAAACCCAAACACACCAAATTATCAGTTACCAATCCTGTGATTTATATTAGAATCTTAATGAGGGGAAGAATTAATTATCTTTATTAATCCACTTCATTAATGTTTCACCTTCATTATTTCTCGATTAAACGCTTCGTTCTAGCTACGTTAGAAAAAGCTTAACTAAGATTTGATCTTTTTCTTACCTGCATTATACTGAACTGTAGGTGAAAAACTTTAATTAACAATGCACGACCATTTTCTAGAATTTGTATTAAAAACTAATAACTGTAGAAAAAATATTCAATTAACAATGTGTACGTCAATTTTTGAGATTGTGTGTGAAAAACCATAGATAAAACATTTTATAAGCCATTCACGCAACCATTAACTTCTTTGGAATTAATATAAAAAATATAAACATTCAACGCCATGGATATCAAAATGGTGGAGCCATAAATGGTATGAGTATTAAAAGTTTGTAACATAAAAATTGATTTTAGCTTAACATATATATCTACCACTAAAAACTCGTAATTCAGTTATACTTAAAATCTAAAACAAGGAAGTAAATTTACTTTAAATCAAAAACATGCAAGTCAAATAATCAAATGATCAAAATGTTGAATATCGTTTTCTTATATTGTACAATTTACGAAGAACAAAGCTACAATTAATTATAATTGCCATATATTAATAGGTGTCACAGTTTTTTGCTTCACCTGTAAAATTTCATAAAATTGACTTGCTGGTTTTTTTATGTAGCCCAGTGATTCTCAACTGGGGAGGGGGTCACCAAAATTTTTCTGGAGTTACCAATACATGAAACGAAAAAAAAAAAAATGCATTTATCGTTTCATTCATAATCATATAATAGCTATTTAGTAAATGTTTTCTTTTTAAGGTCGATAAAAACGTACAATTTATGTTTAATATAAATCAGTGAAAATATTTCCCTTTACAGATAATATAACGTGGAACAAGGGGTGCGTTCCGGTTAGGTTACAGCATTGAAAAATGCGATATTTACGAATTAACTATTTTAAAACTTTCGACCGTCATAAAAATGGCAATTTTGAAGATATCAACATACTGTAAAGATCAAAGTTGTTCAGAAAAAATAAAGAAATCGAAATCCGGTCTCCAAAATAGTGCAAAATAGTTGCTATTTAAGAAATTTTTATTTTACTGCGCATGCGCTGATAAAAAAAAATTAAAAATTTGAATTTATTAAAAAAATATGTATTTATAAGTCATATGTATATGCAGTATAAAAACCCCGAATCAAATTCAAGGTCACAGGATCGAAATAATTCCTGTTACCTTTAAAATTGAACACACGGTATAAGAAATTAAAAAGCAAAAATCATATTGTTACTAACACGGTTTTTGCACCCGATGGCATAATTTTTAGCTTTTTAAATTTTCACCCAGTGATTTAGCTACGCCTTGATTAACATATGAAACTTTGAACCTCTTTTTCACCCCTTTAAAATCAAAATTTCGAAAAATCCTTTCTTAGCGGATGCCTACGCCTTAGTAGCTATCTGTATACCAAATTTCAGTCCAATGGTTTGAGCTGTGCGTTGATAGATCAGTCAATCAGCTTACAGTTTTATATATACAGATATATATAAATATATATTAGATTAATATAATTATATAACAGGTAGTGTATCACTTAGTTCACTTAATCGCAGACAAGTAGACGGACGACGATAATTAATATCACGATATAGATTATTGTGAAATAGCGAAATAACGAAATCAGAAATAGTGTTGGTCTTTTTTAATTCATGGAATAGCGGTCATCATCAAAAACGTATGGCAACGCTTGTCGATGTGCAACTACACAGAAAACTAAATATTTCCAAAAACTATTATTATAAATTTAATAATACATTTTTCGATTTTTTACTTTTAAATACTTTTAAAATTTTAAATAAAATTATGAATTAAAACTTAAAAAAATGTTTATATTTATATAATTTTTGGACAATCTGGAAACTGGTTCTCAAGTGGATGCCATATTTACTGACTTCAAGAAAGCCTTTGATACAGTTGATCACAGTCTTTTAATTGATACTCTTGACAGTCTTGGTATTGGTAACCCTCTTCTCTCCTGGTTAGAGTCCTATCTTACATCAAGAAGACAATTTGTATCTATCAATGGAATGCACTCCGATCTTGTTACCATATCTTCCGGTTTTCCCCAAGGTGGACATCTTAATTCTTAGCCCTCTCCTTTTCATTCTATTTATGAACCTCTCAATGATTGTTTATCCTCTGTTAAAGTTCTCTTATTCGCCGACGACATTAAACTGTACTTCAAAATAAACTCTCTCTCTGACTGCCGTCTTCTGCAATCTGACCTTGATGCATTCTCGGGTTGGGTTAGCCGTATTAATCTTACTCTTAACATCGATAAATGCCACATAATGTCTTTCTAGAAGCTCCTCACCTCTCCACCATTCCTACTTCCTTAATGGTTCTCTTCTAAATCGTGTATTTCTTATTAAGGACCTAGGTATCTATCTCACCCCAACACTCTCTTTTGACCATCATATCAACATAATAATCGGCAGAGCACTCAAAATATTAGGATTTGTTAAACGTAACACCACCAACTTTTCATCTAGCTACTGCCTCCGTATACTCTATTTCTCCTTAGTTCGCTCCATTTTAGAATTTGGAGTAGTGATATGGCATCCTTACCTAGCCCGTGATGAATTAAGAATAGAACGAGTGCAAAACAGATTTTTGTCCTACTCGTATGCTGCCTTCAAATTAAAAATTAAATACCCCATACACGATTACTCACTCATCTCCTCTACACTTCGAATCCCTTTAGCATCACGCCGCGCAGGGGCTGACCGTCATTTTATTTCTTCGCTTCTTGAGGGATCTTTAGATTTTCCTGAATTGCTCTCTTCTATCTCATTCCGTGTTCCTACCCACTCTACAAGAAATCATTGCCTTTTTCAATTACCTTACCACCGCACTTCCTATGGATTTAATCACCCACTCCACAGAATGTTATGCAGCCTAGTCTATGTCACTTTTAATACTATTCAATTAACATATTTATTTTAATTTTCTCATGCCATTGTTACAACTGTTTGTTATATTATTAGTCTACTAAAAAATATTGTACTTAAATTAATGCCTGTCCAGGCGTATATCAATAAAAATAAAAATAAATAAATATAATATTTCGGTAAAATATAAGACCTTATTGCTTTGGCTGGGTCCCTATTTGAGTACTGGGCCCCAGGGCCCAACCCCTGGCTGACCCCCCCTCTCGTCGGGCCTGGGTACCTTACCGTGCTCTGCATGTGGAGGAAGACTGTTCATGTTTTTTTTATTCACTTTCATATCATAGCACCGTCTCACATGCGCCTCATTTACGGGCAAGTGTCGTACAAATGTACAATACGTTTGTAACAACTGGCAACGGTTTGAACTGTACAGCATGATACCGTGTGGTAATATTTACAGAAATATTAACGAATATCATGCTCACATGTCCCTTCCTACCACTTATGCCACCCCTTGTGAAATTCACGCTGCTTCTGAAATATACCCGTACCATTTAGTGGTATACAGAGATGGCGATGTTATTTTACAGCCAGACGAATACTTGGAAGAAAAGTTAATATTTCGTTTTAAGTGTACTGGTCCTATGATGAACGCACATTTTAAACCACTTATCCCTCTATATGCGCCTTCTCCTCCTGTTGATGTTGCTGATATTATCCTCTGTAAAAACGATTGACTAATCATAACAAATATATTGCACTCAACAATATTACCCATATAATTACACATGTGGCTAAAAATTTAAATATTATATAATGTACACTAAAAAAAACATTCTTCTTTTTGACAACGCTTCCACAGCGTTTTACACCTAAAAGGAGTTTTTTCCGGGCAACGCCGGGTAATTCAGCTAGTATAAGTATAATATAATAATAAATAATATATTTTATATTCATTTAACATAAATTTCTTGGAATCTATATAATTCAAAAAAATGTTCACGACCCACCAAAAATTGACCCACACTTTGAAAACGCTGGTGTAGCGGTCATGGAGAAATTTAGGTACTCTAAAAACAATTATAATAGATAATATGACCTTACCAGTAGTAAAAAATGAAACCTATAGCTTGATTAAGAAATGGAAAAATTGGAAAATATTGTTATTACAGAAGTATGGATTATAATTTCACCAATAATTAATGAAATAAACAAAAATGTACAAAAATAAAACCTCACTATACTGACGTCGGTTCAAAACTATTTGATTATCTTGCTAATTTTGATTTTCGATATTTATGTTGTCGGACGTCGGAGTAATTAATAAATAGGTATACTTAAGAATAATAATCCTGTGTACGTCACTAGCACAGCGGCATGTATTTTACGACGGAAATCACTTGACACATCTCTACGTATTGTTATCACGTTTTGCCGGCGTTAAGTGTGGGGGCACGAGAGCACGACGCGGACGTGTGTACGGCGCCGGCGATGAGTGTGCACGACGACGAACGATGAACTTACGTGTCCACCAACGCCTCGTATCATCATGACGATGTTCTGTACTAAATACCAAAATGGAAAAATTAAAATTTATCGTAATGGAACGTGGTGTTGTATAATAATATTGTTAATCGCCGACGCCTTATCACCGTTGTGTCCTGTAGTAGTGGTACACTTAAGCCAACAATAACAACAGTAGTATAATAGTAGTAGTAGTGGTGGTGGTGGTGGTAGTAGTAGTAGTAGTAGTGTCCCGTGTGATAGTGTTTTGGGGCCGTGAACAAGTAGATATATCATATATAACAGTAGTGGTCAACAGCCCGAGTCCAAATTCCGAAGTCTGCGCCAAGCGTGTTTCTAATCTTTTAACATTTTGATCAATTAGGCACTCGCTCCTTGGCCTTTGCTCGCAGGATCGGGCCGTAGTCGACGCCATGTACTCGTACCGCGATAATATTAATAGTTCGCTATGCTAGCTCCATTTGGCTTAACACGTCCAACAGCAGATCGTGATCCGGGACAAAGCCGTAAGTTCACACGCAACAGCACCATGAACGCGTAACTTTTACTATCTTTTTTTTAAATTTTCGTTGTTTCCGACATTCGACAACACAGGCAAATCCTGCAATATTCTGTCCGTTCGATGTTATTGTGTTTTGGACGTCATCAAACATTTATAAAATTGTTTAGTTCATTGTAATCAATATGATACTGCAAATAATTTAGATCAATATTTACCTATATTTACTTGTGTTTTTTTTATGCCGTTAAGTGTCTTGGGCAGCGTTTCAAAAGTAACACATTAACATGAGATCCATCATTGTTATTAATTTTGCCTGTCATACAACTGATGTTGAAAACTGAGTCTTGCCACATTTGGCCGGTGTTAGGCAAGTGCCATGGCTGCCTGCACGGTATCATTCCTACTATGGACAGTGTCATTACAATGGGCCTTAGCTCAAGATTATTCTTCTCAATGGGCAGCTCACATCCAAGGTGGACTCGAAATAGCCAAAAGAACAACAGAAAAACATGGATTCGTATTACTTGGAGAGGTAAATAATCGCCAAATTTAATTGCCAAATCATTTTAATTTAAACAATTTAATAATGAATCATAAATAAATTAAATGCCATTTAATTTTTATATTGGTTAGAACAGATTAAAAAAAAATTGTAAACATTCATTATTCTCTGTCATTTTTCTATTGTATCGGTTTGAAAGTTTATAGTTATATTAGGAGTTTTCAAAGATATTATAAGCTGTTCCCTATTATGGGTGCATCTTTACTGACTATTTTACGAAAATTAATGTGAAACTAAGTACCTTGTAGATAATTAGCTTGAAAAATAGAACTTATTAATATAAATAGTCAAATATATTTTGTATTTTTTAAATAATCTAATAGTAACTAGTAGAGAAATAAAGGTTTATATTTTCTCATTTGTTAAAATATAAAACAGTTTTCAGTTGGATTCTCATTGAGTATTAAAAATAATGATTTGAACTTTATTGAATTAGATGAAACTGAATGTAAATGTCTTACAATAAATGTTCTAACATAATGATTTACTTAATGCTCTAACCTACTTTAAAAAAGTTACTTATTTATTTATTTTAACTATTTCAAATTGTAATCATAAAACAATTCCAAGTAATATGAAATAGTTTTATTTATTCCTTTGTTTATGTATTAGTTGATTTTGTAAAAAAATATCTCTCAGTGCACTAATTATTATTATTATTGTTTGTATTTATTTATATAACGCTCAATTTAAAATGAAACATTGCATCATAACACTAATTATGTTTTACGGAAAATACATCTTATCATTTCTGGGTAGGTACTTGGAATTTTTCATTAATAACTCGTATTTTAATTATTAATTTATGATAAAATACCATTTTCTGTAAAATGTTAACTGATATCATTGATAATTTTTAGAAGTTGATTTAAAAACTGTTAAAAGAAATATGTAATATTTCTTGTAATTATGTAAAACAGAAAATAAATCTGATATCATAGTTAATTTATTCATATGTTAAACCTATTTTAATCTTAAAATGCATTAAATAATATGTATTATTTTCTACATCAGTTTTTACATAATTACCTGTTTTTTTAACTTCAGCAATTTTAAATCTATATGTATTTATTTAATGATAAATTTAATTTTGACAAATTAAAGAGTTATATTTTTATTGTGATATTACTATCATTAATTTAATATTAATCAAATGTGTACATTCTTAGGTGTATATAGTACCCTTAATATTTTTGTGACTAATTAATAATTTTGAATTTTGTTTTCTTGTCACAAATGCATGACATAACTTCTTAGTTGTTCTTTGTTGTATAATTCAGAACAGTATTGATCATTCATAATGTCCATAATGAATAAAATAATATCCAGAAAAGATTTTATCTCAAATGTTGACATTAAGGGTATTATATTGGGCTTGCGGGATATATTGTGTACATATATAATATATATTATTAATTATTATATATTATTATTATTAATATATAATACCATTGATTAAATATACATATTGTATATTTAATCAATGATAATACTATTAATATTATAATTATATTTCATGTTAATATTTTAAAAAAAAACTTAAATTTTTCAGATTTTTCCAGACTATTATCATTTAGAACACAAACATGTATCAAAGCGATCAGTTAACCCAGGTCTTGAACATCATGAAAAATTAACATCTGAACAAAATGTAAATAAACCAATTTATATTTATTTAATATTTATTCATACAGTTTATCAATAAGTTAATTTATTTGTTACAATGTTTAATCCATACTGTTAGCTTTATAAAAAATGGGTTTCAATTTTGATCTTGTTGGTTTCACAGTAGGTCTACGAGATAGTATTATTTTGTTTTTTCGTAGAAGTGATGGTCTTACAGTTTTTTGTTCTCCATTTGTTGATATATCTTCAATTTTTAGTTCATCCATGGGAGTGGTCGTATTTGTGATACTTGAAAAGATTGGACTGACATTTGAAACATTTTTTAAATCATTTATTTTTTGATGATTTAAAACAAAATTTTGCTGATTTAAATAATTATAATAGCTTAATAAATATTGTTCTAATATTTGATTGTAATATTGATTTACATCGATTGGTTTCCATTGTTCAGTAGTTATAGTAAACTAAAAAAAATAATTATTTTTACTATATGGTATGATATTGATGGATTCATTATAATTTATAAACTATTGATTATTTTTTAATATTTGCTTATCCAACAAAACTACTATTGTTTGTTATTACTTTATTAAATTTATGCAAACTCAGCTTTTTAAAATACAGTTTGAAATTTGAAGATTAAGTATAAAAGAAACAGTTCATATTTATTTTCTTAAGTTAGTAATATTTACAAACATAATTAAATTGAGAAAATTGTTTAAAAATATTTTAGTTCAGTGACACTTTTATTAATAAAGAATAAAGAAATATTTTAAAAAATAATTGCTTACTGGCACTAGATGAAAATGTATGGTACTAATTACTCCACATATGTTATGGGTTCTTAGAAATTATATAAAAAAAAAAATTTTAATTTGTTTTAATTTGTATTATTACTGTAAAAATAATAAGTAAGGTGTTAATTAGTTATTAATTACTATACCTGGTTGGTTGAATGTATTGCTACTGCACAAATTAAAAACAAAAATTGAGCTGAATTCATGTTGCCTAATACTAGTATTGACTGTAAATAAAAAATACATCACTTTTATACATCTAAATTTTCAATGTCAAAACTATCTTTTAAGATAAGCAACCTACGTGTTTCTTTTTTCACTATTTATCCCACAGTTTCTTTATCAGTCATAAAATAAATATTAAATAAAAAATGCAAATTCATGATATATATCACGTAATTTTTTAAAAATAATAAATAATTTATTTGTTTTAGGTGAAGTGGGCAAAACAACAACAAATATTGAGTCGATCAAAAAGAGATTACATTACTTATACTAGAGATAGCAGGAGTTCTAAAATATTTGCCATTAAAGGTGGATTAAATGATCCAAAATGGCCAAAAATGTGGTATCTGGTTAGTCTAATAAGTATATTTATTTTTGATGAAAAGGATTAAAATAATTTTAGGATACGTGTATCTCAATATTATTTTAAACAGGGCCCGTTATTTATCATCATAAAAGTATAATTGTAATAATCAAAATGTTCTGTTTTAATTTTATTAAAGGTTACTTATTTATTTTAAATGCTATGTAGGCAAAGCTAACTGAATTGATGTAACAATTTCTTTTTCTGTGCTCACAAATTACTTCAACACAAATGTATTGTAAAACAAATTTAAAATTGATAAATAAGAAATTGTGGATTGTATGACTTGATATTGTTGTATAATGTATAAGAATAATCCTTAACCTTTTTGCTTTAATATTAAAAGTATAACATTTTCAGTTCTACCACATATTTTTGTATTCAATACATAAAGTTTTCAATATAAAATAACTGATATTAATTATTTTTTTAATATTTAAGTATCTTAAGTACTGAATGTTGTGTTTGGAAAATGTTGAGTTATAATTATAATAGATGAAATTGCAATACAGCTATATATACAGTGTGTTAACCCAAAGACGTACTACTAGATATTAAAGCCGCTTGACCTGGAATTAAAATTGGATCTTCAGAAGATGAAAGGGTATACCAAAATACATTTAAGAAAAGTTTCGGTTCGGTAAAACTTACTTTACCCCTATTTTTCTCTGCATAATCAGATAGATTGTTTTTTTCTAAACAACTTTCGTATAATCTTATGAACATTTTTTTTCTCATTATAAAATTGACCCAGTGAAAGTAAGCAACATTGAATTTCAAATTTGCGAATTACTCATTATTAATGAAATTTATCCATGTACACTAAATAATAAAATACTTCTAATATGGTTAGATTGATATTTTTGGCCCATTAAGTTATCATAATTTACTCAAATCAATACATTTTAAATTTAGAATAAAAAATAAAAAATACATTTATTGAAAAAAAATTATCTATCTGAATTTGAAGAAAAAAATGGGGACTGTAATTTATAAAAAAGTGAGTTGTATTGCACATGTGTGTGCTCAAAGTAAACAATTTTGAAATTTTCCCAAAATATGTATTTAGATGTATACCCTTTGCTGTATATCTTTTGAGAGTGTCTTATCATTGCCTTTTCTTGATTTTTTTGAGTCAATCTTAATATAATTTTATTCTCTTAATCATAACTTTTATATTCTAAAATTAATACTTTGTAATGTTATTTAGAATCGAGGTAGAGATATGGATATGAATGTTCAAGGTGCTTGGGAAGAAGGAATTACAGGAAAAGGTTCAGTTGTTACAATATTAGATGATGGTTTAGAAAAAGACCATCCAGATTTAATTAAAAATTATGTAAGGTTCTTTATAAATTATGATTTTGGTTAATTTAACGAGTTTTATTAATATAATTTCAAATTAATTATTGATATTTTAATGTTCACATAAATAGGATCCTTCAGCTAGTTATGATATGAACAGTAGGGACGAAGACCCAATGCCTAGGTATGACCAAATGGATACAAACCGTCATGGTACTAGATGTGCAGGAGAAGTAGCAGCATCTGCCAATAATTCTCTATGCTCAGTTGGTGTTGCCTTTGGAGCAAGTATAGGTGGTGTTCGAATGTTAGATGGGGATGTCACTGATGCTGTTGAAGCTCGATCTCTTAGTTTAAATCCTCAACATATTCATATATATAGTGCATCATGGGGTCCAGATGATGATGGAAAAACAGTAGATGGACCTGGTGAATTAGCTACTCGTGCTTTTCTTGAAGGTATATCAAAAGGTCGTGGTGGTAAAGGATCAATATTTATATGGGCATCTGGCAATGGTGGCCGTGAACATGATAATTGTAACTGTGATGGATACACAAATGCTATTTGGACATTAAGTATAAGTAGTGCAACACAAAACGGTCATGTTCCTTGGTATTCAGAAGCTTGTAGTTCAACTTTGGCAACCACATACAGCAGTGGAAGTAATTATGAAAGTCAGGTAATATACAAATTTAATTAAAAAATATACGACTCATCTTTTCATTTATTAAATACTATTATCAATCATAGATTATTACTACAGATCTTCATCATGAATGTACTAGTAATCATACTGGTACATCTGCATCAGCACCACTAGCAGCTGGAATAGTAGCTTTAACATTAGAAGCTAACAATAAACTAACCTGGAGAGACATGCAACATATTGTTGTATTGACAGCTAGACCAACTCATTTATTATCTGTTGATTGGGTAATTAATGGCGTTGGACGAAAAGGTATGTATTTAGAATAAAACATTAATTATATATCTATAGAAGTTTGGTTTATGATTATCATGCACTTTTAAAAAGGTTCATAGAAATTAAATAATAAACAATTAACTCAAATTTTATTTATATGTACTTATTTTTATGTTGGTAGAATTAAAAATGTATTTTACTTTCATAAAATAATATATTTGTTTTTAGTGAGTCATTCTTTTGGTTATGGCTTAATGGATGCTACCGAAATGGTCAGATTAGCTCGTAGGTGGAAGACTGTCCCAGCTCAACATATTTGCAATGTTACTGCTCAAGTTTTTGAAAAGTATGTTTGAGAAAATACTTTTGTTTTTGTTGTAAAAATGAATTCTTTAATATTCCATGTTCTCCTTATTTTAGACTAGTGCCTGCACGTAGTTCAGTTACAATTCCACTCTTAGTAAAGGAATGCAACAGTGTTAATTTCTTAGAACATGTTCAAGCTAAAATTTCATTATCAGCTAGTCGACGTGGTGATATCAAGATTGATTTGACCTCTCCAAGTGGTACAAAATCAACACTTCTCGCTCCAAGAACTCAAGATAATTCTCATACCGGATTTCATGTTTGGCCATTTATGACAGTTCATATGTGGGGAGAACGACCTTTTGGTTTATGGCAATTAACTATTCACAATGAGGGCAAACTATTAGGTAAATTACCAAAATTATATTTATTTTCTAACATTATCTGCTATTTTCATGAATAATATATATAGTACCATTAAATATTTCATAATGCTTGGGTTGAGGGTGTTGGAATAATAAAACATTTTTATATGTATAACTTCAAAGTTTTTTTTTTAATTGACCATTTATCCAAGTTCTAACTATAACAATCTTATGACTACTAACAAATTGATGTGCTTTAGGTCGATCTTCTTTACACGAGTGGTGTTTGATATTATATGGTACTAAATATCCCCCAAGAACATTATCTCCTCCTATCTATCCTTTGGAACATTCGCCCAAACCTAATCCTCGAAAAAATTCTAAAAATACGAAAAAAAAATCAAAGAAAAATAAAGTAAAAAAACAGTCCACCACTCCAATTAGTACCTCCATAAGACAGAGTGTTTCGAGTTATAAACCAAATGTTCATTTTGTTTTATTTCCTATTAGAAATTCCTCTAAAATATCTCCTACTCTAACAGACAACATCCAAACATATCCCAGCAGCCATAGACTCTACAGTTTACAAAATGTGGATGGCAGGCCGGCAAAAAAAAATTTGTCGCCTGAAAGAAACATATCACCTACAACTACAGGCAAGGATGTCTGCATGGAAATCAAAATTTTCTTTGCATGCCATGTTATACTATGATAAAATAGGTTTTGTACATTATTTTGCTTATTTTAGTAAAATAAATCCCTTTCATTTTTAGCACATCATAATATGGTAATTGAATATAGTTGTAATATACTAAGTAATTTATTTAATCATTTTGTTTCGTTTTTAGTTATAATATAAGTATAGCAGTTCTCAAACTTAATGGTGTATCCTAGAAAATCAAACATTTTACTATAAAATAAGATATTTTTATAAAAATTTATTTATTTTGAAGTATTTATTAATCAATTCCCTCAATTTCTAGATATTTTTTTACTGAGCCCTATGATTCTGTGGAGCACAATTTGAGAACTGTTGTCTAAGTAGTTATTTTTTTCCATTTATTGCACTATTTTTTTGTATAAAACAATTTATTTGCTTACATTATTAACACTGTGATACACTTGCACTCATATAATTTTAAGTTTTTTTTATTTCTCATCAAAATATTATTTTTCAATGATAACATCTGAAAATGAGAATTTTTATTTTAGTTATATTTAATCATGGATAAGTTACCTTGCATTCAATAGTTAAATTATACAGTATTTAGAAGTTAGTACTGCTATGTTACAATATTTTTTAGGTAATGAATCATTTTCATTGGTAATTGTTATAAAATAATAATGCCAACATTTGTTCAAGGGTTGTCATCGAGTCCTCATTAACTTTTGCTTTATAATGAATCAAATGCATTTTTATTCTTTCACCATTATCAATGTTTTTACTTTTGTTGATGTTTACATAATTCATAATTTATTAAGTTTTTAACTATCTAATTCTGTAGGAAAAATTATATCTAAACTAAAATATATAAACAAACCAATTATTTGTTATTGAATATATATGTTATATTCAGATTTGACTTAGCCACTCTAGATATCACAGTGTTTCTTGTAATTACTTTATTGTTTAACTCTACAAGGTTTTAATATTTCTATTATTTTATCCTTCACACCAACATTTGAACACAAGTGCAAGTTTTTATCGTATAATATTATCAAGGTTTTGAAATAATTATAATACTATTTATACTCACAAAAGAAAAATAGTTAATGATAGATTTATTTATATTTGACAATGATAATTGTAGTGCGGTTTGCTATCGAGATTTAATCAAGACAATGCCTTAAAACTTAAAAATAAAAATACTTAATGGACTTGTTTTAGTATGGATTCTTCTTCTAGTTTAAAGTTGTTTTATTATAATTGTATGTACAATTTTGAAAGAATATTATGTACAGTATATGCCAGTTATTGTAAAAGTAATTGTGTGTTGTTTAAATACCAAGATTTATCTATTGACCACAATTAAATATTTATAGCTGTCAAACTATAGTCATATTTTGACCAATTATTATTTTTTAATTTGTGCTTATTTTTTTCTTTTAGCTGCTAATATTACTGACTGGGAAATGGTTTTTTATGGTACTATATTGCCTCCAGAACAATCACATTCACTTCCAACAATAGTAAGTATAAATCAAAATCAAACTTCAGGAAAAATATCAGAAAGCAGAATCAATTCAGGAGAATGTCGTGTGACCACCACTAAATGTTTAGGTTTGTTATTAATATTAAGTGCAATATTAATCCCTGGTAGTTTTTAACAGGGTAAATAAGATAAAATTACAAGTATAAGTCTTCCCGTAAAAGTGCCATATAAATTGCTTCAGTGCTTAAGATTGTTAAGGCTTACAGATGCCCCTTGAAAAGATATTTTATGATGTACATTTATATTTGAATAATTTTACCTGATTTTATAAATCATGAAAGTATTTTAATTTTCTTTGAAAAAATATTTGCTGAACAGTTAGTTGAAGTTGTACTCAAATAGTTTATGTAATTTTATGAAATGCCTCATTTATTATTATTATATTCTATATGAGTACTAGAATTATAATTCAGAAATTGAAAATACTTTTGTTGAATCATTTCCTTTTTTCATCGTTGAGAGTCATTGTATTTAAATTTCATATATCCATGAGCCTTAACATTTTAAATATTTAAGCCTTCAATTTAAATAATTATTTCATTTTATGGTACTTGTTTGTTATCTCGACCACTATGACTATGAGTCAGACTACATGCTTTAGCATGGTATTAGGAACTGATATTAATTGAGTTATCATGCAAAGTTGTATTTGAGAAATCCTAGAAAATTTGAATAATTTATATTTTTAGGCAAGAAATAACATTTACAATCACATGTTGTCTATTGTTAGAACTGGGAGAGAATTTTTGTTATGTTTTAAATATTTCTCCAAAAATAATGGAGAAAAATATTGTAATACAATACAAATTGATGATCATGTGCAATTTTTTAAAATACTGAATTATTATGTGTATTTAAATATTATATAAATACAATAAAGCATCATAATTAAAAGATATATGTACAATATTGTTGAAGTTTTGATACCTCTGTATATACTATTATAATACATTTATATTATATTGCATCAATACATCAAATATTTTACACAAGTTGCTATTTAATTATAATAATGTTGTAATATTTAGTAAGCTGGCTAATATTTTGGTGGTTGGGATAACAACTGCAATTACCTGTTTAAAACTGATTGCGGTATATTTTGTTTTAACACTTACATGTGGGTTGTTAATTACTTATTGTAAATATTTTAGAATGAAATTAAACTTTTTTCATGTATTCAATTTCAAATAATTAAATATTTTGTGAAGAAAAATTAGACATAGTTCTATGATTATTTAATTAGTTTAATTTTACTACTTAAAACAATTAAGTTAAACTATAGTTAAGAATTAAGGAATTTCAAAGTATCTACTGCCAAAGTGTTTTTTACATGATGTATTTTACAGAAAGTTAATTGTACCCCTGTTAAATGTAATGTTTACTGTATTCTAAGTCTCAATTATATTCCTTTAAAATTTATTTTTCATAATATATACTTTTGTTATGAACAGAAAGAATTTTCATTATAATTTGGTATTTGAAAATATAAAGTTATAAAAATAAACCCCTAATGCCTAAGGTAAGAAAAGTCTTAACTTTGTAAGCATTTATACTCTATTCTATATTCTTTTAAAATCTAGTTATCCCTTTTAAGATAAGAATTAAAAATTAAAAAGAATTTTCTCATGTCTCTCAGCTATTTTAGCTCCTGCTATTATGATCAAACAGATAAATTATAGTTAAATCTTTGGCAGATAAAGTTTTCCGCCCATAATACTTCACCAATTTTTACTTAATATTTATTGTACAAGAAAAAAAATATCAGTTTAATAAATTTATTCAATATCTTTCGACATTTTATTATTTCAATTTTTGAAGCTAGTTTAAATTACTTTTTTTTCTTTTATTATATTATATATTACCAATTATAGGTCTGTTGTTCCTTAATATACTATTTAGTTTTAATTAATATTCTTTCTCTTTATCAATAGCTTTGTTCTGTCACTTACTATTTTTTCAGTTTATTTGCTCTATTTATAACACAGTAAAATGTTAAATTTCTACTTACATAATTGTTATGATCAAAGTTTAATAATGTATTTAAGGCTCTTAAACTTAAATTTACCCAGCTTATAAATATGTATTTATGTAAATAATATGCGAGTTTAAATTGATCTTAAAATTCAAAATTTTTTATTACACCTTATACCTCATACTTACCTCCCTTCAATGTGTAATGTTTCTTAAGAATCCTTTTACTTCTACTATTGTGTACGCGGTGAAAAAATTTCTACATTTTGTATTTAATTTTTTCTCCAAATTGATCTACCTGATGACCCAATTTTGAATCCTAGTTATTATTGATCAAACCGATTGAGAACATAATAGACAATAACATAGTACTGTTTTTGTAATTTATTGATTTGTGTTAACCAGTATAAAAATAATAAAATATAACCTAATAACTGAAATTAAATCAATATTTTACATTATTTAAACTGTTATTAATTCTGAAGTAAAATGTTTGTATGTTTGTTCTACCCTGTAGAATATCTATATATTTGTCTTTGTATATGGATACATTAAGTTATGAAACTAAAAATAGTTTTAAAATTTAATGATGCATGTCCCCACACTTAAATTGAACTAGAATTTCTCTATGATGCTGTATAATAAGAATGGTCATTGTTCATTATATACCTATTTTATTATAGTTTGACATAATTATGCATTTTATTTTAGTGGGTATAATGTATAAATTATTTTCATTACAGTTTGCAATGTCATATAAAAAAACAATTATTTTTGTCACAATTTACATGCTGATGCATCCACTGCCTTACTACACTGTTATCTTTTTTATTTTCTAACATACAGTTTTATGTAATTAGTACCCCGCTTATTAATAAAAAATAATATTAATTAATAATCTATAATTTAAAACTTTCAAACAAATTATTAACATACGTTGATTTACCATTTCACATAATATTAAATATGGTGTCCTTAATTGTGTTTGATATCTTTATTTCTCTATGAATTATTCATATAAAATAAATAAAAATTTCCGCATGAACACATTAAGAATTCTTAAAATTTATTTTAATTTTCAAACTACTTAAAATTCTTTTTTAGTTTTAAAGTTTTTCTAATACTAAGTAAATCTTAAAAATAATAAGATTTGTACACTTGTTCTCATAGTTTAACTATTTAATTTCTATCTTGTTTTCTTATTTATTATTGAACTGTCTGTGATACAATTACAAAAACATATTAGTATTTAATACTTATAATATTTACTCTTTCTTCTTATTTTAATCACCTATTATTATTATTTTCTTGATAGGTAATAATAGGTAGCCTACTGCTTTATAAATAAGATAATTTAGTTTTATCAATACTTGTGTTATTATTAATAAAATAATAATGGTGCTGTTGATATTGAATTGTAGACTAATTTAATAATTGATAATCATCGAGTAAATGAATAATATATACATATAGTATGGATATTGAATAGTAATATTATCACTATCATTTGAAAGATAGATTTAATAATAAGTATAATTTACCTAGGTCATTATTCTTTTATTACTCAAGCAGCTTATCTTTCAAAAGGTAAAATAAATCATATTTTGTCTTTAAAATCATAATAATTTTTATTATGTGTTAAATTAGTAATTATTTAATCAATTATTATCAAATTTATAGTAAAAACAATATATTACACAGTTTAGTTAGCATTAATAAAAGTTTTTTTTTTCGTATAATATGAACTTTAAAAAGACAATTATTTATTTCAATTTGGACAGTATAATAATCTTTTATTTCATAAATTAGAATTATATATTTGTTTAATTCCATTGAATTTGTTAGTTTAAATGTTCATTTAAATATTCATTTGGATTTTGTATCAGTTTCTGTATGAATATTTTAAATATTAGGAATAGTCAATAATAATCTTAATAATTATAAATATTATTAAACTTAAATATGCATTTTAGTAACATGAAATAAAAATGTAATAATAACAATAAGTCTATGTTTAGTTTTCATTGTTTTATAAATGTTGTACCTATCTTAAAACTATTAAGCAAAATACAATTTGTACTAATGTATAAACTAAAACTAATAAACACCATAGTAAACATTTTAATAAAATGTGATTTTTAAAATTTGAAAAAATGTCCTATACAAAACATATATATGTATTTATCTTATATATTAGAAATATATTTAAGAGTCAGTGTGATATATTTTTAATTATGTATAATATTATTTTTTTAAATGCGTTAAGTATTAGTTTGAACCTACAATTATACTTTCTGTAAAATGTTCATGAAATATAAATGTAAATATACATATAATATACTTTGATTGTTTATAAAATCAAAAATGTATGATTTGGTTTTAATTAATTATTGATGAATATAATGTGTTAGTATCATATAATGTTTTTATATTGATACATTGTTACAAAAATTAAAGAAAACTTTGTAAATGTATTTTAATTTTAATTATACTTTCAAACCTATTTCAACAACTTAAGACATAGTTTTTGTATATTGTTATGTAGGTTGGCCATGGATATTTTAAAATTATATGAATTAAAATTATAACATTTGAAATAACCACTGTCTATAATTTAAAAATCAGTTTTTGAAAAAGTTACTTTATATCATTTTTAAAAGAATAGATGTTGAAAAATCAAAAACTTAATACTAAAATAAAATCAATTTTAAATGTTTTTTTATATGCATTTTATAAATTCAGAATACTTTTTGTTCCCATCAAATTCCCAACATTCTATTTCTTTATAGGTATATTAAAAAACCCTAAAATATAGTTGTTGGCCTACTACACAATCATTATGGGTTTTGAGTTATACTTAAGAACACAATTTTAATTTTATTTATCATCTAAATATTGACATAACTTTGCTCTTTTAACGGAATTTTTTATGAGAATAATTTTCATACACATCAAATATTTTTTTCCTTATTTTTACGTCTGAATTAAAACAGAGGGTAAAAAATAATTAAAAATTAATCTTATCAAGTTTTTTGAAGTATTTTAAGACTAAACCTTTATCAATCCACCCCAATATCTGAAGAATAGTCCTAATCTGATAGTTATTATTCTTTTTATTTTTATTGATAGTCATTAGTTTTGTTTGTTTCATTAAAAAGTGACAAATTTAGTAATTTTAAGTTATAGCTGAGTGTTAGTTTTTTAATAACAGCTGTGTAATTTTATTTTAAATGCTCAATGGTTCTAATGTTCAACTATTTATTCTATGTTAGGTAAAAAATATACCTTTATGCTTAACCTATTAATTATAATTAATTATATTTTAATTGTGTCTTAAAATTTATGTTGTATAACAATTATCTTATTTTTTAGACTAACTGTTCTATCCAATTTAATGAATTATCATTCTATTATTAAGTTATACAATTGGTTTTGGTGTTTTAATAAGTGATTATCTAATTGTATTTGAATGAAATTCTAATTTAACATGATTTTTTACAGTTTCCTTTTTCTGATATATGCATATCTTCATTATATTTTTTTTTATCTTATGGCTTAATGACCAGGTGTTGCTTAGTACCTAGATTTGGTTATCGGAAATTTTTAGTTGCTTCATTTAGGTTTCAGCAATGCTAGGGAGACTTTTGTCTAGATATCTACCCGGAGATAAAATCCGTTTGTTGTTGAGGTTCAAACAGTGTCAGAGCTTGGTAGCATTTCCAACATATCTACTCAGCTGCTCTGTCAAATTTTTCCGATGATTTTGACAAAGGCTTTAAATTATTTTGATTTGATTATATTAGAAAAAGGAAATAATATTAAATCAATAAATTAATGCTTTAACCAATTCAATTTGATTAATTTGAATCCATTTAATATTTCCAGATCAGTATTATTAAACATTAATTATTAGATGTATGTATATACTCTTTTTATGACTCTCTTTATTTATTTATTTTATAAATATATGAACTGGGTGACACACAAAGATTTACTAATTTAAAGAATGAAGGGTTATTGAGATTATATTACTCAAATACTACTTTAAAATAGTAAATCTTTGAGAGATACCTTGTATAATATGAATACCAAAGTATGTTACGCTCAAAAATGTGTTTATGTTGTAAATAAAGTTATAATTATACTACAGTAATATGTGTTATATTGGAATTATTACTTTGATTTATGTTGTGTTTTTTACAATTTCAAAATTTCCTATTAATTTGATTGAAAACATTTTTTTTCAATTTCGTGCTATATAGTCCATAGTTTATAG
Source organism: Periphyllus acericola (assembly GCA_949715065.1). Taxonomy (NCBI): domain Eukaryota; kingdom Metazoa; phylum Arthropoda; class Insecta; order Hemiptera; family Aphididae; genus Periphyllus; species Periphyllus acericola. The sequence goes on along the minus strand of OX454267.1, from coordinate 31,216,835 downwards.
TATATATGAAAATCATAATTTTACCCTAAAATATTTGCAGGTTATACATTTTTCATTAATAATTTTCTTTTGTTCTTATAATTTTTAATTATTTTAACTATTTTGAATTTTTTTCAATTTACATATTATTTATCAAGCTTGTGAAGTTTCAATTTTAGTTGTGTCTTACATTTTATTTTTTGGGAAAGTTAATTATATTTTCATGATATTATTGTACTTACGTAATAAATACTAACATTTTTTATAAATTTTTAATAACTCTTTATCTTTTTTTTTATTTAACACGACCACCAGTTAATAGTGTAAACTATTTATAAAAATCAGATTATATAATTGTAAACTTAGTTCAAAAGGAACTTTCAATATTTGGCAAAATTGTTTTTATGATACTTTATTTCAACTATATTGAAAATAATTAGAATTTTGTCTTACAATTATAAAAGGTTAAATAATATTTTATACGTATTTAATCTTTGATTAGTATATTTAAAAAAAAATTTAAGATTAAAACATCTAAATTTTACTATAATATTTATTACATTTTTAAAAAATTGTTTATTATTATTTGTCTTGAATTTGTTTTTTATGATTTTTTCATAATATATTATTAATATTAAAATAATAACAATTTTTACATTTAATTTGGCAATATTTTGATTAATCTGCTCTTTTGATAAAAACAAATTCACCAAAAAGTTCATCAATTTCAATCAAATCTGTCAGAAGTAAAAATTCAAAGTTCTAGTTTGTAATTACAATTGGAATGCAATGGGCTGTATTGTTCTAACATCAATTAGGTGCTTGTGGTGAGTGTACTACACAGCTTTGCTTCTAATTTGCACTCAACAAATTAAGCTTATCTTAATTATAGCTTTATAGTTAAATCCTTTGAATTATAGAAAATAGTGATTATAATTTATTTACAGAATGTTCATATGGATATAACATATACAATGGGGAATGTACAGCTAATTGTCCAATTAGAACATATAAAGAAAAAGATGGTATTTGTTCGGATTGTCATTATACATGTTATCAATGTAATGGACCAAATGATTATCAGTGTACATCTTGTTGGGGAGATGCAGATTTGACCCAAACTACAGGTCAAACCTTTTGTTATTCAAAGAATATCAAGAGATTACTTGATGATAAGACATGGCATACTATAACAGTAGTTTTACTGATAATTAATATATTTTTATTACTTATATTTTGTAAAGGAGGGTTTTGGACAAAAAATAGTATTAGTATAAACAAAGGAGATTACAGACTAGCTAATCAAACTGAAAATGATTGTTGTTGAACACATTAAATAACAGTGTTCAATAAATGTTAAACTTTCTTTAGTTCATCCTGGTTCATATCAAGTAAGAAAAAAAGTGTAACTATGCCTAATCACTAATAGAATTCTTAAAGTTATTAATAGTCTTAGTAAAATTGTTTTAAGAATGGACTACTATCCTGTAGTAGATAAATTTATTTATTTTGTTAACTATTGAAAATATAATATATTTTATTGTAAAACGTGTAACTAAATATTTTATTTATTATTTTTGTATTAAATAGTTTATTACTCAAATTAAAAAAAAAAATAAGTTTGACAATTCCAAGCCATGTGCCCATGTTTTAGGGGTTACTTTTTTCTTTAAATGTATAAATCTTGACTCGATTATTAATTATAAATTAAATTGTTAGGTATAACTATAGATTATTTATTTGTATTTATAAACTATTCAACATAAAACTTTACATGTCTGTGATTTTTGAATAATTGTAATAACTTATGATGTTATGGCTACCCTTTTAGATAGGAATTTTACATTTTTAGTTAAAATATTAACAGGTTTCATATACACAAATCTTATTGTCAAATATAATTGTTATATAAAATAATGAATATAGAACTTTGTATAATGTTCAAGACTTATTGTCAGACAATTTTTTGTATAACAAGTAAAATGCTTGTTTAAATATAATACCTATGCATAATCTAATTACATGAGGGCAAGGAAATGTACTATCGCTTTTGAAAATATGATACTGAGTGAAAGAGGTCGAAGGATCAGTTTATAATGTTTATATTTATAAAACAGCTAAATGCAAACAGGAATCTCTACACAAAAGATATAGTATTGCTTGAAATTTTATCTAAATTTCAAATATTTTCAAATAGCATTAACATTTTTGAATTCTTTTGAAATTTACACCATCTTTAGAAAATGTTTTAAATTTAGTATTCTGTAAAAATGTCAAGTCCTTCCGATTATTATATTTTGAGTTATAGTAAAATTACTAACACCGTTTAATCGATAACACGGAACCCCTGATTTCATCAAAATATAATTTTTAACACTTACAAATTTGTTTGCACTTCTCCGGTAAATAGAAAATTTTTTTTTATTTATATGGTAAAAGCAATTTCTCTCGTACATTATACTGAAGTTTCAAGTCTTAAGTATTGATATTGAAATGTTTATCAACTTTTAATTACGAAAACTAGGCAGAATTCATTGTTATTATTGATTATTTTATATTTATAACATTTTGAATTCAAGTGCTTATTAATAAAAATTATTTCAACAGATTTTTGAGATTATTTCACACAAATAAGAACAATGTACGAGAAACATTGTATTCAAATTCCAAAATCCAACATCAATCAATATTTTTTTATTGACAGTTTACGAAAAAAACTAAAAGAACTCTCGAATTTCAAATGGGTATAAATAGCACAAGAAACTCCAAAACTGTAAATTTACACCATCTCTAGAAAATGGCCATATAAATATTAAGTGAAAATTTCAAGTCCCTGCGATCAATAATTTTGAAAAAAAAATCAAAATTGGCATTCCGTACATTTTTCGATTTTTCGTCAGTTTTCGGTAATTATTGGAAAAACTGTTGGGAAATTAAAAAAATGACCTACTTAGCGCACCAAATAGACAACATTTGGGATTGAAAACCTACCCTACAATTGTTGATAGGATAACACAAAAAAACACATAATGGTCATATACATTTCTCATTTCACTTAGAATCTAAAATTATTCTATATATAACCTAATTATCGGATATCACCTATATATTATTATTTATTAGTATATTTTTGGATTGTAATATTTATTTTATATATTTCCGATGTCTATTCGAATTTCATGAACACCTTGCGTAGTTTGACATTTTTTATGTACAATATAGAGCAAATTGAAAAATAAAAATATATTTAGTACGTCTACATACATTTAATAGAGAACTGGTAAAGCGTCATAACGTCTATAAACATAATTTTGAATGACTGGATTGAATATATATATATATATATACGTATATATGCAGTGCTGGATCTATGGGGGGGGGGGGCAAGTGGGTATTATTGCCCCGGGCGCCGTCGGTATGAGGGCGCTCTTGAATTTATGAAAATTCAAAAAGCCTTAGTATGGGTATATTAAAAATGTACATATTATGTTAAAATTTTTTTTCATTTTCAATTTTTATGCATGAAAATTAATATAATATTACATAATATTTAGGAATTTATATAACTATTTTTGTCTAATGTATATGTTTTTTAAAATTCATTCGTCAAACGTAGATATTATCTAATTTTTGTTTTCGGAGAAAAATCGACTGATGGGATTTGGAAATAACTGTTAGTTCTAGTAATAATCTACGATAATGATATGACTATATTATATATAAGTTATATAATATAACCATATATATATATATATATATATATATATATATATAAAATCATACTTGCGATCTACTACAAAGCAAGCAAGACTTATCATATAATTGCAAGAAAGATTAATTATGATGAAATTATAAAAGATTTCGCTGCAAAAAAGGCTAGAAAAGTAAACTTTTAGATATTAAAATGTTATTTGTTAAATTAAAACAACCAAGTAATATATAATTTATATAATATAAATTATGTTTGTTTTCTATATTTTTATACGTGTAACATTTTAAAATATGATATTGTATATATGTACAATGTACATTATATAAAAATAGCAAAGTTTCCATATTTAAGTTTATAAAATGCTTATATTTTTTAATATGTAAAATTAATTATTATTATTATAATATAAAAATTATTAATATTATAGAAAAAAAGGTTTATATTAAATACCCCCTCTTTCCCTCACTGAGGGGCCCTCGTAGCTCCACATATGGAGTGCACAGTTAAGGGCGCTGCATTTTTACAAGCCCAAGGCGTCAAATGTCCTAGATCCGGCACTGTATATATATATGCTTACATGTCGACATAGTACATAATATTATATTTATATACCCTTGACCAGTTAGAACCACTTGAAAATTGGAAGCATACTGTAGCGTTGTATTTCCATGTTCTGATATTATTTCCGCATTGCGGAATAGTCCGGATTCTTTAAAGAAATATGATTTCAAACATCGATAATGTACCGATCGACTTTTTCTATTTTTTTATACATCCAGTTCGATATTCGGGATTCAGTAACTTAGTGTAATACTTTCGATTTAACACTAAAATATTGAAAAGAATATGTAATCAATAGAGAGTCCGAATTTTGAAGCTTAGGTGAAAACCTACCCCAAAACATAATGATTTAAAATCACAAATATATTAATAAAAAACAGGGAGATCCTGGAAATATTGCCCATAAGACTGAGAGTTTATGAATTTTGTATTTATTTTTTATTTTTCCTATTAAAATGGTTGTGATGGTTCAAGAATTTGATTACTATTGAGCAGTTTTTTGTAAGGCAAAAATTGTTGCTTATAATATTAATCAGACTTACATTGATAATATTTGAGAATGTTGGTACCTATGTATATTGTACACTTATTAGTAACTGTTCAACAGAAAGATCATTTTCAGCTCTGGAATGAGTAAAATCATATCTCAGTTAATGTTCGAAAGAAAATAGACTGAAAAATTTGGCAATAATGACTATAGGAGCGGATTTTACCTCAAAAGTTGATTACAATGGTGTAATTGAAGAATTCGCTTTGATAAAATGTATAAAAAAAATGTTAATATTTTATTTTTGGAATCAAATTTAATAATTTTAATATATTTGTATAATAATTAACTATATATTAATGAGAATTTACAATCCAAGTCTTGACTTGAACCTTTATACGATATTTTACAAATTCAGAGTAAAAAAATCATACATGATATTATAGATTTATAGATTTATATCTATAGATGTGAAGGCTTATATATAGCGTTTTGATTTTTTTTTTATTATTATTTAAGAGTACATACACAATCTGTACATTAATGCACAATAAGTATATAGGAAGTTTACAAAACATGATTTACTTGATTAAGGAGCCACCCATTAGTGACACTTAGCTTGGAGAGGGGTATTTTTTTAATTCAGATGATCACGACACCATTTCCATTTGAGTCGGCGTTGTGGATTCTCAGTATGTAATTTTTTGATTAGAGGGTTAGGGTGATTTTCTAATTTGGCAAAAAACCGTTTGTAGAATAATTCTGCTTCCGTTGAAATAGGTTGGATACCTAAATCTTGGTGGAGGGTTAAATTAGAAACATAGAGGGGAGCGTTAGTGAGCTTTCTTAAGGTAATGTTTTGAAAGGCTTGAATTTTGTTGAGATTGGACTTTTTTGCCGATCCCCAGAGTTGAATTCCATACGTCCATATCGGCTTTAGGAGAGTTTTATACATTAGCAGCTTAGTTCCTAGGTTAGTGAACTTATTATTAGATAATAATGTTTTTAGTGATCTGGATCGAGCGTTAAGGGTCAATCTTTTGGCTTTTATATGTTTGTACCAGGTTAATCTTTGGTCAAGAATTAAACCTAACTATTTAACGGCATTGAGTGGTGGGATAGGTATGTTATTGATTGAAACATTTGGACAGTGACCGTGTCTAAGGGTAAAGGTTGTATGGACTGATTTGTTGTGATTTACTTTAACGCGCCATTTTTCATACCATTCAGATTGTAAATTTAAATGCGACTGTAAGTTAGCAGAAGCTATAATTGAATCGTTATGAACTGATAGGATTACCTTATCATCTGCATAGTCGGCAATTGTGGTGTTCGGAGTTGTGGGCTGATCAGAAGCATATATGTTAAATAGTAATGGTGACAGGATAGCTCCTTGCGGAACACCGGCGGTAATTGGAGCTATATCTGATGCAGATGATCCGCAACGTATTTGAAAGTGTCGATCTGTAAGGTAGGACTCAATTAAAAGAAAGAGCGGTGAGGGTAAAAATTGTCGAAGTTTATAAAGTAGGCCCTCGTGCCATACTCGATCAAAGGCCTGAGATATGTCTAAGAAAGCGGCTGTGCAGTAACATTTTTTTTCGAGAGACGTGCTTATAGCATCCACTACTCTATGCGCTTGATGTATTGTACTATGCTTAGCTCTGAAACCGAATTGTGAAGACGGGAGTATATTGGTTACAAATACATATGGAGTTAAACGTTTAAGAATAAGTCTTTCACAGATTTTCGAAAGGTAGGGTAAAAGACTAATTGGTCTGTACGAGGTAGGGATATCAGGTGGTTTTTCTGGTTTGGCAAACATAATTATTTGAGAAAATTTCCAGGTTAGTGGAAAATAAGAAAGTCTTATAATTGCGTTATATATGTAGGTTAGGAGAACTATAGCCTTTTTAGGCAGCCATCTAGCGACTTCAGCTGTTATCAAATCGAAGCCTGGAGATTTTTTACGAGTGTACTTAATGATCATGTTTTTAACTTAATTTGGTGTAAAGTATTTTGTAGGGCGAGCATATGGTAGTGGGGAGTTTAGATATGCTTTAACGTTTTCTATATGTTGTGGGTTAAGGATGTTATTGTGTGGTTGGAAGGTTTCAGAAAGATGACATTGGAATACCATGGCTTTTTCATCATCTGCGATAGCTAATGTATTATCAAAGTTTTTTAGTGGGCACGAAGGAGTTTTATATTTTAGCAAACGCTTGGTTTCTTTCCAAATACTACCATCTGTAGTAGACAGAGAATGTAATTTATGTTCGAACGCATTTGTTTTATATTTCGCTAGAACCTTTTTCAGTGAGTTGGCTAGCTTATTATATGCTGATTTGTGTGATGGAAGCCGGGAGGATTGATATCGTGCCCTGGCTCTGCGTTTCTCAACTATTAAGCTCCGAATTTGTTCAGGGATTAGTTGGAAAATCGAATATGCGTTATGAGGCTTGACATATTTAGTAGCTGCCCAAGCAGCTGACTGTATAAGTGTGGTTAAATTATTTACCGCTTCGTCTATGTCGAGTTTGGATTTTAGTTTTATTTTTAGATTTACTTGTTCGTTTACTAAATTTTGAAATTGAAAGCGATTAGTTGAAGGATAAAATAATTTAGGTGCTTCAGTTCGAGTAGTGGGGTGGCAGAGATGCTAAGTAATATTGAGGAGTGATCTGAATTTAAGTCTAGTATATTATTAACAGAACAATGTAAATTGTTTGGTATTTTCGTAACGAAGATATCTAAGATATCAGGTTTTTTTCTTATGGACGAAGGCCAGTAAGTGGGTTTAGGTGGAGAGAGTATATTAAAATTATTTATATTGACAAAATTTTGCAAGACGAAGCCACGAGGGTTGTTCGCGCGACAACCTCAAGCATGATGCTTAGCATTGAAGTCCCCTCCTATAGTAAAATTATTTTTAATTATATTAAAAAAGTCAGTAAGGATAATATTCGTAATATTGTGTCGGGGAGGGGAATAAAATGCTCCTATGGTGATTGGGATACTATTCAGTTTAATCAAAATCATGCAAGACTGTATATGATCATGACAGTAGTTGGGATGTGGCTGAAAGTGAATACTAGATTTAATAATAATTGCTACACCGCCGTGTGCAGTGTTGTCCGGATGGTTAACTTTCAGTAAAATGTACCCAGGTATATGGTAATTTGAATGTTTGGTACAATGCGTTTCGGTAATTAGCGCGATGTCTATTCGTCTGTGATATAACACATTTTGTAGTTCGTTAATATGGTTTTTGAGACCGTTTGCATTAAATTGTAAAATTAGAAGCGATTTGTTGGTGGCTAAATTATTCATTTTTTATCTAACAAGCTGGAAATAACTTTAGTAAGTAATTCAATTAATGGGTTAATTAAGAGTTTAAATTCGTTTAAGAAACTTGACATTTGTGTATTACTATCTAGAGTGTTTTAAGGGGGAGGTTGATTTCGAGTGGCTTGAGCATACGTTTGAGAATAAGTTGGATTATTAAAATCATTGGGTGGTATGTTAATAACTGATGGGTGGCTCTCTTTTACATTATTAGACTTAAACTTAAGATTAGATATATTGTGTTTATTTGAAATTGGTTTCTTACGAGACTGAAGATCTTTATACGTTGAACATCCCTTATAGTTCGCCGGATGGTTTCCAGAACAAAGGGCGCATCTCATAGGATCTTGACGTGAATTCGGACAGTCAGATGAAAGGTGATTGTTTCCGCAGCGGACGCAGCGAGGCATATGTCCGCAATAGGATTTTGTGTGACCGTAAGCTTGACAATTATGACATTGGCTAATGATCTTTGGCTTGTGATGCTCTTCGATTTTAATTTTTGTATGTAATAATGATTCAAGTTTATATATACCTTGTGAAAAGTCTGTGGGCTCGAGGTCGATGAAGAAGAGTGTAAGGGGGTGTTTATTGAGTCGATGAATTACTTGGGTAACTTGCCTTACTTCAAATAATCGTACTTCCAGTTCGCTTTTAATTAAGGCTGTCGGAGTAGTAGGATGTAGATTACGCAAAACTACGCCGGTTGGTTTATCTTCATTTAATTGGAAGGTATGGAACTCGGCTTTTTCTTCTCTTAGAAAATGCACTATAGTTCTATAAGAATCTGGGTTCGATGTTTGGATTTTCAAGTGATCCGTAGTTGATTTACAAAAAAAATTATCAACACCTATCAAATCGATTAATGCTGTACATAAGTCAGGAAAGTCTACGACTCCCTTAATAAATATTGGAGGTGGTGGTTTGATTGTAGGATGATCTGAAGCTGCAGTAGTGGGTTGTGGTTCATCCGTGTTGATATTTACATTAGTTTCATTTGATCTAAGTACATCAAATCTGTTTGGTGAAGAGAACAGTTTTTTTTTGTTTTTGTTGGTGTGCACTTGCGGAGATGTCGGGGGTTCAGAATTTGAGGAAATAGAAAGATTTCTTTTTTTTTTAACATCAATCCAATTACCACTCGTTACGGTATTATGCGATGTAGACATTGTTAAATTTAACTGCTTATTCGGCGGTTGCTTATCTTTTTTTTTCGCCTTAGTTGTATTTATCATATTATATTAATAAATTAATAAAATTGTCGTATATCCGTTTTAATTTTAGTTTTTAAAATATTGAAACGCGTAATCTATCGCGGTCCGAAGGTCACCGCGTACGGTGCGTTGTCGGTGAGATTATATTATACCATGCACTGTACTACTTAGCACGCACAATGGTTATAATATATTTATAAATTTATAATATATAAAATTGTGTACTCACTGTAACACGGGGGTTCACGAGCTGAGCTGATGACGTAGGGTTTAGGTGTTCAACAACCACGTCGAATGGTAGAAGAAACGAAATAATTCGGCACGGATTTGACGAAACATTCGAACATAACTCGGGACGGTTAACAGCGTGTGCGTACAGTACGACTGTCCGCGCGGGAATACGTTTTTATTTAAATTATTAAATTCTTATTTTTTTATTATAAACAAATCAAATTTATCGGATGAGATTAAATATAAATTACTAATAAAACCATTTGTTCCTTCTGATAATTATGATTTTAAGAATAATAGTATTGTACAAAAAAAAAAAAAAGGAATGTTAAAATAGAATAGATGAAATAATATCGCCGGTTAGTTTATTCTAGATATTTAAAATGTGGTTTATGCTAGTACTGTGTCTGTGTGGTTTTTCACACTGTTGTTAAAAAGAACACCTAGGAGCATTTATTGTAAAAGAATTTTCGAAAAATAAAGATTTTCATTTCCACGCAAGAAAACATATGCAATCTGAATGGCATCAGGACTCTTTCTCAATCAACGAATTTTTTTAAGAATTATGTCCAACAAAGAATAAAGTGTTATAGATCAATTAAATACTGCTGAACACTCACAAATTGAAAAAAATAGAAAAAGACTATTCCTGATTTCGTCTTAACTAGTGTTTTGTGCGACAAATGATCTAGCAATTAGAGGCAAATCGGGATGCAATGGGAATTTTCATGATCTTTCAAAATTTCGCGTTGAAGCTGAAGATGATGTTTTGATGTCTGAACATTTATCAACATGCCATAGTCAAGCTAAAAATACCTCATATCGAATTCAAAACGAATTAATTTTATTGTTTGGAAATGTATTATGTGATAAAATTGTTCAAGAAGTGAATAATAGTTTTTTACTTTTAGCTGGTGAAACTTCTGATATTGCTGGTCTCGAACATCTTTCGATTGGCGTTCGTTTTGTTGATAGTTCAAAAACCATAAGAGAAGTATTTCTAGGATTTAGTGCATTAGAAACATTAGATGATATTGTTATAGTTACTTCTATTCTGTCTTCTGTTGAAAAATATGGTTTGGATATGAGTAAACTAGTTGGCTTGGGTTTTGATGGGTGTTTAGTAATAGCTGGAAAAGGAAATGGAGTTCAAAAAAAAATTTGTGACAAAATATATCCTAAAGCAACATTTTTTCGCTGTGCTTCGCATAAACTTAACCCGTTAACCGGGTTATAAATTATTTGAATGCAGTTACAGAAATAATAAATATTATAGGAGTCATTAAAGAGGTTATAATTTTTTTTCGTGAAAGTGTACTTCGTCGAAAACTGCTAACAAATATACCATTTTTTGTGATACTTGTTGGTCTGCGAAATATAAATCTATTCACATTTTTGCTGAAAATTATATCAACATTAAATCAATCCGGCAAAATCTATCTCTTAACAATAACTCAGATATTAAAGTGAACACCGCTACCCGCGCAAAAGCTCATCGACTATCATGTGCGACATCAACATCATAATTTATTATATCTTTAAATATCATATCCAAATACTCGGCCCAGTTAGAACCAGTTACAGACTTACAAATAAACTACAACTTACAAGCAAAGTCTATTGATTTATACTCAGTCCAAAATCATATTCAAGATTTATTGACTATATTTAATAATAATAGACAACGATCAAAGATAATTTTTATTGATATTTTTGATGTGTCCTTAAATGTAGCAGAAAAAATTAACGTAGAAATTAAAATCCCACGCATTACATACAAACAAAAAATAGATCTAATTACGAAACAGATTCTGTGGAACGCTTTTACCGACTTTCTATGTTTATTCCTTACTTAGATTCACTAATATCATCTCTTTTACTAAGATTTTTAAATGCAAATAACACAGCATTTTCAATAATTCTACTGAATCCTACAAATATTAAAAAATACACAAATTATTTCAAAGCAAAATTAAGCTTATTAGTGAACACTATCAAATTGAAAATATTAGGCGCCTTTGACAATACCTATAATAGCATATTTATATTTATATGTTGAAATAACATTAAACCTTTCTTTACCATTTAAGATTTTTTATTAATATACCAGCTATCTAATCCTGACTCACACACGCAAACATTTTACATTTTTTCGAAAACCCGCGGTAGTAAAACTGAAAAAATGTGACTTACAAGTGGGACTACCCCGAAAACGTTATAGTGTAACCCAATGCCATATGCCCCTGCCGTCTACATAAAGATAGGTTTCGGGGCGGACGTAATGCCGTGGACGCGTATTCCCGGACGACTGTAGGCCCTACGGCAGGGATTCCTAACCACTGTGCCGCGAAATTATTCGGGTGTGCCGTGTAATTTTTGTTTTATTATGTATGTTAAATCATAGATTAAATATACTTAATCTATGGTTAAATATAGTAATCAAAATTATAATTTATATCTATTAAAACATTGACTTAGAAATCCCCAGCAAATAAAAATTGATAAAACGTTCACATGCCTGATAAATCCGATAGAACCCGATTCCGATACGGGTATTTCAAGCAGTCATTGGGTAACTTTTATTCAGTATAGTGATAATCGTGCGCGTGTAATTGTTTCACGTATAATTTTAATCAAGAAATATTGTACTTAAATTTAAAAATGGATAGATTTGTAAAAAAGCTTAAATTAACGGATGAGGATAATGTTAATATTAATGACAACAATTTAAATATTGAAATTAATATTAAACAATCAGCTTCAACAAGTGATAAAAGTTTAAATTTAAAAGTAAAACTTAAATATACTGATGATTATTTATGTTTTGGATTTACGTGGAATGGTGATAGTGACTGTCCTTTACCTGTTTGTATCGTGTGTAGTGAAAAGTTAAGTAATGAAGCAATGGTACCCATTGCTGTTTCAACTGTTTCACGCCGAATAGAGGAATTATGTAAAAAACACCAGTCCCAAATATCACATTAAGTTTGTATCATTTAAAAAAAAAATGTAATAAATGATTATGACATTATATATATTCATTATTATTTATTCATTTAAGTGTGCCGTGAAAATTTTTAAAATTATCAAGTGTGCCGTTAACATTAGAAACCTATAATATGCGTATTAGGGGATCTCGGCAGTGCTAACGGTGGGAAAAGAGTGACTATTTCTTTGAAATCATTAGGTACTCATCTCGCATATCTGTTTATTATTTTGGCACAACTATGTGAATTAAGTATAAAGTTTTTGAGTATTATAGTTTTATCAATATAAACTGGAAACCCCATTCTTAAAAACGCAGAAAATTTGTGTAATTTATAATATGTAATTTTCTTTGAACAATATTTTGAGCTCAAAATAAACAGTGGATGGTAATTCATGACTGAGGGTGCTAAGTACGTACGCCAATGGTGTGCAGGTATGACCATGTATCGTAGTACCGTTACCGTTCACACTTTACGTGCGGTCATAAAGTTAAATCTAAGGTACAGATGTACAGTATTAATTTTCGTGTCAACCGTATATAACCGGACCGTCCAAACGTTACACGGAGCACGCGATACGTTCAAAGAACAAAATGTGAAAATGAAATCGGGTCTGGGCTACGGATGTGATATGCGCTATTCACGTGTGGTCGCAAAATACAAGAATCTCGCATACATGATACACTCCTTATGGGTTAAAGGTCATGGGCCAGTTCCTAAGGGGTCGGCAAATGGCGGATCGCGGACGTTAAAAAACTGGACCCTCAGAATATTTTACTTAATACATAATTTAATTATATTTTTACCATAAAATTATTTTTTTATGAATTGTGTATTATATTTCATATAAAGTAATATTTTTTTTCTCCATATAATGTGTCCAATACGGTTCGTCGTGAAAATAATCAAAGATAATGACCACGATCAGATCGATATACGGGCGCATGCATTGTATAATAATTAATAAGTAATAACTAATAACATTTGTTATGTTTATCATTGTAGTCTGTCAAATATAATAATTCGTATTTATGTAATCCGGAATAACATGTAAATTATTATACCGAAAGACAACATTATAATAATCCCGTACGGCCGTACCTATGCAATAAATACCAATTTCGACGATTTAGTTCGTTCGTATTAATAATTAATCGTAGTTTGTAGTTTGTACGACAGCGTGTTTTGACGTCGGTAAATTATTAAACATTTGATATACAACATAAGTGAATTAATAATTAGTTTTATAATACATACGTATTTATTGTGGGGTAAAAACCACATTTTGAAGTTTTTACATTTACTTTTATGTACAAAAATAATGTACAGACGTACAGTTATTATAAATCAATTTATTTTATTATTTTAAGAATCTCTGGAGTCCAATAGACAGTGTTTGCCGACCATTACTCGAGTTCCTTGTAGAACACCTGGACGCGAGCGCCGGGCCGATGCTTTTTGTAAAAAATCGAACCGCCGTGGAACGTGTGTTATTTAATTTTTGGCGCGCGCGACCTCCGGTAACGTTTCGACGTCATGACGTAGGTATCGTTGACGCGCGATAACGGCATCAGCGTACCGTTTTCGTCGCATATGGTACGTTCGCCGTTCTGAAAACAACGTTGTCTGTGAATTCTTCTTACGCGGTGTGATCTTGTAACCGAGCCGTCGTGAATTCGTATAGCCGCACTCCGTTTACTGATGATATCGTAGAAACTGGCGACGAATAAACTGAAAACGATTGTAGCATTCTATGGCAGTAGTATCCCGGTAGCACTAATGGTCGTCTCGGAGCGTTTGCAGTTGTAGCAGTAGTTGTAGTATCCGCAGTATCAGCGTAGTATTAAGCAGTGGAGGCGGCGATTGTGCTGCGTAATCACACGGGAAAAACGGTATTGCGCGAGCGGGCGGCGTGCGGCGGCAACAGCAGCAGCTGCTATTGTAGTGTCGCGGTGTCTTGGGCGCAATCGCCGCCGCCGTCGTCGTCGTCGTCCGAGACCTCATACGTTAGTGACGTCACTACTGCGGGAGGCCCAGGTGTGCGTATCAGTACGACGGTACCGTATGCACCTGGTATCTTGCACCATTTACCGTCTAATGAAATAGCAGTCTCGTAATCTTTTTCCTATACGCGTACATGTCCGCGACCGTCGCTATTGCATTATGACTCGTTTGTAACGAGAATTAAAAAAATTCTCTCCGACATCAAAACAACGTGCTACTAAACTGCAGTTGCCACGACTATATTCTCCGCGATGTCCGCTCTGACTGCTGGGGTGCAATACAGTTTGTCGTCGAACCAGAACAATGGCCTTATGCCCAAGCAAAGGACGAGCAAAAACAAAACTTTGTTCTTCGTTAAGCTCACCGATTCCTGTCTGAAAGCCGTCGAGGACTACTTGAGATGCTGTCAACAGGTAAGCGGACCAGCTTATCCACCTGCCCGACACGTTTCGCGGTCCTTCGTGTCCGCTTGCGCGTGATTTCTCTCGCATCTTCGTTTCCCTTTAGCCACGTCCACAAACCCAACATTTTCCATATCGACCGTGGTGGACCTTGTCGCCAATACTCTAGACTTTTGTGGCTTTGTCCTTACCATCTGTGTCTTCGGCACACATCGCCATCGCAACTCTAAACAATTAAGTAGTCCAATTTAATGGCACTTCCTCAACGCAGTATGCACACACAGTCTACTTTCCAAATGATATAATTTGTAGTTCTACCCATCGAAATTCGCCTTTTTTGTGTGCAGGAATTATGGCGAGTTCTTTTATATTCAGCTCTGCTCCATATCTAATTACATACTTTTGCAAAGAATTAAAATTCATAAAATACATTTACATTCCTAGATACTGAAAATCATGTTTCAAACAGCTGCTTTTCAATTTCGACTGCTTATTAGTACCTTTATAACCAAATTTTTTAGCATTAGTTTTACCGATCTTCCAAGTTTGAATTGATACTTCATTTATCTAGGTTGACATTAAATGTTTTATTATAACAATTCTGAAATCAACAAAAAAATGTATTTCACATACCCTCGACTGTTTTGAAATTAAAAATAAATAAAAATTAATTTTAAAATTATAACCAGTGTCTTACTTCAAAATAGTTACTATATTTACTTAATTGTGTCGTCAGTTTTATGAATACTTTATACATTTTTCAAATAAATTACCTATCTTTGTTTAATTTCACTAGCTAGTTGCTGATCAATGTCAACTATACATTCCTTTTGATTAATTAGTATTTAGAAGTCTTATGACATATAGATTCAGAATAAGTTACTACATTGAAAA
Source organism: Periphyllus acericola (assembly GCA_949715065.1). Taxonomy (NCBI): domain Eukaryota; kingdom Metazoa; phylum Arthropoda; class Insecta; order Hemiptera; family Aphididae; genus Periphyllus; species Periphyllus acericola. The sequence continues at coordinate 31,201,020 of OX454267.1, read as the reverse complement.
ACTAAAAATATCTTTAGGCTCTTAATATGTTTAGTATATACATTTTTTTTTTTTACTGAGATAATAATTTATATAATTTGATTTTAATTCATTAACATTTTTGTCTAGAACAAATTTAATTTTAATTTTCCAAATAATCTTTTAATGTTATAAAAGTAATACAAATTTAAAGGTGATAAGGATAACATATTATATACTACAAAATAACAATTTATAATTTTCTTAAACGTAAATTTATTTTTAGTTCCAATTAGTTTTATAAGCTTTATTTAAGATTGTCGTAGGAACTTTTGTGTTCAAAAATTAACATTTTTCATTTATCCTTATGATTATAAAATATTATAACATGATATCTAACTTACAGTTTTTATTTTACCTACAAGTACTTTTATTTTTAGAACAAAGATATTTGTTTTTTCAAATTTAATTATAACTTAATTAAGTAACTATAGTGTACATATTATTTAACTGTCACATAATTTTCAAAAAATTAGTTTTGGGTAGAATTATGTGCTAAAAAGTCAACAGAATTGATATTAATATAAATAGTAAAAATTATTTTTAATTTTTAAGCATAAATTGTATAAATAAGTTTTTAACATAATGTATTTAATAACTAGTCTAATTTCAACCCATTTTTAAATTAAAACAGATTTCATTATTCTATAAATTCTGAACTTTCAATGTTTATAAATTTATGAATAACAGTTGTATTGATAAATTACAATAATTTACCAAAAATATCCAATGATCTCTAACCCTTATGTATGAAAGGTGCTTAACATATTTAACAACCAGGATTTAGGACTACTTAGCACTTAAATACTTTATTACAAGCACTCAATTAAGCCTTAAAAATATTAAAATAAGCAAAATAAAGCACAACAAAAACTAAAAAACACTATTTTTATGTAAGTAGGTACTTAAAAAAATTAAAAAAAAATTCTTCTTAAAAAATCAAATGTTTGGGTTTTTGAGAACATTTTAATTTCTATCGGGGTTGAGCAAATAATTTCTATTGAAACGTAGAAGATTAAAATAATAAATAAATGAGGTCAGAGGAAAAAATGAATGAACACACAAAAAAAAATTTTTCTAAACATTCTAGATTTTTGTTAGTGGCCGGAGTCATAATTAAGCAGAGATATGTAAAAGAGAAAATATATCCCTTAAAAAATAATTTGTTTAAAAAATGTTAATAAGCTTAAAAAAGTACTTTCAATCATAATGTTTAACTCTTGCTAGATTTTATGTTAAACCAAAAAATAAGCAGATGCTTGAAGTCCCAAACCCTGCTTATAACTCTAATAACAGTTGATTATATTGAAAAACTCATAAAACATTTGTATTTTTATTAATATTAATTTAAATAAAAATATGATACAAGACATTTTATTTTTCATTTCAATATATATTAAAAACAATTTATAATATATATTTATATTTTATCAGTAAAAAATGGTCTAATATATAAATATTTTCTTATTATTTTAATTGTGCTTTTATGAAAATGTATAAATAATTTTAAAAAGGTTATATATCTGCGTTGTATATTTATTTATTTGTCTAGGATAAGACCCTCGTGGGTTGTACCATATTCAATAATAATTAAATAACCCTTAAAGTTATGTTATCAATAGACTATATTTTATCATACTTTTGTGCTTTTATGTTATTTTTGCCATTTTTTAAACTTGAGAGAATATTTAATATTCTTGCATTTTAATATTTGTGCTATTGACCTGACTTGTGAGCTGTTGTGTTTACAAAAAATTACAAAAAGAAGTATTTCAGTAATAATTGCTCAATGTTATTATGATGCTATTAAGTGTTTGGATTTTATTCGTTTATTTACCCACTGTATATGTTTATTCTTTATTGTTTATAATTTTATGACATCATGAGTAATTAATTATAATATGATTCTAATAGTTAGAAATTAGGATTGATAATTTTTATTAATTGTACTATAAGTAAATATTACTTACTATATTAGAGTTATGTTCTACATTATTTATTTTTAGATTATACTTGTACTCGTATATCTAGTTTAAGTTTGACAAAAATAAAAATACAATTAGGATAATAATTATTTATGATTATTGGAAATAATTATTATGGTGGATACTGAATACAATAATTGATAAAGAATCAACATTTCCATGGACTATTCTATTTTATGTATAAATCAGAATATCTTTATTAATATAGGAGAAATCACAACCAGTAAATCCTTTCAGAAATTCTTGTTCTATTTGAAAATTTGATAATGAGTGTAAAATCTTATTTATTTAGATTCTGATTAGGTAATGAGTTACTTTTTAAAATAGAGTACAAATTACTTTTTAATTCCTCAGAATACTAGGTCCTTTTTTTAAATTAATTGCTTTACCTATATATTTATTTTAATGGTTTATTCTTATTTAGCTACAAAAAAGTAATTATTGATTTATTTTTAAATGTCAGTTAAAATTATTCATTCCAAAAAATGTATAATAAAGTATTTTAATTATATATGTATTTAATAAAAAAAGTCAAAAAAAGGTTTGCCTACATTGGGTGTTTTGAAAAAAAAAAAAAAAGATCTAGTTTGAATCAGACATTTAGTTATGAACATGCTAGAATTATATAAGTGGGGGTGTTTGCTGTAAGATTGCATTATTATGGAAGTGTTTACATTGATTTTCAAAGTCTGTATACAACTTGTTGATTATCTGTTATTAAATAGGTTATATCTTATATAGCCTGGTACAAGAGCTTCTTTTACTAGATGTGCTTACACTTATTCATATCACTTTTATTCTTATGTTTCTCTAACATAATTTTTCTATGAAAGTAATTAAATACCTATCTAATCCATATTATTTTTCTCTTAGAATTGTTTTTAAATAATATCAGAAGAATATTGAATGCTAAAGAAATTTTTGTTTGTGTGTGTGTGTGTGTGTATGTAATTTTCTCACTAATATCTCATTTATTTGATGTTTCAATGAAAAAAATACTATAACATTTTTTACAGTAACTGTATGTGTAGTAGAATTTATTTCTAAATATTTATTTGGTAAAGATATTTTTATAATAATAATAAAAAAAAATTAATTTACATTTTATTTTGTTTAATTTTTCATAATTTAAAACACTTAAAATATCACAATAATAATAAATCTAATCACCAATTATCATTAAATACCTAATTGTGTAAATATTCATATATTTATTTAAAAAAAAATGGTAGATGGCAATTTTAATTTCCCAGGTATTTTAGGTGGTAGTAGGGTCAGGCCATTTTTTAATTTTTTTAGAGAAAATGACTAACAATTCTATTGTTTTAATTTTATATTGCATAAATTAAAAGTATTGAGTTGAGAATTTATAGCTATCCCTTAACATCTATTTCTTGTACATTTTATATTTAATTATTTTGCATTATAATTTTATTGATTTAGTAAACATTATAACCAAAATTTCAAACTTTTTTTTGTTTTAATTATAGCTATTGAAGAAAAATCAGTATAGATGTATTATAAACACACTTATACGTCCTTGATATTATTTATAAACAAATTAATTTCGTTATAAACATATCATTTTTTTTTTATTCTATAGAATGTACCATTTTAATTTTGTTTCCAAAACTCGTTTTTGTCTTGTAAATTAGATTTGGCAACAATGTTTTAAGTGGGTTTTTAATGGGATAAATGTATGCTTATGCCTTATATTTTTTGTTTTAAAATGTTTTTCGTAAAAATTCGAATTTTAAAAAGAAATTTGAAGTTTTGTTTTAATGTTAGTAATACTGAATACATACTTAATGAAAATATTTAATCCATAAAAAATATAATATTTGGTTATCGCAATTATTATATTTGTAATATTAAAATTAGCTGCATATTACTTCTATTATGTTATGGTTACTATTATATTATTATGGTATCTTAAATTTAACATTAACAGAAAGTTCTCATAATACTATAATAGTGTCCGCTGTTAATTATTGTAAAATAGATTAACTGTTTACTTAATTTAAAGTATTTTAATCAATTGTTCATTTGGATCTTATAATCTATAAATTAAAAATTGCGTTCAGAAAAACGAAAAATATCGATTTAGTTTGTACAAGCCAGTGACATTGGTGCATTTATGATAGTAATTGTTTTTCCCTTTACAATGTCAGCTGGCTTATCGGCAATGTTGACGAAATTAAAATCAAGGTCAAAGTATTAACTAATTAGTTTAGTTTTAGTAAACGTACAAATTCACGAATTGAAAATAGATAAAATATTTTGAAGGACCACAGTTTTTTGTTTTTGTGAATTATTTTGAGATTTTATTTATAACGTTTTAAAGTCGGAAAACTCCTATAAATTCAAATATTATGTCTAGTAAAATGTAGAAAGTAATTTTTATTAGGTCGATTAAGTTATATTATTAATGCAAAATATCATTTCTGATCCACGTATATCATATGCAAATATATACAAGTACATTTCTTAAATGTTAACTCACTTGTTAATTATTTTTATATATTAAGCATTTGTTTAATACTGTATAGTTTGATAGTTATACCTTAGAAAAGTCTTGTCGATATAAGTTATTTAAATTTATTACATAGATAACTGTACAAAGTAATTTACAAGTAATTTGATACATTTTCTTTTTCTTCGAATAAGTCAGGGATATTTTTATTAAAAAAAACTAATTTCAATAGCTGTTCGTATGTGTTTTATAACATTTTTACGTTTCAAGGTGTCTAAATGCAAAATAATATCTGGGCTAAAACTCATTTTATATTCTTCGTAAAGTAATGGTTTAGCTAAAACTGGTTTTAACCAACTATAAAGCAGCAATGTATGTAACATAATTATCCTTTCGTCTTTAGCACTCGTACTTTCACCCGATTTTTCACCTGAAATATAAGTAATACGCAACTATTAAAAATTTGAACCTACTATCTTACTTGTAATTTCTTCCCATAGCAAGTTTTTTTTATAAAGTTCGAAGTTTATCATTAAGTCAATCTTGAGGTAACCAGTTAACTATAATATTTATAATATAATTTATCCTTTCCCGGTATTGTATATTTTTAGGAAATATGTAAAACATGATTAGAATTGGTACCTATATTTTATTTTTGCACTTGTAAAAATTTGTATTTCCTACGTGCTTAACAATCAATTTTTTTTTAAATTTTATTTTGCTGCCTTATTTCTATATAATTATTGGCTTATTGCCTTAAATATATTGTTTAAATAATAGTAGTTACTTTAATGGCAGAACTCGAATAAATACAACTAATACAAGGCTTAAATATTTGTTGGTGTTGAGGACAAGGTCAGGTCCAATTGTATGAAAAAAAGTGAAAGTTTCGCCTCTACCACTGCTGCCATACTATTTTTTTTATAAATATATACACACACACATACATTTATATATATATATATATATATATATATATATATATATACACCATATATATTTTCCTATATATAAGTATGCGTGTGTGTGTAAGTATATACTACATTACTGCTGTTAGTTGTTACAGACTAAGAGTTTGGTATTTGGGTCATACACGTCAATAGGCCAGCTCTCTCACAGAGCTACCTGTGCGAAGCCTAAGAATGACCTACCAATAAGAATAATTTGACATCCATTCTTATTATTTATTAATTATTATCTTGTCAAAAATTTAAAAATGTTATACCTTCTATTTATCTTATCTATTTAAACGTTTTCATGTATTTAATATGATGATTTTAAAAATAACTTTGATGTACCTGCATAACCTATGCTGGCTTATTTACTGCAGATTCGACATGGAAACCTAAATGAATTTTTAAACTCTAATCATTTTAGGTGAATTCTTAATACATTATAGTGTATAATAGTATAAAATATTAATATTGTAAAATTGAACTGTTGTACATAATATTATGTACACTACGAACACTGGGAAAATAATTCTAAACATTCCTTGGTTTGTTATGTTATAAATAAACAAAAATATAATTATAGTTTCGCGCGTCATCTACACTATATTTTAAATAAGGTAACATGTTCATAATTCATGTTAACATAAAAAAACGTAGACTCAATTAGAACAGACATTTAAAGTATAAGTTGAATAATTTAAGTGTGTACCTATATAAAAACCTACTGTTTTTTTTTTATCCATTTGGTTTTAGTAATTATAAATTGTTAATTTTATTAATCCTACTTACATAATTCGTAAATGGTATAATAATATACAAGTATCAGTTGCATTTAAAAGAAGTAGGGGGACTTCTAGACGACCTGGCCAAGGTCCAATCCAAAAAGTCAGGTTCAATCAAATTATTTAATTACATATATTAGTACTTAAAATTTTTGTTTTTTTTTTAACTTTCGTTTACATCCAAATACCCACTGTAAAATCATTGAATTATAATCAAATAATTGGTTTGGACATTAAATAATTTTAAAAATATTCAGTTAAAGTATTAAAAATAGGCATAACAATAATTTTAGGTTAATTATGTTTGCTGTTTAAATTTGTTTTATTATAGAATAAAATATAATTCACGATGTCTTTAAAATTAATTAGTGACAGAAATTATTGATTAAAAGATAGTCGATTATTTCAATTTGCGGGATTAAAGCACCCATAAGTTAAGAATTAATAATATGTATTAAAATACATAGCTTTTTTAGATTGTTTGTTATTTGTAATGATAAACAGTAGAGAATTAAATTTTACATTAAAGGGATGAAGGGACCATTTTTATACTAAAGAATTCATTATTCAAATTGAATACAACTTTATTTAATAGATAAATAAAATAGATTTTAAATATGATTTATTTATTTTAACTACATATTCTATTTATAATTTATACATAATATTATAAATATTTGTTTATATTTTATAGGGTAACTCAGAAAACCTTCCTAAGCCTAGAATACAATTTAAGGGCAATGAAGGTGTAAGTATTACATTTTTTTTAAAATTGAATGTTAGAGAAATTATTTAATAGTTTGATGTTTTTATTTTTACAGCAATTATGCGTACCGAGCATATCAAAAAATTATACTTTTGACTTTAGTTTATCCAATACAACCGATGTTGCTGGTCCTCAGAGTAGCTTTGAATGTATTCGTCAAAATACTTCTAGGTACTAAAAATGTTAATTTTAAAAGTTATTAGATTATTAATATGAAAAATTTAAATATTCTGTATTACTTTTTCATAGATCATTAGAATATGTTGGTACCTTAAATAGACGTATGCGAGTACTTGCAAATGATGATGTATATGAAGCTACTAGACATAGGATGGTTGCAGTTGAAGAATTGCATAAGAAATCATGGTATAGTGAATTAGTAATTATTTACTTATTTATATTTTTTTCTCATTTTAAAGGTTGATTGAGGTTCATAATAATAAGTATTATGTATTAATATGTATTTTATTTTTTAATTAAATTATTATATTACTTATTAGCCCTCTGTATAAATTATACAAACTTTATTTATATATTCTTCAACAATTGATATGTTGAATGAAATTAATTTAAATTCTATAAAATATCATAACTTTGTAATATTATCAATACACTCAGTATCTCAAGGTACTGCAGTATTATAAAAATAATGATTATTATTTTTTTTTTTACAGTACACGGGAAATCGAACTTGATAGTAAATCGGCTCTTGGTCGTAAGATCCGAAAAAATCCTGCTCAAATTAGAGCTAGCCGTCATAATAATAATACTTATAATAATGTTAATCATGTTAATAATGTTAATCACGTTAATAATGTTAATCACGTTAATAATGTTAATCATGTCAATAATGTTAATCACGTTAATAATGTTAATCACGTTAATAATGTTAATCACGTTAATAATGTTAATCACGTTAATAATGTTAATATTACAAATAACGTTCCAAAACCTATAATTTCCAAACCTATACCCTCGCATATCCCATCACCTGCCAATCATACATCAGATATTAGCAAAAAACCATTACGGGATAGAATTATTCATCTTTTAGCATTAAGGCCATACAAGAAACCGGAATTAATTAGTATATTAAATAGAGGTTTGTTATACATTTTTTGTCCAGTTTTACATTTTATTTAATACATTTTACATTTTTTAGATGGTTTGAAAGATAAAGATAGAACACAAATTATGTCTATCCTTAGTCAAGTAGCTCAAGCTAAAGATAATGTATATCATCTATTAAGGCATATTTGGAATGATGTTCAAGAAGACTGGCCATTTTATAGCAGTCAGGATCACATAATATTAAAACGGTAAATTACTTTTTATATTTGTAATTTCAGAAAGTAAGAAACAAACAAATCAAAATAAGCTAAAATATATCAATAATCATTCCTTTTAAGACATAAAATATTTTAATAAGTAATAATAATAATAACAGTATGAATTAATTTGTTTTATATATACAGTCTTTAATTGTTTATTAACAAGGTTTTATTGATGTTATTAGTTTATTTAACAAATTTAGTTGTAGAGAATGTGAAAATGATGTGGTTATAGTATATTATAATACAAGTAAATCATACTTTATATTTTTATAAAAACCATTAATAGTATGACTGAGTTGAAATAATTAATATTAGTATTTTTATATTTTAGACGGAAGCCTCAAAATTTGACACCTCCTGGATTAAGTGATACTGGAAGCTCTGGTAGTAGTGAACAGTCACCAAGTAGCACTGTTCCGAGCAGTCCTCCTAATAATGTGCATGGTAATAAAAGACCGGGTTACTACAATGGTGCAGATGGTTTTCAAACCAAAAGAATGCGTATCTCGCATTTTAAACACCCCGCACCTGAGAAAAAATTGTCATCAAATAGTCCTCCACAAATTGTATCTAGTACTCAATCGACAATACGATCACCTAATCATGCACCCTCTCAAACCACCCCAATACCAAAATATATTCAGTAAGTAAACAATGAACATCTTTATAAATAAATAAGCTTTAGTTAAAAAAAAAATAGATGAGACCCTACAATCAGGTGAATGATACTACTGTACTGGTATTTTAAACTTGAAACCAATATACTATTGCTTAAAAAAAAAAATAGATTCTGAATGAAAGAGGTCAAGTGTATAAGTTTATTATTCTAAAGATGGGTTATACAGTAGTCTTAAAATTTCTAAATAAGGTATGTTAAACTTTTACAAAAAAAAACATATAAAAAATATGTGCTTATAAACAGCACAAATTTAATTAAAATTATTTGAAAATTATGTAATGTCTATGAAATGTTGATATAACTACTTTATATACTTTATGTTATAGTGTAGTGAAATAGTCAGTGCAGGAGCTTGAAACTTGATATAGGCTATAATTTTTTTTTGATTTCCTCAATTATTCGGAAACTATTGAAAAAAAAAGAATACCTATTCTAAGACACCATTTGTTATAAAACCTACTACACTGTGATGATCCTTCTGGTCAAAATTGTGTATACAGACACAAAAAATAAAAATAAAATAAAAACACTCACCATGGTACAACTAATAGTATAACATGGTATAATTAATACATTTCTCGGTTCACTCAGAATCTAAAAATAAAGTACCTATTGTTATTACTAATTGCTCAAAAACAAAGCCATGGGCTATTATATTATTAATTACAAATCATATTTACAATCTTGCTTACTGTTTAGGAATTTTATAATAAAAATAATATGTGCTTAAAGGTTATTAACCTATTATTAAATAAATCAAAACAAAATAAACAGAAAAGATTGAACTTTTTTTAACAGTAATGAGTAGTTACTGATGTCTTGGTATATACAATATTCTGTTAGTACATGTTTAATCATTTTTTGGATGCTGTGAAGAAATCCATACAATCTTGTTATTAACTTGGAACTTTTTGAAAATCTGTTGGATGTGATTTGTTTTACCTAATTAAATTTAACTTTAAAATCTGAATTTTTGTTTACAGAGATTTTGTACGAATAACAAATAAAGAGCAAAAGAAGCAATATAAATCAGAATTCATGAAATGTCATAAAGAATATAAACACCTGGCTGAAATTATGGATCCTGTTCGGAATAAATTTGCGAAATTAAAAGATCGTATGTTACTTTATCCTAAGGGTTCAAATGAATATAAGGTATATATTATTTATTTTATTTGATATTTATCGTTGATAAAATTAATAATTTAAATACTTGTAGATTTTAGAAAAACAAATTTTACAAGAATATAGTGAAAGAAAACACGATGACAAATACCAAGCAGCCAAAACGCGATTTGATTACCTACATAATAAATTGTCTCACATTAAAGATCTGGTGCATGATTATGATAAACACAACCCTGTGTTAATTAGAACAGCTAAACCAGATTCTTCTTGCCTATGAGCAATCAATTATATTTTTTTTTCTATTTCTTTTAAAATACAATGTATAATTATTCTAAATGATAATTTTTATAAAAACCCAAAATAGTTCCATAGCACAAATGAGATAGAAATATCAGTGACTTATCACTTAATGGTTCGCTCAATGTTTAATAGTCAGTGCATTTATAATTTTTTACTGTCTTTACATTGGTTACCGGCTCTAAGTATTTAATAAGAGCTTATTGATAACTTTAAATGATTTGTTGATTTTTGGGAATTGGTATTCAAATTTAAGATCTATTAAAATACCCTAAAGATATGATTGTGTTATAACTTAGCCAGAAATATTTATTTTATTTTTATTTTTGTTTGTATTAAAGTTTAACACTAAAGATCAAAATTGTTTATCACACAAGTGCTTGTTTTCTTATTTTGGATGAGCTTTGATTCCAAAAAGTATAACAACTTAAACAAATAGATTTCGTTTTGACCATTTGAAATCATAATCAATATTATATTTTTAACTTAAATACATTAGACATGTTAAATATTTATGTATTTATACATCATGCAATTAATTTCAATTATATTGTTTGAAATACATAATATTATGCATAAATTAATATTTCAATTGTATATTTGTTTGAATGTATTGGTAATTATTCACTCAATACTGAAATTAATATGTGTACAACGTAGCAAGTTTAAATGTTTTTTAAGGCAAATTAAATTTTATCATGATTTTTTAAGATATAGTTTGACTGTTATATGACCATTAAAATAATGTCACACAACCAATTAGGTAGTATTCAAAGTATAAAATACCATGATTGTTAGTTTTTTTTAAGGATTTTCAAAACACATTTATTCTTTTGATTTATGTTATTATTTAAACATTTATTAGCTGTTATATTATTAAACAACGATAATAATTTAAAAATCTTATTTAAAAGTATATACTTATATCAATCAAATAAAGTCATCACAATAAACTTAATTATATTATGAATGAAATAAAAAAAATATTGTTTTTATTATTGAAAACCGAAATACGTACAATCAAATAAAAGAATAAATTTTATTTTTTGGAAGATGTAAACATTAAATAATATTTTAAAGAAAGTAAATAATTAAGAACATACTTTTTTTTTTAAATAATTCAATTACTGGCTTATAATTAAGTGTTGCAATCAAATTACATTTAAACTTGCTATGTGTATAATTATGATCTATATTCTATAATAACATTTGGGAAGCTCATTCATCAAATTAAATGCACAGTAATAAAATATCAATAAAGACTTGTATTTGTTAGGGTTTTACATTATTATTATTTTTAATACTGTGATATCTAGAATGTTTTGCCCTGAATAAAATTATTTAAAGACTGAAATTTGGACCATATAACCGTATTTTTTTATCAATAATAAACATTAATCAGTAGAAAATATTAATAAATTTGCTCAGCGACAAAAAGTAATATTCATGTGTACTTAGTTTTTTGTATAAAATTATAAATAATATATGTGAGGTTCTACACTCAACGATAAAAGTTTTTACTGTAGGTATGTTCAAGACATTTGCATTAGTACTGTATTTATACCAGAGCTATAGGTACCTATAGGCTATTATATATTATGAGGGAAAAAAATCTGACTATAAGAATACTTAGGACTTTTATTTACGTGCAAATAATATTATACTTAATTTTATTGAATAATTAAAACAAAATTACTGTTGATAAAAAAAACCATTTTCTTGATTTTTATTTGTATATTTACATATAATTTAATGGTATGTTGACTATAACCAAACGTTAATGAGTGTTATGATTATGACTAATGAAAAATTGATCATGTAAATGTATACTCTTCAGATTTGGTATGTTTTTATTTACATGTTTTAATCAAACGCTATTTGTGTCCCAGAATATATATTCTATTAGTAAAAGCTAAATAATTATATTTTCCTAATTATTAAGAAATAATTGAAAAGCAACTTAATTGGATTTTAACTATAAAATATACATCTCAGAATAGATAGGTAGTGTTGATAAAAATCCAAGGTTAGAATTTTCAAAAATTGTACTAGTAAGTATTTGGGCTTTAACTATACTGTATGTACTACAACAATTGATTATAGAATAATATACTTCTAAAATCAATGTAAAACCTGTATAAAAATATGAACTGTTAAAAATATTGTACTTAAATCATATAAGGTCAGTCAATTTAAGATTATACACTAACTGCTAAGGAATGCTAACCACTTACAAGAGTGTCTATCAATATATAAAAAATAAAAACAGTTATGTGGTTAATAATCTTAAGAATAATTAAGTATTATTAAATAAATGTATAATTTGTTAAAAATATCAAATTATAAATATTTCTGATAATATTAATAAAATATTAAAAATAAATACAATTTTTATAATATTATATTTTATCTGCATTTATCTATAAATATAAAATTATTATTATAGTTCACCTAGTAACTACCATTAAATTGTCAAATCATACATAAAATAATTTCAAAAACTTATACTATTAAAATAAATACATTCTACATAATTATTGTATTGTATTTACAATGTTATATTACTTTATGATCTTATTATAATAAAATAAAGATAATTAAAAAAAATTACATAAAAAATTTAAGTTTGACTTTAATCCAGGGCTTGAAACTGGTTAGAACCGGTTTTATTGGAAAATCTATAAGAACGAAAACAAAAATGGAACCACCATTAGTTATTGAATAGAATTAAAACAAAATAGTTAACCATAAATTATTGTTCGTTCTCAAACTGAAATATATACATATTTAATTAGGAATAATATTTAGTTTTACACATTTTGTTATGTTGATCAGTCTGTTTTTTTTATAGAGGTATGCAATCACAGCACAACATTTCCTCGATACCAGCTTCTACCATACTCACGATAATGGGTTACGATAATATCACAGAATAGATAATATAGGGCGAGTAAGTATATTATTCCTTGAGATTAAAACTTAAAAATGTGAATGTGATATCGCAGGGCTTGGAAGTTGTAGCACTAAAAATGTTACTTTTTAGCTCTTAAATATGCAGTTAAAATCTCCAACATATGTGCTATAATAGCAAAACCGCAATCACCTCTCCACTATTATTAGTATCCATACAAATCACCTCATTTAGGGACATACAAATGTTAATAATAAATAAATGCCAACTAAAATGGCACCAAACTAAATGAAATTAAACAAGTGGACACACCCAAATTACACACATATGGGCATCCTAATGGCCATGGAAGAACCACCAATATGCGCATCCTGCGGAGTTTAAATCACCATACAACATATACTTACCGAATGCCGAATATACCACAACTACAGAAAAAGTTCCAACCTCCCAGAATCAATAGCTGAAATTCTACTCAATCACCCATAGTCAATATCCAACACCATCAAATTCATCACTTCTAACCAAGATTTAAAAACCATTATAATAATATTAGATTAAGTATACAATAAATTAAGTTAGGCAAAAACATGTGAACAACATAGAACGCTAAGTTTAATAGCGTATGCGTCAAAAATCCTTACCCGAATTGTGTTAAAAAGAATGGAACAAGTAATAGATGATTTGCTAACTGAGGACCAATTTGGCTTTAGGAGAGGAAAAGGCACTAGGGAAGCTATTTTAGCACTAAGACAAGTTATTGAAAAACAGAATAGAAAAAGAAAAACAATCTATATAGCTTTCGTCGATCTAGAAAAAGCTTTTGATAATGTGGATTGGAAAACGTTATTTAAAATCTTGAAAAGAGTTGGGGTGACATATAAAGATAGGAGAATAATCAAAAGCTTGTACAAACAAGAAATAGGAGTGGTAAGATGTGGAAATAGCCGGGAAGAAGCAGAAATTAGGAAAGGAGTAAGGCAGGGATGCACACTGTCTCTGTCCCTTTTTAACCTGTATGTACAAGAAGCGGTGAATAAAGTAAGAGAAGAAATTGAAGTAGGGATAAGAATAAATGGTGAAAGAATAGATATGCTAAGATTTGCAGATGACATAGCGATAATAGCAGACAATGAAGAGGATCTACAGAATATCTTGGAAATAATGAACTTAATAATGAAAAATGAATACAATATGAAAATAAACAAAGCAAAAACGAAAGTCCTCGTTTGCAGCTGTAACGAAGGAACCCAAACTCAAATTGCACTAGATGGTGACACACTAGAGCAAGTGAATGAGTACAAATACTTGGGAAGCATGATAACTGAGGATGGCCGTAGTACCAGGGAGATCATAAGCAGAATAAACCAGGCTAAATGTGAATTTCAGAGCAAGGAAAATATGTTTATATCTAGAAATATTGACATAAAAGAAAGGAAAAACTTACTTAAGGCTTATGTTTGGAGCGTAGCATTGTATGGAAGTGAGACATGGACCATAGGTAAAACAGAAGAAAAAAGACTCTTAGCGTTCGAGACATGGTGTTACAGAAGACTACTTAAAATAAGTTGGACAGAACACATAACAAATGAAGAAGTTTATCGAAGAGTCGGAGAAACAAGAAGCTTTCTGAAGACCTTAAAAACAACAAGAGCCAAGTGAATTGGACACATACTGCGTCAAAACAGTCTACTTAGCAAGATAATAGAAGATGCCATTGAAGGGAACAACAGCAGAGGGTGACCGCCACTGGACTACATTAGTCAAATAGTAAGAGATGTGGACTGCAGATCTTATTGCGAATTGAAAAGGAAAGCGGAGAAGCGTCAGGAGTGGAGAATTGCTGCCAACCAGCCCTTGGGCTGTTAACATAAAAAAAAAAATTAAGTTATTAAGAAAATCACTAACTGTAGAGCCAATGGCTCAATGCCCATGTTGCCGAGGGTCTTTTTTTTTCTTCAATAAAAAAAAAAAAAAAATATGCGCTTTAAATAGCATGAAAAATCAAAAAATATGCATTTGACTTGAAAAAGCTATAGTTATAAATCGATTATAAGAAAAATAAATTGAAATTAATAATTACATTTACTAATTACCAGGGCTAGGATTTGTATGCAACAGCATGTTTTTTTTGCGACTTCTGATTATCGATTTTGTCAGTTATGTCCACAAATCACCTCATGATGAGATAAATGGTGGAGTTTTTATTTTGCATGTTTTTGCATATTTTGGATAAAATGCATATTAATGCATATATTGGATAAAATGAATATTATTGCATATTTCGATTATAAGAATGCAAAAAAACATGTTTTATACTATATTTCGTAATTAATATTTATAATTTAATATTAATATTTCGTATTTAATTCTAGATCTGCTGATTAAAGTATAAAACTTGGTTTTTTTGTCTAACACAAATTTTATTTTTTTAAATACAATCCTATAGTACAATAGTTATGCGATTAAAGATTGAATAGTTTGACGGAGAAAGATAAACACAATTAATAAAAGTATTTCGGTCAATATAAAATCCAAGATAAGATATAATTTATTTATATTATATTATATTATATTTAATTATATTTTATTTTATTTCTCAATATTATTATATTAAGACAAACAGCCAACCACTGATGTATTTCAATAAATAAATATTTTTTTTGTTACTATATTTTTGTGTTTATCTTATAAAAATTAAAATGCATATTTTTGCATATTTTGGTAAATAAAATGCATATTTTACAATTTTTTATTGCATACAAATCCTAGCCCTGCTAATTACTAATAATAAAATTTAATAAATGTTTAGGCTCGTTAATGGCTCAGGGACTGGCTGGATTTTTTGAATTATAAACTATTTAAAAATATGAAATATTATTCACTGAGGCTTATTTATTTTAAATATTTTCAATATTTTTAATAATATAACCAAATAAAATCATTATTTTCAACAAAATGTGATTATAACCTATATATGTGAAAATATACACAAAAATAGCACTAAAAACGCTGAATTAGCAAAATAGCAATAAAAACCGTAAATATGCAAAAAATAGCAAAATAAAATTTTGTGTATGACATCAGATAAGTGTGAAGCATATTTGTATCTTACTTTGGATGTTCTAGGATGAACCAAAAAAAATAAGCATTTGCTAAAACTTCCAAGCCCTGGTGAATGGTGAATGGTGATATGAACTTATTTTATGAATATCTCACTTAAGTTGATTTTTCTAATTAATTATTTCTTAATTATGGCAAAAAATTGTCTGAGGTATAAAATTATTATCTAAAACATTAGTTTTTAAAAGAATCAAATTAACCAGTTAAACTAATTTGATAACCGGTTTTAAAAAACTATAAAATTTTGGATCAATATTAACCAGTTTTTAAGACCGAAAAAAAATAGTAGAACTAAATCTATTAACCACAATAAATCATTACGGTTTGTAGTCCTGCTTCAATTACAATTTGAAATAATGTATTAGGTAAATATAAACAAAACATTGAAGGCTAAAATGAGTGTAATTTTCTAATATTTAACATTATTTTAACATAAATCTATAAAACAGTCATTTTAACTTACTTATTTGAGTAATAGGCTATATTTCTTGGTGTTCTATATTTTATAGCTATATTTAATGCAGCTCTTCCTTCTTCGGTTCTAAAGTCTTTGATTTTCTCATACACAATATAAGAAATAATGTTTGACATCATGTTGATTTTTGAAATTTTTTTCTTCAATTTATTCTTTTTCCTTTGCAAATAAAATTTTTTTATTTTTTAAGGAGTCTAGAATTTTGCATCAAAATAATTCATGGACCATAATAGATTCACTTAATTAAGGAAAATTGTCAAAAAATGAATTAATATAATTATCACTTATTGTTTCCTACCAAAAAATTGTAAATAATTTAAAATATAACCAACATTTTTAGGTTATTTTTAAGAATTTTTTTAAAAGCATTTAAAAATTATAAACTCTATATCTATAATATAAAAATGAATCGCAAAATGTGTTGGTAAGCGCATAACTCAACAACGCCTGGACCAATTTGGCCAAATCTTTTTTTCAAATGTTCGTTGAAGTTCAAGAATGGTTTTTACGGCCAGAAAAATTAGAATTATTGCTGGAAAAACCCTAAAAATAGCCCGAATAACATCTTTAATTTTAAACTTCAATCAACTCTCTCTTAATTCATCTCCTCTATGCATCTGACCCAACTTTAAATCAGTCTATGACTTCAACCATATAATTTTCCATTGCCCCTCTCTTTATCCTAGTAGACAACTCCTTTTTTCATTCTTATCCACCCTAGGTTATCTTACTCCCAATTCAAATCTTATCCTTAATACTTGCTCTACTCATATCATTAACTCCATCATTAATTTTATAATTTCCGCCGGCTTCTTATTTGATGTATATAAATGTATATATTAATAATTTGTAATTTTTTTTTTCTTTGCAAATAATCGTACTGCTGTAATGTTCCTGACGATAGCAAAAAAAAAAACTTCAATCTTTAAAACTTACTTCTTTGTTTCTGCTTCATCAATCCTGATAGTATTGAAAATATTATTTTCTTTTAAAACATTTGCATACACGTAGAATGAATTTATATATGATTGAAAGCTATTTATTGAAATACTTTTGATTTCAATGTTTGTTTCAATTAAGTTACGAATACTATCTTTAAGAATTCTAAAAAAATAAAATGATATTAAATTAATAAGTTCAAAAACAAATATAATAAAAATAAAATGTATTACTTTAAAAATTGGTGATCATTATTATTTGCTAACAGATTGGTTTTAAGACGGGTTGCATACATATTTATGGAATATATACCGATAGTACAAGCATGTTCCAACAAGTAGAGTTCTATCATAATAAAATGTTGAAGATCTTTTGCTGGAAAATGATTTTCAGATAGAGTATCTGTTGATATATACGTTGATGGTGAGTAGCACTCTGAAAAATTTAAAAATTGAGTCTCTAATTTTATATTGTTATGATTTTAAAGGCTTGAAATTTTTTATTTAAGTTTTCTTTTCTATTTTCATTACTTTCTTATTATAAATAGCTATTAAGTATCTTGTATTTGTGTCACATAATTGTCGAAACTAATAGTAAAACTAAGTTTAAATAAAAAATTTAAAAAAAAAGGCTTTAAAAAACATAATTGACATAAAATGGCAAAAATATAAAACAAGTAATAAATTTGAATAATATGACATATAATTGAAAATGTACACTTATACGTTATAAGGGCATGTTTTGTAAGAAACCAAAAAATCTGCATCGGCTACAAATTTATAGCCCTGAATATAATATCCATAATATTGCTTCATCAATGTTTAAACAAAGACTTTGAAAAACTGTTTTAGGTTATTTTAATTTTCATTAATATACTACTTAATAAATAAATTACACTATTTAACAATACTAAACAATTGATACTTTACCAATGTCACTCTTGGCACGTAAGAAAAAGAATCTGGATTTCAATAAATCCAGTAAATTAACTAATTGATCAATTTGTTCAATTAATTCATCCATTTTAGGTATTTACTTAAGGTTTTAAATTTGGAATATAAATTAATTAAAATTTAATATTAATGATTTCACTATGAATTTTTATAAATAATAGTTTATAATATACAGCAAATTAAACACAACGAACTGTTGGCACAGAATACAGATTTAGTAGACATCTGTGGCCTATGGGTATTTCGCACTATATTTTGTTTACTATGTTATCAGCATAGATATATACTAATACTAATATTAGTATATATCTATGGTTATCAGTTAATGTAGACGATCATTTTCGTGCGATACGTAGTGGTGCGTTACGTATCCGCAGTCATGGCGGCGGTGATAAGCCTCCATGTGCCACCGGCCGGATATGTAATTAGTAATTACTAATTGCGTCATTAAGCTGAGGCCACGCAGAACGCTATGCGTATTGCGTACTATGTTTGCGATGTTCGCTATTCGAATAAAAAATATTTTTCTATCTTGAAGACGTAAATGGCCACACAGAATAGTGTACACTACGTTGCGACTCGTCGCCGAGTGTTTGATTTGTGGCTATATTTTTGAGCGAAGTGTCGACAGGTTTCGACTGGCAATTGGCATGTTCATTGCTCGTATCGATATCGGAAATTGAATACAACGTGTTCTGTGATTATACGAACGACGAGCAGTCAATCATACATTTTTAACGCATTCATGTAATTATTGTTGAATGTAAACAACACACCCTGTAGTATGTAGATTAAAGTCAAATTATTTATACTGTAGTACTACAGCAGACGCTGATAAGACATTTTATATAATTTTAGCAATACAGCATATTGTAGGTGCTACGTGACAGTCTGTACGGCAGTCAGTCGTTGTTATACAATACGCCTCGGAGCACTGTCTTTTTCATTTCAATTATACATTTATTATATTATTACATATATCCGATTTTATTAGTTATCTACCTTTTGCTTGTGTATGTCTGTGTAATTTAACAGGTTATGGGCCCAGTAGTAAGGTTTTTTTTATAATAAGATCGTGTATGTTTAATACAATAATTGTTGATTTACGAATCACGTGTTTGTGTACAGATAGTGTATAGCAATAATAATTCGCGGAGTATAGTGCAGTGCAGTGTAAGTGCATCGATTGTGTGAAGTGCAGAAACTGTGTTTGTTATTATTACATTTATAGTGTACAGACAGTGTACAGATAATTCGTTATTATGGAAAACGAATCTATAAAAATTAATAAGCTAACAGGTAATGAAAATTGGGAAACATGGAAATTCCAAGCAAAAGTCATAATGACTGCAGCCATAGGCGTGTCTACGGGTCTTGCCTGTCATGCACAGGCATGACCTGCGAAATTTGATCTAACTTACATTATAAATTGCGGTACATAATAATATAAATGTTTTTTCTTAGATTCTGATATTATATTAAATTAAAAAAAGTAAAACTGATTTAATCATTATTAGATAATAATGATAAAGCTCATTAAAAAATTTGGAGGTCATATCCTTAAACCGAAACCTAATTTTTTAGGGGGTGATGGGGGGTGCAGAAACCTACCCCTCCTGAATATGCCGCTGCTGTGCATGACCTGCAAATAAGGTCTGGACACGCCTATGACTGCAGCCGATATATTTGACGTTGTGACCGGAAAATCGAAAAAACCTGTTCTTACAAAATCAAGTTCAGAAACTGAAGAAGATGCAAGAAAAAGGTATAGTGTTGATTATTCATTATTTAAAAAAGCGGACAATAAGGCTCAAAAGTACATAGTCACGTCAGTGGACGAACAACCACTGCAGTACATAATGAATTGTGACACGGCTAAGGAAATGTGGGACAAGTTGCTTAGTGTATATGAACAAAAGTCGGACTCAAGTGTAACGTTGATTCAACAAAAGTTCTATAGCTATGTTATGAACCCAGATGACAATATGGCGATTCATATTTCGAAATGGAGAGTCTTAGTAGGAAATTAAAGCAGTTAGGTGAACCAATATCCGACTCAATGCTTATGACCAAGATACTAATGACTTTGCCAGAAAATTACAAACATTTCTACAGTGCATGGGATTCTATACCAAATGTGGACAAAACATTATCTAATTTGTCATCTAGACTCATGGTAGAGGAAACAAGGCAAACTCAAGGTTATGATGCTCAGAGAGATACTGCAAGTACTAATGCATTTTCGGCTAAGAAATCGTATGGAACAAATAAAGAAAAATATACAAAAATGGGCAATTCTGAAAATCAACGAAACAACGATAAAAAACCAGGCAAGTGTAATCATTGCAAAAAACCAGGGCATTGGAAACGTGAATGTCGGATTTTCTTAAAAGAACAAAAAGAAAGAAATAAGAGCAACTCAGGAAATGCGTTGGTTGGTGTACAGTCAAAGGGCATCGAAATCGGCGAGTCAGAAAAATGGTTTGTGGATTCAGGCGCTAGCGATCACATGACCAGCAGAAGAGAATGGTTCAGTAATTATGAGTCATTTGATGTGCAGTTACCAGTACGTATCGGTGATGGTAAATATATTATGGCTATTGGTAAAGGTAATATAAATGTACAAGCGAGAATCGGCGATAAATGGGTTGACAGTCATTTGTCAAACGTTTTACACGTATCCGATCTGAAGGTAAATTTGTTTTCGTGTGGAGCATGCCTTGATAAAGGTATACAAATGATGACAGACAGTGACGGATGTATATTTAAAAAAAACAATCGTATAGTTGCTATTGGAGTTCGTGAGAATAAAATGTTTTCAATGGTTCTGAGAAATATGCCATTACAACAGGCTGATCAAGCAAATGTTGCAGTTAAAATCCTCACGTTACAACAGTGGCATGAAATATTAAGTCATCAGAATGTTCAATATGTTCTGAGCTACTTGAAACATATGCGGATTCCATTCACAGAAACAAAAAACAAATTTTTCTGCGAAGCTTGCATTTATGGTAAACAACACAGAGAGCCATTTGTTTTAAGTAATACTAAAACTACAAAGCCAGCTCAGCTAATTCACAGTGATGTATGTGGCCCCATGGAGGAAAACTCACTTGGAGGTAAACGGTATTTTGTCATATTCAAGGATGATTATTCTAATTATACGTATGTGTATTTTATGAGCCAAAAATCAGAAGTTAAAAATAAATTTGAAGTATTTTTAAATACAGTAAAAAATCAGTTAAATATTTCGGTAATTACTTTAAGAAGTGATTGTGGTCTGGAATATAAAAATACTGAAGTAAAAGCTTTATTGGATAAATTTGGAATAAAACATGAGACGAGTGTACCATACACACCTCAACAAAATGGCAAGGCGGAAAGATCAATGCGAACAATTGTAGAAGCGGCCAGAACTATGTTATACAACAAAAATTTATCTAAGACACTTTGGGCAGAAGCAGTGAATAAAGTCGTATATACAATATATCGTACAGGTAACACAGGTCAAGAAAGAAAAACACCTTATGAATTATGTTTCAATAAAACACCACATATAAATAATTTGAAAATTTTTGGTAGCGAAGTATATGCACATATACCAAAAGAAAAACGAAGAAAATGGGATCAAAAGGGTAGAAAAGGTATTTTCGTTGGATATTCAGAAGAAACTAAAGGATATCGTATATGCTTTGATGGAAGAGAAATTTCACTAAGCAGAGATGTAATATTCAAAGAGTCAACAAGTCCATCTACAGCTACACAAGTAAAAATCATAAATGAAGAAGAGGAAGAAGTAAATTCGGAAAATGAAGCTGAAGATAAGGAAGACAACAGCGACGACGAAGAAAAATTGGATGATGATGAACAGATGCCAATTGGAGTAGAAGAACAAACAAGAATGACACTCAGAGACAGAGGAAAACTCCATAAACCTATCAGGTATAGAAATGCTTTATTTTCAGCATGTAATGACCCAGTTACATACGAAGACGCTATGACAGGCGACAATTCAAATGATTGGAACGCAGCAATGGACGATGAAATGTCTTCATTGAACAAAAATGAAACATGGACACTTGTGGACTTGCCTCGAAATAAAAAACCTATCAATAATGGTTGGATATACAAGACTAAATACCAAGTGGACGGAGATGTCGATCGATACAAAGCAAGGTTAGTAATAAAAGGATGTGCGCAAGTTCATGGAATAGATTTTCAAGAAACGTTCAGTCCAGTAGTGAGATATGATTCTATTCGAGTAATACTTGCAATAGCAGCAGCCAGAAAATTAATGCTCAGACAATTTGACATCAAAACAGCATTCTTATATGGAGAACTTGAAGAAGACATTTATATGAAACAGCCAAAAGGTTACGAAGATGGAACACAATTAGTATGCAAACTTCAACGGAGCCTATATGGGTTGAAACAGACACCCAGGTGCTGGAATAAAAAGTTCAAAAATATGCTGATGAACTTTGACCTAAAGGAAACAAAAGCAGACCCTTGTGTATTCGTAAGCAATAAAAACAATCAATTACTAATAGTTGCTATTTTTGTAGACGATGGGCTAATCGCAGCAACAAACAACGAGTTGGTGGACATAATGGTGAAACATTTAAAGGACAACTTCGAGACGAAGGAAGGTGAACTTGATCATTTCTTGGGTATTGAAATTGATCAGAGACCTGATGGTTCAATTTTCATACACCAATCTTCATATTGCAAGCGCATTTTAAAGAGGTTCAATATGGAAGAAGCCAACGTCCTGCATATTCCCACAGATCCACAACACTCATTAGATCCCAATTTGTCAGAATCATTGGAAGCAGGAGAAGTTCCATACAGAGAATCAGTTGGAAGTTTGTTGTATCTAAGCCAAATAACAAGGCCTGATATAACATTCGCAGTAAATCTTGTCAGTCGTTATCTAGAAAATCCTCTGACAATTCATTGGAATGCGGTGAAACGTATATTTAAATACTTAAAGGGAACGTTTAATTATGGTTTAATTTATGATTCTAGTGTAACACCAAAGTTGCGTGGATATAGTGACGCAGACTATGCTGGTGATACAACAACGAGACGATCAACATCAGGATTCATTTTCATGATGGGAGATGGAATCGTGGCATGGTGTTCACAAAGGCAAAAATCGGTAGCACTTTCGACTACTGAGGCAGAATACATAGCGATGAGCCAATCGTTACAGGAACTTACTTGGTTGATGCAGCTTATCAGTGATCTTCTGGAGACACAGGGAGATACGCCGGTTTTGTATGCAGACAACCAAAGTGCAATTAAACTAGTGAAAAATCCGGAATATCATAAGAGAACAAAACACATCGATGTTCGGTATCATTACATTCGCGAGAAGTTTAGTGAAGGGATGTTTTCCCTGGAATATGTGCCAAGCAAGGAGCAGCTAGCCGACATATTGACTAAGCCTACTCCGCGACCCAGATTCCAGGAACTCAGGGAGATGTTGGGAATTAGACATATTAATTCTAAGTTAGGGTATATTGTTTAAGGGGAAGTGTTGAATGTAAACAACACACCCTGTAGTATGTAGATTAAAGTCAAATTATTTATACTGTAGTACAGCAGACGCTGATAAGACATTTTATATAATTTTAGTAATACAGCATATTGTAGGTGCTACGTGACAGTCTGTACGGCAGTCAGTCGTTGTTATACAATACGCCTCGGAGCACTGTCTTTTTCATTTCAATTATACATTTATTATATTATTACATATATCCGATTTTATTAGTTATCTACCTTTTGCTTGTGTATGTCTGTGTAATTTAACAATTATAACATCAGTTAAACTCAGGTTAAATGTTAAAGTTGAAGGTTTTTTGAAAAATACAAAATAAAAATAAATTATATTTTACTAATTTTCGTGAGTGCTACGTTATTTTTTCAAAGTGATGCTACTATTATAGAGCAGCTAATAGAGGAAGTACGCAGGTACCCTTGTCTCTGGAAGAAAAATCTGGAGGAATATCGAAACCAGAACATACGTGACAATGCCCGGGACAACATTAAAAATATTTTAAAAATATCGTACGTATATAGTATACGTAGGTAGCGTGTTCTGTGTTGCCACACCGTATGGTATACATAGCGTAGCGTTCTGTGTGGCCTCAGGGCTCAGCTTACAGTCGCGCGTACATTTTCAGAGCCTGGTGCCGGCTATTTATTAAGGAGCATAAAATAGGCAACTTGAATCTCACATATTGTATCGGCGACTTTTGGACAGTGTGCACCGCGACATGGCACTAATGTCATGGCATTAAGTTGCACGACACTGTTAACAATTTGATGCCCTAATGCCAAGTGTCATGCGCTGTTCACATGTAGAACATGTAGAATGCAAATAAAAATGGTGACACTAAAATAGTGGTTGTGATAAATAGTAGTTGTATTTACTATCTTACCACTTTACATACCTACCTATTATCAATTATCAATCTATAATTGTTTGGTTTTTTTTCAAAGTTTGTTTTTGTTGTTTGAAACTAAAAAAAATTTTTAAATTGAAATGGCCAATAATTACGTGTTAAACGCAGCTGTGGACGTTTTTGAACAAATTATTATTTATGAATTGGAAAAAAAATCAAAAAAAGAGAATGGGTTAGAAAGTGGGTAATGCGAAGGGATGCTTTAGGTCAGCGGTTCCCAACCCATGGGCCGCGAACCATAGGTATAATATTAAATCTATACTTATAATCTATACTTATGAAATCCAAATACCACTCACTCACTGATCGTTGTATCTCAAAAACTACGCAACGTACGGACTTGAAATTTGGAATAGAGCTTCTTCTCATATTTCCACCGTGCATTAAGAAAGGATTTTCAAAAATGTTGCGTTTTAGTGGAGTAATTAACAATTATAATTATTCACCGCCAATACGTATTGTGTGGCACGGTGGCCCGCGGGTTTCCAGCTGGCAGCTACCTGCGAGGCTGCGACCCATCATTTTTGTCCGTCGTCGTCGTGTAGATAAAGTCGGTCCCACACGACTCGTGTATTCGGCGAATAATCGTCAATCGTGCCGCTTGATGAGTCGTGTGGGAAAGAATTACTCCTAAAGACTAAAGTACAACGATTATTTTGACTCGTGCTGATAGCGAAATTTAATCTTGAAGAATAAATTGTTTATCGATAAAAATAACCTCATGCATCGCGCGTACACCAATGTCCAATACTCCATAGATTAAGGGCCCGTATTACAATAGGAAGTTTAACCTGAGTTCAGCTGAACCTAGGTTATCAACTAATCCAAGGTTAACTTATTGTCGGTATTACAATCGTCCGTTTTGTTAAACTGCGGTTAAGCCGTTATTTTTACAATACGATTGGTGACACTGTGAAATTAATAGAAAAGCTAGCTGATTGTGGCGTTTGGACGTGATAACTTATAATTTATTATCACTGACTGATTAATAAATTATTTGTTTTTGTTGTTAGTAACAACGTTCATGTTATTTTTCGATTTATTTAATATTCGTACATTATTTGAGTTGCAATGTCTGTTAGTGAAAATAATATGACAGACGATGAAGATTTTATGGAACTGGCATTACTTCTAGCTTTTCCTAGAAAGAGAAAGATGTTTCTTGAGCGGCCCAACCATTTCACGAAGTGGAGAGATGAACAGTTTTTTAATCGTTTTCGCCTTTCCAAAAATACTGTTTACTTCATACTTGATCACATTAAAGATCAGTCAGTTAAAAACACAAAATGCAAATTGCAAATGAACAGTAATCATAGTATATCAAAAATTATGTGGTTTATCATAATAACGAAGTTCATTATCAACATTAATTAACAACCAATGAAATCGCAGATCAATCTCTGAACCAAGTTTAAACCGCCGAAATCGGTGGTTCAGCTATCAGTGGTTTAAACTCAGTTTAAACCATTGATAATCGATTGTAATACGGTCTTTTTCATTTGACCAAGGTTTAAACTCCGATAAGAGGTTAAACTACTATTGTAATACGGGCCCTAAGTATACATAGATAGCGCATACCGTATTAAAATATGGCAACCAAATATACGGGCATTTTGGACCCCGGCGGATTAATACAAATGGACCCCGACAGGGTCGTTAGTAGTACTAAAATCTGCGCATGCGTACATTATACCTATTGGACTCCGCGCGCACGATATTTTTATCTCTCGTCACATTTTATCATTTTACTAATCAGTAATCTACTATATACTTGTCCATGATTGCGACACGTATCGCGTTTATTTATTGATTATGATTTTATTTAATTGTCGTGTAATATTGAACGTTTATTAAAGCCTAAAGACACGATTAAAGATTCCCAAATTATTGTTGTTGGTTAATAATTAATATAGTGATTACTGATTAGTGATTAGTATTAATGCCCAATAAAATGTCCTGGGTGATGGAAAACACAAAATATCTTCAGTGTAATAATACACATTTTTCTTATTTTTTTATTTTTTTCATTTTTATTAGAATATTTACAATCTATGCTATAATAGGCATAATAAGCAAATTTGAACACATATAAATTTATTTTTACAACATGAACACTTGAGGAGGGAGGCCATCCAGTGATAGAACCCAATGTTATTTTAATTATTTATTAATTATTGACTTTATATAATTTAAATTAAGATTAAATGGAATGAAACATCAATCCTTTAATAAATCACGACACCAATTTCTCTTTAGACGGCGTGGGGGATTACTAGGAAGCGAGTTGGAAGCAAGTTCAGCGATTAAAGGGTTAGAGTGACATTGTAATTTAGAGTGAAATTTTTTATAATGTTTTGTGGCTAATTGATTAACTGTTTCTATTTGGAAGTCATTTTGGAGTGTGGAGTTTGATACGTACCAAGGTGCGGAAGAGATAATACGGAGAGTGATACATTGGAAGGCTTGGAGAGTACGTATTTGAGATGGTTTAGCGCATCCCCAGATTTGGATAGCATAAGCCCAGATAGGCCGTAATAAGGATTTGTAAATGATTATTTTTGTGTGGAAGGGTAATTTTGATTTCAGAATTGTGCGAAGTAAGTGGAGTCGACTATTGAGAATTTTTCTTTTTGCCTTGATATGAGGACCCCAGGTCAGTCTTTTGTCAATTAGGACGCCGAGGTATTTTACTTCTGAGGATATTGGGATTTGTATTCCTTGAAAATAGAGGGGAAGGGGTATGGACTTTTTCAGTGTAAATGGAACATAAATTGATTTGTCCGGATTAATTTTGATTTTCCAGTTGGATGACCATTGGTCTATTAAGTCTAAATGTGTTTGTAAAAACTGTACAGTTTCTACAGGATCATTACCAGGTGAGAGAATTGAAGTGTCGTCAGCATAAGTGGCCATAATAGTATTTGGGGTTTTAGAAATATCAGCCGTGTAAACATTAAATAAATCAGGAGAAAGGTCACTACCTTGGGGAACTCCTGCTTTAATTGGGTAGAATGACGAGACAGAGTTACCATACCGGACTGTGTAAGTACGGTTTTCTAAATATGAACATATTTTCAAAAAGTACGGGGCAGGTAAGAACATTTTTCATTTAAATAGCAGACCCTCATGCCATACCCTGTCGAACGTCTGGGCTACATCTAAAAACACTCCCGGGCAATATTGCTTTTTTTCAAATGAGGATGAAATTTTATCAGTTAGTCTGTGAATTTGGTGTACAGTGGAATGACCCGTTCTGAAGCCAAATTGGGAGTGTGGAATTATGTTGAAGTTTGGAGTGTTGGTCTTATTCTTAATCTTATGATTTTTTCAAATAATTTGGCAAGAGTTGGCAGTAAACTTATAGGTCTATAAGACGTGATTTCATTCTTGGGTTTGTTGGGCTTCGGTATAACAATTATTGTTGATAATTTCCATATCGATGGAATGTAAGAAATCCGTAACATGGAAATAAATATGTAAGTTATAAGGATGATTGTCTTTTTCGGTAGATTATTTAGAATTTTGTTGGTAATAAGATCATAACCGGGTGCTTTTTTTTCTTTTAATTTACTTATTAGATATTTGATTTCACTTGGTGAGGTATGTTTAGCTGGAAGTGACATTGGAAGAGGACTGTCTATAAATGAGTTGATTCTTTCAAGGTGTTCAGTATTGGGATGTATATCAGTATGAGGTTTGAAAATGTTAGAGAAATGTTCGCCAAAAAGGTTAGCTTTTTCTTCATCAGAAATAGCTATGGATCTGTTAGGGCCAATTATCGGCGGCATTTGCTGTTTTATATTAAGTAAGTTTTTTGTGGTTTTCCATAGTGAGCCGTCATTTGTGTTTAGGGATTGATATTTTTTTTCAAAAAACTCTGATTTATGTTTTGATATTAATTTTTTGATGGTGTTTGACAAGTGATTAAATATTTGTTTATCAGATGGGTACCGATACTTTTGCCATCTAGATCGAACACGACGTTTATCAGAAATTAAAGTTCTTATATGAATGGGTAAGGTTTGATTATTTGTTTGATTCATACTCCTTGGAGTATATGGGTGTGATGATTTGTGTATAGCTGTTTGTATCGAGGTTGTGAGGACTTTGGCAGCGTTTTCTATGTCAGTTTTTGATTTAAGAGAAATTTTTAAATTTGTGGTATTTTGCATGACTTCAGCGAACTTATTCCACTTTATTGGACCTTGTGATAAAGAAGGATGCATAGGGTTTAGATCTGGAGCAACGTTTAGTTGGAGTAGGACAGGAGTGTGATCCGAGCTAAGATCGTTTAAGTTGGTGACAGAGAAATTAATATAACATGGTAATGTTGAGATGAAGAAATCTAAAATGTCTGGGTGTCTATTTAGATGTTGGGGCCAGTAGGTGGGACCATTTGGGGATATGTGTGTATAATTGTTATTTTTTTTTTTTTTTATTAATAGAATCCATTTATTACATAAATATAAAAATTACATAATAAACTTATAGATTATTGTTAATTAGGTTATTGTTAATTATTTTTTGTAATATTTTACCTCTTGAGTTATCGGATATGCAGCCCCACTGGGAGTGTTTGGCATTGAGGTCTCCACCAATCAAAAACTTTTGACCGAGGGATTTAAAAAATTCTTCTAATTGCTTTGAGTTAATAGCAGGATATGGGGGAAGATATACAGATGAAATTTTAATTGGTATATGATTCAACGATATTTGGATGTTAGTTGCTTGTATAGTAGGCGTTTGGTTAGCCGGAAGAAGATGGTGCTTGATTTTAGATGAAATAATTATAGCAGATCCTGCATGAGCAGTTTTATCAGGATGATCAGTTCTATAAGCCGTATATCCTGGGAAAAATAGTTTGGTGCACGGTTTACAGTGTGTCTCCGAGATGAGTGCTAAATCAATTTGTTTTTCTTGTAATAAATTTAAAAATTCTGCTTCATTTTGTTGTATACCATTGGCATTCCAAAGTAATACCTTAATTACGTTAGAGTTAAGTTGTTCTAAAAACTACGTCGTATTAATCTACACACGTATGATTTTATCTGTACAGATAAAACTGTTCAGTCGAATCGTACAGTTTTCACTGTGTAGGCCGTAGATGGCGTAAACAGCTGACCTATATCTTGAGAAAGAAGAACAGCTGGCAGAAATTCAGGAGGATAGAACACTACGACTGAAATATAATGAATTACCACTAATTAGATTTTGGATGTTTGCAAAGACAGAATATCCTGTAATAGCAGATGAAGCCATTTTGTTACACTTTTCAACCACCTACTCGTACTTGTGCGAGTTAGGCTTTTCGGCACTTACAAACATAAAAAATAAAAAACGGGATAGGCTTCTTTCCGTTGATCAGGAAATGCGTGTCTGCTTGTCTTCAATTCGACCACGTATTGAACTTTTGTGTACGAAACAAGCTCAAGTTTCTCACTAGTATGATATAAATATTCCTTTGTTTACTTTAAATAATTTAGTTCTTTAAATATTATTATGTTGCTGTATTTTTAAAAAATAAATGTCACGAAATAAAACACTGTTTTCAATATTTAATAACATTTTCCGCGGCACACCTAGACAATCTCGCGGCACACCTAGACAATCTCGCGGCACACCGGTTGAGAACCATTGATCTAGTGATTGCTGATGTTGCCAAAAGTTCATTCAAAATTTCTACATTTTTCGATTTAGTCCAAAGTATATATTTGTTTTTCGGCCAAAGTGCGCCTAGATGGGCATCATTAGCATTTGATAATGATATAGCAAATCAAATACAAAAAAAGTTTTGAAAAAAGTGTGCAATACAAGATGGGAAGCTAGACATTCATCTGTATATGCATTAAAAGACAATTTTATTAATGTGTTGAAATCTTTGACAAATATTTCACTAACCAGCAAAAAAACTGATATGAAAACAATTAAATAATTATGTTTATATGTAATAGAAAACGACCTATCATCTTTGTATAGTGAAGTTGTTACATCTTGTATTATATTTTTAAGTTTACCAATGACTGTTTCATCGGCTGAACGATCATTTTCTAAACTTAAACTAATTAAAAACTATTTAAGAAACTCGATATCTCAAGACCAACTAACAAACATCGGTATCTTAAATATAGAAAGAGCTCGCACTGAAGAACTTGATGTAGAAAAATTAATTGTAGACTTTGCCAATCAAAAAAGCAGAAAAAAAATTTTTTAAAGTAATCTTATATTATAAATAAGTAATCATTTTTATAATTTTAAATGTATTTACTGTTTTGTATAATAAAATAAATAATTAAATATATGTATTATGTCTAATATGTAAACATATGAAAAACAAAAATATTTAATTTTTTTATTATAATTTTAAACGTACCAACAATTTTTATCTAGTGTAAATTTGTATTATTTTAGTTTTTTTTAAAGGAAATTTAAATGATGGATACTTAACGTTTACATATATAAATATATTTTTCATGAAAATATTTTGTAAAATTTTGAAAAGGGGCCCTATTATTTGGTATTGCACCCCGGCCCTAAAAACCTTAGTTGCGGCACTGCGTGGAACATGAGATGTCCCCGGGGAGCGCGGTGAACATATACATTATACAGCAACGTTTCCGGCCAAGTATTATTGTTCGATTATGACTGCGTATACTTCGTGTGATCGAGAGTGTTTATTGAGTATTTTAAAACCCAAAGTAATATTTATTGTTCCTACGACAATAGCCGAATGTGGAGTTACCTAAATTACAATCGCAAATCCAAATTTTAGGTTTTGTTCTTTTGTTAGGCGCTAGATTTTCTCGGGTCGTACAGCCACGTGAGTAATAATAGCCATTTGGACGTAACCCGAACCTCATCAAGGATAATTAGCAATTATTGTTATTGTGATGACGTATTTCCGGTGATTCAATAGTAAACGTTTGTTTAAATTCTGTTTAACCTCTATACATTCATGGGTGCCCATTGGAGGGGGCATGACGGGGCACTTGCTAGAAAAATGATACAAACGTAAAGGCTAAATTAATATTTTCATTACTTTTGATAATATTATAGTTTATAAGACAGTGATATGTTCAGTTTTTTTCATTAGATATGTATTATTTTTGGTTACTTTTAGGTTATCGCAAATTCGCGATTACCAACGGTTGTCGGTAATCGCGATTCGACTATGTATGTCTAATTAACAATGTTAATTCACTAGATAAATAATTCACGTGGGATTCGAAAATGTTGGGATATTTTGAAGTAGGATTTTGCCGTAAAAGGATCGTCCATTTCAAGAGCTCAATGCCACATAAACTCCAGCAAGTCGACATGTTGCCGGAGTTGTTAAAATGTTTCCCTGTACTCGTTGTTTCGCCTTTTATGTTATCCTCGCTACCGTTTAATACATTATAGAATGTTATTATTTATTTATTTATTTATTTAAAGAATAAACGGGCGTGAGCCCAGGTTACATAATTAAGTGTACAATACAATTAGAATAAAATAATATAAACTATATAACGAGTATGAAATATTAAATTAAACTAAAACAATACAAAAGTAAAACTATGAAAGGAACAACGGATCCTCATTGGCTAGTTTCATTATTCTCGTAATAGCTTCATTTTTTTGGTAGTTAGTAGTGCAGAAGGGTATTAAGAAGGGATGATTGTTGCGGGTGGACCTAACAGGAACCCTAAAGTTAATGAGAGAAAGAAGGGATGGGGAATCGACCGAGCCTGTTAGGAGTTTGTTAAGGAAAGAGAGATTATTGGAGCGACGACGGTCAGCTAGGGAGGATAAGTTAAGCAAACGGAGAAGAGGAGTGTAATCATGAGGGGGGCAGTTTACGTTAAGAGAATGCTTCATGTAATTTAAAAATAGTCGCTGTACCCGTTCGAGTTGAAGACAAGCATCAGTTGATTGGGGATCCCATACAACTGAGCCATATTCTACGATTGGACGTCAGGCGCGGATCCAGCCCGAGATTAGGGGGGGGGGGGGCGAATATTTTACATACAAAATAAAATATCTAATAAAATATAATATGTGGGCAAGCGCACATATTTGTGTTCAAAAATAACTTACACGAAACAGTTATGGTTAATACAACTTTATAATTAATTAATTTACCGGTGATTTTTGGTTCAACTTCTCTTCCAGTATTACTATAATTATCCTGGTGGCTATCTAAAAAACCAATAAAATCCTCAAATACTTCATTTTCATAAACATACCGAATAACTGTAACTAGTTGAGAAACTTTTGACAAATCGGTTGTTTCATCGAAAATAACGCTGTAACACTTAGATTGTTTCACTCTGTCTAAAACTTTTTTCAAAATTAAATTTCCCATGATAAATATTAGTTTATTTTGTGTAGTTTTACTTATATATGTAGCTCTAGATTGAGTAGTTAAAAGATGATTTTTTAAAGTTTCGTCTCCAGCTGATATTCTGAAATTTAACAACTCTCTGAAATTTCCTTTATTTTCCGACTGAGTATCAGTATCGTCATATAGACTACCATCATCACGATGCCCCCTAATAGCAATATTCTGTCGACCAAGAAATGCTATGGTTTCAATAATAGGTTTTAATCTAGCCCTATTTTCTAGAACTTGTTGATGACGTGCACTATTACGAATATTAATTACTTCATTTTTAGGATTGTAATAATTATTTAAAAATGCTTTTCCATCTTGAATGGAGTTCTTGTGATAAATATTTTTATTATGTGTTTCGAGGTACCCATCTTTCCCAAGTAATTTTGCGAATTTGATTATCGCTAATTCCAAAAATAGCTCTGAACGTATTACGTCAACATACCTAATTCTTATTATTATTATTTATTATTTGAAATAAAACTATACTATAACTTTACAAGATTACAACTGTATATTATAAGAATAATATATAAATATAATATATTTATGTATACAATGATTGTCGTGGTCGCCGTCATCGACAGTTTTCTGGGAACAAATAACCATTACTTTGTCAAAAATGAACGAAAATAAAATCCGAATACACCATTGAAAAGAAGACGTTTCACTGAATAACCACGTATATAAACGGAAGAATTGCTCTGATAACCGAGTAAATTATAAGGCCAAAAATAAGCCTATACAAATTGACAATTGTCTACTACCCGTCGACCGCGGCAATCAACGTATTAAAATTAGTTTTAAATCTTTTTACTGGGTATTTTTCCTAAAGAAAACACAGCTTACGGGGGGGGCGGCCGCCCCCTCCGCCCCCCTACTGAATCCGCGCCTGTTGGACGTACAAGTGCACAATAAATTGCTTTGAGGGATGCGGAGAGCTTAAAGTCACTAGATATTCTTTTGACGAATCCCAATACCTTAAGGGCTTTGCATGTAACTCTGTCTATGTGAGCTCTAGGACAAAGAGAGGGAGTAAATGTAATACCGAGATCACAAATGCTAGAGTCAGCTGGAATCAAATTGGAGCCATTCAATGAGTAAAGATAAGCAATAGGGGAATAACTTTTTGTGAATGTCATAGACCGGCACTTATCAATATTTAAAGTGAGACCGAGAGATTCAGCCCATGCGGAGAAACTATTTAAATCATCCTGGAGTTTGAGACAATCATCGACAGAGTTAATTTCGAGGAAAATCTTCATATCGTCGGCAAAACAAAGAAGTTTGCTATGTTTGAGAGAGGAGCACTGTTAACAAACACTGTTAACTAGCACTGTTAACAAACAAAGAGAAAAGAAGAGGTGATAGATGTCCCCCTGGGGAACACCTGAAGGAGATAAAAATATGTCAGATTTAGTGTTGAACAAATTAACCCATTAACATTATGATATTATGCCTAATATATTTCACAAGTATTTCCGCGTGGATATCGTACCATAGATTAAGTATACATATATTTAATCTATGAATACTCCTATTACATAATCGAACGATAAAATGCACACCGATAACATAAACCAGTACACATACAAATTCTATTTATAAGTTATCTCTCCATTGCCTTGCCACGGTTAGCTTTTTAAATTTTCACCCAGTGATTTAGCTACACCTTGATTAACATATGAAACTTTGAACCTTTTTTTCACCCTTTTAAAATCAAAATTTCGAAAAATCCTTTCTTAGCGGATGCCTACGCCTTAGTAGCTATCTGTATACCAAATTTCAGTCCAATGGTTTGAGCTGTGCTTTGATAGATCAGTCAATCAGCTTACAGTTTTATATATACAGATATATATAAATATATATTAGATTAATATAATTATATAACAGGTAGTGTATCACTTAGTTCACTTAATCGCAGACAAGTAGACGGACGACGATAATTAATATCGTGATATAGATTAGTGTGAAATAACGAAATAACGAAATCAGAAATAGTGTTGGTCTTTTTTAATTCATGGAATAACGGTAATCATCAAAAACGTATGGCAACGCATGTCGATGTGCAACTACACAGAAAACTAAATATTTCCAAAAACTATTATTATAAATTTAATAATACATTTTTCGATTTTTTACTTTTAAATACTTTTAAAATTTTAAGTAAAATTATGAATTAAAACTAAAAAAAATGTTTATACATATTAATATAATATTTCGGTAAAATATAAGACCTAATTGCATTGGCTGGACCCCTATTTGAGTACTGGGCCCCAGGGCCCAAGCCCTGGCTGCCCCCCCCCTCTCGTCGGGCCTGGGTACCTCACCGTGCTCTGCATGTGGAGGGAGACGGTTCATGTTTTTTTTATTCACTTTCATATCATGCTCGTATGTATAGCACCGTCTCACATGCGCCTCATTTACGGGCAAGTGTCGTACAAATGTACAATACGTTTGTAACAACTGGCAACGGTTTGAACTGTACAGCATGATACCGTGTGGTAATATTTACAGAATGTTGTCTTTTTGACAATGCTTCCACAGCGTTTTACACCTAAAAGGAGTTTTTCCGGGCAAAGCCGGGTAATTCAGCTAGTATTTTATATATTTAAAATAATATTATTATATATTTTTTGTTATATTTCTGATCATAATAATATTTAATCAATTTTAACTATGGTGTATAGTCATAGTGTATACTGTATAGTAAATGTACAATTAACGATACGATATTCTTTAGAAAACAATGACTCACCCGATATACTCATCGAACATTTTTCAAAATTAATTACAAGTACAGCAGAAAAAATAATTAGTAAATGCCATATCAATAATAAACCAAAAGTCCCTTGGTGGAACGAAAACATAAAATTAGCTATAAAGGAAAAAACAGCGCCTTCAATAAATATAAAAAAACCAACAAATTAAATGACTTTATTCATTTCAAAAAACTCAGAGCGAGATCTAAATATCTCATAAAAACAAGTAAGGTGAAGTCGTGGCAGGATTTCACATCCAAATTAAACACAAAGATAGAACCTTCTTTCGTATGGAACAAAATAAAATCGTTTAAAGGATTAAAACGTAATCAACAAATAAATATACTAGACAATCAAACAAACAACATGGTCGATCCACAGGTAGCTGCCGATCTTTTCGGTGAATTTTTCCAAAATAATAGCAGCAACAACAACACCATCATTCTTACAAACAAAAATAGCCACTGAAAATATTCCCATAGTTTCCAATATTGACCCCAATAACGTCGATCAAATTCATCTCAATGAAGAAATTTCCATAAATGAAATAAATTACGAGTTATCCAAGTGTAAAAGTAAAAGCTCTGGTCCCGACGGGATTCCCTACTCCTTTCTACACAACCTACCTCCAAATGGTAAACAACTATTACACTATATTATATTCAACGTTATATGGAAAAAAA
Organism: Periphyllus acericola; assembly: GCA_949715065.1. NCBI lineage: Eukaryota > Metazoa > Arthropoda > Insecta > Hemiptera > Aphididae > Periphyllus > Periphyllus acericola. Next base: position 31,163,921 of record OX454267.1, on the reverse strand, counting down.
ACGCTTTCCCCCAAAGCTGGAGAAACAGTATAATAATACCAATACAAAAACCAAACAAAAATAAATTTCAAGTCGACGGATACAGACCTATCTTTCTACTGAACAATATGTGCAAAATAATCGAAAAAGTTATAAACACTAGACTAACAAGGTATCTAGAAAAAATAGGCTTTCTAGATAAATTTCAAAATGGTTTTCGCAAAAATAAATCAACTATAAACAGTCTCGCATATATTCAAACAGAAATTAAGAAAGCCATTGACGAAAACCAATCAATGAGCTTAGTAAGTTTAGATATAGCAAAAGCTTATGATACCACTTGGAAACACCGAATAATATCTAAACTAAGCTCCATTTTATGCTCCGGCAACCTACTAAATTTCATCTCAAGTTTTTTAAATACTAGAACATTTCAAGTCAAAGTAAACAACACTCTATCCAACACATATATTCAACAAAACGGTATACCACAGGGATCTAGTATTTCGGCCACGCTCTTTCTAATCTCCATAAATGACATCAGCAAATGTATATCAAACCCTGTAAAATATACCCTATTCGCTGATGACCTCAATATCTTCTTAAGAAGCAAACAAACAAAGACAATACAAAACATGCTTCAGCTAACAATTAACAATATTTCAAATTGGGCTAATCAAACAGGTTTTAAATTCTCACCAAATAAATCACAAAGCATTTGTTTTACAAAAAAAAGAAGTATACAACCCCCAACACTATAAATGATTTTACAATGATTTTCCAATCCCTAACAAAAATACCATCAAATTACTAGGAATTATATTCGATAAAAAACTCTCTTGGAAAACACATGTAAAATATCTAAAAAAAGAAACATCAATAAGATCAAATGTTATAAAAGTTTTATCACACACTACATGGGGTTCACAATCCCAAACACTCATCCAGATATACAAATCACTAATACTTTCTAAACTAGAATACGGTTCAGAAATATACTCTTCAGCTGAAAACCAAACTCTAAAAATTATTGACCCAGTTCACAACACAAATTTACGATTATCCATTGGAGCTTTCAAATCCAGCCCAATCGAAAGTATATACATAATAGCAAATGAACCACCACTCTGGATACGTCGAATAAAAACCACCCTCACTTTTGCTGCAAAATCAACAAAAAACAACCACGAAGACATAATACCTAAACATATAAATCTTATTACAAAATCATACCAGCTAAATTTATCAAAAAACCCAGCAACTTCAACTGAAACATCAAAAAAATCAATAGCTTTAATAACTCAAAATACTTGGCAAAATCACTGGTTCAAACAATCAACTAAATTAAATATAATCAAACAAAATATCAAACCTTGGCCACAAATGCAATCTTCAAGAAAAGTAAACACAATAATAAACCGCCTAAGAATCGGCCATACTCGTCTAGCTCACGGTCATTTGATGGACAACAAAGAGCCTCCAATTTGCATTTCATGCAACGAAACACTTACAGTAAAACACATCATAACAGACTGCCACTTATTCTCCTCTGAAAAAGCCAAACATAATATTCCATCAAATTTATACGAAACAATTGGACCATACATCACGGACAATTTCATTAATTTCCTCAAAGACTCCGGACTGGACAAATGAATTTAAAATAAATTTATTAAAAAAAAAAAAAATGTAAAATTGTTAAAATTACCAAAATTTTTTTTTTTTTACCTTTTTTTATTTTTTTATTTTTTAAAAACAACAATATATTTACAATCTGTATTAAGGAAAGATTACTAACATACCACGGAGCTTTGGTAATTAGCCTAAGATTGATTGATTGAATCGCTTGAAATTTATTGACGTTAGAATTTTTGGCTGAGCCCCAAAGTTGGATGCCGTAAGTCATAGCCGGACGAATAATTTGTTTGTAGATTAGCAATTTATTGGAGAGTGAGATATTGGAACTGAGAAGAGGTCTAAGTTTATGTAATTTGATATTTAAGGATTTTCTTTTAATTTTTATGTGTGTCGCCCAGGTTAGCCTTTTATCGAGGTGAACACCTAAATATTTGACCGAATTTACCTTAGGAATTATTTTTTCGTTAAGGAATACCGGAGGGCTATCGTTAGGGCGGGGAGTAAAGGTGATATTCTGTGATTTATTCTCATTAATCTTAACTCTCCATAATTTGAACCAGTGTTGCAATTTTAGTAAGTGATTTTGGAGGTTTTTTGTTGCTATGTTGATGTCAAGATTTGAGGAAATTATACCAGTATCGTCAGCAAAGGTGGCTAAAATAGTGTCGTTAGAATGAGGAATATCGGCCGTGAATATGTTATATACGAGTAGAGTAGGGGCAAGGATGCTGCCTTGGGGTTCACCTGCTTTAATGTGATGGACTGTAGAAAGTTCGTCATCACATCGCACCGAAAAGGAACGGTGGGCGAGAAAGGATTTGAAGATTAGATAGAGTGGGGTAGGTAGAAATCGAAGTTTATATAAGAGGCCGTCATGCCAAACTCGATCGAATGCTTGGGTCACGTCTAGAAAGGCACCTGAACACTACTGTTTTTGTTCTAAAGAAGAAGCTATTGTGTCGACTATTCTATGGATTTGGTGAAGAGAAGAATGTTTATTTCTAAAACCAAATTGGGAGTTTGGAAGGATATTTTTATCGAGGATTATTGGGTAGATTCTCTTAAGAATTATTTTTTCAAGGATTTTTGAAAAAGTGGGCAGTAGGCTTATAGGTCTGAAAGAAGAAGTAACGTCCGGAGGTTTACCAGACTTGTGAATAAGTATTATAATGGAATGTTTCCAAGATTCAGGGAAATAGGATAGTCTAAGAATAGAGTTATAGAGATGAGTTAATAGAGATGAGAAATAGTATAGCTTTTTTGGGTAAGTGTTTAATGATTGAGTTTGTTATAAGATCTTGTCCTGGGGATTTATTTGTGGGTAGATTTTTAATTATATACTGGATTTCAGAGGGAGTGGTGTGTTTGGTTGGTAAACACATGGGGAGGGTATTGGATAATGCTGATTCAATGTGATTTACATGATCTAGAATGATGTTTTCAGAGTTAGGCGAAAATCTGTTTTCGAGATCGGAGGCAAATAAGTTAGCTTTGTCGAGGTCTGATATAGCTAGTGAATTATCTGGGTTTCGTAATGGGGGTATTTTGTTTTGTTGTGTTTTTTGTTGCTTTCCAGAGTGCGTTAGTTGAATTGTTAATAGAATTTAAATAGTGTTGGTAATTATCTGTATTGTATTTTCGGAGAGCATTTTAAAGAACATGCTATATTATAGATTGTTATAGGTTTTTTTGTCATTTTGAAGATGATATCTTTGCCATCTAGAGCGGGCTCGACGTTTTTCAGCTAGGAGTTGAGATATATGATTAGGAAGTTGATTATTCGATTTTTGGGAGGTTGGATTACCTGGGGATGAGTCAAGAGCTGCAAAAATTAAAAAAAAAAATGTAACTAATGGCCATAGTTCCGCACCGGCAGCCGTCCGTTACACACGTATGTTATCATCGTTGCGACCCGTGCCTAGTGCTAAACAAACAACGTACTCAATATTTAATTAAATAAACGCTAAATTGATGTCTTAAATGTCATATTTACACAGTTAAAACAACCGCTTTTTACTTTATTTTTATTCCACGCATTCGTGCGCGATTCGAATGCATTTTATTTCTTATAGTTCTAAATTTATTTTCATTAATAGTTAATTGTCCAGTTACACAACACACCGACTGGTGTCGTCTTATCTGCGGTCCGTCGCGACGGCCGATAAGTTTTAATTAATCTCCACCTCCAGAATGTCGTCGTCTACGAACAAAAATAATACCAATGCTACGCCACTGAACAACAAACACGCAAATTCAAAACTTAATGTAACTACAAATACAAACGTGACCAACCTAAAGGCTTCATCGTCCAATTCCACGCCAACGACTAATTGGACGACTCAAAAAAAAAGAAACCACTCCAACTCCTCTTACTCGAATTCTGAACCACCAACATCTCCGCAAGAACACACACATAAAAATAAAAAAAAATTATTTATTACTAAAAATCGCTACGAAGCTCTCAGTCAAACGGAGCAACCACCTGCAACATCCATGGATGAAGTACCAAGCCCTGAAATTGAAACAGAAATTACTATTAAACCCCCTCCTCCTATATTTATTAAAGATGTACACGACTTCCCAGAGCTATGCACAGAGATAAGCGCTCTGATAGGCGTAGACAACTTTCACTGTAAGTCAACGACAGACCGACTTAAAATACAAACTACTAACCCTGAGTCATACAGAAAATTAGTACACTTTCTTAGGGAAGAAAAGGCTGAATTTCACACATATCAGCTAAACGAGGACAAATCAATACGTGTAGTAATTCGCAACTTACATACATCTACCCCAACTGATCTGATAAAAACCGAATTAGAAGCGCGTTTATTTGAAGTCAGACAAGTTACACAAGTTCTACATAGACTCAATAAAAATCAACTACCTCTATTTTTCGTCGACCTTGAACCTACAATCCACTCAAATGAAATCTTCCAGCTTACTTCCATCCTTCACACCAAAATTAAAGTTGAAGAACCGTATAAAATCAAAGCTATCTCTCAGTGTGCAAACTGCCAAGCATACGGACACACCAAGGCATACTGCGGATACTCGCCACGCTGCGTACGTTGCGGCAATGATCATCCTTCATCTACATGTCAAAAAACCCGCGATGAACCTCCACGCTGTGCCCTCTGCCAAGGAAGCCATCCTGCGAATTATAAGGGCTGCTCAGTGTATAAAGATCTACAGTATCGTAAGAAATCCAGCTCAAATAATAATAACAAATTTTTTTCCGATAACAATCACTCTAGACCTAAGCCTAACTTTGTAAAAGATAGTCATCCATCAGAACACGTGAACACCGTCTCCCCTACATCTCCTCCCCTTACTTATGCTAAGGTAGCCTCTAATCAATCCTCACACCCTAATTCCACTCCATCATATCAAGATACCCCACCATCTGCAGAATCAAATCTATCTCATCTTATGTCAAGTTTCCTAAATGAGTTTAAAACTTTAGTAAATCCGTTAATATCACTACTCACCACAGTAATTTCCAGTCTGCTTGACAAATCAAAATGAATTCTTCAGCTACAAATAACTCACTCCTAATTTTACAATTCAACGCAAATGGCCTCAAAAACCACTCTAACGAACTCCAAACTGTTCTCCATAACAGGCGAATAGACATTGCTATTATAACGGAAACCCATTTTACTAAATACTCATATATTTTCATTCCAGGATATAAACTAATAAAAACCAACCATCCCGACAACACTGCACATGGCGGAGTCGCCATTTTAATCAAAACATCCTTATATTATCAGATTCTTCCTAATTACAGTTATGATCATATCCAATCTTGCGCAATTTTAATTAAATTGAATAAAATCCCAATCACTATCGGTGCATTCTATTCCCCTCCTCGACACAAAATATCCAGAGCAATACTTAACGATTATTTTAACACAATTAAAACAAATTTCATTATCGGTGGCGATTACAACGCTAAACATCAGAGCTGGGGTTGCCGAGCCAACAACCCTCGTGGTACTGTACTATACAACCTTACAAACGAAAGGCATATTAATGTCCTTGCTCCCCCGGGTCCCACATATTGGCCAACCGCGCCAAACAAGAACCCTGACATACTAGACATTTTCACAGCCAAAATCCCCAGCAACTTACATCATTCCACTGAAAATATTCTCGATTTAAACTCTGACCACTCTTCAGTCCTACTCACTATCTCTGCCACTCCACTTACACGTGACAAACCTCTTAAACTATTCACCGACCAAACTGATCATATAAAATTCCACGACATAATAAATGAAAAAATTGATCTAAAAATAAAATTAAAGACTACCTCAGATATTGACGAAGCTGTTAATAATTTAACAACACTCATACAACAGGCCGCATGGACTTCTATAAAATTTGATAAGACCATTAGCTCAATCAAAAATAACTCAAATGCTAATTACTTCTTACTTCCAGAAGAAATTCGAAGTTTAATTACCGAAAAACGTAGGGCAAGAGCAAATTACCAACTCTCCCGCCTTCCTTCCCACAAATCCACTTATAACAAACTGGCAAATTCGTTAAAAAAAATCCTTGTTAAACATAAAGCTAATTGTCTTGAAAAAAAACTACACCAACTGACAGCTGCAAATGGTAGTCTCTGGAACGAAACCAAACAACTTCTAAAATTTAAATCCGCCTCAACCCCTCTAAGAAAATTCGACAACACCCTAGCTATTACTGACTCAGAAAAATCAATCTTGTTTCAATCACACTTATCAAGTATCTTCCAACCTCACGCTAATATTTATGACCAACAACATTTAGACAATGTTAAAAAATACCTTGACTCTCCGTTACCCTATGGGCCTCCAATAAAATTCGTCACCCCTAACGAAGTGAAAAACACAATTATGAAATATCCAAATAAAAAATCTCCGGGTTTCGATCTAATAACCGCCGAAGTTACAAAATGCTTACCAACAAAAGCCATAGTCCTCTTAACATATATAATAAACGCAGTGCTACGATTATCATATTTCCCTTCCTTGTGGAAATTTTCTCAAATTGTAATGTTTGCTAAACCTAACAAACCTCCGGACTCACCGGATTCTTACAGACCTATAAGTCTCTTACCTTTTTTTTCTAAAATCTGCGAAAGACTAATTCTACAAAGAATGTCTTCCCATATCTACAATAATAATATTCTCCCCTCATCTCAATTTGGATTTAGAGCCAATCACAGCACAATCCACCAAGTGCATAGAGTAGTTGATGCCATCTCAACTTCTCTCGAACGAAAACAATATTGCTCCTGTGTCTTCCTCGATATTTCTCAGGCGTTCGACCGCGTCTGGCATGACGGTCTCCTCTTTAAACTTCGAAATTGCCTCCCATCACCTCTATTTCTGTTAATCAAATCTTACCTAACAGATAGATACTTTCAAACTCGCTTTGGTTCGTGCATCTCAGAAATGGCTCTAATCCAAGCAGGAGTACCTCAAGGTGGTATCCTATCTCCCCTTCTATTTAACATATATGCCTCAGACCAGCCCACAACACAAGAAACCCTTGTAGCTGATTTCGCAGACGACAAAGCGATAATAGCAATTCATGATAATCACTTAATTGCCTCGGCCAATCTCCAATTACACTTGGACCTCTTATCGCAATGGTACTCCAAATGGAGAATAAAATTAAACCACAACAAGTCGGTACACACGACCTTTACGTTAAAACACGGAATTTGCCCACCTGTATCTGTAGACAACATACCTATTCCGCCGTCTGACACCGTTAAATACCTAGGACTGACACTCGACAAAAGACTAACTTGGAAGCAGCACATAAGGTCTAAACGACTAAATTTAAACACTCGTTCTCGCACCCTCAAACACCTCTTATCAAAAAATAAATTCACTAAACTAAAAACTAAACTACTCATTTACAAGTCATTACTAAAACCCATTTGGACTTACGGATTACAACTGTGGGGGTCGGCCAAAAAAACTAATATTAATAAAATTCAGGCTTTCCAGAACATCACCCTACGAAGAATCGCTAATGCCCCACCGTATGTATCCAATCTAACCCTCCATAATGACATGCGCATGAAAACAATTGAAGAAGAATCGGTAATTTATTACAAGCGATTCTTTTCACACTTAGCTAACCACAAAAATCCACTAATCAGGTATCTAAATACAATATCCTTGCCCGAAGCTCCTCGACGTCGTCTGAAAAGAAGGTGGTGCAGGGACCTTCTAATTTTATAACTTCCAACGTTCTTTTACCTCGCTACAGCTTCACGCTTATTCTCTACAAAGTCATAGTCTAGATTAATATAATCGCTCATGCTAAGTGTTGCTAATGGGTGACTTCTTAACCCCGTTCTTCATGCCCTTTTTTTACCCTCTTCAAATACGCTTATTGTGCTCTTATTAGTATAGATTGTGTAATTCTTGTAAAAATAAAAAAAAAAAAAAACTAATGGCCATAGCAGCCGAAGTTGTAATAGATCAATAAAAAAAAAAAAAGATACGATATCGAATGTTTGAATGTAGTTTTATCTTATATAGTTCGTTGATTATTAATAGGTTCTTGTTATTTGTCATTTTTATCGTACTTAACGTGCACGGTGTGCGGGTTGCGATAAACTTAATAGGTCTTTCGATTTCGCAAATTGGTTTGCGGAGAAATATTGCACGTGTATCATACTACGATATTCTACGCGAAATTCGCGAATGCCAAACGCAGTTGAACAGAATTCCGATCGATGTCCTCGGACGCGAATCGAAAAGTATATTCGATCGAAATTTATATTACTATACGTCGTATAATATATTATAATAGCTGCAGATTGCATTTCGAAACAGTTGATCGATATCACCAACCAGCCACAATAATGCGCGTAAATATAAACGGTGTACATACTACATACCATTTATTGTAATATTGACTTCACGATTAACATAACGATAATAATGAAACTAATGAATATTATAAGTGCAATTCAATTGTACGTGACTTCAATTTACACTTAAAATAGTTTAAATAAAAAAATATTTCAATCACTTGAAATACATACAGTCTAAAAGATAAATTTTAAATTTGTTATTTATTTTCATGAATTTTAAATTTGAAACGATCAAATTATTTGTTAAAACAGAAATTCGCCAATTAAAAGCACCGGTTGTCTCCGTCCTGGAAATGTACAACATAGGCGGTACATTTGGGTTCAGTAGTTTACATTTTCGTTGTTAGCTTTAATATTCGAGTAAACTAGCCGATTATCAAACATTTAAAGGGAAGAACAACTGTAAGTCTGCAGTACTTGACGTATAATTTGTACGGTATTTTGATTTTCAAGCGAATTATGAGTAAGTGAAATACACTATACAGTATGTTAACTAATTAGAATCTCAGTCACAATAAATTATGATCCAGTGCAAATATTCACGTTTCTAACAATGTAATAATTGAGTTATGGCCGACCCTTTACAATGATTTTCAAAAAAAAATCGATAAAGGTCAACATTTTTTTTTTTTAAATCCAAGATAGACATTTTGTTTAGTATTGCATTATGATATATGTATTAGAAAAAATATTTTGAAACTCGTAAAATTTTCAACGTATGAGAGCAATTCATAGCATAAAGAAAACAAACTATAAAATGTTACGTTGTTTAAATTCGTAATGCAATTTTAATAACGAATCCACTTCTTCTCGTTGATATTTTATTCGTAATATTTGTATTTATTTTGACAATTGCTCCAAACGTCATTGGTGTTAAGTCTGATGATCGGACTGGCCATTTTTTGTTCATTTTCAAGGCAATAATAATTATTCAGTCCGGCAATACGGGCATATTGCTCCGGCGCATGCTAGAATATATTGTAACCAACAACATTGTTGCTCTCGTTCATTGAAAATCATACCAATTTCAACGTTTTTTATCATTTACACGGTACTTTACGCAATGACCGAATCGGGAAGTTTTGAAAAAAAAAATTCTTAAGTTTCTCGAAATCTTTTTTAATCGTCGTAAAATGTAGGCTCAACTATTACATTTAAGAAAAACTCCTCTCAAATATTCACAATAGACCATGAGTTATGGTGACTGAAATTCCAACTATACGTACCTACTGTTACTGTATAACAATTTTAAAAACTCATAATTCGCTTATAAATTAAAATTTAGTACAAAATCGTCTGGCAAAACACAGATGTTCTTATCGCTTTGCGCTTGATAATAGGTCAGTTTACTCACGTCAGTTTTCAGCTAACAACGCAACATAAGAAGAAGAACTACTGAACGCAATGGGTTTCGTCCCGTGTCACTTTCTCACGGACGTCCCTTCGATGCGTTTGCTGCGACCCTCGTGGGGACAACCGCTGGCCTGGCCCACGTAGACAACTTGTCTCGAACGCCGCTCTCTACGGTGCTCGCCTGAGCCATCTTCTTGGCCGTCATCGCGGCCATCTTGGCCGTCGTGACCTTGTTGTATCGCACCACCGGTGCGGGCGCTTGGGGCGCTTTTCTGGCTTTCAGGGGTAGTGCCTGGACACCGTCTTTGGCCATAGCATTGTTCGTCGACGCTATCTTGGCTCGCGTTACCGCGTTGTAGCGGATCGTCGTCCCGTTCGCTGCCACCAACTTGGCGGTCGCCGATGGCCGGACTTGAGCGATATCCGGGATCACCTTCGTTGTCGTTGCCCTCTCGGTGTCCATGGGCTTCTGGACACGAGCTTTCACCTGGACCGCTTCCTCTGCCGCCTTCTTGGCCAACATCTTGTTCGTCACCGCAAACTTAGCCAGCGTGGCGGCGTTGTAACGGACCGTCACCTTGGCCGTCGTCCCGCCCTTTGCCGCGGTCTTGGCGTTCATAGACGCTTGGACACGAGCGCTCCCCGGGGTCATCTTGGTCGTATCCGCAGCTGTCTTGATGTTCTTACCCTTCTGGGTACTCGCATTCGACGGTGTCGCCTTGGCCGGCAAGACGGTCGAATTTCGACTCGAAGCGAGCTTTAGCGTCGGTTCTAGGAACAAACTATCGTTGCCAAAAGATAAATTTGATCCAATTGATTCGCTAGATATCGATTCGTCTACATCTCGGATGTTATAAGTACATTCTTCCATCAATGACTCCTCCGATACAATTTTGAATACATTATTCGATGCCATTTTTACTTAAATGTTGGTATAACACAACTTGTTTATAATGATAAAAATATTATTTTTTGCCGTGAGCAAATAAAATCAATTTTGTAACTACAATTACTAAATAGATATGACAGCGGAAATACTGTGGATTGTTTTTAAATGTATTGTTATAGTGACGACACCGATTATAATACATTTATAATTACTATTTTTGATGCTGGCCAGTGGCTTTCGTAAATGACAATATGGCATCCAATAACTTAATGTATATTCTATAGTACGCAAATCGTTAGAAAGTTGCGGTTCTATCGAAGAAGCTGCTATTAAGATTTTTCATTTTTGACTCTCAGAAGAAGAAAACTTCTTCTCCTATATTGTACCAGAACCAAAATAAACATAAATAATCCAGCTAACAAGGGGCTAAAAAGAAAACAATTCACAAAAAATAAAACCGTACATATTTCCACTATGGACTACAACGTTTAATGTTAACCTCACCCTGACAGGATTCAAAAAAGAAAACATAATGCCGTTTAAATACATAATCTCAGTGTCGCCGATCCCTATGTCCAAGTGTTGCGACCGCAACACACGCTTTGGGTGGGTGGTGGTTCCCGTAGGATTATTTTAATGTTGGACTTAAAGATAGTACCTACTTGGTATATCGTGTAATATATTTAAGATTCAAGAATAACAGCTAGTAAGTACTTAGTACAACCACACTTGGATATCTTTTACGAGTATATAGATCACAGAAAGTCACAGAAACTATAGTGGTTAATGAACGTGGTTTAGAATCGTTCGATTTTCGTCTGCCGTCCAGACTCGTAGGACATTAAATTAAAAATAATTATTTTCTCTCTCTCTGACACACGTGCAACATAGACAAATCATTTTTTTTATGTTTTTGAGTAATCTTAGAGTAAAATTACTCGTTGTAAGAATTATAGAGAATAATATTTTTGAGAGATACCGGCGCGCTTGATTATCGTCGGGTATTCGCTAGGTGTGATGAAATGGGAAGTGAACACAAACAGCTTCTACTTCACTGTGAAGTTCGTTGGCTGTCAAGAGGTAAAGTGTTATCAAGATTGTTTGAGCTCCGTGATGAACTTAGGGTTTTCCTTATGGAAGGGGACTATGATGGAAAACTTGCAAGTTCCTACTTAGAATTGGTGACCGATGAAAACTGGTTGAAACGATTGGCGTATTTGGCGGATATTTTGGTGCCCTTAACGTTCTTAATTTAACTCTGCAAGGCAAAGACATTCATAAGTTTTTTGTGCAAGACAAAGTTGATGCAATGATAATCAAGCTTCAACGATGGGCTCTAAAAGTAGAACAAGATTCCTTCGATGCATTTCCAGTCCTACATGATTTTCTTGAAACTAACGAAGTTAAAATTGATAAAGCAACAGCTACAACTATACAAGATCACCTCAAATCTTTAGCTTCCAACCTCAGGTTATTTTTAATTATTTATTTTTCTTAATGACAAATTAATATTTTTTAATAGGCATAATTGAAATCATTTTTACATTGTTTTTAGAAACTACTTCCCTAAAATTGAAGAGGAAATCCAATGGATCAGAAATCCCTTTGAAGAAGATTACTTGAAAAAATTGAAAATATCTGCAAGTGAAGAAGATTTGTTGATTGAAATGTCATGTGATCAGACTTTAAAATCGTATTTTAAAAGTACACAATTAGTGCCATTCTGGTTAAATGTTCGGAAAGACTATCCAGCAATCGCTAAAATTGCACTGAGAAACTTGATGGGCTTTTCGACAACTTATCTATGTGAACGTGCTTTTTCTACTTTAATTTATTTAAAAAATAAATATAGGAATAAACTGAATGTTGAGAGTGATTTAAGACTAAAACTAACAAGTTTTAATCCAGATTTCTCGTGAAGAACAAGTAATGTCAAAGATCACATTAAATTGTTTATCTTGTGATAAAGTTGAATTAAGTTTTTTTTAATAAACAATTGTTTTTTTTTTAAATTTTTAAATTGTTTTGTTCCTAATAAAGTAATAACTATATATACATTATACATGTATATATGTATATAATATATATTATAATTTTTTGAAAACGTATATGTATTCTATGGGTGGGCCTCAAATATTTTTTTACAAAATTAGTGGTCCGCGAAACTAAAAAGGTTGGGAACCGCTGCTTTAGGTGCATCAGAAACACTATTAAAGGAGTTGCAGATGGAAGATCCCAGGTAATTTTGTAACTTTCTTCGGATATGATAATATTCACTGATAACGTGACTCGGTGTCACGGTGTCACGGTGTTAATATCAAAAATGTTTGATATGTGGCACTAGTGCCGCGATGTCGTGGCACTGAGACATTACATTGTTCACACGGCGACATTGACGCGACACTAAATGTCGGGACACTAAATGTCACGCTGTAATCTCACCGTGTGAACGAGGCTTTACTGTGTTAAGGGGTTTGGAAGCTCATACATTTTTCGTCAAAACGACCTAAACGCCTGACAAAAATTTAGGTACTTCCCGTTGTATGATTTTGAAAATTTAAAGATTTTGAAAATCCTTAAAAACTTTACTTTGTATCGGTCGAAACACATTTTTCATATTGAATATTGTTACTTAATTAATTACAATTGAAAATTGACAAATTAATAAAAATTGTAAATTGTTTTTTGTATGAATATCTTGATAAAATTGAAAAATTACTCCGACCGATACAAAGTAAACTAGTCTATAAATCTAAGCCTAACTTTTTTTTTTTAAATCAGATGGTTGGAAGTACCTCAATTTTTGTCAGGCGTATAGCTCTTTTGGCTATGAATATTTGATCTAATAATGTACATTAGTTTATGTGCATGCGCGTGCGTACGATGTCTACTAGACATTGTCTAGCTCTAGTGTCTACTATATTATGTATCGCCAGCACCCGGTAATCGCCGCGGTAATTGCTTCCGATAAGATAACGGATTTAGTGGAATGACGACTGTAAATTATTTTTTCTTTTTTTGGTTGAAAAACTAATTTAGTTTTGTGTTCATACTTCATAGTTCATACACGAGACAGACACGAACGTAAATTATTTCCCCATTTAGCCTTCAATAGCCAATAGACTTGGTTAGTTTTTAAAGTTTGACATATCACATATATACTTTTGTATAGTATATATTGTCATACTGTATTGTTCCTGTGTAATATCATACAAATATCTTAAAATGGACAAAAATTATCGTTATGGAAATAAACGCAGGCCATATTTATGTAAAAAAAAAAGAAATAAAGGCAATATATCAGCGTTCCGTAAATCAATAAATGAACAAGTAACGCCAATAATTAATGATGATCAGGTAAGCTGCATATTTATACAAAATTTAATATTATTGCCTCTAAGAAAAATAACTATAATTTATTTTTACAGATTTCAGTTTCAACTCATTCGAGTGATGCAAACAATTCAAATGGTCACTTGACTAGCTATGAAACGACTCAAAATAGTTACCATCAAGAGTGAGAATTTAGTTTTCAATTATTTATATATTCATATATTGTATAGGTATATTTATATTAGGTAAATCTGCCACTGCCCATGACTCTCCCAATATTTTTTACTATTTTAAAAAATATTACGTATTTCAATATTTGTTATAAACTTATAACTTATAATAAATGCTAGTTGGTACCTACTATAACTAATTAGTAGTAAAATTATTAACAATCACGACAGTCTCGTGATGAATAAATAAATTACTTATTTATTCCAAAATGATTATTAGTGTGAGTGTGGTCGGACTTCGTACCGCCACCTTCCGCTCATCATGATACTATCGCATCGTTATCGGAAATTCGTTCGGCCCCGACTATACGATTTATTTTAGAGTTATGTTGATTTACCATACAATGTACAGTGTACTAACGTACAGTGTAGTTTAAAAACCACTGTATAGTCATTTTAAATTGTACCTATACGTTTATTATAAAATTAATATGAAGTATTCGAATAAAAAAAAACCGCTATCAATGTATCGGAAGAAAAAGGGAGGTAGAAAAGGACGGTAAGTTTACTATAAAAAAAATATATACATTCGAATTTAAGGTTTATACAGATATAACCAGCGATTTAGTACAAGTAATTTTATTATATTTATAAGTATGTAATTAACTTTTATAGTTTGTATTACCTACTGTTTAGCCCGGGTTTAAATAAATCAGAAATATCGACAACAAGTAATTATGCTTCAGAAGAAAATAACTCCAATGTTCAAGAACTGAAGTAAGTTTTTATATGTTTTTTAGATCCTGAGTAGAGTGAGAGACTATTAGTTTTGCAATAATTTTAAATATGTTTATTTTAATTTTAATTTGTACCTATTGATTTTACAATAATATGTTTTTATTTAATTTTTATTTCTGTATCCAAAAAATTTTATTAGAAGGAGTGCTTCTAATATTTTATATGCACCTACCTATTTTCCTGTAGCAAATTTGTTCTAATTGTTAGTTCAAAAAAGTTATTTTTTGATTTACTAAATAGTTTTTTAAACCCATTTGTGCCCTTTCAGGTTACTAGATCTAAAAAACCACAACCAGATTACCTTTTATACCCGAAGGGTAAAATAAAACTATAGATAAATTATATAAAAACGTAAAAATGCCATTTCAAAAATAATCACAAAAATCAACTTTTCGGGACACAAAAAAAATAATAAATTGTCAGTACCGCCATGTCTTACGGGTATGGTGTGGTCGCCACCTTAAAACAACTGTATGAAAATGAAAAAGATAACAGAATATGTTCTGGAGAAAATATACCTTATTTTTTTATGACTAATCGACTGAACTAAGACCCTTTGGAAAATATTTTTTCGATGGTGAGACAGAAAATTGGGTAGAATTAAGTATGAATTACGTGTTTTTCAAGCTGGCGACGAATTGTATTGTGACTTGGCGATCTTCTCCAGAGGGTCTCAAGTGTATTCTGATACTCATATAAATATTCAATCTTTTGTATTTCTAAGTACTTAATTTTATAACGTTCCGTTTTATGATATCCGAGTGTGATATGTATATGACTTTAAAAAAAAAAAAACGTTTCGCAAGCGTCATTCTAAAAATTCCTTGTGAACCACATGATTATACACCAGTTTCTTATCATCTAAACTTGTCTTCGTAAGCTGATCGTCGACATATTGCTGGTATTAAGTTCCTTTCAGCGCTGTTGAATACCAAATCATTCCTCTCGATCTACTGTCCCCTTCTACATTCCACATGCCACTACCAATTATTTAGTCAATGAACCTCTGCGACGGTTAATGTCTAGCGCCAATAAAGAACCCCTCTTTTAATAATTGAATGCAGTTTAGCACTCAAAATTGCTTGTAAATTGTTATACTATATGAATATGTTTCTATTTATTCTATATTGTACATAGTATTCTAAGTTTTTATTATTTTTTTTTTTTATTAGTTAATATCTTAAAATGTAAAAAGCCCGTATATTATAATAATAATAATAAATAAATAAATAAATATTTCGTAGACAATATAACTAGTAACTACCTATGTAATTATTGATCGTAATAACTTATAAGTGTTAACATTTATAGTACTTTGTTTGGTTAATAACATTTTTTTATTAAATTTGCCATTTGGTAACTTGCCTAACTGATTATAACATGATAATCCTTAAACCATTTTTTGACGTGTTGCCAATATAATTTTGTGTACCGGTGGCTTTATCACGTATGGAAAAACAGTTGGTATTTTTTTTTAGGTTATAAAACGATCTCATATCACTTTCGTCCTTATCTCGGGGGGATAACTATAGTAATGGGAAATAGTTGGTTTATGTTTTCAAACAATGTTTATATTGCTGCTATCACTTTTCGTCTTGCGAGTATTGAGTTCCCGAGTTCGTAATTCTAATTCTCTATCTATAAAAAAAAATCTTCTACTGTATAGTGTATACTGTGTAGTGCGTTGCTGTTTTGATGGCTGTCACTTAAATAAAAGGATTCATTGGAAATCTTCATTTAATATCGCAACTTGGATTTATCGACGATTGTTTGAAATAGCATACATTTTTATTCATATAGGATGAGTCGTGGAGGGAAATCGAAAAATGCCTACCTTCCTGGTGATTTGGTGGCGTTAGGTTCGAAAAGTAATCGCGTCGAACCAAATCCACAAGAGAAACGGGGTGGTAATATTTTATTACATAGAAAATTGATGGAATCAACTTTATCTGGTATGTTCTCCATTACTGACTTTTTTTCTAAAACTGTGCACTCTATCTCCTAACTTCTTTTTTTCACTAAAATTAAATAAGAATTATTTACCAAAGTTATGCTTTTAAAATTTGATGCTTTATTTTGGTTATTTCTTTGACCATAATTGGTAGTAAAAAATGCGTTATAATTATCAAATGATTGCTGTAAAAATTTGGTAAATCCCTTAAGATTTGGTTATCGGACCAGGTAAGACCTCATGCTATCTGGACAATAGATTTCCTACTGAGGTATCTGAAGGTATTATTTTTACTCTATTTTTCAACTTTTAAATTAGTTGCTACAAATCATACTGCTCGAATAATTTGCAAAGAATTAAAATAGTTTAATAATTGATTGCATTCACTATTATAATATTTGTTTGGGTGATTCATGTCTGTATAGAAAACCAAATGATGCACTAGTATACCCTCTTAAATTGTTAGGAATATCACTTCTCTTTGCACAAGATTGTCTAAAAACAGTACTTCTGATATTGAAAATCAAAGCATATACTTCTAACACTAATTAATTTTAATTTCTTAAATAGATCGAAAACGAACTGGATCTGCTCTAACAGCTCCTATTGTCAGTAAAAAGCCAAAACACCATGGAGGTTCCAGTCATAGTTCATTTGCTTGGGAACAGATGTGTATTGAAGTGGATGCCATTGACTTATTAGACTCATTAAGTTATTCTATTCAGAATCAAGAAAATCTTAAAGCTGTAAGTACCTTATAATTGTTTTTCTTTAAATAATAATAATAATAATAATCAATTATAATGGATAGACTTTGTACTATGTATTTTATTCATTTTTTTTCTAAGAAGAATAATATACCTAAGGAATTTGAGTAAAACAGAAATCTATTTTAATTGTTTGTGGGCTCTGCTGAAATATTAAGGTTTTCTACTTAATGAATGAGTTGAAAAATTTTTGTTGGTTCTTTTTGACCCATTTTATTGTGATTTGTTTATAAATTTTTATTTGATTAATTAATTTAATTACTTTATTATACAGTTTCCCTACTTGGTAACATTGATAAAATTTACCTATTCAATCAATGATGGTACCCAACTAGCGCATCCAAGTATCAGGCTCCCACACTATTATTTCTGGGCTCCCAATTGCTCAATTTATTGCTTCTAATTTTTATCACGGCGTGGGCTATCTATGTATATTTAATCAATGCCAATACATATTTATAAAATTTAAACCATAGAAAATGTATATTCTTCAATAAACTTAACTGTTATAATCAGAGCTCAGAACTTTGAATCATAAAAAAAGCACTAAAATACTTCATTATATTACACTTTAAATGATTGAAATAATCAAAAAAAAAGCACAACAAAAACTATTAAAACTATTTTTTACTATGATTTTAAATACCTAAAGAAAATGTATCTTTAAGAAAATCAAAAAACGTTCGGCCTGTTTGTGTTTTTGAGAATATTTTCTTTCTTTTACGGGTTAGTAAGTATTTTCTGTTGGAGTCCAGATAATAAATTTACAAGGAACGTGGGAAAAAAGAAGTATTTTATTTTATTATTTTCTAGTTATTTCAATATGTTAACAGTTTATTACTTATCGTGTTGATCACATCGCAACTGTCAAATAATAATCTTTATCAAATCTGGAAATAAATCGGGAATCAAATAATAAGTAGTATTTCTATTATGATATTACAGCATTGGTAATTTTAATTATACCGTGTCCAACAAGAACCGATACTACAAGTAGATAAGTGAGAAAATATGAGTCCCAGTGTTTATTACTAGGCAATATGATATGTTCAAGACATGTTAATTTTACCATTTACCGCGAACACACACAAAAAAAAATAGAAAACAACTAAAAATTCTAGGTTTTTGTCGGTGTCTAGTATCATAATTAAGAAGAGATATGTAAAAAAACAAAAATAATTAGAAACACTTGAAAAAATCAATTTTTCTAAAAAAGCATTGAAATTAGTTAAATAAAGCATTTCTAAATTTCATATTTGAAATCATTATAACATGACATGAGTTTCCGTTGCACTCAGATAGCCAAAAAAAATAAGCATATGTTTGAAGTCTTGAACCTTGGTTCTAACTATAAAAATTTAACTATAAATCAAATTAAAAGTCAAACAGTAGAAATTGAAACTTATTATTTCCAAAACAATGATAATAGTTATAATAGCACATTAGGTTAATAAAAATCATTATACATATTTTTATAATTTTTTTAAACTTAATAAACTTAAATATTTTTTTAATGTTAAGTTTTATAGTATTATCACAGTAGTTGAACCAATTTTATATTGAAATTGTTTCAAATAGTTTTTTTGCAAATAATTTATTATACTTTGTACAGTTTTTGTGTATATTAATACTTTACTCTTTAAAATTGTGATTTTTAAACTTAGGTTGGATTACTTTTCGGTGCTTTTAAAATCATGCACACACAACGATTAAAACCAGATTTGTTTTGGAGTTTATCAATTGCTGCTCGTCAATATCCTACATTATTCCATAATGAAGAAATTATAAATGCTTTGTGTTCTATTCTGACTTGTCATTCAACTGCTTTAACTAAACATCGTCAGTATAACACAGTGGCTGCAGTTACTGCAGTTAATTTACTATTAGCTTCACATGATAGATTAATTACTTGGCCTGAAGCATTTGTTAAAGTATACATTTATTAAACCGTAAACTTTTTTCTTACATAAATGATAATTATTTTCAATAATTTTCTTTTTTTTGTTAAGGTTTTTATAGAAGACTCTATGGGAGAACGGTTATGGGTTGACAATGAAGAATGTCGATATTTTATTGATAATATTAAAGTTAGTTTAAATACGCGTTCTTCTCCTTTAATTCCTTTAGATTTTTTGGATACAATGAATGTAACAGAAACAGCACTATCATTCCCTGAATCAAATGAAGTATCTATTGTGTCAAGATATGAAGCTAACCAGTCAGCAGTTGAAAATTTAATTTTAGATGTTGCAAAAGAATATTTGATACGGAAACAATCAACTGAAGGAATATCTAGAAACTTATTAAAACTTTTATCTGCGGCTGCTGGGATTTTAGAAGTTAGTCATAAAATATTTAAATTGTTTAATTATTCTAATATTGATAAATATTTAAAATTTAAACTTCAGATTCGAGTTATGGTTGCAGGGAAATTAGAAGTTTGGTTGCAAAATGCTAAACTTGTACGGCCAGCTCAAGAATTACTTTTAGCTGTTTGTGTTAATTGTACTTCACGTACCCAAAGAGACTTTGATGTTATTTCGACAATTGTAAAAATGAGACTAAAAACAAAATCAATGGGTACTTTTTATGTATCATGCATCAAGTAAATAAAATTGAATTGTTTTGATCTAAAATGTTATTTTTTCTTTAAAAATACATAATAGTTATTTGTATAATTAATACACTTACAAAAGTTGAACTTTTTATCATAGTATAATTTCAGTCAAAATCATAATTAAATTAAATGATTATTGAACAAAAATAACACTTAGTTTTATATTGTTTTCAGAGAATTAATTGTTGCAAATTCAAATAATTTGCCAGTCATATTAAAAAATGTAGTTTATAATGAAATGTCTACATCACGTAATACTAGTAATATGGCTATTTTTCAAGTTATTTTTAAAATTGAACCAGATCATAGTGCATTACTTTTAGCTGATATTTTCCAGGTTTAAATTATTAACATAATCTTGAATTATTCTTTTATGTTAATAATTAATTATTATGTTTAGGAATTATTAATATTACGAGATGATTATTTGAGACCATTACGTGGACTGCTACGAGAAATTTCGCGCCAAGTTCGTTCAGATTTTAACTTTTTAACCTTTTGCCAAGGACTGATGGGTGCTAAAGAACCATTAAACCAAACTCCTGAAGTTAAGGATAGAGTTTTTGCTGGAATTGTAGATCTTTTAACATTGTGTATGTTTCTAACTGTATACCCATATATGCGTTCAGAACGAAAAGATGTTTTACAGGTTTGAAGAAATCATTTCTTATTCAACATAAATTTGTTAACAAAAAATTATGATATTTTTATAGTTTGAAAAAATGCAACATGTTATATCCCAAATTCAAAAAGATGGTGTTGAGTGGCTCCAAGATAGTGTTTTAAGAACTTATAGACCTTCACCTACAGATTTTGTTCATGCATTGCATAAAGTATGTATTTAATTATTTATTAATATTATTAATATATTTTCATTTTTTACTATGCATAGTTTAAACTAAAAGAATAATCATATTTTTATAACATAAACTTCTTTCTAATTCTAAGATTAAGCATTGTTTAATATGATTTAATTTAAACTAGATTTATATTAAAAATTATAAAATTGATAATTTGTTGTATATTAGTATATTAATAATTTTCATATGTTTTAGATATTATTAATGGAATCATCTGAACTGTATTATAAATTAGAAAGTTGGCCTCCTGAACAAGATAGAAGTACAATATTTAGAATTGCTACTGAAGCACCTTTATTGCAGGGTACAGTAATTACAATACTTATGATTGGATTATCAAAAGAACATCCCTTAAGTTCCCCAGATGCCTTAGAGCTTGTTGACCAGTTAGTAAAGCGTGCTGCCTCATTACAAGTATATCAAAATTTTAACACTATTAAAGGTAATTGGTGATCTGTAAATTAATTTTTAAAATATAATAAAATTTAATTTATTTATTTTATATTTAGCTGACAAACCATTTTTGTTTGATGTATTATTGGATTCTTGTGCTTATCATCATCCTGATAAAATTGAGTTGCCATTAGGATACACACCTCCTCAATTAGCAATATCAAATTTGTACTGGAAAACATGGTTGATAATGTTAATATATTGTGCTCACATACCATCTGTTTTTGGAGCTCTTGCTTGCAGAAAATATCCAATGTTAAGAATTTTCATTGAGATGTGTATAACCAATAATTTTTCTTTTCCTACATTCCTGGAAGATCTTCAACTACAATCAGTTGAAAAACAAAAAATACTTGAATTTGAATCTTATTTAGCTGCAGCTTCTACAAAAGTTACAATTACTGAACAGACAAGTTTATTATTAAGTCAGCTTATGGGTATGGATCCTATTGGTCCGCCTAGGCGGCCACCCTCATCTATTTTAGAACAGTTGAGAGTTATGAATACAAACTTACGCATTGGCCATTTATTATGTCGATCAAGAGATCCAGATTTTCTTTTGGACATTATTCAACGCCAAGGTACTTCACAATCAATGCCTTGGTTGGCTGACTTGGTTAATTCATCTGAAGGATCATTGAAGTAAAAATATTTATTAGTTCAAAATATGCTTTAAGGTTTATTATAAATTAACAAAATTTATTTTTAGCCATTTACCTGTTCAGTGTTTGTGTGAATTTTTATTAAGTCCAAGTTGTCAACAACAAGGTAAATTTAATCAGTTACTTAATCATCTGAGGAAGTTGTTAATGCATCCTGAAACTGATCCAATCATAAGTTGTGAAGTTTTAGAATACTTTTTGAGACGTTTAAGTTCTCCGACTAGTAGACAACATGCCATTTTAGTAAGTAAAAATATTTATTTATTATAAAGTCATTTTTATGATAATTTTATTTTTATTTTCTAGGGTCTAAAATTACTTTTAAATGCTACTGATGATAAAATGATTGATATTGATAAAGTAATTGAATCAAAAACTGATGTTTCATGGTTATTAACAAGTTTACCACAACTTCCTAATTTTCCAGCATTTAAATCTCAAGTGAGTACTGATTATTTAATATGAAGCGTATCGATGCTGTACTGTTCAATTTTATATAAATTATTGAATTGAATATTGATTAACAATTAAAATTTGTTTAGATTGTTGTTGCTTTAAGACAAGCTTGTCAAGTAGAAAATGATCCACATTTGATAACTGCCTATTTGACATTTTTGGCTGAACGAACCTCTGATGTAAATAAAGTAGACAGTTTAACAAATGAACAGCTCACTGATATGGTTCTTGATATGGCACAATTAATTGTTGAGAGGAGTACAGTTATGGCTGCAGTGTTACCGGTGTCAACAGATATAGTTACCGTTTTTAACATTGCACTTAATTCTTTAGTTGGCATATTTCACACATTTTTGTGCAGGGTAAATATATATTTTTAATTTTATGTTTTTCTTAATTTTATATTTATTGGTCATTATTCAATTTAGGCTAGGGAACCTTGTCGTCAAAATCATCCTTGGTCTGAGAATCAAGATCAGATTCTTGTTACATGGCCTGGTGGGCAGGAATGTACTTTACATATTCTTGTTGTACACGCTATGATTATATTGTTGACTTATGGTCCTCAGTGTATTCACGACCCAATGAAATTTGATCATTTATTAGAAGCTTGGTTTCCAACAGATAAAAAACAAATGCCCAAAGTAAACTGATAAATAATTAATTGTTGTATTTTTTTTTAATTAGTATATATTATTAAATATAACATTACAATTTTTTTATAGGCTTATTTAGTTGACACTTCAGAAGAAGCTCTTCTTATACCTGATTGGCTTAAACTACGAATGATTAGGTCTAGGGTTCCTAGACTTGTTGAAGAAGCATTGACTGATCTTGAGCCACCTCAATTAATATTATTTATTCAATCTTTTGGTATACCAGTTGCATCAATGAGGTAAATATTTTGAAGAATTACAGAAAATTGATTATCAAAAATGTATTATTTACTTGAACTTAGCAAATTATTGGAAATATTGGACAAAGCAGTTTGTCATGATTCTGAAGCTATTAAAGCTGCTGTAATGGATAAAGCTTATATGGTGCAACTTGTTCAAGTACAGCAAAGACGTGGAGCTCTGGGAGGACAAATTTTTTCATCGGTGTTAACATTAAATGAAGAATCAATGGCTATGGAAGTAGAAAATGGAACTCCTGTGTTCTATAAAATGAAATTATCTATTAAAGGTATCTTATTAAATGTATTGTATAGTAGATGACGTTTAAACTTGTGACAAAATGCACTTAAATTATAGACCCTATTTCTAATAAGAAGTAAAATCTTCAGCTAACCATTGATCAATGGGTGTTCAATACTGTGAAGTATGTGACCCTGTAATATGGTTTTTTTTAATAGGAATAGAATAGTTATAGTCAGAATATCCCTGTACTTTAATCATGTGTATATATTTATCATTAAATATCACTTGAATTACAGAATTCGTTTTTCCTTTTATACTTTACATTTATTTTATACTACTTTTCATTGGATTCGTGGCTTTGACTAGTAATAATATAATCTCTTGTCTAGGGTCACAAACCATTTTGATCATTAAATACTAACTTTTGGTTTCTACTATTATGATACTTAATTTAAATGTTATACCAGCGGTTCTTAAACTTTTTTGTTCACGGAGCCCATATGTTCCTAAAAAAAATTACGGAGCCCCAAAATTCAGAAATGTCTATTTGAAACAAGAATGCATTATGACTGAAGAAATTATTATATTAGAACTTCGAAGATTGTAGATGAGCAAACAAAATTATCGTACATGTAAAAAGAACGAAAAACCAGACTTTTATCCAATCTATGACACAAAATATTATGCGGATTTATAAATAGTTAAAGGTTTTAAATGTTTAAAATAATACATTGGTACGGTACAAATAATATTGAATCTTATACGAGTATATAAAAATGTAGCTAAGAAATACAATAATAATTTGAATTTAATCAATACAAATATGCCCAGGACCTAGGGAGCCACGGACCCCCTAGACTAACCTTGCGGAGCACAGTTTGAGAACCGCTGTGTTATACTATTTTGAGGTTATTAGTAGTAAATAGTTTTGTAGAATAATGTCCATTTTTATTTCAAATGTCACAGTTTTATCTAACAATTTTAATTGTGTTGGTCATAGAAAATAAAGTACTGTAGTTTAATCATTCTAACAATGTATTGTCTATTGGCAATAATTTTGCATGCAACTAGTATAAATTTAGTATTTTCTATGTCTTTAAGTATATTCTAAAAAAATTATGACTTTTATGTATTTTACAAAAACTTTTTCATCAAAGCTCGCTGTTTTCTTTTGACTACATGAATTTGCATTGGCTATAAAAATAAATGAGTTGTTGTATTATAAATTATAAATTATAAATCATATTACTTAATGTTAATTCATTTATATAAAGCTTTTTATTGTTATATTTTAGAAAATCCAATGCCATTAATAGAAAAACATAAGAATATCAATGTTGATTTTATTATGAAAAATCTGTATACTTCAAACATGGAATGCGAAAAAATTTTATCTTTGTTACAAGTATGTAAACATTTTTTTATTATTTTGCTTCATATGTGTTTTAATTTTTATTTTTGCAGTCATTATCACTAGGCACAAAATCATTACTTAAAAAATTTATGATGTCAATGTTGAAAAATATGTCTAAAAAAGAATTTATGTGTTCTGTTGTTGAAAATGAAAATATAACTTGCCATTTACTGAAAATTTTAATGATGAAATGTGGTTATAATAAAATATTAATGGCAATTGTTAAATTGATTGTTGATCAAATAGTTGTTAAAAAAAACAAAAATAATTTGCATATGATGATTATGAGTTACAAAAATAAGTATAGTAAGTTGTAGACTTAGTTTTTATAGCTATATTGTTATAATTTTTATCTTAATTAGATGAAATAAAAAATAATTTACCTCAGACAAATGTCAAGGAAGACAAATCAGAATTGATGGAAGTTGATGTAGTCACTAAAGGTAAAAAACGATCACTTTTTGTTGATCTACCAAAGGAAATTGCATTACTAATATCAGATTCTACGATTGAGCAACAGGTACTATGATTTTATTGAAAAATAATGATGTTTAAATCATTTATTAATATTGTTAATTTTTTAGGTAAATATGTTGTTTTCAAAAACTATTAAGGAGAAATGGGAGTCTGTAAGAAATTGTAGACCATACTTATTGACTATACTTAATCACCACATGAATTGGTCTTCGCTTGAATGCGTCCTTGATATTTTATTAGAACTTGACAATGTTGAAAAGTTAGTTTATTAAACAATATTTTACTTAAATTGATTTAATAATTATTGTACTGTTATACATTTTTTTAAAAGTTCTTTTACTATTTAAATTAAAGAATATTTTTAATAGTATATTACATTTTTTAAATGCTTTAATTAATTACAAATTTATGTGTATTAATATAGAATAAGTGAACTACAATATTGATTAAAGTTATTAAATGTACTTTTAGTAATAACTTGTTTCTGTATTTTTAGGTTCGAACCTTCATCGGTTTTAGACTTAATATCAGCTATTGCTACAAACCCAAAATTATGGCAAGGTAGAGAAATGAATGCTTCTAAAAGTAAATCAAGTGATGAAGGGTTCATGTTATTAAATGATCACCAGGTAAAATGCAATATTGACTATAATTTATTAAGTTTATTTTGCAGTTATTAAATTCAGATCATTATCAATTTTATATTGTTATATTTAATTATTAAAAAGTTATTGTATAATTAGGATTACTTTATAATTGGTTGCTTATTATTTTTTTAAAGCTTACTGCATTGTTGTTATACATGGTAGAAGAATGCAGAATGATACATGAAGATTTAAGTGTAGATTTGGTTGAACTGTCTGCATTTATCCTAACTAAATTATCGGTGGTATTGAAAAACTGTCTGAAAAAAAATAACTTAGTACACATTTTTCATAATATTTATTTGAAATACATAAATAGGTAAATTGTCGAGTATTTAATTGCTAGGTTATTGTATTAAACTTATTTTACTTTTCAGTTCAAACATTGCGGTGTTCAAACAGATTTTAAGTCTTGTGTATACTAAGGATCCAAACATCATTAGTAAATTACAGTATTATGATATGGATGGTTTCTTGGATCCAACTATTATAAAAGGTAACTATAAAGCTCAGAGTTAATAATGAATTTATTTACACAATTGTATTGTTTTCAATTTATCAGAAAGTGAAGGATGTGCTTTGGATGCAATATCGCATACTGTTGTGTCATCTATAGTATCTACTAAAATAAAAAGAGACAAAGAATTAAACAAGAAAATTTATGATTATGAAATATTAGCAAAAAGATTGTGTACAACTCATCCACTACTTTTCTTAAGGCAATAAAATGTTTATAAATTAGACACAAATAAAAATAATTTAATTATTTATTTATTTTAATTTTTAGAGTATTTGAACTTTTATCAGCACCATTACGCCGATGTTGTTATCTAGAGTTTAAAGCAATGAAATCTGGCCATCTTTTATTACTTAATAATATTCTTGATTTAATAGAAAGTTTAGAACCTACAGTTTTCTTACCATTTTATACTGATGCTCTTCACAAACTTTTGGGAATTTTTCTGACTATAATAAGTGTAAGGATTCACTTTATTTATTTTTAGAGTATACAACTATTCTTGTTTAACTAAACTATAATTTTTATGTACTTGTTTTTCAATATCTAGAATAATTTAAATAATGTGAGTCCTACAAGAAAAGAATTCAATACACTTTTAACGAAATTTGGTAACCGTGTTCATAGTTACATTGCTACAAATTCTCAAGGCGCTATGACATTTATTAAATTAAATGTTATTTGGTTCGGGTAATTATTTTATTACAAGATATTTATGTATTTTTAATATTTATTCCACTTTATTCTTAGTCATATTATTGAAAGGTACAAAACTATTGGAAATTTGAATTTACTAATTTGTCAAAACGATCAAGTAATAGTTTTACCACCATCTAACGTTGTGCCAAATGACTTAGCGTATGATAAATTTTTTACCTGCTTTAAAGACAATGGTAATTTTATCTGTGAAAATTAATCATGCATATATTTTATTTTTATATATGTATTACTAATTATTTTAATTACTTTATTTAAGATTCTGCAATTAATTTATTATCTGATATGGAACGTTCTGCTTATCGAAGTAATCGTGCTTTAGAGCCATTTTTAAACAAAGTTACATCTTTGATCAGGAATCCTAGTTCACATTTACGGCTGCCATCTCTTGGATTACTGCTGCATTATTTGCAATTTAATATTAGTAACTCATCTACCAACTCGGTGTTGGTACCAGCTATTCAGAGTGCACTGTTATCTGATGATGATGAAGTGTCTAGTACAATAAGGAACCATGTTGATTCATTGTCGATGTCAAGAGGTAATTATATTCATAATTATAATTTCTTTTCAGTATTCTTTTCTGTCTATAATCTGTGAACTTACTTTCCTATTTATTAGTATATAAAATTAATTTACATTTATTTTTTATCTATCAATAATCAATTAGCCATTTTCATTATTGGCTTTCATGTTCAACAATTTTATAATGTCCACTCAAATAAGTTTTTTTTTTTTAGAAATGGCACTATCTTTGTTACTCGAAACATATAAAGTTGGCATCAACAGAAGTCTAAGCACAACGACTATCCTAACAAAAACTATATCTACAATGAATTTACAGTCTGGATGTTGAATCTGATGCATACAATTCATGTACATTATTATATTATGAGTTTTATAATTTTAAGTGAACTACAGCTTACAATAAATATAAATGAATTAGAGTCATAATTTATAATATTCATTTTAAATGATGTATGATATCAAATGGAAATTCAATTACATTTCTAATTTGTTAAATTATTAGAAGAAATCATTTGAAAACTTAAGTTGTCTGAATTAAACAATTTAAATTAAGAAATAGTTAAGTTTGGAAAATAAAAAACAGAATAAACTTGTAATACTTGTAATTTATTTGAATTTTAAAACACATTTATATTTATAATTATTTTTATTACATTTAAGTTGTATAAAATTGATATTCTCATTTTGTTTTAAGTTTCTATGAAAATATAAATTTTATCCAGATTTTCAGATTATTCTGTTTGATTATAATCAAAGTTATATAATGTACAACTTTTTATTTATGTGTAATATTATAATATTTATAAGATATTTTTTCCTTAAACAATATTATAATTATTCAAAAAAAAAAAAAGAATACAACTTGAATACATTTAATTAATTAAAATAAAATCCTTACAGATTTAATTTTAATATTATATTTAAGTTTGATTATACATTTAATGATTTATGTAAATTGGTCAAATTTTTCTGTGTAGAACTTATTACAGTAATTGACACTAATAGGATAAGTGCTACTATTAAACTACCAACTATTGAAGTATCTCTTAACTTATACATTATATTTCTCATTTATTAATAATTTGTAAAAATTAAAAATGTGTGTAAACATAAAGATAAACAATATATTGAATAATATCAAGTAGGATAATTGTATTTTATAATATCCTCATATGTTTATCCTGTAAAACCAAACAAATTGATTATGTTACTTTTAAACTCTCCCAAAAATAAGTAATTAATTTCTAAATAATGATGTTGAAATATTTGAAGGTGCAGCAATGTTGATTTATAGAATAATGTAGACTAATTAAATGGTTTCTAAATTGTATGTACAGTTATTTTATGTAATATTTAGAAACAAAGTTTGTTGGTTTATTTATGATTTTGTATTTTAAAAATGTATTAACTGGATGGAAATTATCAACTTGCTTTGGTGTCAACTAAAAGTCTAAGAAAAAAAACATTCACAAATTATTCACTAAAAAATAAGTTTTCTAAGAAAACATGGGACGTATTAGAACGTAAAATACATTGTTATTGTTACACCATGTAAGTAAAAATTCCACAAATGGATTAATGAATAGTGAAAAAAAAAATGAAATGACAATTCGATGAAGGAAAGAATATTTTAACACACATTTACTTTTAGTTTCACTGATAATTTAAAAAAATTAGTAACAAATAGATAATAAAAACTAAACTTAAATAAAAAAATATAAAATAATTTCAACTGAATTATTAAAACAATTAAGTCCTAGAAACATGATATATTTTTAACTTCTAATAAATGCCTTTAAATTGGAATTGTATACAAACTACTAGACATACTTTAATCATATATTAGATTTAAGTATTGACAATCATCAATACTTAGTAAATCAATCAATTTAAATAAAAAATATTGTATTTATTAACACGAAAGACCATATTAAATTTTAAGATATTAACACATATAAAATTTTGATTGTCAAAGTAAAATAATAAAAATTAACATAATTGACTTAGGGTTACAGGATAAGGTAACTTTATGTTAATTATGGTATGTAGTTTATAATGAATAACACAAAATGTGATAAATTCTTAAACTTATTAAAATAAGATTAAACAGAAATTAACGGTTATTTTTCTTTAGACAAATGAATATTTTTGTGTTTGGTTTAAATCAAACAGTAGTAAATAATATATATGAGATAATTATAATCAATTATCACTCTGTATTCTAAACTTATAAGACAGAATTTTTATTTTTTATCCATAACACACACAATAAACATTTTTCTAAATAATTATATTAATGTGCCTAGTGTGTGCGTATCAATAAATGCCATATTACAATAATAATAGTAAATATTAACAGTATATATTGCACCAATATTTATACTTAAATACTAGATTCACAACAATAATTATAGAGAAACTTAATACATTATACTTATTATTATTTTATTGCTAATATATTTTTGAATGGCACATAAATTATAGTTTTTCTTTTTACTTTAGACAATAATTTGCATTGTGTGTTTAATGTAGTAGATAACTTTGTGGAAACTCATGAATAACTAATTTGAGGAAATATTGTAAACCTTTATAATTTTAATATTTATAAGCATAAGTTGATATTGTATTATTTGGAAGTGAGATCTTGAAATCGAACGCAGATGGTTGTCATAAATCGTCTGAATACACCCTTTGCTCGATTCTGCCACTCATTAATTTTTTTGATGTTTGCTTCAACTATATAAAATCAATTAAAATATTACATTAAGTTTATTTATTAATATAAATATATTAAAAGTTATACATACATAAATGAGATCCTCCATTGCATTTGGTCTGAAAACAAAATACCACTAATGTAATTTACATGCTATAAGATACAATACACAAATTTAATTAACCCATAAGTCAAGTAATCAAAAGTAATGGACAAAATAATAATTGTTAATTAATATTTAGTCGATCTAAAATGTGGGAGTATGATGAAAATCCCAGATTATTTTACAAGTCATTTATAGTTGCACGGTTGCTATATAATATGCAGAAAATCCAATAACATTATAAGTTATCAGTCTATTAAAAAATGCCATTACAATGGTAATAAAAAAAACAATATTTAAGTAATACCAAAACTCTAATATCTGCTAGGCCATTATTAATTATCGTATTATTTCATAATATTATAGATATCTCAATTGGTATATACTAAAATTATATTTGTCACACTATTTTTATATGGTTATATCGTAATATGTATCACATTATATACATATAACTTATAAGTACATAAACAATGGAGTTATGTTAAGTAATTAAATCAAGGCAGTTTTAGGTAATTAAAAATAATACAATTTTGTCACTTTAACAGAAATATTCGAATTGAAAACCTTACATTAAATTATGTGAGAACTCTAGAATATTTTATGTACCATACACTGATGGTTTGAAAACTAATTTTGCAAGTAACAATGTTTTTCTAAGGGGCAGTGTTGAATACATTTAATATTTATTTATAATAACGATCAAGATAAGTTTTTTTTTATCCGTGTAGTAACACCAATGAATGATTTTGCTGTTTATAACCAAAGTTTATCTAAAAAGTTGCAATGATTGTACTTCTAACAACCGACATTTGATTTATCATTTAAGTAAAATACATTTGTAGACATTCGGTAGATATTTGTAACTATAATACTTATATGTCATATTTACCGAGGCCCGTTGGGCTGCTTCGGCTTTGGCCGTCTCTATTATGTCGTCAACAAAAACATTAGCAGCAGCCACCAACTGTGGATCGTCTATAGGCTCGTGCATAACAGCCATGGCATTAATTTTTTAAGTTTAAACTTATCAACAATAACGTTATAATAGTAACTGGATAGCAACGTCGATTTATTTTTAATGGCACAAACACGTAATACACTAGAGTTGGTTAACTAGACACAACTAAGAACTATTAAACGAGTTAATTTTCAATCGATGATAATAAATTCATTCATTCATTTAAAATGTACATTATTATAGTTGTTATTATTATTATGTACATACAAAACATTGTATTCATTATCTCTAAGGACAGCAATCCATGTAGTACGTTGTAAGTACTCTTTGGTTTTGCAAGAAATGATACGTATACTCTTTGCGCTCCATTGGCGGGATAATAATATCATCGTCAACTTTTTTTAATAGCGACACTTATTAACACGTATTACTTGGAATACATTAATATTTCAGTGAGGCGTGGATCCAGGGGGTGGACCTGCTGTCAAATTGTCAACAATAATAAGTAAAGTCCATCACGTTACTGTTTTTGAATGTTTAATGAACTCAGTGGATAAAATCAGCAGTGAAATCAGTTACGGAAAATAGAAGAAAGAATGTATCGTCAAAACTTACCGAATTATTTGCGGCAAGTTCTATGGGACAAAATCAAACTGACAATATTTCTGATCACGAAATGATAGCGAGAAGTCAATAATTTGAAATAATTGAAAATATCCTCATTGAAATGAATCAAAGATTTAAACAAATCAATCTTATTGAAGCAGCGGAAGCCTGTAATCCAAACTTCAAAATGTTTTAAGATTTTAATACATTCATGAAATGACTATGAATTTCTACGGAAAACTAATTTCTTGATAAATTAAAAGCACAAGGTGATTTAAGGAAAAAAATGTTTGTAATAGAATTAAATTCTACGGAAATATATAAATTATTATTATAAAAAGCTTGAGCGTATCGTTCTTAGAGCTCCAAGAAGTTTAGAAGTGTATAGACGAATTTTAGTTATTCCAGTCTCAAGTGCGCTACAGTTGAAAGTAGTTTTTCTACAACGAGGAGAATTAAAATATGGACTACAAAATAATAGAATTAAAATATAAACTACAAAATAATTATACTAGAGCATGTTGATAAATTACAAGTTCCATAAAACTAATTCTTAAGATTGTCCTTAACAGCTCTTCGGTCAATTGGTAATCAACAACTAATAATAACGAGATAGTAGTAGAGTCCCATGCTGCCATATACTTGTCAGTTTGGATCGAGTAACAATTTAAACATTCTTAGAACAAATTCCAAAAAACAGAAAATTCTCCACACTTTACATTCAGTTCAAAACAATATCATTATAAATAGTCACCATGATCACCAAAGACAAATAATTATAATGCATTACAGGAGCGGATCCAGAAATATTTTACGGGGGGGGGGCGTTAGCCAATACGCCCATACATACAAATAGGATAATTAAGTTGTAGCTTAAGGAACAAAGTTCATATGTATAACAATTGTAGGAATAAAATAACAAATGCTATGGTATTACGAATTAAAAGTATACTTTATTTTTATAATATGAAGTTAAGTTTTCTTTTTATTTCTTTAGAAAATATATTAATTATATTCATAATGTTATTTTCACTTTCAATATTTATATCTCTATGAAAATACGTAAGTGTCAATCCTATTAATCTTTCTTCTCCTATTCTTGCCCTTAACCAAGTTTTAAGTAGCGAAAAAAAGTTCTTTCTGATTTGTGGGGAGGGGTGGCGACCCCTTTGTAGCCACGCTTGGACCCTCGCCTGATACATTATCGCATATGTAAATTGAATGAATATACTGAAAAGTATGATATCTGTTAAGATAATTATCTATATCTATATATATAAAAATGGAGACAAAAAATTCGAAATTGCATCAGTTGAGAACGGCTGGGCCGATTTGGCTCAAATTTTTTTTTAAATGATAGAGAATGTCGGGGAGCGGGTTTATAGCATAAATTATGGACATAACTCCTGTGAGTTAGAGATTTAGAGACAAAAACTGAGTTACACCGTGAATGCACGATGGCACATAAACTAGCTTTGGAGGCAGTTGACCGAACGATGAAAGATTTAAGAGGTAATTCGAGACGATTTGGTGGGGCAATGATATTGCTCTCCGGAGATATTCGTCAAACACTTCCAGTCATTCCGAAATCTACTGCTGCCGATGAAATTAATGCATGCCTGAAATCGTCGTTTTTGTGGCGGCATGTCAAGAAGTTGAAATTGACCACGAACATGAGAGTTGCGTTGCAAAACGACCCATCGGCTGCTGAATTCTCGAGACAACTGCTGGCGCTTGGTAATGGACACATTCCGATTGATGTTTTGACTGGATTAATATCGTTTCCGGCAAATTTTTGTAAGTTCACATCGTCAAAGGAAGAACTCATTACAAAAGTGTTCCCAAGCATTGAGGTCAATTATAGCAATCTTGATTGGATGATTGAACGGGCAATACTAGCAGCGAGGAATAAGGACGTCGATAGCTTGAATTTTACAATTCAGAGTAAAATTGCTGGAGAACTGCGTTCATACAAATCCGTTGACAGCACGACCGACGAAAACGAAGCGGTAAACTATCCGACAGAATTTTTGAACTCGCTTGATGCGCCAGGAACTCCACCGCATAATTTACAGGTAAAAGTGGGATCGATCATAATTATGTTGCGGAATCTAAATCCTCCTAAATTGTGTAATGGTACACGATTGTCCGTCAAGAAACTGATGAACAATGTAATACAATCAACGATCATCAAGGGCAATTTCAAAGGGGAGGAAGTCCTTATCCTACGAATTCCGATCATTCCAACAGATCTTCCATTTCAGTTTAAGCGGATTCAGTTTTCCGTGAGATTGGCTTTTGCGACGACAATCAATAAATCGCAAGGCCAATCGTTGGAAGTCTGTGGGATCAATTTGGAATTTCCATGTTTTTCGCACGGGCAGCTGTACGTTGCCAGTTCGCGTGTTGGAAAACCGTCTTCGTTGTTTATTTTTGCACCAGAAAACAAAACGAAAAACATTGTTTATCAAAATGCAATATATTGATTTCTGTAACAATTCAGTACAATGGAATACTTGAATTTTATTATCAATCTAGACTTTATTTGAAGGCGTTAAGTTTACCGGGTCAATTTAATTTAAAAAAAAAATTTAGGCAAAACAACGTTTGCCGGGTCAGCTAGTAAATTAATAAAAATAAATAATAATCTTCTGTATAATAACAAAGATTATAATTTTAATTTTCAATATGTATGGTAAAATAAATTGTTGTATACAAAATTAAATTAATGATTTGTTTATTAACTAGGTAAGTAATTCATTAGATGCCAAACATTTTATAAAACCAAATTAATATATTTGATTAAATAAATGTTTATTAGATAAAAATCAATTGATATAGTAATGTAATTTATAATATTTAAAATAATGTAAGTTTTTATTTAGGTCATTTCCATCTCAAAATTTCGTCGTGATTTTTGAAGCATCATTCGTTTATCAAACGAATTTTTAATCTGTAACAAAAATGGCATGTACTCTGTATAGTTATTATAGTAAATAATACATCGATTACCTATATTAAGATAAGAATATACAAAAATAATCTTACGAAATGTAATTTAATTACTATCCAGCACTTTATTTTGATGTGTTATGAAAAAATTAAAAGATTTTGTACAGAGTTAACTCTTTTATTTATTTTTTTATGTATAAATTTTAAAGTTAATCTATACACAGTTATTTGTACAATGAGTCATTGGGAGGGATACGTTTTAGGTATTTTGGTTCTTAACATGAATATCGTGATAAAGAAAGTCCCCCATTGGTAATACCACTAATACCTCACATAGTTCTTAGATTTGGTGGTCTATAAGTGTAAAAGAGTGATTATATTCTTATTTTTTTTTATAGTTTGGCAAAGTAAGTCACCATTCCAATTCCTTTTTAGTCTGCAAGGGGATTCGTCAGGAATGTGATTGGAGGTTTGAATCAGGAGGCTTGTATTCTACGAAAGTTTCATATGAAACGTTTGTAACGCAGTCTTGCGATTTCGTCAACTGTTTTTATTTGTAGATCGTTGAGTAAGGCTTGGTTTGTTATACACCTAAAGGCTCCGGTAATAATTCGCTAAGTTTGACGCTTGTTTTGTACTTTAATAATCGTATAGTAATTCTTTTTAATTTTAAAAATACTTACATCTTTGTTTATAAAACAATATAGTATTGATACCATTAAGCCTTGGAAAGAATGTAATATATGTGCTGAATATGACCAAAAAGCAAATATCTCTGGACTTTTTGCATGGGGCTCTGGTAATATTACTAATATAAAATTTGTTATCCCCAGTAAAGGCACAAGAGCAATGGCTGCTTTGGATACTTTTCTATAGGAAAATAAAATAAATTTTAATATGTTATAAATTATAAATAAATAAGGGATAGAAACTAAATTGATTTTTAAATATCCTCATGATTTTAATTTGTTTTGTTATATGAATGTAAATGTTATATTTTATTTTAAATTACCATGATAGATATTTTATTAAATTATGATTCAATGAAAAACATAAAATCAAAATCATGAAATTTAAGTACAAAATATTATTATTTACATAATTTAATAAACACTTTAATACAAACTACAAACATTTATAATTTCGGAATCTGATTTGTAGACATTATAAAAAGTTTCTATCAATAATATTTTAAAAGGTCAATATGATGACATGATCGCTCAAGAATTTAACAAATATTATAATTTTGATTGATTTTTAAATAATAAAACTGATCAAAATATATCAGATATAGAAAATGTCGGAATGTTCTTTATACCCAGTAAAAATAATAAATGCATTCATTAAGAAATTACAGTTATATTTTGGTGCAGACAATTAATACCAATCAAGCATTAAGTGAATAATACTAATTGAAGACATTTTAATATTGACTTTTCTACGAAAGCGATTTAGTAAATAAATAAATTAATGCCTTATGATATCCAGCTCATTCGATGGTGTCAATTTTGATTTAATTTTCTTCAAAAGCTCTCTTAATACGACGATCAAAATAATAAAATTGATCTGGTTAAATAAACCATACATTTGATTAGATAATTTTTTCATGTTTATATTATTAGATCTGGACTTACAATAATAATTACAATGCGAGGTCCTTCAAGTATCCAAAAAAAAGGTATCAAATTGTATCCCCACCAGCAAACACTAGATGACTTTTTGTAGTAAACCATTGTAACCATTAACCATACAGCTGTCATCAAAGCTGGTAGACCCCAACCAAATAAATACATACGCAAATTTATTGGATTTATTCTTAAAACTCTAGATTTTATGATTCTATATAGGTATACTCCTTCGTTGTACATCCACATAAAACTAGCAGTTTTGGACCATTCTAGTATAACTTGAGCACTCTCACAAATTATTGGCTAAAAGTCATATTACAATCAACATAGTAATTAAATTTAATAATATTAATACTTATAGTTAGGTTATATTTAAATTTACCGTATACATGATTCCTAAAATCCAATTACCGGTGTATACTAAATATGTCTGGTTGTTGCAATCGACATAACAATTTACATTTTTGTGGTCAAATTTTGTTTTTAATAAATCCAATTTATCAATATTTAAAATAAGTTTGATGAACATTTGTAATGACAAAGCAACAAATAGATTCATGTGTATTTTGAATCGTTGTTCCAACAGACCCCTGAAGTTATAAAACACAGATTAATCATATACATTTATAAAGATAATACTATAAAGAAATTAATAATAAGCACGCACATAATAATATGTTTATAACAAAAAAATATGTTTTTGAATAAAATTTAAATCTGAATATTAACATAAATTATTTATAATAGTAAAGCTATACTACCAAAAATACTTAAATAAATTAAAAAATTGGGCGGATAATTCAAATTATTTTTTCAAGTACAGTTTTTGGATACATTTATATTAATTTTACTATGAAATTTATTTGTCGGAATATTTCCGATTTATTAGTATAATAAAAGTAAAGCTCTTTGTGTATTCATTTAGGCACATACTTATAATCTATTTATATATTTCTACAGTTACTGTTTATAGTAACGAGATCGAATTTTTAACGAATGAAAAATATATAGAGTGTATCTAACTATAGTGTCAAGTTTGTACATTGTTATATAACTATAAGAGATAACAACCATGGGGATAATATATTATTATAGTTATTTGTCACTATTCAGAGTTGGACATTTATTAGTCTTAAAATTATTTGTATTTTTTTTTTAAAATAATTTTGAAGGCAGTGTAGGTTCATGTTACAATAGCAAAATATATTTAAAATACATTTACTATTATGGTCAGTAATTTGAATATTCTAATATTTTTCAAAAATATCTTTTATCGAATATATATATTTAGAACAGGTATATTTGAGTAAGTAAGGAAACACGTTTATTATTTATACTCACTTGTGTCTAATAAAAATGCATAATGATATGATCAATGAGATGATTGATACAAGGCATCCAACAATTTCTATTAATCCAGTGTTGGTAGCTATGTCAAATTTTTTCTTCAATATAAATAAACAAATAAATCATTTTCAACAGTATAATTAGTAAGTTTTTAATTTAAATAATTAACTGTTCGTACTTTTGTGTCGTTAACTGACCCAAGTTCTCTCAGTAAAGTTTTTAATTCTTCGGTATAACAGCTGCTATAGTCGGTTGATCCAAAAAAATTTGAAACATTTTCCCAACTTCCATCTTCTCTACAGAATTTATACACCATTTCTACAAAAAAAAAATGTACTTTTATCGACATACAGTGTTATATATATATAAATTATTATATTATAATACTACAAACTGTAAAGCAATATACAATCACAAAGTTCATAAACCTAGTAGTTTTTAGATTTCTAAAGCAAAGGAGAGATAAATTCTCTGTTTTGCTGATATTGACGTTCTAATAACTAATTTAAAGCAGAATCACTTTTTTTGTAGTATAAATGTTTAATTAATTAATACTCATCTAATTTACTTATTGAACAAAGTATGTATAGATTGTAAATATTCAATAACAGATAAAAAAAAAACAAAATGTTTATTTGAACCATATCACTTAATTTTTGAATTAATTTTTTTGTGACAGTAATGTAAAGAAAAATTGAACCGATCAATATTTTTCAAATGTTTAATAAAAATAGGATTGGCAGTTGCTGTCTACCAAATATAATCGGAAAGTCTTAAGTGAAATCACGTTAAATTTATTTATGCAATATATAGAAAAAACTTCCCAAATATTATCTTTAGATATTACTTATAAGTTTATTTTAAAGTTATTTTTATCTTAATATAGAACCATGTATTTCAATTAATAGGTAGGCAATAAATGACAGATTTTGGTACTTATACTTCGGTTCCTAACTATATTTAATTAGGTAAATTATATTTAAAACATATTGCACTAATACCCAATACAAAGATTAATGGCTTTAATTTTGTTGGTTTATGTCTTAATGGTATTGCGAGGGCATAATGTATTTCATACAATAATATTTTTAGTTCAAATTTTGCAACTGATTTACATATGATTACAACCTATTCATTAAAATATAAATGTACAGCAGTTTTTCATAATTATTTATAAATAATTTCTTATAGTAATTAATGTCGATAATTTCACTGAGTTTTGATTTATCTATGCTTATTCTATTACAAGCCAATGTTATACTATCAGGTATTATAATTTCAGTGAATCATAATAAACCACATGTATATGTTACTAAAGATGTATAAAACGTCAATACATATAAATTAATACCAATAAGAAATTTCAGACAATGTTTCATACATTTCAATTGTATAATAAAATTTATTTTTTCATAATATTATATTGAATATATTAATCATTTTAATATTAAACATCATTTTTTAAAAAATATATTTGAATACTCAATATTTTAAAAC
The DNA here is from genome assembly GCA_949715065.1 of Periphyllus acericola. Classification (NCBI taxonomy): domain Eukaryota; kingdom Metazoa; phylum Arthropoda; class Insecta; order Hemiptera; family Aphididae; genus Periphyllus; species Periphyllus acericola. Next base: position 31,123,860 of record OX454267.1, on the reverse strand, counting down.
TTCAAATTCGAAGAAAAATATACAAGACCATGGCAGGAAACAATGTCTGATTTAATTTTTTTTTGGTTTTAGTCAAAAACAATTATTATATTTCTGGGTCAAAACACATCGATTAAATAGATTACTAAATATAAAACTAATAAACACTCATAATAAATATAAAAATGTAAGATCATAATAAAAAATCTAAAGCATAAAATTTAAAAAAAAACTATACAACTATTCACAAAAAATGTTAAATCATTTTGTGTACATTTTTGTATTAAGCCCTTGATCAATCCAAAAACATACACCATATAAACCATAATAAAATATAAATAATTTTAAAATTAAGGATCACTTTTTTTTTATTTCATAATTATTTGTTTTTTAATAAAACTAATAAATTATTAATTACTCATTTTATCAAATCCTAGTTCTTTTGGACACGGTTGTGATACATTTGTATTGGCTTTTGCAATAGGCCAACATATTTTCTCATCATAAGCCCAATTACAAAATTTGTCTGAAAAAAATGATTAACAAAATTGTAACAAGACAATAAAAATTGTTAAATGTATCTTATATATTATAATATGCGAATTCCATTGTTGATAATTATATAAGATGTAAATAACAATGATTAATGATAATAATTATTTTTAAAATAATTGTTATTAATTTATTGTACATAGTCAGTCAAAGCTTAACAATAATTATTTAGCTTAACTATGTAAACCCAAATACCGATTCTTAAAAACAAAAATAATTTTCTTCTGGAAAATAACAAAAAATGTGCCCAGGATACGAGATCAATATCCTCCCTAAACCAGGCCAAACGGAACTCTAGGCAAACAACTATTTAGCTAAGATGTTTTCTCCCCGTACCGATTTAGTTCTTAGCCCCGAACGGACCGAAATAGTTGAAATCATTCTATAAAGTTCCTTCCCTGACAAGGAACTGTCTGTACCTGCAAAATACGTAGCACCAAACGAAATAAAAAAAAGTATTAAAAAACTTAAAGATGGCACCGGGTTATGATAATTACAAATAAGACCCTAAGCCATTTTGTGAAATAATAATACAAACAAATTATAACTTAATTTTTAATTGTATATCTTTTTGATTATATACAAATGTATATTGGTATGTGGTCTCCCTCCGCAGTAATTTTCATGTTAGGTATTTATTTGTCTTATTTTATCGTATTTCTATATAACATTTTTCTACCGCTGAATATTTTTAAAAATATGCTAACCATTATTTATATATATATATATATTTAATTTTCTACTTGTAAGTCAAAGCTTTCAGATAAAAAGAGGATGCTTTTACTTATTGACTTTATGAGTAAACTTACTTCCTATTATGTTTAGTGGAGTTTCAAACATTAAGTACTTGCACATATTAAAATATTAACAAAATATTAATGATGAATAGAATCAATAAATTAATGAACTTCATATAAAAATCATATACTTAATTAAATACTACTATTATACATAAAATAATATCAGATGGGAAGTTATAAAATATCAAATTAAATATATTGTTTGTTAATTAATCTATATATATATATATATATATAATTTTGAATAACTTAAAATATTTTAACAATAAATAATACTGTTTAAAATTAATTAAAATAAATATATTATCATAACTTTGTTATTAAAATTTGATATTATTTAAATTTATAATTTCCAATATCTATGTAATTTATAAATTTAAATTATATTTTTAATTTAATATAATAAATATTTCATTCCTCATAAAATCATGAGCCAAATATTGTAAAATACGAAATAAGTGTTGTATTATTATGGTTGATTTATAAATAGTTATAACAAAATAATATACAGAGGTTATTGTAAAATACTTACCACTGGATGTAATTAAATGATAAGAAGAATTGGAATCGCATGAAGTCAAAGTACCGATTTTCATAGTTTTAAATTATCTAAAGACAATGAATTCTAACCTATAAAAATAACAAATTATTATTAGTCGATAGTTTTTTTCTATTTATTAGTTATTTATTATTTATTGTCATCACATTAATAGGATTTTTTGTGTCCTAGAATGAATTATCCTAGACATAGATATTCTATAGTAATGATCTAATTTTGAATAATTCTAATGATTAATTAATGAACGATAAGTTATATTTTTACACTTTTACTATTTAAAACTAATTTTAGAATAAAGAAAACTAAAACTTTAGTTGTATAAAGAAGGCGCCTTGTATAGGCAATTTAACACCATGCGCGAGTTTAATTGATTTTATTGTCAGTCATCCACCCCCTTAGGCAAATGTTTAAATAGTCATAATATCATAATTGTATTCGCAAATATTAGGTAACAGGTATAAAATTATAAATAGTATGGGACGTAATGGTTTACTTTTTTTAGAAAGTTATAGTTAATCATTTATCAAAACCAAATTAGATGTTCTGAATGTTATTTTAGTTGGATGTATATTTATTTAAATTTTATAGCAACGATAAACACATAACCATTGTCTATTATACTATAAATATGATTTTAAATTAAAGTTATTGTAAAGCATTTGAATAGTATTTTTATAGTTGTCAATATGTGTTAAATCTATGCGTTGATCATTTAACCATCATAAAAGATTTTTTATTAATTGTCAAATTTTTACATTTTTTACATTTGATGAAATGGCTCAAATTAATAATTACATTAAACCTTTTTTACTTATTTAAATTTAGAAAAATTACCGGAAAATTGAAAAAAATTAAAAATATAAAGTGTATTTATATATAATAAAGTTTATTTTATAATTTTAGTAGTTACTCGTACTTCACGAAAATGAGTATTAGAAACTTTAAAATAACCATAAGTGTTAACCTACATATTTATATATTGCTGTTAATTTACCACGTTTAGATTCATAATGGGTTAATCTGGTTTTTAGATGAATGAAGTAGTGCATCAACATGTTGTAGTATATCCCTTACTTATCCATTCCGCTCATTTAAACTTAAAGTACTTAGAAATAATTAACTGGTTCAATATTAGGTCTTTTATATAAAAATATTATGTTCCAAATTTTGAAATTAAAATAGATCTTATTATTTTATATAGTTAAGACTCAAGATAGGAAAAAAGGAAAACACATAATATTATTACGTACAATTTAATTACACTATATGTTTTAAACCCACAAATATACTGATATAATAAGTGTAAATAACTTGGTATTATACATAATAAATAGGTTATAATAAAGGTGTCCCATTAATTTTTTTTATGTTTATATTTATGCAGCACTTAAAAATAGTATTTTATTCTCTGCGTGACCATATATATTTACTACCTACTCGCACAAATGCATGTAATTTCATTGGAATGAATGTTAAATTTATAGTATATCCATCTGTTAACATGTATTATAATTTGGTAACTTTTTTAATCAAAATTCACGATATTGGTGAACTTGAGGGTTAGATAAGGGGCACCTGACTTTCTTTTGTCAAATGAACTTTTTTTGAGAGCTCTCGTCACAATGGATTTATACCTTTGTTGATTTTATACCATCTTCGTCTACTCGTCATATTTTTTCTTGTATAATGATGAGTTTGCAATAAGTTTACACCGTGTTTCACATACCTTTTGTACGGATTAAGTAGATGGTTATAAGATTAACAATTGGTTATAATAATCGAAATTTGAGTTTAATTATTTATGCAAACATTTAAAATTATAGAATTGTTTATATATCAGTTTTAGTTAAAAAAACTATAATTTCATATTTGTAGGTATTATTTTAATTTAAAAACTAAAAGAAACAAGTGGGATTAGCTCTATAAAATTGAAAAGTAAATATTATCTTTAACAGTATTTTAAAATATAATATATTTATGAAATCAAAAGTATAGATCTTTAAAATGTCGTGTTCTAAGTATAATATTTAAAATATTAATTTTGAAACTAAAATCAATAATTAAAGTTGGCTTCATTGAAAAATAAAATAAAACCAACGTCAATAAAAAAACTTTGTAAAACAAAATTTATTTACGATTGAAATACACTCCATTATTTTTATGAGTTATGATACTTTGCGGTTGTACGCCATTTTTAATACAAATTTATAATTTATTTTTTCTTTTATAACCCCAGTGAAAATATGATGATTTGTCATTATTTTATTTTTAAACGTATATATAATATAAATACACTTTATATACAAAATGACTTGCACCAATATTATCCCGTCGAATAATTACAAAAATTTTATCTTACTTAAGTATTTCCAGAAACAGTTGAATAGCTTACTGTGAAAACTATTCAAGCAGGTAGGTAAAAATATATGCAATTATATTTTTAATCATTATTCATTAGTTGAATTGTACAGGGTGAATTTTCAATCGTGCTTAACGCATTTTTGGACATAAAATTGCTTAAATTTGGATTTGATTTTTTTTAAGGATCAAGTTAGAATCAAATTATAAATGTTATGTTTTCCATAAATTCTTTTTCATGCCACCTTCATACTTTATAGGGTATCTTGTGGTGAAACAAACTTTTTTTTCAAACAGCAACATTCTTTTTTCTGCTGTATTACATTAAAGTAATATTAATGTGAATTTTGATGTATCGAAATCAAAATTTGAACGAGTAATGTTTGAATTATTTTAGTAAAAGTATTTAGGAATCTACTCATACTCGTATATACCTTACATTTTTATGTAATTTGTTATTATATATAATCACTAGTTGCTTCTAAATCAAGTTAACGGGAATTTTATACTTTTCATAAACAATTTTCAATTGGAATGTTTCTAAAAGTATTGGTGCGAATTTTGACTACGTAATATCAAAAATTCCAGAAAAATTAATTGAATAATATTCTGCATAAAAATTTGTTGTTTAAATTTTAAATAATAAAGTTTGTATAGCTACAAGCACCCTTAGGTTGGCATGAAAAAAAAATTTATTGAAAACATAGGTTTTATGGTAACTTGAACATTTAAAAAAAACCCAATCTTAAGCATTTTTACGGCTAAAAAAGTGGGTGAGCATATTTTAAAAATTATCCTAAATATAATTATTTTATAATTATTGAAATACTTTTACTAAGTTTTCCTCGTAAAAACAAGCCAATTCTGTCATATGCATAAATAAATAATTACAGTTACCAAAATCAGCACAAAATTAAAAAGTCATCGTGACTTGTGGCCACTAACTTGGATTTTAGTTCTCACTTTTATAAAACCACAGGACACCCTTAATGTGGCATGAACAGAATTTACAGACAGTATTCGTTTTACGGTAACTTGAACAGTTGAACATTAAAAAAATAAACCGAAATTTAATCATTTTTTACGGCAAATAAAGGAGATGACACGGTTTAAAGTCACTCTGTATATATGATAAGTTATGAAGTATACAACGTATAAGTAAGTTATAACGTAAAGACTATAAGTTATATTTCATTCAAATAATATTAAAGGCCTTTTTTGTCGAGTAATAATACCTAACACAGTTAATATTAAAATTAATAATAATTACATTTGAAAATGGCTAGTTCCTTGATAAGTTAATTATTATATTTATTGCTAACAAAACCATGGCAGATTATTTTTATTTTTTTTTTGATCTTGTATATTAAAATAGAAATACTTATATATACTTATATGCTATTATATTCATCAGTACCTATCTTATAATCGATAATAATAATTAAAACTATATGAATTTAATTTTTCATAATAAAAAAATATTTTTATGTATATCGAAAGTTTAAAAAGTTTTTGGAAGTCAGTCAGTTTATTAGAATCTAAAATTAAATATAATAAAAATTAATTAACAGTTTTATTGTTGGTGTAGGTATAATAAATGGCTTTAGTTCTAGTATTTTGATACTGTTTATATTTAAAAGTTTTAATGTAAGAAATTTTATTTATTTAAATTATTTTTTAATAAAATTTAGAATTGAAAATTTGAAACTCAATTAAACGAAGGTAGTCTCTATTATTTATGTATGAATATGTCTTATTTCACTTGAAATTTTATTAATCAAAGAATATATAATATTTTTTATAACGGTGTGTAAAAAAGCATTACAAAAAAATAACCCCTATACTAGCAATTTTCGGCTGCGTAAAACGATTTAGAAATTCGATTTTAATAATTGAAAATAATTTAGTTTGAATATATATAACTGAATGCCTGATATTTGTACTTGGCCTTAACTGTTCAAAATTTTACATTTATTTTTATTTTAGAATAAAATAGTAGAAAATGCTTATAATATAAATTGAATGCATACAGTAACTATAAATTCCATTTAAATTTTTTATTTTTTAAAATAAAATAAATTCTAATACAGAAGAAAAAAATATTAATTTTTGAAATGAGACAAAATACATCCGATGAATATAACATAATATCTTAAAATAAATTAAGATATTAAATTAGAATATTATTCTGCACAACTTTGAGAGCTATAACTGGATTAAATAATGTAAATTAATATTAACCAAAATTAAATATATAACTGATAATATGATATAATATAATATGATATAAAAATAATTAAGTGAAGTAAATATAGTAATTTACAATACTGAATGTTTTTGAATTTTTTTGTCTAATTGAATTAATAAAAAAAATGCCAATTTTGTAAATAACTAATCTTCATATTATAATAAATAATGTAGGTATACGTTCGTAAAACCTATATTTTCTTTTAATGATAATATACAGTGTAAGATCAGTATAATTATCTTAATAATGATCAATAAATTTTTTATAAATATGATATCATCATATAATATAAACAAAATAATTAAAATATGTTTATGTTGGAATGTACTTACCTGAGACTACGAAGTTCACGAATGAATAGCAATACAGTTGAATGTCCCGCGTGATTAAAATATAAATGCGCATGTTCACATGTCAGTGGTTTCATTGGTTGGAGGCTTTTCAATATAATGTTACACAATTACATAATTTAAATCTTAAACACATTAAACTTACCACATATAAACATTTCATTTGCCATAATTTTTTTATATAGATGTATTTCTTGTATGCGATGACAAACATAAAATAATTTTGAATAGTTCATGTATTTTTTTTAAAACTATTAATTTAAATAAACAATAAATACAGTAAATAAAAAACATATAAAAACGTATAATAATATACATGTACGAGTACTAATATATTATAAACATATTATAATAGTGTGTAACTAAAACTGATCGGATGAGGGGGGGGGAACTATTTAAGATATTAATTAATTATTATAGTATCTATATTAAAAAAGTTTTCTGAATTTTTTTTTCAATAGTTTAAATTTACATAGTACGATGTTACAACATTATGATGTTAGTTTTTCTGGTTCATATAGTTACATTATACATTTATTTGTAAATGTATAACATGGTCGTTTTTAACGAAATCAATGTTGGTTTTTTTATTTAGTTCAGGAAATGATGATTTTAAGGCTTAATATTTTCGATGGTAAATTATTTTATTTATATGTAAATTTAGTCATTTAGATTAGTTAAAAAAAAATTGATCAAAATAATATAAATATTGAAGTTGGTACTTAGTTTGTTTTTAATCAGGTAACAGATATTACCTTTAAGATCTGAAAATCTAACTCAAACCCAATTAAGAACCATTTTAATAAGATATTTGATTTCAAAGCTCACTTCAAAATCAATTATATACTGAAATAGTCTAAAAAACCGTTCACGTTTTGGATTTTAAGCAAGAGAGACACTAATTGATGTTGTAGAAAGACGGTTTTTTCTTTTCCTTCAAACATCTTTGCTGGTATTAGATTTGTATAAAAAATTGAATGTATAGATTTGCTTTTCAAACTGTGGGCCATGGACCCCTTATGGAAGGAGGTGTTGTATATATATATAGAGGGAGCGTGAAATATTTGTATACATTTATTTTATTTTACTTATTTCACATGCGTTTATGAAATAATATAAAAATTATAATTATTTTTGATTTTTAAAATTTAAAATTAATTAGTAAATCTTTCAAATAAAATTAAAATTATAAATTATTATTACATCGGTGAATTATTAATTATCTCACCTAAGACTTAAGTGATAATCTTAATTTGCCATTTAAACTCGAAAACTTTAGAAAAACACAGTTGATAGTGTGCGTTATGTACTTTCCATACATCAAATATATTTTTAAAATTGTATGTTATTTACTCGTATGTACTCGTATATCTATAGCATGTTTTATGTAAAATATGGTAATAGAAAAATGTTAAAGATACTAATAAGTAATAACTTAACTACGAGTATATGAATTTACTATTTTTTTAATCTGTGTTATTTTATATGTGTACACAAATTAATTTCTACTAGGGAAGGACAAAGTAATTAACTGAATAATTTAGATGGTAAAAAATGGTCTGTCTTAGGGCCCCTTATGGCCATAAAAATAAACATTCAATAAGAGGAGCTACATTTCAGAAATTTTTGAGGCGCACTGAATTGTATAGCATCTCAAAAGATTGAAAAAAAGAATAAAGAAAGTACTTATCAATTATAACTTGTAATGTTATAACTTATAACTTATAAGAATATTCCAATAATTGATTTTTATACCCGGCTGATTTTTACATTAAATTCTATAAGATTGATAGTTATATTTTTTTAAATCTAAACTCTAAATATAGGACTAATTGGCGTTATTCTAAATATTATTGAAAAATCAAAAAAATCTCACTAAGCTATTTCTTATAAACATTTTTTTATTTTCTAAAATATCAGTTGATTTTTTTTTGGCAATATTTAATATACAATTAGTTACCGATACTTCTTATTATATTCCATATATTTGTATATACTAATCTTGTATAATATTAATATCGTAAAATAAGAAATATTTAAAAAAAATCTGAAAAAATATTTTTTTAGAAATATAATAAATTTAATGACTTTGATTCTCACAATATTGTAAGTCGAACTAAGTTTTCTAATTTTATAAGGTATAATTTTTTTTAATATACAGTATAAAATTTTTTAAGATAAAACCAAAAATGTATTTATAAATTATCTTATAAATATTATATTTTTCATACGTTAGTTTAAAAATGTAAAAATCAAATAAATATCATAAAAAATAGGCGTACTATTTTCAATTTTGTATTTTATCGTGGGTGGGGGAAGGCTTAAAACATAACAACTCAACACACAATTCAAGATTTTTCGGAATACCAAAATATCTGAAAGGGTTATATCAATCAATTTAGAGAAAGATCTCAATGAAAAAAACTAATATTCTTGATTTTCAACTGAAATAAGATATGTTATTATAACTTATGAAACAGTTGTACACCAATAGTTTTTAAGTTCTAATCTAATTGTTTAAATTATATCCAGGCTAATAACCAGAATAGTTTAAGGTAATAAAAAATTAGTATATAAAAATGTGCAGTACGTTGTCATACTTCTTATAAATTATAATATGTCATACATAATATATATATATATATATTTAAAACTATATAGGTATGATAAAAAGGATAAATTATATTTTTAAAAGTTCGTAAATAATGATACATACTACAAGTGTTGGATGATATATTTGTGAATAGGCTTGTGATAAGTATTCAATTAATTCACACCACCTCTTGAATTGTTTAATTTTATACTCATACAGTTTGTCATCCGCATTAATGTTGTCAAATACTACTCCAATCTGAACTAAATATATCAAGTTTTAAAATTTGAATTAAAATATTTAATTATTTATTACCAATTATTTAGCGTATAACATAAATCAAATTTTCATTAGCAATAATATCTCATATATTTTAAGATGTATTTTCCATATTGCTATAATGCTATGAGCACATTAAAATGTAATTTAAAAATATTTTAAGATCTGATTTGATCAAAATATACGTCAGTAAAAAAAATGCACACAAGACTATGTACCTATTTCATCTTTTTAACGCTTCAAAATCATTGCGTTTATAAAATGAACTACTGTGCGTTTTAGTGTTTTGGATAAAACCCATTTGAAAACATATTCAGATAGATACACAACAGTTGAGTCGATAGCCTTTTGCTCTTCGGACATGTTAGTGTACATTAATGGTCAAATGTTGGAACATAAATTGTACGTTGTGCAGGTCGCTTGTCACAATAGGATAATTATTTTAATACAGACCGATATCATAATATTTATATAGGTATACGTTTTAAAGCAGTGTGATTCATTGCATTAATACAATAATTCCCAGAAAAGGTCAGTGCACTATAATATTATACAGGGTGACTCGTCTTATTTGTTTTCACCGATAACTTTTTTCATAAATTACATTTTTTAAAAACTAAGTTTTTTGATAATATTAGTTCTGTAGGAGACGCAACACAAACTACAAAATTTCAGAGATACGTTAAGAAGTTTGTTCTTTACTTCCAGGTTATTATAAATTTTTATATTATTGCTGGTTTTTATCATTATAATAAAATTATATAATAAGAGAATTGAAATTAATACCCGATTCACTAAATTTAATTAATCGGATACTTTTCTCAGTTTAAAATTATATGAATATCTTGATGAATTGGAAAGTCTTATAATTATTTAAATGTTATATTTTATTTTTACCATAATTATATATGTGTGGATGGTATTAAACAAGTATAACGCAAATACACCTACTTATATTTGCAGTGTAAACATAATTAACGAAACCTTGCAAACTTTTTTTTTGTAATTGATTACGTTCAAAGACATAAAAGTCAACTATGTTTATATTGTTATAATACATATTATTACAAAACTATATGTAATGTTATCAAAGATTTTACATTTAAATTACAATTTAATTTATACAATATATTTTACATCGCGTTGAACTTTTAAGATAACTAGGTTAAATAAATGTATAATGTATAACTACTATATGTCATACTAATCAAATATTTGTATTAGTTTATAAATAATTGTATTTAAAATGCCAGCACTATATACTATATATGTATAGTATTTACTATGTACTATAAATATAATCAAAACTATTAGTTTTGTTAAGACTGTATACTTTTAATTTGTTGAACAAAAGTTGTTGGTAATTAAAATCATTAACACCGAAGTTAATTGTTTTGATTAATACTAGTTTGACTTTGCTGTATAAAATGCGCGTCTCGTGTAACCGTGTAAAAAGTGTATCGGAACTAATTGTTAAGAAACACAAGTCAATATTATTTTAATCACATCCAAGTCAAGTCTGGTCAAAATGATTTATATGATAAGTTAAAGGCTCAAATACGTATAGAGGGCAATTGTTCGGTGCCAATAGAAAGTATGCTCGTACACAAATAGTTAAACATTTTCGAGGGCAACTCGGTAAGAACAAAGCGATTAACTTGAATACGATACGATATCAACGGGGAAACTTTTACGTAATGAAACTGTTGGAATGCCCTCGCCGAGACCGTTTAAGGGAGGAAACGTATTTCAATGGATCACACGCGACCGTAAACGTGAACGTGTACGCGGCACACGCATAGGTGCCGCACGCCACAATTGTACGCGCGCGTAAAAACGCGTACACGTATAAAAGTAAAGTCGTCGGAGAGGATAAGGTGAGACAATTGATTAACGAATGTGGGCCATTGGTTTTGCCCGGATTTTTGGGCACCGGTTGCTGGGCAACATCTCACCTGTAATAGCCGTTGCCACGGCGACCAGGAGCCCCGGCGGGGCCATCTGTTGCACGGGCAGCTCGGGGTACCATGACCAAGGCCGCTGCAAAACACCGCCGTGTACACCGTCGGAGCACACTTATACTGCCTATTTATAGTAACACTTATGTAATCGGCCGGTGCTCCATCATGCAGCAGGGCTTCAACGGCACACTACGGCATGGCCAAGGTAAGCGAAATCCGTTAGCTAGATGGACAGGGTTGTTCGTGTATCGATACGTGCATACGTGATTATTACGAGCCGCGGCTCATGCGAGTGTTGTAATGCATTGTCAGTTTTCGTTCGCGTTTCCAAAACGAGTCCCGGGCAATTGTGAACTGACAGTGCAGTACGCCTCGAAATCGTTTCCCCGGTCTGATTTACGTTTAGCGTAATACAATTATTGTTAACATTCGTTTTCAATCTTTGGAACTCGACACTTTTCTAGATTAACGCGATAATAAACTTTTTTTCGCGCAAACACTATTTTTTTTACATTCTGTACCGGTGGTGCCTATTTGTGGGTGATGTTGATGAAAACTAAACTTTAAGCGTCTAATACTTTAAGCCTGCTACCATTTTAAAGTGCAAATTAATCATTTTTACTGTACGTTTTAAGCCCTTTGTTAGGTGATTTAGTAAAAGTGTATATTATGTTCGAATACAATTTTGCATTGGCACTTTAGTATTATTGGTATCCATTAATTATTTGTTAGTAATCTTAGTAGTTTAGTAGTTATCTTTTATCAGTACTCTAATTGAGTTAACATATAGTTATATAAGTAATGCGAGTACAATAAATGTATATAAATTATGTGTACACGACATACGTATTATTAATATATCATATGTCCAGCAGTATAATAACATTTTTTTACTATTCATTAATCGCATCCAACAAAATATGGAATTAACGATTGAAATTAGAAATGATAATACATTTCATCCGGGAAACATAAATACCGATGATAATTTATAAAATTCATAATAAATATTATATACAAATATGAATTAGATGAGTATCAATTAAACTTATAACATTTAATTAGTATGTTTAAAATTATTTCCGACCAAAACTACATTGTAAACTATAGTCGTAATTACGTATAATTGTAATGCCTAACCATCCTTTCATTCGTAAGCTTATTATCAGACTAAACTTTTATGGAACAGTAAAGTACCTACTACTAAATTTATATTAACAAACACAATCTATTTTAACTATAGAAACTACTAGGTAGTTAAGTTTTCACGTGAGGTAGGTAACAACTTAAAATTATAATTGTATACATTAAACGAATCCCAATAAATATTCACCAGTTAACATCGTTTTGTTATATGACTTAATTTTAATCAAAATATGTAATATAAAATAAAAACTAACTGTGAACCCCATTCAAACGCACTTATTGTGACAGTCATAATTATTTAAAGATTCATTTAATTTAACGATACGAGTGAAAATCATTTTAAAGCCATCTTATCCTAGATTTATTTATCTATAATACTGATTATTTAACATATAAAGTAAATAATACGCTTATACTATTTTTAATTTTATTTGGTAACATACCTAATTTACTAAAAATGTTATTTATTTAAATGTCTACTCGTAGTAATTACTTAAGTAAAATTGTATATATTTGAAATTTCCTTAAATTTTAGTAATTTAAAATTACATACATATGTTCATAATTTAATTTTCCTATTTGAAACAGTAATTTTTACATGAAATTATATTTCTGAGGTAAATAATAATTTACGATTCTTAGTAGCTTAATACTGAACGTAAAACAATAACGATTTAGCCATTCAAATTTCAAGGGTATGATTTATGATACATATATTATTGTTTATTTTAAATATAATATTAGAAAAGATTAAATCAAATTTATTTTATTGACCAAATGATTTTAAAATAAGACTATCCCTGTTTATCGATATGGGAAATTATTATCCTTTTAAATAGTATAATGAGAAATGAGAAAAAATATAACTTACGTATCAATAACAAACCAAAATTAAAATATAAAATGTAACGTAACGTAACTCTATACATTTCTTGTATTACTATATTAAAACTAATCAATATTACATTATTTACACAACATAAAATATAAATTATAAATATTGGCTAATCAAACTTAATGTTAAGACATTCTACTTTCAACCACAACAAAGCATAATAAAGTGATATATTATTTCATAAAGTATGTATAATAATTTAAGAAAAATAATATTATTAACAAAATGTTTGAAAGTTATAATATGAATGGTTTTGGCATAAACAAATATGACATATTCTAAATTAATCGACCATATTGTACATTAAAAAAATAAAACTACAAGTATGAAATCAATATTAATACATTATGCAAACTATAGTTCTACAAAAAGTCAATACTACAATTGTTTACATAGTCTTATTTCATATTCTCAGTGTCAGTACTTTCAAGTTTTTTTTTGATTTATACAAATTGTTCCTTAATAGACAAAGGTCATTAGGGTTATTTTAAAATTTTAAGCTATGTAGTCTACGAGTGCTTTTATTGTTGATAAAATAAGGCCTTAACATTTATGTATAATTTATTATTTTATATTTCAGTAGATTATTCAATGATATAATTACTATGAAGTTATAATATATTGATTTTTAAATAAATTAAATCGATGTTATGTAACTATTTGATGTTTTATGGTTAAAATCTCGCATATTCCCTTGTGCCTGTTATGAGTTAGGAATTAAGATTCGTCTAAATTACTGTTGAATAGGTAAATAATTTTTTCATAATATTATTCTAATCAAAATTAAACATCTATAATGATAAATTTTATTCACAAAATTTAGTTTCTGTTGTGGTTTTTTCCTAGGAAAAATAAAATGATTTGATCCCTAAACCCCATTTGTAAAATATATCTACAACAAAACTAAAAAAGAACCTTTTAAATGAAATTAAAACTTTAACAAGTTTGTCATCAATAAAAATGTTGTACTCAATGTCCCTATTGTACTTGTCAATCGACTTGATGCTCCCCTTAAATCTGATTCCTTTCATCCTATTTTTCATTGACAGATGACACTCTTTTGACTAAGTGACTTTTTGTCACTTTCTTATCTCTATTAATATCTTTCATCCTTTTTATCTTCGATCTTTCCCAATTTTCGACCATTTTATACATCAAACTTTTGATTTATTACTTCCTTTGAAAAAGCTTTTGATAGTGAGTTTTGAACTTCATGTATACTCGTATACTATTAAAATATTTGTTAAATTATTTTATTATTGTAGAAATTATTTTACGAAACTTGTATACTCTTTTTATACTTTATAAAATACTGAGTATATATCTAAATGTAATTAAAATTAATAGAATTAATAGAAACACCCAAATCACTCATTTTACTCATTGGCTTTAAAAAAAATTAAACAAATACTTTTTACATTGTGAGCGAAGCTGGGTAATTTAATTGTTGATACCAGCTCAATAATACTTTAATTGAACTAATAACTAATTATTTATTAAAATATGTTCTTTGTTCAGTTAATAATTTAATATTATATACATTGTTGAAACAAATAAATTATAAGCTAAATATATTATTAAGTTTAAAATTATAAAATATTACTGTATAAATACATTTCGAATAATAATTGTATTAAAATATTAAAATACCAATTAATAATTCTGGTATCAGTACATTAAATATTTTATTTGTTATAAAAAGTATTTCATTCTTTTATAAAATAATAACTAAGTAAAAATTTAATTTTTTTACACTTTTTTTTACATATTTTTAGTTTGTATAAGAATTGTCTCTTGAACAACTAATGACAGTTTAAAAAAACACAAGTCATAAAAACAAAAAGATCTGTAAACTACATTTATCAGGAAACTCATATAATGTCAAATACATACATACGTTAAAATAATATTTCTTGTTTTGAAATTTAAATAAAAATATAATGCTGAATAAGAAAATGTATATTTGACATAGAATAAAAAAAAATAAATTTTAATTGATAAAATTTAAAATAGACAAATAATAATTATCAAAATAACTCTTTAGTTAAAAATGCAATTAAAATTGAATTTATAACTTATTTTATATTTTCGGGTAATTGCTTATATTGTTATCATTTAATATTTTATTAATTTAAATCGTGTTTTTGTTAAAAAATAAAAAACCTATTTTTTTTTATTTGTTGAGTTCAATGTAATGTCATCTCTACCAAATTTATCATAATTTACATGCTTTCAAAAGAACTTGCATTCATTCAGCAATTTGTCATCATAATAGAAGTTTATTCATAAATTACATTATATCTACATATTATTAATATACTTTATACATCTTTCCATTTTATTATTTTGATATTTTGTAAGTTATAGTTTATTAAGAAGGTACCCTACGTCCCTACCTAGTACCTACCTATATACGTTTTCATAATCAAATTTTTATTTTTTAGGAAATAGTTTAAATGAGATGAATCTAATTAATAATTTTTCTTAAACTTCATTATAACTATACGATAGGAACTACGACTGGAACAAAACAATAGGCTAAGAATACAAACCCATACAACATTTTCCCTACTACTCCAGTACACAAATACACAATTATTAATAATTGTAAATATAAATAACGTTAATAATAAACAATAAATTAAATACGAAATTAATTTGTTCAAAATAATGATTCCTAGAAACTGTGTAATACATTTGACAGCAATGTAAACAAAACGTTTTTACAATAATATATATTAAAAATTAAACTGCGATTCCTATGTTAAATGAGCGACTATATAAAACAAAACAATTTGATAATAAAAAAGCAACATAATAGGTTTTCTCGTTAAAAATATATTAACTGGTCCTTGCAGTTCAACATAAAATTTATTAAATGTTAAAATAATTTGTTGACACTCAATATAATATAAATAATCAATATTTTCAGTATTTTACCCTGCACATGTAAACATAATTTGTTGTAAACACTTCAGTATATTTATGACCCTCAAAATTATACGTTAGAAAAATGGAAGGACTATACAAGAGCCTAATAATATAATTCTTGTTGTATACACTTCATTGTTTAAAAATGAATGAAACGCATACCTACTCGAAATAATGTTTTTGATCCAGTACTCCTTATCATTCCAGTGTTTACGAATAAACAAATATATCAAATAATTTTCGTTTTACTATAAACGATACAATTATTTGTCCTCTAATTTTGTAATAATGTCTAAAATTAAAAAAAACAATATAGAAAACAATCTTTTACGCGTTATTGTACTAAATCATTTTAATTGTATGAAATTATAAAATGAGATCCTACATTTTTTTAATATAATCAACTATATTAACTTCTATAAAATGATAATATAGTTTTAATTTTATTAAGTAAAATAATGAGATTTAATTGTAGAAATATTAACAGTTTTATTTAAAATAAAATAATATTGAAGTCTTAACAATCTAAAAGAAAGTTTACATTTCATTTATCGTTAAAAGTATACAAATACTGCAAGCTGCCTAACGTTCGAATATTTTTACACGAGTAAATATTTATAAAAAATATTTTTTAACTGTACATTATTAATAAATAAATCTAAATTAACCGATATATATTCAGAATACCTGCCTATATCCTGTTGGATTCTGTGCCCTTTTTCATATTGACATCAAACATTAATTTTTGAAAATAAATCTTTGACTCTCGGGCGACGCCTGGATAATTCAGCTAGTACTTGTATATATCAAGTTTAATTTAATTTAAAAACAATATTGCTACGTCATAATATAATGGAAAACCAAGTAATATGACCTTCTATCAAAACTTTTTACATTTATTTTTTAAAGCAATTTTTCATCCACGTATTTTAAATAGTATAAATTACCTTTTTAAAGCTTTTTTCTTATTGAGTAATGGAAAATTATATGAACGAAAACAATATTAATGATCAAGTACATACATTTTTATTTATTTGTATGACATCATAAATAAACAGAATATTCAATGGAATAGTCAACAGGTACATAATTTTATACGTTTTAAGGAGTAGATTCTAATGTGATTAGTTTTAAATTGGCAAAATAATATTCCGTTGAAAATTAGTTCGTATAAATAATTATTTAAATAACACCTAAAATAAAAAAATTATAAATATAACTGTTTCACAACCAATTTGGTAAAATAATATCGTTATATTGTAGAAAACACACACACACTCACACGATAAAAATTGTGTTTGGAAATCTACAATTTATTCAAGAAACAAAGTCTATAGATCCAATTTATTAATTATTATCTCTCAATTTGGTAATTTTGTTTTCTAACATTTTTTATGAATATTTAAGATTGCATGATTCTAATTGCTTTCAGTATATTATTAGAAAATTACAACTAATTAACACTTAGTTTGCACTTAATGTATATTATTATTATTTTATATATTAATGTCCATATATCAATGTAGGTTTAAATAATGATATGTATATACATTTACTTTTTTGCAGTACTTGATACTTTGTTGCCTTATAACTTTTTAAAGTACTTCCTAATACCAAACCTAAGGCACTTTGATTGTTCACACTAGAATACAAGAGTTTTTCACAATTTCAACCTTTTGCGTGTCACTGAAGATGTAACATAAATTCAAATGGATAAGCGGTGTTTAGTTTTTTTATTTAAATTGTGAATATCAATGTTCTAGAGTTTTTTATATGAATACGTAAAAAAAATAGTTCAGAACTACTAATGTCACAATTCTCAGTCTAAATATTCAAAACTACAAATTACAAAACCTAAATAAATTTAAAATCAATAATAAAATACTTAAAGCCCATGAGCTTGCAATAATTTCAAAAACATTTTCATTTGAATACTTAAAAGAAAAAAAACCAGGCATTAAAGGCCTAGCTGGTTGCATTTGACATATTTTCTACAACGCAGAACATTATAAAAATGTAAACTCTTAAGTATTTATAAATATATAATCATCATACATCGTATGAAAAAAAGTTATTCGGAGCAAAACTCGGTTTATTGGAGTGTTGACTTTATAAGAGGTTTTTAAAATTTTAAATGATCACAACTATAAATTATGGCCAAAGATATTTTTTATTATTTAGAAGTATATTTTACTGTTAGATATTTTATTTATATCCAATTTAGTTAGACAATTTTATTACGTTATTATCAATATTATATTATATTTCCTATAGGTACTGAAACTTGATAGACCTGATTCGGTTGTATTATATTTATTTTAGGATAACCGGAGCTAAATCATAAGAATATATAAGTGCTGTTACTTATATTAGTTACTATATGTAAAATATATGTCTACAAGTTAATAAAGCCCATACAAATTGATAAAAAATGTATGTTTGTACAGCTAATTATAAGGTAATTTAAAAACATTTAAAACCATTAAGAAATACTCGAGAAATTGTTTGTCTTAAAAAAATAAAGCTCATATTATTATTAAGTAGTTCAATATCAACATAATCTTAAACAATACATATGATTAATCAATGATGTCTCCAATTAATAATAACTAAAAATTTAAATTATGTTATTTAACATTATGCATATAATTTAATAAAATAATAAAATAATAAATTTATTTAATTTGTATGCAATTACATTTTCAATAAAAAAAATGTACTTCCACTTCTTAAAATTGTTCATGCTTTACATCTCTGCTATTTCACTCCGTTAAATTATTCTTGTAGAATTCTTTTCATTACACTTTCCATCACCGAGAATCAATATCTTTTTTATTTTTCATCTTTTCTTCAATTATCCTTCAAGAAATAATACAACTGAAGACCATTTTTGCACTTATAAAATGGTATATAAAGTCGGTCTTAACTCGTGGTTTATTATTTTTTCTCAATTTTCTTCAATTATTTTATTAGTAATATTTCAACAAAACTGATTTAAGCATTTAATTAACTTGATACTAAAAAATTCGACAATTTGTTATCTATGTGATAAATATTTTTTTTTGTTACAAAAAAATTAATATAGAATCCAAGAATAAGATATTTTATTATTTTATTTATTCCTTTAATCATAGTGTTTAATAGTAATTGACTTATTAAGTCGAAAATTATTATCTATAGGTTTTTGCATATTGTTTTTCTCAATACGTTTATTTATTGGATTTAGAAATATATAAAAGTACTTATCATTTCTTTAATAAATAATATAACATTTATGTAATATATTTATTGTACTATTAATGTTAATATTAATTTATGATATAATATATGAAAATTATACACTTGGGTATTAATTAATAAAAACATTTTATTTAGGTAAACTTAGAAATATATTTATGTATATTATATTTTATGTGGGTATAATACATAACTTCTCGGAGGAAAATAATTTCTACCGCGAATGTCAAATACTTACACGAAATCGGTTACGTAACTATATTTTGTGGTTTTTTTCAAGCCTGGTGAACCCAAATAATTGTCCCATATCAATCAAACAAAAGAATAATGCAAATACACGTGACAAAATTAGTTTACGTAATCGTTTTGTGCAATTAACTATGTATGGCTTCTCCATAAAGACTTTATTTTAGGTACTTAGTATATTTGGCACAAATTAATTGTACCGTTTTATTATTATCCAATGTTAATTAAAATATAATGTAAGAATAACTATGATGAAAATATTTTTTTTTTTTTAATTTTTCTTCTCATTCAATATGTAGCGCAATTTGGATAGGGATACTTAATATGATCAAATATTGAATTAAACTTTAGTTTATTTATAGTTTAATTCTGATATAATTAATTAACCGTTATTAGTGTAGTCTATTTTTACCCACTACATTTCATATTAATAGATTTGCAAAATATTTTCTTATTGCATCAAACATTTTCAATAACTATTATCTGGTTATTTTACTAATTTCTTTACTATAAAGTTTATTTTTCGACACATATACAATCCATTATATATGACACTTAGACATAAAAAAAATATTAACAAATTATCGTTTATTAAATAATACCTAAAATTTAAAATTTAACGTAACTCTTATAAATATGTACTTCCAATCTGTTATGTAATTAATATCAGACTAATAAGGTGTATTATTTACTAATTACTTCAATAAAAGTGATTTACACGTATAAATTTCATTGTAAAATTTAATGAAATAAAAAAAAAATTAATGGATTTATTTTTGTCTATATGTAAGAATATTTTAGGTTAAAAATGGAATTCCGAAAGTTTTAAATTATTGCTTCTATCGATAATTTTTTGAATGCACAATTAAATAGCACATTAAAACAGACTTATCGATTTCTCAATATTTTCAAGAACATTCAAAAAATTATCAAAAATTTGAGAATAATTAAATCATTATAATGTAGATATTACCATTAAATTACATGATACAAATTATTGGTAATTTTTAAAATAATTTTAAGCGTTGTCATGATAGAAGTGTATAATCGAATATCATTTTTGACTTAATTATATTTTTTATTTAATTCAGGGTTAACAAAAAATTTGTAGTTTGTATACGAAAGAATCAAATTTTAGTCTTACCAACAATTTACATTATACATTGAATAATAATAACAATATTATAAATTATATAAAATTAAATATTATAATTTTATAAAATAATAACATAATATGTTTGAAACATCAAGAATTGTTATTAATATTTTTTTTAATAATTATCGTCTACACAATATAAATGGTATAATAAATTTAACACCATATAATGCTCATTGGTTTCAATGCTAAGATTCCCATATATTTTTATTATTTTATTTTATAAAAACAAATAATGAAATAAATTTCTAATTTAAAATTGTTAAGTAGTATACTAAAATTGGATGTAGCTATAATTTATTGACAAAATTAATAATTGCTATGTTAATACTACTTTAACCAATTTTAGACTGTGTTAAGAATCCAGAAGAGTGTAAAAATAAAATGTGGAAGAAATGCAACTTAACTGATTCATCAGATCATTCGCCACATCCTTCGTGGGACAATGTGTGTGTTGAACAACTTATATGGACATTTAATATACATTCATACGGATTTGCTTGCCTTTTTTTCATTTTATCATTTTATGCGGTTTTTTCAATATTAAACATCAGGTAATTTTTTAATATAATAATGTATAACAATAAAAAGATTTTTTTCAACACATACAGAGTGTTCTACCGAGATTTACACAGAGAAATACCTCCTATGGTTATAAAGATAATCAAATTATGATTTTTATGAGAATCTTTGGGCTAAAAAAATTTTGTTGACAGTTATAGTTTGGTAAATAAAAATGTATTATTAAAAAAGTTTAAAAAAAAACTAACCACTTATTTTATATTTTTGTGTAAATATTACACTGGCTATTTTCTTGTTAACAAAATGAATGATTAAAAATCAATAATATAATGAAAATTGATAGTTGAACCGTTAAAGTGTTCATAAAAATAAAACCTACAAAATATCTGTCTTTAAATTGTATTAAAGTTATAAAATAAAAGTTAATTTTCTAATGTGTTAATTAGATATTTATATTTATAAAACTAATGTCGACAAAATATGTTAAGCCCTGCGAGTTACATAAAAAAAACCTAATTAGATTACTTCTATTAACACGGAAGATATCTGTGTAAAACCTGGTGGAACACCTTAGCTGTATGTATACATAATTATAATAATTATAGTACAAACGTCAAACACTTATAATTGTTGTTACAAAATGTTGAAGAATATTGGTCCATAATATTATTGCAATTATTATTACGATATATTTCAAATACCATAAGAATGTGAATAACTATGCCCAATCAACTATATAATTACGTACATTTGCACATTAAAAAAAAAGTTTCGTAATATTAAGAACAAAAATATTTAAAAACAGATAATTTTTCCACATCTTGGGTTCGAGTATACACCGAATTAATTCAGATTATAGATATTTCACCATTGGACGTCAATTTTAATTTTAAAGATCAATACGCATTTGTTTAAATTCAAATTAGGTATACTAAACTAATACATTTTCCACTGAACAGAAATGACAATGTTTAGTTATTCCCGAGGTGTAAAAATGTATAAACAATATGTTTTTGTTTAGGTACGCTCTTATGTGAATAGTGTGACTAGCTTATTTTTTTTTCTAGTAAATTCACACCTATGCGTGTATAAAGTGTACAGTGTACACAGTATACCCATTTCTTAAACTACGCATAAGTTTATAATTGTATTTATTTTAACTGTAGATCGCAAACATCCAATAAAAAACCATACATGGCAGCAATCAATGCGTTATTACTAGCTACAGGTATTTGTAGAGCATTTGTGTTATTTGTCGACCCATATAATACAAAACGAGTAAGTCGTTGTCACTTTAATGTGTGAAAGTATACTGAACCCATTATTTTTCAGAATATTTCATCCGTTGTCACACATTTGACATGGGACCTGGGCTTATGCAGCTTAGTGACAGCTCTATCGTTATTACAATTAGCCTATTTACAGTTAACTCAAGTCAGTATAATTCAGATTTTAATACTAGAATAAAAACCATATTTTCAAATGAAATATTTAATATAGCTTCAAGCCGGACCTTCAAATATGAGACGTAAATCAGTTGTAGTGACAGCCACCGTATTAATTGTTGGAGTTCTGGTTCCAGCAGATATAGTTGCATCAATTGATTATAAATTATGGGTAAATTCTGAGATGGTTAAAACATGTAATAAAAAATTTCAACATTAAAAATTATTATAAAAACAGGTTTTAGGGAATGCAGTGCGCATTCTTTTACATATCTGGGGTATTTGGCTGTGCTGTTTCTTCCTTTATTTAGGAGTCAAAGTAATGACACTTGTTAAGCGCATGCCTAAATCAGTTTTACAGAATTTTGATTCACGCCATAAAGGTAAGTGTAACATTAAAAATAAATATAAAAAAAATTGATTAAAGAAACTGAGTGTAAGCCACTTGTCTCGCTCTGTTCGCTTCTCAGTGCAGGATAATGGGGTATTATTAGTTGTAGACTGTAGTGGATAATACATATTATAAAATACAAGTACAATGTTGAAAAGTTAATTTTTTGCAAAACAAGAAATATATCAATAAAAGATTCTTATATGGGTTATTTTATTAATACCTAATATATACCTAATATACCTTCGTATTATTCCTACCTAATTAAATAGCATTTATAGTATTATAATTTGAACTCGGTCACTATCACGTTTGAAATACAATTCTGAGTACACAGCTCGAAGGCGCATAATACCTATTACCTACTTGCGTATATTTTATCATATCATATACTTGTAAGCCGTTTTTTTTAGGATTTTCTCAAAAACTGTTGAGAGCTTTGAAAACTTGTACGTTCCCAAATACCATTCTCTGTATTCATTTTCTGATCTATACAAAAAATTGTGTGTACATTTTTTTTTCTATTTTCCACAAATACTGTAGCAAACAAAATAATAAAGATAAGTATATAAATTCAAAGTTTCTAAGCTCCATTCAGGAGCTATAATTTATTTTTAAATGCTATATTTTATTCAACTAGATCAAAATATATATTAACTATAAACCAAAAGTCAATAATTATTTTAAACAGGTATAATGCAGTTAGGAATATTAGCTCCATACAACAACTTAGCTACTTCAATGGCAGCGGCATTGGTACCGGCGCTTTTAGTTCCACACCAATCAAAATCAGATTCCAAAGATAAACCAAGTAATTTTGAAAAAAAAATAATAATTGTAATAGTTTATTGAAAATAATTTTAATAATGTGATTTAGCTGTCAAGATAACAGCGCCATCAGAAGTAGCTAATAGTTTTAATAGAATGAACCGAAGAGCTAGTAGTTTTGTGCAAAGGCAAAAAAGATCTGGGTCATTGTTGAGTCCAACTACGCCTTCCAGAAGATCAAGCGAAGTTCAAAGTATCATACAAAGTAATTTTATACTGTATAATATTATATACTCAGACATTAACTACCGAGTACAACGTATACGGTTTGTTACAGAGCGATTGAGTTGTGTGGAAGGTAGCAAGCAATTTTTGGCATTAAGTCCAAATAATAATACTGGTGACAGTGCAGAGCCAGAAGAAAGTTCATGGCGTAAGAGTTTCGCCAAATCAATATCGTGGCAATTCCCAAAAACAGGAGAATCGAGCATAACAAATGATACCACTTCACCAACAACTTCGTCGTCGTTACTTACACCATTACAAGTATGATACATATCACTACCTACATCAGTTTCCGTCTTCAAAACTATTTGTTATTCGTTACAATTTGTTTCAGCCCCAAAGAAGTTTTAGACTCAAGTCTACCGGACAAGCTGACCAGGAAACAAGGCCTACAACTAGACATTCGAGCAGTTTTTCAGATTTAGTTAGTATTAATTCATGTACTTTAATAACATTAGTGACTGAAACAATTTATCAGAATAACATTACATTTTGTTTAATTACCCATTTTAGAGTTCTGAAATGAATTTAAGTACGATATTAAATCATATAGCATTTGTGAATCGAGGAAATGGAACGGGGGATGTCAAAATGGAAAATGTTAGAAGACGTGCTTCAAAAGTCGCTGTTACCAAATCAGAAATCGTGTATGTGATAAAAACTGTTCATATCTGTGCAGGACTGGCAATGTTATTATGTTTTTTTAATTTCGCTACGGATATAAATTTAATTGGTGAGTATTAATAAGCATATTTTATATTTTTTTTAAACCCATTAAAATAATATACTTAAATCCCTTTTGGTTGAAAAATGAAACCATAATTTTAAAAACCTCCAAGCAATAATTCTATCTAATATTCTTCATTGATTCGCTTCTCGTACACTGGATTCCGAGTGTGGAACAAATTAAATACTTAAAACATTAAGAAAATCAAGGAATTCTAAGAACGGTCTAGTTTAATCATATTATTCGTATAAATCCGAAAGCATTGATATCGGGTAGTATTATTAATAATAGTAATGTTTGAATGTTCGTTTTAAACCTTAAAATATTTTAAACTTTATAATTTTTTTCATAATATGTATACTTAATGATGGGAATATTATTATATTCATTATTATTAATAAATAAAAATAATATTTATAATTTAGAGTTATTTCTTGAATTACAATAGGCAATTAATCATAAATAAATAATATACCAAAATGTAATTTGTTTAACAATAATATATGATTATTTTTAAAGGTGTTTACTCATATGACAGACCCTGGTGCTGGCTTATAATGCAAAGTTTGATACGAGTTTTGGAATTGTCATTAGCATGCATGTTGGCCAATCTGACAAAACAACCAGTGAATGTTATACACCACACTCAATATACGCATCCACTGAGAGCCAAACTTCGAGGATCGTTTTTCATTTAAGCCCTATAAATTAATTATTAAAAGGGTTCATTTCATGACTAAAAAAATGATACAATCACTGTTAATTTTAAGTCTGATGGGAGTGCTACGCAAATGAGATCGGGACCATTATTTCAAACGTGCAATAACATATTTTTGCAATAACGGATTTTACATTAATATAAATATATATATTTATATTATTATAAATTATTATTTATATAAATGTATGGTATATATATATATATTTGTATATAAGTTTCCCAAAGGCCACTACTGCCGAGGGTATCTTTAAATGAAAATAGTATATATGTATATATACAGTGATTTTTTTAGCATAAGACACTTATGATGTAATGATACTTCCAGGTGTCTTTCGTTACATAAATCACACTATATAAATATATACAGTATATTTTATATACATATATAGACTATACACCTACTTGAAATAATATTATAATTTTATTCTTATTTACTTGAATGTTTTAACATTAGCGTGGCATTCTTGAAGAAATATGCAATCGATTTTTTTAATTTCCTCTCACATTCTACCTATATAATATACCTACATAACTACTAAAATAAATGTATAAGTTTCATAAATGGCTTAGATATATTTTTAGAAGTTTGATTATGACAATACATCTCTCGAAAATCGAATTGCTTTATTTTACACTATTATAAATTTTAAAGATCGCATTCGGGAAAGAAATCTGAGTTACCAAAACTATTTGATTAATAATGTTTATATATATTATATATATGTATGTATGTGTGTGTTTATGGATGTATATGTCAAAGATGATTTAAATTCAATAAGTTTAGGTACTATATATTGCCATAAACTTACTATTTGTTGTATGAAAAAACTTACCTAGTTAACTTTTAACTTTTAACTTTTAACTACCTTATTAGTTCAAAAATTCAGAATAGTATGATGATATTAATGAATTCTTCAAAGATGAGGATTTTAATATTTTATATAACATCCAAAACTATATAAAAAGTAATAAAGAAATAATTACTCCCACTAACCCTAATCTTCAAATGTTCTACCGAAAAATAGTAAATAGGTGTGCTTAAATGAACTGTCAATAAAGTTCATAAACAATATAATATAAAGTATGGGTAATCAAAATATATTTGGATATTTGAATTTTATACTTAACAGCATTATTTCTTCTAAAATATTTGAATTATATGTTATAGGTGCATATCCTTCATTAGAATAATAAAAGGTACCAAGTATTTTAAAAATGTCAATTATATTTTGTAGTTGTACATAGTCCGAAGCTTTAGAATATTATAGGACCATAAAGATAAAAACTAAAGACTAAAAAATAAAATACATTTAATGTGAGTATATAGCACTTAAGCGGGAACATATTTTTTAGTTGTTTCACAATTATACATTATTATGTATGTAGAATAATAAAAATAAAAGATTTTCTTAGTATATCCTTAATATTTATCTATTTTATGCAATAAAAGTAAAAAATATTTCTAATATCATCATATGTAATACATTCATAGTATTTATATATATAGGTATATATACTTAAAAAATGTAGATGTTTTTAAACTTAATACCTAAATTGCAATAATTACATTATTAATATATTTAATTAAAATATTATTTTTCGTAAGTGTTATGTTTGAGGTAATGATTAGATATATTATAAATATTTATAGAGTTTAGTATATTTTGTCATTTACTATTAAGCAGAAAAATCATGTATTACATTATATACATTAATATGATGTGTAATGTATAATAATAATATATACATACATATAAATATTAAATACAGCTAAAATGTATGTAGATACTAGACAGTATCATCTTTTTTTAAACAGTTACCAATTTAGTTTGTTACAATAATTACTAGTTTTAATAGGTAGTGATTTACCTAATGTGTAATATTATATTTATTACCTAGTTGTTAATTATTGTAAAGTCTCAGATGATTCTATATATATTATATGATAATAGGTACTCATTTGCACAAATACTAAATTTGTATACATATACCCACCAGTTACCTATATAACATTTAAAAAGTTGTGATTATAATTAAGTAAATACTATATTAATGTTTTAGGTATTTAGGTACTTATGTAAATGTAAGAACTAGATATCGGCCTATTACCTACTTACATTTAGTTTATACTCTAGGGTTTTTTATTCATATATACGATAACTAATAATTAATTAGTTATTTTATATTTTAAAATCAATAACCAATATTTATCATTTGATTTTTTTATCAGTATTATGATTTTAATTTTACTATTTAAAATATTTTTACTCTATGAATTATTCAAAGTTTCTAAAGAAATCTTTAACACCACAGTTATTATATTATATTTTGTATAGCATAAGGGTAAAAATAATTTAAAACAATTTAAATTATTTATTTTTTATTACGTTACATTATAAAATGTAAATATAAAGTCTATACTAACAGTATCAATGTTCATTTTTAATATCGTTTTGTTAAGATGTAGTATAATAAGGTAAGTAATAATATATCAATAAGACAGTTAACATAGTATGTATAATTAATGGATATTTTATTAAAATAGATATACTTACACATAATGAGCGATATGATCATAGAAATAGAACTAATATCTTCTATTCATTGAAAATCTAAAATAAACAATATGTAATTAGTTCTATATCAATAAAAAATAATCATTTACTTATTTACCTGTTATTTATATTTAGTATTTATTATTCAAACAAAAAATCAACACTCAATATTTTTATTGACTATTTGTACTATGTATACTGTATATTATAAAAGTAGTGGGCACTTTACATTGTATATATCTATAAATGAACAGCAAGCTTTCTACATTTTTATTTATTGTAATATTCTTGTAATGTGTTTAACTATACTCCGTCCTTGCGTTCTCTCGCTGGACGAAGTATAGAGTAAATACTTAGACAACAAATGAAAGCTCATAAAAAAAATTTGTGTTCATACATAAATTAACAGCTGAAATATATTTTTGGGTAAAAGTGTTGGCTAGCAGGTTTTCAAAAAATCTACTATGATTTAGGAGGCAAAGGTGAAGTAAAACAATCTAAGCTTCAGGCCAAGACTATAACTATTGATTATAAATACTAGTATTTATAATCAATGCAATAACTCAAGAGTCACAAGAATATTTTATCAATAATTTCAAATAAAATATGCATTAAGTTTTTCTCACTAATAATTTTTTAGTATGAAAAATTATTTAGTGAATTTACACAGAGCTTCACCTTTTTTGAACTTTATGACCTTCATAATTTAAATTTGCACCGCACCAATACATATTCATTTTATATTACTTTTAAGGATAAAATATGCTAAATAAAAATAAAATTTATGTTTATTTTCATTATCTTGTGCAACTTAATCTTGAAGATTTTAATTTCTCATTCACTTTTTAATTTAGCTATACATTTAAATAAAAAACTGTTCAGGAATCGGGAGAAATATAATTATTTCTGGGTGATATATACAAAATATATATATTATAGATCATATGATGAATCACCATATTTAAAAACAATTATAACAAAAATAGAGTTTAATCCAGATTAAAATAATAATCTGAATAGACACTAGGAAACCATGATTATCCGAAATATGCATTGGACATACAAGACTTACACACTCCTATTTAATGGCAATATCTGTTAACCACATCTTCAATAAGCCCACACAACATAAAATATCATCACAAGCTCATCCAAAAAAGCCTTTGACCCTCAAATCAGAATCTCAAATAATCAGCTTCCCAAGACAGCAGTGCTGATAATACTAATAAAATCCTAGGTCTCATTATTATTTTTATTTTATGATGAACTTGAATATTTTTTTTTAAAATTCAGTGTAGACTAATGACTAATGAACCTTGTTTTCAAAGCTATTAGAAAAAAATAAATAAATAGGTAATAAAAACTACTTACAAATTATTTATCTTTGAAAAATAGATTTAAAGTATTTTGATAAATTTGATTTCCTAAAGATACAGGATCTTCTTTTTTCAATGAAGCTAAAACTTCTAAGACTTGTCTGAAAGCATTAATTATTTCTTGTTGAAGAATATTATTAAAAATAATAAAATAATATTTATTAGCTTACATAATAGTGGATGGTTCATTTCTCCCCTTTACCATTGATCCATCAACAAATTTTTCTTTTTTTACTGAGTTAAATTTGGTTTGTACATATGAATAAGATGGATGAGTTTGTTTAATTTCACACCAAGGACAATCCGTTTCTAACATGATACGATTTATAGGTAATTCCGATATCGTTTTTAAGCTTTCTTCTGTTCTTAGTGAACTATAAAATATTAACAGTTAAGCACTTTAAACAATGACACATTAAACAAGAAAAAAAAATCTTATGATACAACTTCTACCATCGATAAATTAATATTTAATATAAGTACTTATATCTAATAATAAAAAATAAACTAAAAAGATACATAAGAATATAGTAAAAAGTCATAACTATTAACTATTAACGAGATATATTTCAATAAAATATAACATGTTCACTAAATAAACAAAAATATACTTTAATTTGTTAGTTGTATTAATGCTGAAAAATAATTTTGGAACTTAAAATAATTAAATTTTAATCAGAATTTTTTTTTGTTTTTATTTTAAATATTAGGTCTTATCAAAACGCTGACCAATGATAAAATTTGTTAAACAATGCTGACCGAATCAAATATTTGTATGAAAATCTGAAACAAGACTCGTTTGTGTCTTAAGCTAATGTCTAACAAAACCATTAAATTAAGGTCATCTGTTACAAATATGTTGATATCAAAAATAGAATAAATAATCTTTGAAAATAATTGTGTTTAAATTTAAAAGGAAACAAAATACCTACAAATTTTCCTAGAACAAAACTATTCTAAATGTGCAACTGAAATTACCAAGGTAAGGATAACTAAAATCATATTATTAAATTTAGAGTCACATTAAGATTAGTTTTAAACTTTTAATATTTAACATTAAGATTTAATTTAAACTACTATTACAATTGTATAAATAAAAAAGTAACAATAAAGCATTTGAGTTTACATTAAACCTTGTATGAGAAAACAGTTAAATAATTAGTAAATTACAATAATAAAAGTTCAAATACCCCCACGAATCAAGCGGCCTACTTCAAAACCATTTGAACTGCTTATCCCACAGGTTCAAATCATGGAGAATTAAGATTAACGACTTCAAATCTTCTCACGTCACTTTCTCCCTCCGCCCCGGTGACTGTCCTCATATAACCCTTGAGAACGCAATCATTCCTCACACAAATTAGTCAAATATCTCGGTCTACTATTTGATAGAAGGCTCACCTGGGGCCCCCACCTCAAAACAAAACATAAACAGCTAAATAGCCGCCTATACATCCTTAGGCCTCTCATGAAATCTAATATGTACATCTCCAACCGTCTACTACTCTACAAATCCCTACTCCAACCTATCTGGTCATACGGAATCGCTCTTTGGGGTACTGCTAAACCATCGAACACAAATACCATACAAGCATTCCAAGCCATCTGCCTCCGCATTATTGCTAAAGCACCTTGGTACATCACAAATATTGCTCTACATAATGACCTCCAAGTCACGACCATTAAACAAACAGCTATCAAATACTATCTTCGCCTGCATTCCAATATGGAACATTACTCAAATACCCTCATCGTTCAACTTCATAACAATGCTCTTCCGGACAACCCAGCCAGACGCCTCAAACGTGAATAGCCCAGAGATCTTCTCAACGCACATCAAACTTAATATGTTTATTAATTATTACTATCTCTCCCTAAATTACCTTCCACGTAGGAATTTCTAATGTGAAACTTCTACTTTTTCTCACCGTCACTTTTAAATTATTTCATTCACATTTACTTATTGTACCATTATTGTATAGATTGTAAATATTCATAAATAAACGACATTTCTATAAAAAAAAAAGTTCAAATTAAATTCAGAGGTGTACCAAATTTTTAGTATGATGAAATAGACAAATATTTTCAAAATTACTTTTAATTTTACCTCTGCACAAATCATTTGTGGAGTTCAATCTTTTACAAATACAAAAAAAAAACACAAATAAAACGCATAAAAATGTATGTTAAGTACATATATAATGTTTCTCTTACCATCCATTGATACCAATATAAAATCCTAATTTAATTATTTCTTCAGCTTCTTTTAAACTACCATCAAAAGAATGTACAACACCGCCTGATCTTATAAAATTAGCATTTCTCTTTAGTATATCTATAAATGAAGGAGCTGCATCACGGCAATGTAAAAATAATGGCAGGTTAAAATGTTCACTTAATTTCAACTGCATTTCAAAATATCTAAACGAATATTTCTCAAATAATTTCCATGTAAATTTTATTAATTATGATAATATACATACTTTTCTTGGACCTCATTAGAACAAAAATGTAATCTTTGATTATCAAGTCCACATTCTCCTATTGCTACTACTTTTGATCGGTTATTTTTTATGATATCAGTTAAACTGTTTAAATAAGCTTCAGGACTTTTGGCTTTATTAAACTCATCACAACGAGTAGGGTGACAACCAACAGTGCAAAAAAGTTTATCTACAAATAACATATTTTAAGTTTAAAAATACATGAAATTATATTACAGTTAAATACTATTTCATAATACATTAAAATATCGCATAATAATTAAATAGCTAAATAATATTGCAATTAATATACCACTTAATGATGTAATTTTTAAAACTTCAATGGAATCATCTAAACTGCCACTAGTTATAATTATTTTTTTAAGATTGTTTTCCCAAGAACGCTCTAAAACATTTTCTAAATCTTCTTTGTGTTTTTTATTGCCATTATATATTCCTTTGTACATAGGGTCAGTTAAATTTGCTCCAATATCTAAAATGTATTTAAATATTTATAAGTATTTAGCACACAAATATAACTTTTAACAATAATAATAGGAAAATTTAGATACCAATAAATGGAATAGAAGACATTTTTGCAATCCACCGAAGAACGTTTGACTTAATATTCATTCACAAGTTGATGGTAATGATAGATTTTAGTTTAGCAATATTACATTAATTATTTTTACTACTATATAATACAGTTGTACAGTTCTTTGAAATTTTTAAATCCACCTCGTGCGACATGAATCATGATTACAGGAATTATCAGTTATCCCTTATCACTTATCGCTTGAAATATTCACCTAGGTTTCCTTTTTCTCATAGAGTACTATTAGTATTACTCTATGCCACAGATATAAATAATAAACTTTATTAAAATTTATTATTTATATCTGTGCTCTATGCTTTTTCTATAATCATTAATCATTATCATTATCTAATATAGATCATAGATAATCTATTGATAATAACCAAAATCATTAGTAATATTATGAAATTTGAATGTAATTTCCACAATATTAAATTACTCTACAAGTACAATTGCAATTTCCATCATTCAAATTATTATGCAATTAACCTATTATATTTACCTATTCAAATCTAACCACCCCGATGGCACAGCACATGGTGGGGCGGCAATAATTATAAAAAATAATTTAAAATTCCATCCTATCACCAACTTCTCTCAAAATCACATCCAATCCTGTGCCATCTCAATCACACTTAATAATATTCCTATTGTAATTGCAGCAGTTTACAGTCCCCCCAAGCACCGTATAACAGACACTAACCTCAATGAGTATTTTGATACATTTCCTAATAATTTTATTGCTGGTGGCGACTTTAATGCTAAGCATCAAAGCTGGGGCTGCCGAGTTACAAACCCACGCGGCAACCTACTTCATAATTTTACCAGCATTAAAAAATTCCAAATACTTGCACCACCTGATCCTACATACTGGCCTACATCGCGCAGGAAAAAACCTGATATTCTGGACATATTTGTCTCAAAAACTCCGAGTAATTTATACTATTCTATAAACAACATCTTAGATTTAAACTCTGATCACTCATCGGTAATATTAAATATCGATGCGACTCCTCAAACAAATTCAGATAGTCTCTCTCTTTTCTCACCATCGACCAATCGTTATACATTCCATAATATAATTGCTCAAAAAGTTAATCTTGCAATAAAGTTAAAAACCGAACACGATATTGACGAAGCAATCAATGACTTATCCAAACTTATCCACTCAGCAGCCTCCTTATCCAATACCTTAACCACTCCCAAGCACTCAATACTGAAGCAGACTCCCCTTCCTGAACAGATACGTTCACTAATTGTGGAAAAACGTAGAGCCAGAGCACTTTATCAACGCACGCGACTACCGTCACACAAAAGCATTTATAATAAATTAGCCAACTCCCTAAAAAAAACCCTAGTCAAAAACAAAGCGAACACACTTGAGCAAAAACTAACCAATCTTTCTTATTCTGACGGTAGCTTATGGAAAGAAACCAAAAAGTTACTTAGTCTGAAAACTCCTTTTACCCCTCTGAAGAAACCTGACCACACACTTGCTTCTTCAGATACCGATAAAGCCGAAGTTCTTAAAACTCACCTTCAGGAAACCTTCCAACCACATCAAAATATATTCTTACCTCAATGTGTTGATGAGGTAAACGCTGGTTTAAACCTTCCCTCATCCTCCAATCATCTCGAAAAATATTTCACGCCTAATGAAGTCAAACAGGCTATTCAAAAATACTCCTTAAAGAAATCACCGGGCTACGACCTTTTAACGGCAGAAGTAGCTAGATGCTTCCCCAAAAAAGCAATAGTATTGGTAACATACATATTTAATGCATGCCTGAGGCTCTCCTATTTTCCAATTCTTTGGAAATTCTCACAAATTGTACTATTTCCTAAATCAAATAAACCCTTGGATGACCCATCCTCATACAGGCCAATAAGTCTCTTGCCCTTCTTAGCAAAAATTCTTGAAAGACTTATCCTCAAACGAATGTTACCACATATAATCAGGAACAATATTCTGCCGAACACCCAATTCGGATTCAGATCCTCACATAGTACCATTCATCAAGCCCATAGGATTGTTGATGCAATATCGCTCTCGTTAGAAAAAAAACTTTACTGTACCTGCGTCTTCCTTGATGTGTCTCAAGCGTTCGACAGAGTTTGGCATGACGGGCTTCTATTCAAACTCAAAAGTTTTCTTCCTCATACGCTCTTTCTCCTAATTAAATCTTACTTAACCGATCGACATTTCCAAGTGCATTATCGCTCTGCATATTCAGAAATAACCAAAATCAATGCTGGCGTCCCACAAGGGGGCATCCTATCTCCAACATTATTCAACATCTATGTCGCCGATCAGCCCACCACGCCTCAAACCTTAGTAGCCGATTATGCTGACGACAAAGTAATTTTGTCAATTAATGAAGATCCGGTAACCGCCTCATCAAACCTACAACATCACCTCAACCTTATGTCTAACTGGTACGATAAATGGCGTATCAAAATAAATCAAAATAAATCAAGTCACACTACATTTACCCTCAAGAAGGGCGCATGTCCTACTGTCACACTAAATAACATCCCAATCCCCACATCGGACACAATAAAATACCTGGGACTCAATCTTGACAAACGGCTAACTTGGAAAAATCATATACGAACCAAAAGACTGACTCTCAATGCCCGTATACGCATCCTCAGTCCTCTAATATCGAGAAATAATAAAACCAATTTAAAAGTAAAACTTTTAATTTACAAAACCCTCCTTAAACCTATCTGGACGTACGGCATACAGCTCTGGGGCTCAGCAAAAAAATCCAATACCAATAAAATCCAAGTATTCCAAAACCTAGCTCTTCGTCGACTCTCTAATGCACCACCGTACGTATCAAACTTAACGTTACATAATGATCTTCACATGAAAACCATAAACGAAGAAGCTCAATCCTTCTACTTGCGTTTCCGCACTCGACTTCTATCCCATCAAAATCCTCTTATTAAAAACCTCTCCTCTCTAACCCTCCCGGGAAATCCGAGGCGAAGGTTAAAAAGGAAGTGGTGTCGTGACCTCCTGCAACTATCAATTTAAAATATACTACACATATATATAATTAAAAAAAAAAAAAAAACAAAAATAAAAAATTAATAAAATAAATATATATATACATAAATAATTCATGCTAAGTGTTGCCAGTGGGTGGCTTCTTAATCAAATTTTCATGTCCTGTTTTACTTTTAGCACATAAGCTTATTGTACATACATCATGTATAGATTGTTTATCTCTAATAAAAACTAAAAAAAAAAAAAAAAACCTATTATATCGAAGATCGTTTAAGTTCTTTTTTTTATTATTATTATGATTATTATCTACATAAATACAATTTAGTAGTCTAAATGTATGGTGGAAGTACTGTGACAAACTGTTCTCGCCTGATCCTCGGTTCAAACAGGAAAAAAAAAAAAGGTGTCTAAATGTATAATAATTAATAATTAATATGCTAATGATAGTAAAAAAAACACAAATGAAAAACATTAACACGACTATTGGTTTTTGGACTCAACAGTCTCCCAACTGCAGGAAATCTATCTATAAGTTTATTTATTTGTTATTTTAAATAAACCATTACCTCCTTTATTGATATTAGTAAATCTCAGACTCGTTTCTTTTACGTCTTTTTCAATTCCAGGAAATGTTGATGACGTGAGATACGTTACTACGTTGAATATTGATGTGAATTTATTAGAAAAGTTAAAAAATTAACTGTTTATTTTATAGTTATGTGTAAACAGTACACTATTTTCTTTTAAATTATATTATCTTCTAAACTATATAAAAAATCAAGAATTTAAATAAAATTTAAAATTGAACCCTCGACATTTTAAGATAAATAAGCCATATAAAATGACTATCTTTGAATTTTGTAAAAGTTATAAAATAAAAATTTACATTTAAAAAACTAATGTCCACAAAATATTTTTAGAGTTTGTTTATCTATATTAACACGGGAGATATCGATCTTTGTAAGCCCCAGTGGAACATCCTGTATATTGCATATCGTACATACGAATATACGATGTACCATACACGATACACCTAAATAATAAATGTCTTGGTTTCTACACACAACTTTATTGTTCTATATTATAAATCAGAGTAATTAATATTACTGTGCTCAGAGAAATATCTGGTCACTCGATAGACGATTTCCGATCAAAATATTTGTTGCATAGAACTATTACTTTACTTATTTTAGGGATATGGGTGCTCGGAGGGGGTGAATACGGGGAATTTGCTCCCCCTGAACTTCAAATATAATATATAATTTTGAAAATGTGTACTTTTATTATTGTTTAGGTAAATATTTCATTGATATTTTGACTAAATTAGCATAGATTTAAAAATTTAAAAATTTAAAATTTACAAAGAAAAAAACACTACATTCGTCATGTATTACAACATAGCATAATAAATTAAATTATATGAACTTTTTTTAATTTAATTTTTGGTACTAGATTTCATTATGTACTTATATTCCTCCCTGATAAAATTCCTACTGGGGCCCATGATTAGGAACATATACCTTAAAATGTTAATTTTTTTGTTTCACTCAGAATCTAAAATATTGTAAATAAATAGAAAAACCTCGCTATATATTGATCATACAAGAAGTCGTTATGAATTTTTTGAATGATCATTTTCAGTCTGATTTTAATCCTATAACAAGAGTGTGCTGCCGTAAAATACTTTCTCTATAGATCACCTATACTCTATAGTATATACTCTTAGGCTATATTATATATTTATACATTAAGTGTATTACATTTTATAATTTATGTATTACTGTATTCTTGAATTCTTATAATCATAAATTATCTGTGTCAATCGTCAAGCCTTATTTTTCTAGACTGTTAATTTGTTCTTTATTACTAAGCATGAATAAGACGTATTGTCATTTTTTATGAATGGTGTATCGTATATTTTAGGTACACGGAGAAGACAAATGTAAAGTATAGATAAGTTCAGTTCAATAGAAACTGTCAAACAGGCAACAGCTGAGAGTGAAAGGTAAGATTTATTATATTATTGTACTTACTATTATGAGAGTTAAATAATATTTAAAATATGAAAGTGGTAGCTTAATATTTACACAGTATATAATGCTTATTTTATACTTGTACCCAACAACCTACTTAAATTGTTTAAATTATCTACATTTTTTATCAATAAATGTAGCATATATGCCGCATAGGAATATCAATTAAATTTTTCTTCATTATTATTACCTACTTATTTTTTATGTTTAATGTAAGTATTTAACGTAAAATATTTTTAAATAAAAAAAAAATATACAGAGCTTTTTTATTTTTTTTATTGATAACAAAGGTTTCAAGTTTCAACTCAAGCTAACTTTCATTAGCTCGCATTTACATTTTTAGTTTTTCAAATTTACTTTGATTTTTACATTTTGATTATAACTTATAAGTATTTTAGTAATTTGTTAATATATTCTTTTATAGTAATAAATTATAGATCGACAAATCAAACATATTCTCGTTTGGATATTGTACATTTGATATTTGTAATATTACACATACATATTACGTAAAATCATAGGAGTAGGTATACCGTATTACCGTACACGGCAGTGGTTATACGGTACATAACACTATTGAAATTCCGAAGTAGGACTGATGCCCGGTTATACCCGATATGCAGTTGATTATCTAGTTCATTTGACATTTCATACGGATCCACTGAAACGTATCAATTGTTGTAGATTAGTCAGTAACAATAACTGTTTTATTGAAATTGCATATATTTTTTTTTTTTTTTAATTTTTATTTGAAATATACAATCTATGCCCATTGCCCAGGCATAATAAGAATATGTACAAGGTATTTTCAGCTTGGGAGTGAATCGAGGTACCAACTAGACAACGTTTTCTATCAGAAACTTCCCATGATTTTGATGATCTAAGCACTCCTTCTGGCCGAAACTGTGTACGCAGATACAAAAAATAATAATATTAAAACTCAATGCATCATGGTAAAACCCATAGCTTCCTTGCTTCACTCAGAATCTATAACCAGTAAAAAAACTATGCAATAAAAAAAATTAAGCAATATTATCTAGGAGAAGCTAACAGCTGTTGGTAAGCATAACATAATTTCAACACTCCAGTATTTGGGCTCTAGTTGCGCTCATAACTTCAGAATAGGTGAAGAAACTCAGCGAAGGTGAAATGAAATATAAGTACCTATTCGCTAAAATATTTTAATACCTTATCTTAAACAATTTTAAGTTAAATGTAAGACATAGTTATACAAATTTAAGTGTTTATGTTGAAACAAAATGATAATTATTTTATCTGAAAAATTTTAAATCATGTTCAAGGATTAAATGCAAAATTGCAACTATTTATAAAATTATTCAACTATCTATGTTGTATAAATAAAATTAACAGGGTTAATTCTCGTTATCCTCCCGTGTCCCGTCATCTCACTCATTATTAGTTCCACTATCAACACTGGTTTCCACATTCAATTATTTAAACAATTATTTTACTAATATATTTAAATACTCTTTATTTTTCTTTCTTTTTAAATATTAAATGGTAGTACTATACTATCTTGTTGATAAAATCAATAAAAAAAAAGCTTAAAAAAAACCATATATATGTTTCGGTAAATTAAATTTAACATAATTTCCAATTGATTCACATATTATATTATTATCTATTTCTCTGCAACATATTTTAGATTCTGAGAAAAACGTGGAATTAATTGGTTTTATCATGTTTTTTTTTGTCTGTACACGAATCCGACCAAGAGGATTGATCTGATACATATAAACGTGGTACATTTCTGATAGGATATTTCGTCTATTTGGTACTAGGGAGGGGGAGGGTAATTTTATTAATTTTTTAACAGTT
Organism: Periphyllus acericola; assembly: GCA_949715065.1. NCBI lineage: Eukaryota > Metazoa > Arthropoda > Insecta > Hemiptera > Aphididae > Periphyllus > Periphyllus acericola. Next base: position 31,083,814 of record OX454267.1, on the reverse strand, counting down.
TTCTGAGTAATTGAGAAAAATAGAGAAATAATTGCAAAGCACTTCAACCGAGATCGAGAATTTAACTCTGCACCGTCTAATATATTTCGTCACGCACTATCCACTTATTTATATTTATTATTTCATACATACAGGATTTTATTTGTTGCCATTAAAAAAACGACCATCGAAAAGTCCATATTAACTTTTATAAGCGTTATGAACTGAAATTTTATCGAAATTGTGTGTTTCAACGAATTTTGATTACACAATATTATAATATAGACTTATCCACCCGACCTCTTTCACTCAGAATCGTTTTTTCGAGAGTAATATTACCTTTGATTTCAAGTTTAAAAGATACACCCCGGTATCCCACCCAACCTAGAAGTTTCGTCCGTTTTTATTTTTTGCTTTCTACTACGTTGAAACTTAATTTATGCTGATGATTTGCCAATTTTCCAGCACTACAACTCACAAAGCAACAAGATATTTATTATTTATTTTTTCTTCTTTTCTAAACTCTTTATTTTTTAAGTGCTTTATTCACCAGTCAGTATTCAATTGTCTCCCCCTACATATTCATGGTAGATACTAGTTTTGTCATACATCATATCAATATTGTATGTATATATTTTGGTTTAACTAAATGGGTCTTATCAAGAACTACAATTGTTTCTTCTTTTCTTTAACTCAAAATTGATCAATTTTATGCAGTTATTTTAATTACATTGATTGGAGCTGTTGGCATTTTGAAAAATACCTTGGTTTAATCTAAACTGCATTACAATTATTCTCTATTCATAGTGACACCTTTGAAACTTGACCCAAAATAAGATGAATTCTTACCAATAAGCTTATTTTAGTTTACGTTCCTGTGCTTTATTTTGGAAGTTTCCCATTGACCACGAGTCCAATTCACTCATTCCCTTTCGCCCTTTTCTCTCGATCTAGAACTTTTTGTCTTTTCACTAAATATTTATTATTTATAACTTTTAATTATCAGAACTCACAATTTTGATGATATTTCATCTATTGCATTGGCATAATCTGTTGACTTCTTGGAAGGATCCGTGTTTAACTTAAGACGTACCACTTTATTATACACTTAATGTTTAGTCATTGTTCATTAATACAGCATCTTCTTTGATGGTTTTATGCTTTATAACATTTTCGACTAGAGTTTCTCTAATTTTATTTATCCATTCTCACTACTACAGTCATACCAAATTTAATTCACTGTATACAGATTTAATTTTAACTTATTAATTATGATAAATTCTACCAGATTTTCCAATCACATACTTGTTTTCAGAATTAATGTGGTTGTACTATTGTTTTTATTTTTCGATTCCTTAATTTAAGTTCTCCGATAGAACCTTTTTTAAACTTTGTGGATTAATAATTATTTTATTATTTTGACTCTATATAATATATATAAATAAATAAGCTCTCAATCCAGCCTAATTTCTTTAAATTCTTCTTTATCGATATTTCCGTTTTCATTTTTCACCTTTAGCAAAAGCAGTAAAAAATTTCGTTGGGGGAGGAGGGATTAAAAAAATTAAGATGTTCATCAATAATTTAATATATTCTGTGATTATAATGACATTGTTTTCTTTATTACTTGTATCATAAAAGCTTATCTTATTATAGTCATTATAGACTGTATAGTCATTATAGTGATATTAATCATCGGTTACTATAATAGTAATTAGGTACTTAGTTAATTCTACGAAAATTCTTATGATATTTGGCTAAACGCCTAGACCAATCATTTTATGATGATAGCTTCAAATCTCGAAGGGAATTCATATCTACTTAATATACTGTTTTGCGAAGTGTTGCCTACTTCTACACAAATTTAACTATAAAAAATAAATACCTAATGGTACCTGAGAAGTGTGTATTATAAAATATTTTTATTATCTCATAGGTGGTTTTAAAATATTGAACAATGATTTCAGTTATTCCACATTAAATAAATATAAGCATAAAACATATTAAATATGTAGTCTATTCTTAAAAAGTTTTAGGTGTTATTATTGATATGGTTTACAATTTAACCCACAGGCCACAACACAATTTTTTCGTGTTTCGTAACCTCATGAGTCATGACTCATGATTACTTTTACAATCAGCTTAAAAATAACTTAATTGCTTATGATTTTTGAATAATCGGTTTTATTTAATAATACAGCGAATAATTACTATCAATATTACCTGTGTAATAAATATGTTTCGGTTTATAATAATTGTTCATATATTGAGTGACATAGGTACCATTAATATAAACTGAAACATATAGATGGTAATAATTAAGGTGTGAAATATGTTAATCCGTCTAGGGACAGTGGCATAACAATTAGGTACCAACATATTTTCTGTTAGGTAGGCAGAACATTGAATATGTATCTACATAGCTACATGTAAAATTCCATGTATACATATTACATACCCATAACCCGTATACACAAGCAGCGAAACCTTGAACTTTATACCACGAATTTGGAACCGTTTGAAATAGTGTAAATTAGAACCTGCAGAGTACTGGTAGGTACTCGCATAATGTATAGAACAAAATAAAAAATATCCAATTATATAATTAGTAATTACTATTACTTATAAGTATACACTAACAAAAATGCTTGAAATATTTAGGAATTAATGTATTTGAGTATATTTCTGCATTAAAATTAAAAAATCAATAAATTAATTTTTAAAACTCTATAGGTAAAATATAATGTAGTATGTACTAAAGTACCTAGATCAGATGCATATTTATGAGGACTGAGGAGGCCAAAGGTCTATTTTATGCAATCCCCCCCTGCAATTTTAGGAGTATTATACATTTACATTATACTTTTACGAAACAGTAATACAGTAAGTACGAGGTACCTATATTATGTAAATTTAAAAGAAGTTTTTTATAATTTAATAATACGCCATTCATCTTCCAAGCTGGTCAGTCCACATAAAAATTAATTTAACCATCGTAATTTAGCTAAATTTTGATTTGCATAAATATTTTATTCTATGATTAATTAATACACGCAATATTTATAATTGTTGAAATAAATTGTAATACTACTAAGTTTCAATAAAAATAAAAAAAAAACGCCTTTATAGTTCTTCATTAAAACTTCTAGCCTTCTAGAAATCAATTTGCAGTAAGTATACCTAGTCAAAGGTCCCAACCGATTGTCTATTGACTATTACTATTTAAAAATGGTACAATTTGCGTTTCAACCTGTCAACCATATAGTATACGTAGTTTCACCAACTTATTTTTAGACATATATTAGGTACCCAGTAGACGTTTATTTATATTCTAACCAACAATGTTTTTTATATCTATTCCGAAAATATTCCTAGAAAGATGCTGACAAATGTTACTAACAAAATATTCCTTCAATTGAATACGTTTACGACAAAATGTGTTTCAGAAAGATAATTCCAATTTATGAGAAATATATTTATTAAGTCTACTTCTACGATTTAACCCGTCGTTGGTGACGTTATTTTTATAACACTGTTGTTGACGTGTGAGCAAAACGCTCACACATTTATATAAATAGTATTTTTGATAGAAATAATTAATAAATACAAATAAATTTGTTTAATTGTATAAGTATCAAATGTATTAAATATTATTAAATGACAAAACATTTTCTTAAAAATAAATAATTAAATTTAAAACATATGGAAAATAATGAATGCTTTTAAGCAGGGGCGGGCAGGAAAAAATGTTTGGGGGGGTTTTGAAAAAATAAGAATAATTACCATTGTTTTGAAATAATTATTTATTGTATTTTTAGAAGTCATAACAATTAATTATAAAATCAAATTTATCCACCTCGGTGTTTTTGCCATAATATTCAAGATATCTTCATAAGATACCTCTACGTCTCTGTATAAGTTCAATAATACTAATCCATTCAATCGGTCCTCCGCCGTCTTGTTTCGTAAATAGGTTTTTAATCTACGGAGACAAGAGAATGATCTTTCACTCGAAGCAACTGAAACGGGAAGTGTTGCTCCAATTTGCAAAAATCGATGTATAGACTGATATAACGTAGATGACGTAGATTGAAAAATTACAAATTATTACAGATTCACTTTTCTTACCAAAATATTTTTTTCTAGCATATTTTAATGTCTTTTGAATAATTATTTGTTTTTAGGTACATAAGATAAAATAACTATTACGTTTTAAATTAATCATCTATTCATTTCGGGGGGGGGGGTTGAACCCCCAAAACCCCCCCCTGCGTCCGCCACTGCTTTTAAGTTATAAATGATTTAGGTACCTATACAATTTTATTCTGAATATGAATTGTTCATATCAAGTTCTGATTGGTCTTCGTCAAATTCATCCAACCAAGCACATACTTTGTGATCACTCTTACGAGACATTTTTTACATAAATCTTTTGTAAACACGTAAATAATATAATAACGTAATAATTTATTTTACGTGAAAAATAACGTTCAACCGTACGATGACGATACACCGGCGGTACTGACAAATAATAATTAATAATACAAATATTATGTAATATGGAAAATAATAAAATAAACCGAAAATAAAAATAGTATAATTATAAAATACCATGGTGACGCCATAAGTGACGTGCGAGCACAACGCTAACATATACGGTATTGTCAACATTGAACTTCGATAACGTTGTTAGTTTATTTATAACTCTCAATTTTTTTTTTTTTTTTTGCCATTGTCCGAAACATTACAGCAATGCTATTACTATTTACAAAAGAAAAATTTACAAAATATTTATATTATTTATTTACAATTATTATTCAAATTAGGAAGCCAGCGGAAATGATGAAGGAAATGATGGAGTTGTTGATGTGAGTAGAACGAGAATTAAGGAGAAGATTTGAATCGGGAGTGGGATAACCTAGGGTGGATAGGAATGAAAAAAGAAGTTGTCTGCTAGGAGAGAGAGAGGTGCAATGAAAAATGATGTGGTTGAAGTCGCAGACCGATTCATCGAGGTGACGGGTACATAGAGGAGAAGAGTTGAGAGAGAGTTTGAGGGAGTAAATTGTGGCCGATTCGAAGGCGAGAGAATGAAACTATTAAATGTCTGGGAATCTTTATAACTCTCAATATTTTTCCGTATTCGTTTTTGTAAACAACTTGAAGAAGCATATTATATAGAATGTTGTCAAAATCGAATGATATATGAAACAGTGGTTCTAAAAAAGGCAATTGTGTGAGCGAAATGCTCATAGCGTCACCAACGACGGGTTAAAAAAAAAAAATCGACATGCCAAAATATATAATAGCCAATACTCAATAGGTACATCAGTCATCAAGAGTAATTAATATTGTTAAATATAATATTTAATTATTATTTTTTAATAGGAACCTTGTACCTACATAGTCAACCCTGTCAAGCCTTAGCTTTAAACCAATATGATATTTACTCGAGTATTCTTTTTTCTCTCAACTCTGACCTCTGTTCCGCGCGTGAACGCGTAAACGACCGGTATTTTGCATTTATCATACTACGAAGCGGTGTAGAAGTGCAGAACCACCAGAACCCGAAGAGCTCACATTGATATTCATGCCTTTTTTTCTTATCAGCTTATCACGATTTATATTGTCGTATCATTAATCAGCTTAATATATTGTGATCACAATATCACATATAAACCATTCACGTGCCAATGCAATGCGACTTGCGAGTCAATTGCCGGCAAATGGCAATGCGTCATGTGAAACTCGGCACATATTGATATTATATTCGGTACATTGGATTTTTCATAACGTGCTTATCGTTGTGACTGCACTGAAATTTCCAATTATCCCTTTAATCATCGGTTTTTCTGAATTCTGACCAATCGTCCATCACAATCGCATGTATTATGATTTATGACATCAATTTCTTGTAATGAATGCGTAATGTAATATTGTAATATTTGACTGTAATGTGTGACATGTGATAGTGGCATAACACGTTAAAACTACTATACGAGAGTATTCGTCAAATGGAATTGAATCGATCATCTTTTCTCTAGTGCACCAAATAAATAGGAATGGATTAAGGTCGAAGAAAGGAGATTTGAGCTCATTTTTGAGTATGCATTTTGAATTAAATCGTTTATCTGTAATCTGTTGTCCGAGTGAGCTGCTGCAAATGTCTTACAAAAAAAAAAAAAACATCTCAGTGTGCTCTCAGTATGAATAAGTACCAGGTAGATAATTATTTTATGTTGAATAGAAGCACTTTTAAAATATCATTGATCATAAATATTGGCTATTTATACCTACTATTAAATAATGTACAATATGTGATATTCATCTGTATGTATCACATTATATTAATTGGTATTTGGCAATGACCTATAATTAAATTTAATTGACATTCATTGATTGATACTAAAAAAAAATATATATATACATGTATATGTAGCAGTCATTTACAAGCTAGTTATTTATTTTTATTATTTTTAATTAAAAACTTTTATTCCAGTAATTTCAGATACCTACCCGGATACCAACCATCTATTTCATGACAACTGTATTATAGTCAAAATGACGTTCGGTATTGTTGACTATATCGTATTTGGAATTATGTTGATGTCATCCGCTTTAATAGGTATATACTATCGATTTACAGGGGGTAAACAGAAAACAACTGAGGTAATTTGACGTTTATTATGTTTATTCATTTTCACTCTATATAATTTAACATAATTACTTTTTAAAGGAATACATGCTAGGTAACAAGAATCAAGGATTTTTACCTGTATCGTTTTCTTTGATGGCTAGTTTTATGTCTGCTATTACATTATTCGGTGTAAGCGCAGAAAACTATTCTCACGGCACACTGTTTGTTGTCATCAATGTATCTTATATTTTGGGAACACCAATAATTGCTTATGTATTTTTACCAGTTTTCTTCAAACTTGGAAATTTATCTGTTTATGAAGTGAGTATTATTTTTTTCTTTTTTTTCTTCTATTATATTAAAGATACAATTGAAATGTATGCTACCCATGTTTAAGAAAAATTATGAAGGAAAACTGGAAACCAGAGAATTTGGATGGGCATAAAGTTAATTTTGCATATGCATTTAATCTTTACATACTACAATTAAAATAAGTTATTTTAAGTCTGAAATGGTTATTTGAAATAAATCCTGGAGAATATTTATGATACAAAGAATAATAGATGAAAGGCTTGTATGATATTGACTAAGGAAGGTTTAGCTTTACCTTAAATGGGTCTTCTCGATGATTTTTACTTGACTGTCCTAGTTTGGCAGATAGTTTTATGAGAAGAACTGTGGTAATTTTAAAGTAAATTTATATTATTTAAATATGCCTTCTGTAATTACATATGAAATTGATGTGTAGAGTAGAGGCTGTTTTCTCATATATAGATGTATTAAAATAAAATATTTGTTTTGTATTTATGTTTTAACATGGAATATGTTTTTGCATTTTTTTTTTCAAAATAATTGACACCATAGAATGATATTGGTTTTTGTCAGTAATGGTTTACTTGACAACACTTATTAATTGAAACAAGCCATCAAAGATAAATTAAAATTATTTTTTTAATCACAGAGTTTTAGTAAAATCATATTCTATGACAACACTAATCAAAGTTATTACAATGATAGTTTTTTGATTTTACAGTACTTAGAAAAACGATTCGGCCGTTTAACTAGAACTTTTACATCTTTGGCATTTAGCATACAAATGATCCTTTATATGGCGGTAGTTTTATATACTCCTTCGATAGCTCTTGAAGCTGTAACTGGACTGTCTTTAATATCTTCTATTACACTAGTTGGTTTAGTGTGTGTTTTTTACTCAACTGTTGGAGGAATGAAAGCAGTCATTATAACAGATGTATTTCAAGTAATTAAATTTTATTAAATTCAAACTATTTAGTTAAATCTAATTAGAATCATTAGTATTATTATGGAGTATGGACTGTTATTATGTTTATGGCCATAACAACTATGTATAGTTATAGTTAATTGTAATAATTGTTACCTATTTTGCATTTGTAATTTAACCACTATTAATTAATCAAAACAATTGTCAAGATTTATAGTTAATACTAAATTTACCTAATTAATAATAAAAAAAAATATTCAAAGTTAAATTATTAAACATATCATAATATACCACATTGCATTTATTATTATAGATTTTCAATATTTTTTTTATTTAATATGTGTACTTGTTTAAACTGAAATTTTAGTCAATACTTATGTTTGCTTCAATATATGCTGTAATTGGGGTTGCTATGTATGATACCGGTGGATTATCAGAAATTTGGAGAATTGCTGATAAACATGGTCGAATTCAATTTAATAAGTACTTTAAATTTAACTTAAACAATCAAAATGTCCTTATTTTAAATTTAAATTATAAAAATGTTTATAGCTTTAATATAGATCCAACAGAAAGACATAGTTGGTTTAGCTTGGTAATCGGAGGTATGTTTACCTATGTTTCTTTGTATGCTATTAATCAAACCCAAGTACAAAGGTATTTAACTATGAAAGACTACAATACAGCAGTTAAATCGTTATGGTGTAGCTTACCAATATTGTCATTGTTATCTATTTCAACATGTTTTTCTGGGTTGGCAATGTTTTCCAAGTACTACGACTGTGATCCAATTAAGTACTCGAAAATTTTATTTAAGTTTAGAAGAAACATATATAACATGGACATTTTCTGAAGGTCTGGTCGTATATCAAGTGCAGATCAATTGATGCCTTTTTATGTACTGGATACTATGGGAAATATACCTGGATTGACTGGATTATTTGTGGCTGGTATATTTTCATCTGCATTAAGTTCTGTATCACCAGTACTTAATTCTTTAGCTGCAGTTACAATGGAAGATTATGTCAAGGTATAATTTTTACAAACATTGAACTGTATATTAAATTTATCAAATATCATATACTTAAAAATATCAATTTTTTGTTTAAACATAGCCTTTGGTGAAACAAGACATTACTGATAAAAAACTGGTGTTTTGTATGAAAATTTTAGTCATAATGTATGGTGCAATTTGTTTACTATTAGCATTTTTGGCTAAATATTTTGGTTCTGTACTACAAACTTCTCTTACTATATTTGGTTTGATTGGTGGACCTGTATTGGCAGTATTTACTCTTGGAGTGCTTTTACCACATGTTAATCAAAAAGTATTTTGCTTTTTCTTGTCTTAAGCAATAAAATAATTATAACTAAATAGTTTATTTACATTTTTTAGGGTTCTTTAACTGGTCTTATAATTGGATTAATATTTTCATTTACACTTGGACTTGGTGGACCTAAACCTCCCATTAAAAATTTACCAACTTCTACAGATGGATGTTTGGTATTGAATAATGAAACAATATATAATTTTCAACAAAGTGCTAAGTAATAACCTGAATTTAGTTTTAAAATATTTGTATGAACCCACTTTATAGCTGAGCTATTTATTACTGTGTGACGTAGCCTTCTAGTTCAAATACAGTGAATCCCCTAAATATCAGACACTCTCGGTCGCCTTAATTTTGTCCGTTATTTAGAGGTGTCCGCTATTTAGAGAGTTTAAAAATTCTAATAACTTGGAGAAATTAATAACTATGTACAATATTTATATATGTAATATGTATAATAATGATATATGTATATTATTTTTATTACTTTAATACAAATATTAATAATTGTACATAGTATTTTTATTTAAAATTATAATATTATTATGTATGTAAAAATTAATGAAAACTTAACATTTCATTGTCGATGACAGAGGTTTTTGTTTTCTGAAACGTTTATGAATACGTCCGTATGTAATGGGATCACAAACACAACTAAATACAAGTAGGATAACTTCACAGAATATAAACACTGTTGAAACTGGTATGAAAAATGTTTTCATCAACGCAATAATCATAATGAACGGATGGGATAAACTATAATTGTATATAGAATAATAATGTATAGTAGTAAGATTAGATTAGACAGACAGATATTTACTTAGGCATTCCACGATTATTCAACATTTACAATAAAAATTGTCAAAATCAAAGATTTAATTCCCATAAAGTATCAGTTATTTAGAGGTGTCCGTTAAGGAAGGTATTACTGTATTTGGGGGGAGAGACTTAAGTCTTATAAATTCAATTTAATAAAAATTAATATAAATTTTGCCTTAGGGTACTAAATCCAACTACATTATTAAATAATTTATTACCGAGTGATAAAAATGAAAAGCAATAAATAATATATTTTAATGATATTTGCCACTCTTTTTCATTGAATTTAAATGACAACATTATATATAATTATATTACCCAATAGACCAGTTATTTGTATACATAATTTTATTGTAAGTTTGGTAATTGTATTTTTATTTTTTTAAGGTTGCCAAATGACAATGATTATTGGTATTTGTATCGCATTAGTTACATGTACTATATAGTTCTTGGATTTATAGTAACAATTATAGTTGCACTTATAACTAGTGCAATTTTCAGAGAATCTCATTGCAACAATCCAGATTTATTCACACCATTTGTTGCAAAACGATTAAGAAAACATCCATTAAATAAAAACTCCACCAAAATGGTTAAATTTTAAATCACTTCCATATTTGTTGTCGTTAAAATTATAAAATTATATTTATTTTTTTTTCAGGAACAAATAATAAATGATGAGGAGAACAATCATTTATGTAGTTAAGATAAATATTTTTAAATATTGTTTATAGTAGTATATTTTGATATGTAATATTTTTATTAAATTATTGTTTGAAGAAACGTTTACATTATTATAATTTATAAAAATAATAATCCTTTATACAGTAATTTTTTACACAATACTCAAAGGTTCTAGAATATAGACAAGTTATATTATGTATTATGTTTTAATTATGAGTGCATATGATCTAGAACCGGGTAAATATTAATTGGAAAATAAAACTTTTACTATAGTATGTTCAAAATTTTTTAGATTCTGAGTGAAATTAGGAATGTATTGGTTTTATCATGATGTTTTTTTTTGTGTCTGTATACAATTTCGACCAGAAAGATTGCTCTTAACAAACTTAGTACTTTACTAGAAGGAAATTTCGTCTAGTTGATACTTTGGGTCTGACATTTCTTCACAACTTTCCGATGAACTGATAAAATCAGTGCAAAAAACTTTAACCCGAGATCGAGAATCGAATCCTGCACCGTCTAGTATTTTCATCATACACTATCCACTTGTATATTTGTCATGGATACAAGATTTTTTTATTTGATTGTTATTCTATAAATATTAATCGTAGCTACTCGATTTATATATATCAATATTAACATGATATTATAATAGAAAATTTATTATTTTCAAAATATTATTTTTTTTTTTGTATAAATTAAACAATCTTATTAAAAAAATTGGTTCCACTACCATATCGACCATTTTTAGAAATATAAACTAATCCACCCGACCTCTTTTACTAAAAAGTTTAAAAAATCCATTTCTATATCTCACTTGACCTAGGAGTTTCGTCTGTTTTTAAATATTTAATTACTAATTTTTTATGATACCAAATCCTACATAGTTGTTCAATTAAGTCACTGTTTCTTAAACTGTGTTCCATGGAAACCCAGGGTTCCGCCAACATTAAGAGCTTTTTTTCAAAATTTTAAATTTTTGAGAAAATTTGTTTAAAGATTAGTAGTGGCTAGTGGAGGAAAAAATTGTACATTAAATAATAATTTATATGATATAGTCTATTATACTTCTATAGTGTACTTGTAGTGCTAACTAATGTTAGATGAAAAATCGGCAAAAGAATTAACTAAAATCCCACTGTTGAATGACACAGTACGAGTAGTTCAATGATTTAGCAGCCAATACAAAGATAAAGAATGAACTTATTTTTCGTCTCAAAACGTGTGGATTTGCATTACAAATGGATGAGTCTACCGAGTAACTGGGCTTGCAATATTGTCATCATTTGATATCAGCACAAAAGCACATTATTGGAGGATCTTCATTTGTGCAAATCTCTACCAACACATACTACTGGAGCTGAAATATTTGGTCTTCAAAATTATTTTCTTTTTTTTATATTTAATTTAAAATATTTTTCATTTAAATACAGTATACACATTATTATATGAAATAATCATAATTTTTATCGCAAATAATCCTTGAAATAAAGTAGAGGTTCCAGGATAAAAGTGGACATAAAACAGTTTAAGAAACACTGTATTCACATGAGAAGTCTTCTTAAAACACCCTGAGGTGGAATTCATAGACGGATTTGTGCCAGTATTTTTTTTTTTTAATGAGACTACATTGTTCTTATTGTAACTCGTGTGCAAAATCAACTAATGAAAAATCAATAGGCATTGATTACATATAATTTTATATTGTGTGTATAACCAATGCAATAGGTACAAGAAAATAATATAAAATATTTTGGAAGCAAATCAATCAAGCACTTCCTCGTCTCGATCTATCTATTACATCAGTACATTGAACATAAAAGAATTGTGAAAAGTTATGCAGTTGAGTTAGGTACTTACTTTGTCCAACCATGTGTTGAATAACATTAACATGTATGTACTGTGCACAAAAAATATGTATAAGATAGATAATTATTTTACGCATTTTAGGTATATTTAAAATTATTCTATTTTATTCAAGTAAAAATACACACATTACATACCTAATATATTATTAAATAATTAAACAATTTAATTACTATTATTTACTTAGATAAAGTAACTTTGTTAAAAAAAATAATAATGCTTTTTTATCATTTTATTACATAATTTTGGTTAGCTATACTAAATAAAATTATCAATAAGACACATCAAATTATTAGTTAATAGTTAACAATAAAGTAGATAAACAAAATGAATACAAACTATTTTTGACTAAATATCTCTTTTAAATTAACATAGTAGAAATCATGATGCTTAAGTGTTTCTTTAACACGAGATTTTAATCTGCTATAAGCTGTATATAATGGATTGTCAGTGGTTAATTGTAGTTCCTTGTTCCTCTGTATCACTTTATCAATGTCGAATATGAACAAAAAATATCTTAATTGGAATAGAAGTTGACCGGCTGAATACTAAAAGTCATAATTAATATTAAATTAGTTCATCATTCATTAAAAATATGAATAACTTATCGAAGTTATATATGTATCAAATAAAATTAATTAAAATCACAACTGTATAATATGACGAACACAATAAAAACTACAAATATTAGTACAATTATTGACTTATATTAAACATAAAATTTGTCATTATGGCTACTTAATGTTTACACTTTATTGATAATATTATAGTCATACATATATTAAGTTTTCATACATATGGTTTGGAATACACAGGGCCGCATTTAGAATTTAGCTGCTTCTTTTCAGGATTATACATTAGTATTTTTTATTTTTTTTCGTTTGACAAACAACGTTTACAAAGAACTAGCAGATGAATACAATACATTTAGAAACAAGAATTTAATACAAAAAAAACTATAAAGAAGCCTATAAGCTTATATAAACACATAAATCTTATCTTATGACTTTTTTAATTAGTACATATTTGTAAAATATCATATAAAGGTACAGGTCAAGACTTGGATTGTAAATTCTCATATATGTGTAATTAATAACTTGGCTATAATAAAAATACATTAATATTATTAACGTATTGTAAAATTGTATTCCAAAAATGAATTAATAATTATTTCTGCATTTCATTAAAGTAAATTCTTCAAATTCACCATTGTTATTTGTAATAAACTTTTGAAGTAAAATCCACTTCTATGGCCATTATTCATAAACCAAACTGTTCAGTCTATTTTCTTTAGATGATCTGAGATATAGATATGAGTTTGCTAATTTCAGAGATGAGAATAATCTTTGTGTTGAACAGTTGCTATTAAGTATATCTACATAGCAACATTCTCAAAGATAATTTATTTAACTAATTTTTTTGGCAATATAAATGCACAAAACACTGCAAAACAATAATCAAATTCTGGAACAATATAACTTAAATTTTAAAAAGAAACACACAATTCTTCGAGCCATAAGCCATGGGCACTATTTTCAGGACAACCCCCATAAATCCGCTGCACGGTGAATTACACCCATTGTACCCCACTAAATGCAGTCCTATCAATTGTATGGTAACAAAGAAAAACATTGTTAGGCAACACACAAATAGTTCTAGAGGCCCAAAAAACACTTAAGCTCCCTTACATGGTTATAAAACATAAGTTTTATTATTATTAACTTAGAATAGAAACATAACTAGTTAAAGTAATAACTAGATATATTATTTAGCACTAGCTATCTGAAATAAATATATTTTAATTTATGTTTTTTTTCACCCTAAGTAATTAGTTTAATTGAATAAATCTAAGCTTATGCATTCTATCAAATCAGAATCATATTTTTGTATTTCAAACCAGTAACATTTATCTAATAAAACCAATAAGATAAACTTACTTCTTTCTTTAATGTTCCAGATTCACATAATGAACAAATTTCATCACTAATACGTGGTATATATTTGCTTTTATTATCACAAGTACTATCATCGCATACATATTCACTCTAGAAAAACAAAATGTTAAATTATATATAATATAATATATTATAATATTATATTATATTATTAATACATAACATTAAATAATTAATTTAAAAAAAAATTTGGAGACTAATTACTTTATAGAATTTTATTGTATATTTTCTTATGGCTTTCCATAAAGTGTTCTCAATCATTCCAACATACTTATAAGGGGAAATATTACATTCTGCATTAGAACAATTTTCTAAGGAAAATTCTAATTCTCCATTAGGCTATAATATTGAATAAAAAAATCAAATTAATATTTTCAAATAAATTAAATATATTATATATTACCTTTTTAATAGCGGGTGCAAATATTTCAACTTCAGTTTTACAGCCAAGACATGTAAATTTAAATCTATAAATTGATTTTATAAAATATTTATTAACATTATGTAAAAAATATTAATTTTTTAATAAGAATAATAAGAAACTTACTGATCGCAACTATTAAATCTTGTTGCGTCATCCAAATCTAAAACTTTGTCTTCAAGCGAATCTACATAAATTGATCTTGTTCTTTGATTTTTGTAAAGAGCAGGATCAAGACCTATTTTTAAAATAAAATTTGTCATTATGTTCTAGTATACAACATACTTGTATACAAGTTTGTACAAAACAATAAAAATTATAATGATTATACCTAAGTGTTCGGCGATCATTTTAGAATCAATTTCTTCTAATGGTGAACAAAGTCTCATTATAACTGGATGAATTTGTTGAGATAAATAATATTTAACATCAATTTTTAATGCAGTATTGATTTTTAACTCGTCTACATGATATACTCTTTGAGTTGATGGCAAATTTGTTCCGTCCTATGTATTGATCATAACAAATTAAATTTTAGATATAAATGTATTTTCTATATAAAAAAAACATACTTCACAAACAACATATGATATAGTATCGCCTTGTCTAAATTTAATACTTTGTTTGTTAAGGCGTTGTGCAATGGCTACATGTGGTAATGCTTTAGCATTTGGATAATCTTGAGGTGCTTTTGTTAAAGTTTTACTTATAGCTAACAGAACCAATGGAACATTATTTTCATCCAAATCAACTTTCAGTTTTTCTAACTGAGCACAAATATTTGAAACTCTTTCTTCAGGAGTTTGATCAGATAAAATTTGTCTTAAGACAAACCTACAAAAATACATTTTGATTAATTACCTAATTATTTATCTTTATTTTTTAATATTCATAAATCAACTAAAAAAACATTGTACCGTCCAGCTTCTTGTGATAGCTGTGACCAATCTCTTCTTACTATATCCAATCCTTTGATTTCTTCTTTTGTTTTAAATTCACCAGAAGGAAGTTTAGAAATAGATACAGCAGCATACTTTTTTTTTTTTAACAATAACATGTATTTAAAAATACCATCAATATCTAATTCAACTTGTTTATACATTTTATTGACTTCTGATTTGATCTAACATAGGACCCAAACATATTAAAAAATAAACATGTAAACTGTAATTTAAAAATATATACATACTTTGTAGCCAATTTTCATAACCTGATCATAGTCAACACAATTTGAGTTGATCATTAATGAATCTGTGTCTCCGTAAATAACATCAAATGACAATTTCTCAACTAATGCTTTAGTGCTAATCAAAATCTCTCTTCCTTTAGCAGTGATTAATGCTGCTAGTGGTTTAGCGTAAAAACGTGAATGTGTAAATCCCAAACATCCATACATACTATTGGCCGTCAATTTTAATGCAGTTTGTCTCAAATTATACTATAATGAAGATATACTATTAATTAACAGTGAAATAATATGATATATAGCATACAAACAAAATATTTACTCTCTAATGTTATAAATACAGCTCTAATTCATTACATGATGAAAGAATTTTCATGTTTGAATAAAATAACAAATCTTATAATGCAAAATAAGATTTAATAATTTAATGTAATAGTTTACAAAAAAAAAATAAAACAAAGCACAAAACTTGATATCTTTCTTATACAAAGAAAATCTATGAATCATTAATATGTTTTTGGGGGAAAAAACAAAGAATGAGAAATAATTTTCCTGGTAGAGGAAAAATATAAATTATAGGAAAGTAGATATTAGAAAACTATTCCAAAATAAAGTACTTCATGTTTGGCTTTTTTATACATTTCCCAAACAGATTCAGCGCATTCAAGTTTGAGGGTATCTTTGTTACAGTCAACTATGAAACTATTTCCAAATCAGGTATCTCTAGTTTGATCTTTTCCTGTCTTTCATGAGCATATTTACATTTACATTAATTTATCTTTATTATTTGACAATGCAATAAATAATTTACCTATTTTTTTCATTAGTTATTGATGAACTGAATAGCGTTTTGAATTCCAAACCTAACATATAACTATCAATGTACATTTTCCACGTGTTTATTCTGTATTTTTTTTAAATTCTTTGACTAATTTGAAATTTCTTACAAAAATAAGTTGATTGTATACAGAACAATAATATTATAATCAACTATACTGTGTACTGGTAAACCCATAACACTAAAATCGGTTACCATCAGAAAAAAAAAGTTGTATCCAGCCCCAAAAATATATTAATAATATATACTCGTATTAATGTTTAATTGTTTATATAAATATATGTATAAAATATTTCAAAAAACTAAAAAAAAAAATTCAAAGCCACTTTTCTCAGAATCTAAGATAAATAAAAAAACTCACCTGCTCTTTAAGTGTGTTTGAGATTTTTGGATCATTCATTAACTTTTTTACTTCTCTACGTGAATCTACCAATGATTTAATTTCAGCAGGTAATATACCACGAGCAACACTTTGATTTGGTGTTAATTTTAATAATTCAGCAATTTCATCATCACCCTAGAATCAAAATCTTTTAAAATAATTTAACCATATTATAATACAACTAATTAATAATCAGAATTTTTCTAACCTCTTGAGCTTCTGCTTGCAATGTTCGGAAGCTTACAGTAGTAAAGCATATATTATATTCTTGAATAATACTAGGATAAAGTGAATTAAAATCCATTAGTAGTATCATTTTATCATAAAACCCAATTTTTGGATCAAGTACAAGACCTCCTAAATATTGAGCTTTCTTACGACTATCTTTTTTTATATTATCGTCTTCTATCAGGAATTGATTTTCATTCTATAGTTAAAGGTATTAATACAATATAAATATGAGAAATATATTTATTCTTTATAAATATTAGAGTTCATTATTTACCATGTTGCTTGTTTTTTTTTTATACTGTTTATCAGGAAGTATGTAGCCTTTTTCATTAAAAGCATGTAATAATAAGAATTCGTTCCTTTCAGCACGACCACCAATTAATGTTCTCGATAATAAATTTCCAGCTATTTTAGTTATCTGAAGAGCTAATGGTAATACATTCATCTGACACATAAGTCGCATTACACAAGATGTATCCATAATTGTAAATTTGATAAGCTGTATTAAAGATTCAGCGGAACTGTAAATTTAAATGACTAAAATGAATATCCTAACTTAAAGCAATATAATTATTATTTAACATATATTAACATACCAATACATATAACTAACTTCATCATCTGATAAATTCAAGTGTTCATTTTCTTTAATATTAAGAATCTATAACAGATAATGTATATATTTATTATTTATTAAGAAAAAAAATAGTTTCCTACATTTCTTGGTCTCTAATAGACATTTCACACTAAAACTGTTCCATCAGAGATCATATTGTATACCATGAAATAATCAATGAACATCCACATTCCACATGTGAAACCTAATAATTTAAAAAATTCACAACTGGCTTAAAAATAAAAATATCATAAAAAATTGACCAAAAAAATACAGAAAATGTTCTTGATAATAAGTCAACACAATATTTGAATTAATGAATGCAAATTAGCTTTGTTGTATGTTTATAAGACAAAGACAACACATGTGGTTGTGGTATCCTCCCTCTTAACTCAAACAATATTATCTTCTATATATATAAATATATTTATCTTCTGAACTTCATTAAAAACTTAAAATTATTATTACCTGCTCTGACAATGAATATAAATCATAACTTCTTGCTTTTATCAATTCTTTTGCTGAAATTTGAGTATCACAAATCAATCTACCACTTAGTACACTTTTTTCACTCATAAATTTTCCCTAAAAGTATACATCATAAAACATTTTTTTCAATACTAAGTTTATTTCAAAATAGAATACTTTTTTAGGGAATAAAGTTCTACGAAGACGTCCAATTTTAGACCAATTTTGAATTTTATTGGCTTCTAAGCGGTTTACTAGTGTAGACAATATATAACTACAAATGTCATGCCCAATTATCATATCTGGATCAATTTTGGATAATTTTGCAAGAAAAAATGTTAATAATGCACGTTCTGAATCCATTTTTATTATCTTTGAAGGATCTCCACATTTTTTTAATTCTTCTTGGTGTCTAGGAGGCCATGATGTATTACTTGCTCGTGATATTGCTAAAAAAAATAGATAAAACTTAGTAATTGAAAAAAATGAGATAGAAGTAGTATCAAACACGATTGATTTCAATCATAGGTGGGAACTTTTTTTTTTTATTTAATAATTACTAATTACATTAAATTTATATAATTTTGATTCTAAAAGTAAAAAGTCAACATTTTTATAGAAATGAATGCATAATGATTATAATAGAACCTGGGTTAATAATTTTACATGATCATACACAATTATATAATCCATTTATCATTCTTTAGATTTAAAAGTTTATTCACAATTTGTATTGTTCTTAACAATTTAATCATTATTACATGAACATAAATTAAATTTTTTTTGTTTATAAAGAACCAAATAAAAATATTTAATATAAAAATAGTATATGATTATATTAAAGTCAGGGTAGGGCTACTGCAGTGCACTTATTGAAGTACACTGGGCGATGGGAGCGCCACTTTCCCTACGCTGAGTATAAAAACAGTATAAAAATGAATAATAAATAAAATGTAATTACCACAAAAAAATTGATTGTGAAGATGAGTTGGCGGGGCTTGATCCATTGGAAAATTTGTATGCACTAAACAACTTATAATTAAGATTTCATTTTGTCTTGTTTTTTTGTTATATGTAATTCTTGGATTTACAGTCATTATAACTATTGGTGGTGGTGGAGCAACAGGTGCCAATAGTATATTTTTCATATCTAAACATAATACCTATGGAGCGTAATTATTAAATTAACATTAAATATTAAAAGAACTATTTTAAATTAGATAATTTAATATTTTACCTCAAGTTTACACCAACTCGAAGGATTATTAGAAAGCTGTGGGGATTTTATATCCAACCAACACGGTCCTTTAATCTTTTGATCCAAAAGTAAAAGTTCTAAGAACGAAGTATTTGTACCGAATATTCTACTAAATGTGTTGCCACTTAAATCTTCAGGCAAAGAAGGATGAGAAGCCTTAAAAAATATTAATAAAGTAAATTATCCATGTAACCAAGTAATTATGATAATTATTTATAGAAATAAAGGAGTACTAACCGAATATCTGATCTCCAAGTATTCACTCTCATCAGCAACATCTGCTAGATCGAAAGCATATTTTTTAGTAATTTTGCGAGATTTAAAATTTTGTACTTTGTACTGGTCAGTAAGGCTATTAAATTCATTATATACATCAACCATTTTCACTTCTTCATTTTTCGATGTCTATAACATTAATAAATGTATTAAGTTATTGAATAAAAATATTAATATGAATATTGATGGGTCTCACTGAATTTCTTGGAAGTAGAAACATTCTTCTTTCAATATTTTTAACAACAACACAACAGCTTACATATGTATCAACATTAACAGGTTTTACTTTACCAAAAAGAAAGACAATCCCAGGTTGTTTAAACACATCTTCAAATGCATCCAAATAAAAAAATCGAAAAACCTAAAGTAAAATTATACAAACTAATAAATATAACTAACATGTATGAATATTTAAAGGAACTTATATTACAATGCAAAGACTTATGTATTTGAAATATTAAAAATGGGCGATAAAACATTAAATCATAATAATTTCTACTGTAATATATATGAATCACAAATAATAATAACAGTAAATAAAACTAACTTGAGTTCCATTTTTATCTGTAGTCAGAGGCAATTTTGAAGAAATGTCATGTGGTAAAGCAACTTGTTCTTCTTCTTGAACACTATTGTAAAATACAATTACAAAATTATAACTACAATCATATTATATCATAATAAACGTATATAATATATACTATAAAGTGTATAAAAGTATTTTATAATTGAAAATTGTAGAGAACATTTTACAGTCAAACTCTTTAATTTCTGTCATAGTTATTATACAAACCTAACTTTATTTTATAAACAATCACCATATGCTTAACAAGTTGGTGTGCAATCAACAACAATTTATTGATCTACTCACAGCAATCACAAAATATACAGACTAATAAAATTGATTAAGTTCTCAATTGAGCATTAATTAATTTATTATTTATAATTGGCCAAAGGCATATTGGTGATATTGAATTGCCCTCTTACATGTGCCTATAGTCGATTCAAAATGAGATGATGACTTGGCGGCCAAGTTGTGCGCATGGGCGTGGCTTTTGTTGCGGACGGGAGCTCTAATTAATTTATCGACTCCAGATGTGTGTAAATAATTTAAAAATAAATATAAAGTTTTCCCAATTTTCGCTGGTTAGAACGTTGCTTCGGTCACGTGATCGATGCTTGTGGAGGGAGTATGACCGGCGGCTGACCAAAACTGGTCGCCGCCGAGTCATCATCTCATTTTGAACCGACTATAGCTACAGCTTCAAATATTTATACATTTTATTTTGTATATAAGACTTTTAGATTCTCAGTGTAGCAAAATGTATTGGTTTAACCACGGTTTTTTTTTTTTGTGTATGTCATCATGCTTTTTCTTAGAAAACGTTATCCTATCAACAATATTGTAGTAAGGTAGATCTCTGATTCCAAATTATGTCTAGTTGTTGCATGAGACAGGTCATTTTTTATAATTTTCAATAGTTTACCAAATAATTGACAAAAACAGAAACAAAAATGTTTAACCATAACCAAAAAATGAACCCTGCACTATACAGTTTGTCACATACTATTCTATATTAGACTATACAGAGAAATTAAATATTAGCATTTCACAGATATTTTATAATTGTTGAAACATCTATTTTAAACAAATTTCCATAGATTCCTACCATATTAAGAAATTTGGTTCTACTACTATATCAACCATCCTTAGAAATCTTAATTGATCCACTTGACTTCTTTCACTCAGAAACCATTTTTTCAAGAGCAATGGTGCATTTATTAGAACTTTAAAAGATCAATACAGTAATATCATTAACATGACATAAGATTTTGCCTTTTAAATTTTTTTTTTATAAAACATGTATTATAGTTAAATATGAGAACCAAAATAAATAAATAGCTAAACGAGTTGTAAAATTAATAAATCAATATTACCTTTCAATTGGCCATTTGGTATCTTCAAAATCAATTTTAATTTCAGATTTAATTAATTCTTTTTTAATACTTAACTCAGATTGTTCCACAAAACTTTTTTCAGCCTTTAACAAATACACAGAATAATTTAAATATTAAATGTATCTAGATTTATTGAGTTTTCAATAGCATTAAGTTTACTTTAATTGCTTCTTCAAAATCAAAATCTCCAATATCATCATCCATACTTTCATCAAATAATTCTTGTTTTATAGCATTTTGTATTACAGGTTGGGACTAAAAGTTTGAATTAAGTTATTTTATAGTAAAATATTTAAATTTATTTTAATCTAATACTATACTTTGTTCATAATTTCTTCAAGTGGTTCTTGAATTTGATCATGGTTTTTATCAATATCATTGGTACTATTACATTTAACTGCATTTTTTTCATTAATTTCATTATTTAATGCTACATTTTTCAGAGATGTCCGAGGAGTTTCTAGAGATGTCCGAGGGGTTTCCAGAGATGCTCGAGGAGATTCCAGAGATGTCCGAGGAGACTTTAATACCGTGGTAAATGATTCTAAATAACCTCTATAAAATATTCATAGTTAACTTTTTTAATAATTATTACACTTAAAAAACTAGTTAAAACACTTTGGTTATTTAGTTAAATTTCAAACTAATATATGTTATTGTTTCAAAAACAAAGATGATATTAAGACCTTAAATTCACCATTAAAGATCTCTTATAATCAAATTTGTTTAAAAATTATAATGTTAATTATAACAAATTAAAAGTTTACCTAGTTTGGTTTTCTTTTTTTCTTTTTTCCGTTACTCTACTATGAATTAATTGAGGAGTTTTCAATATTCCTGGTTTAGAAGTGTTATCCAACTCTTGAATAAGATCACCAAGAATATCATCTTCATCCAAGTTAACTGGGACCTAACAAATTACCATTTAATAAGTTTTTTTACAGATATCTTCAAATACTAAACACCTCTTAAAGTGAACCCTTAAAAATTACTCCATAGAAAGAAAAAAAACAAGTAAATCTTATCATCTCAATCATAAAAAAATTTCAATTTTCCACCAATAAACATTTCATTATTATTATTATCATAATTATGATTGTTTTACAAAGAATTAAATCTTCAAATTAGGTTAAATAGCATTATTGAGAATATACAAAATATTGTATATACCTAATATTATAGTGTTTTGTTTATAATTGACTAATACACAATGAGGTAATTTACGTATATTATGCATGGCTGTACGAATAGACAAATTTATTTTTTATATCTACTATTGAGATAAATCCAAAAGTCTGAAAAACATAAATACAATTATTTCAAACATTTTAGAAGGTAGATCTCAGTTGTAATTTCGTCCATGTGTTTTACAGCATAATATATATACAAGACAATATGTTCAACTTAATCTCTAGATTTTTTTTTGGCTAAGTGATGACATGTAAGTGGGTATGGCTAAGTACATTTATTAAAACTTTTGTTTCCTGAATAGTTCAATTATGAAATTATTAAAATAATTTGTAAATATAGTATAAGATAAACAACAAATTATTTGGTTAAAAAAAAAAATACTATGAAAGAAAGAATTTAAGTAAGGTATTTGTTTAGAGTGAATTATTAAAAACAAAAATATATTTCTACTAATTTAATAAAATGTGATTAATCAAAATTGTATTTATTTTTTTTATTATTATACCCATTTATTTACAAAAAATAGATTGTACTTAATATTTTTACTTAGAGATAACTGAATTGTACACAAATAATATTATTTGCGTTCAATTGACAATTTGTATTCAATATTCAATATTCTTTCATTTGATAAATCCAATAATTCAGGAATATTTTAGGTATTATATAATACATTTTTTCATCATTTTAAACTTTGTGTGTCAAACTACATTTAGTTTTATTTTTAATGCATTAATTGTTTCAAAAATAAAAAGACTAATTGTTCAACATAACAATAATAATACATTAACATACATACCTCTTTTTTTTTTTTCACAGGCATATTAGCAAACATTTTTTGAATATCTCTATTGGAATGAATATCTTCATCAAAACTTTTATCAGCCCTACTTCTTTTTTTACCTCTTCCTTTCTTTTCTTCTTTAACAATAGATTCTTCATCTAAATCATCATCAAAAATTTCTCTTCCATCTTCAACGTAGCCATCAATTTGATCTATTAAAATAAATATACATATTATATAATATAAATATAATACTATATTCAATTAGGTATTTAATTATAATTTAATTTACAATCATCAACTATCCAATTGTCCTGTTGTCGTTTTACCACTCTATCTGTATACTCTTTCTCTGAAACTTCTTCGTAAACATTTTGCATAGGTTTGATTTCATATTTATGTTTGGTTCCATCGGTTTTGATCTTTTTCAACTTCGCTAAAGCTTCAAAACGACTAGTTTGTCCAGCCTTTTGACGTTTTGGTCTTGATGACTCTGTTGATTATTTTAATATTTGTATGCAATAGATTTAGTCAATTAATTTATAATTAGCAATCATAATAAATAATAATAAAAATATTAATTAAACTTACCAGGATTATCACTCATTTTAGTAACAATTAGATTTAATTAATGAACATACACATTGGACGTAAGTAAATTTAATGTTTCGTTCAAGATTTCAAAACGATAAAATGTATAATAGTAAACGTAAATACTAAATACGTAAATAATAAATAAATATAAAACCAAAATAGTACATAATAAAATAACCTAGAAGCATAAAGGATTTCCCGCCAATAAGACAACACCAATATCACGGATAGTCACTATCTTTATCCGCGGTTAAATCGAATGGACACTGATAAGAAATTATATGGGTTCTTATGAGAGTACAATAATTTGAAATAAAGGAACACCAGTGTTACCACCGGATTACGGGGAAAAAATACTGTACACAGTCTTATGTAGTATGTACTATCATTGATTATAAATACTAGTATTTATAATCAATGGTACTATGTACCGTACGTCGTACGTGTAATGTTAGAATTTAGATCACAGTAGTCTGTGCCACAGACTCTGTGGTTAGAGGTTGATTTGAAGTTTCAATTTTGAACCGATATTTTGATTGTAGGTACCTATAAATATTTCTTATGATTGACGATGCCCGTCCGCCTTGAGTGATAAATAATTATCTTCATTAATTTTTTTTAATTTAATCAAGATGATATAATGATATATAAGTTTATAAATTATGTCTCGGGGCGGATCCAGAAATTGTTTACGCGGGGGGCGCATAACCATTTATACAAATAGGATAAGTAAGTTGTAGCTTCAGGGACAAAGTTAAACTTTACAACAATTATAGGAATAAATAACAAAATACCATTGATTCTATTATAAAATTAAGTCAGTTTTCTTTGTTTTTCATTACAAAATCTATCAATATTTTTAATGTTATTTTAACTGTCAATATTTATATCTTTTTGAATATATATAAGAACTAATCTTTATTTTCCTATTCTTGCCGTTTTAAGTAGCCGTAAATGAAAAACTTTTTCTGATATTAGGGTGGTGCCCCTTCCACCCCTCCCCTTGGATCCATGCCTGCTCATGATTAATGTTCATAATAAACCATACTACTAAAATTAATAAATGTACAATTATAATTATTTATTAAATTAATATTTTTAATAATCCAAAGAAATGATAAAATGATAATCATGAAATCTGATTTAATACATTTAAACATTCTATTAGTTTATGATTTAACTTCAACTAAAAATTAAAATAATAAAAAAAAAATGAGAAGAGATGTTTTAATAATAAATGTTATTTTCTTCGAAACAAATGAGCTTTGGCTTCTGCAGTCAATTTCCTAATTCGACCTCGACTACTTACAGATACTTTTATATTAACACTATTTTCTTCTTCATCATCATCGTCATCATCATCTCCATTGTCATCACTACTGCCATTAGAGCTTTGATCAGTACTATACTTTCTTTTTTGTTTTCTCTTTATGTCTTGACTTTTATGAAGAGTATCCTTTTTAGTAAACCTATTTGCAGGTTTCCAATCATCAGTACC
Source organism: Periphyllus acericola (assembly GCA_949715065.1). Taxonomy (NCBI): domain Eukaryota; kingdom Metazoa; phylum Arthropoda; class Insecta; order Hemiptera; family Aphididae; genus Periphyllus; species Periphyllus acericola. The sequence goes on along the minus strand of OX454267.1, from coordinate 31,057,601 downwards.
TTCTTCACTACTTACACCTGACACATCCAACATTTTTGCATAATTCCATCGTTTTTTCTTTCTTAAATTTCTAGTTCCTCTCTGATCACTTTCTTCATTGTTTAAAAATCTTGTTGATCGAGCTCTAGTAGGTTGTTGTTCTTCATTGTTTTCTTCAGCGCGAAAACGTGAAGGTTGAATTCTATTAGTAATAGGTGGTACTTCAAATCTGTCTTCACGTACTAGTCTTTTACTATGTGATGGTTTTGGTGGCAAAACTTCATCACCACTATCATCATCATAATCTTTTGGGACAGGTTTAACTAAGCTTTTTGGTCGCCGAGGTTCAATTGGAGTATCATCATCTTCACTTTCATCATAGGTGTCTTGAAAACGATAAGTAGATTTACAAATTCTTGATGAATGACGTCTTAATGGTGTTTCATCATTACTTAGAACTTCTTCTTTAATCTCAAAACTTGTTGATGGCATGTCCATGGATTTCTTTCTTTTAATACGGTTTGATCCAGTTTTTTCATCTGAAATTATTTGATCAAAAATTAAAAACTATAAATTAGTTGTAAAATTTAAAACTTACTATGCGCATAACTAGTTGACGGTTGATTAGGATCAAATTTGATTTCTTCTTCATCTGATGATTGTTCTGTTGTTTCTTCTTTAATCGTTACAGTTCTTGAAGTCCGTGGTCTTTTTGTTATTAAATTAAAATCATCATCACTTTCATCTTCACTTGGGCTATTATCTACATCTCTCTGTCTTTTTAAGCGACATCTTCTTTGAGGACGTGAACTTAAGTGGCTCACTATAGCTATTAAAAATAATCATAAGATAGTCAATCATTTACTTTTAATTTTAATTTAACTTACATGTAGGACGCCTGGATGATTTTCTTTTCCAATTGTGCAGAATTTGTGTTATATTTTCTTCTGCTATATTAATCATTGCTTGGGTCATTTGTTCCAACTTAAAAAAATGTTAATTAACACAAAACTAAATTTGATAGTGTTATTTAAATAATATTAGTAGAGTATTTAAGGTACGAGAAAATTAATTTAGAATTTAGATCAATATTTGATACTGCAACGTTCATAATATTTTATTTTATTAAGGTTAGATGGGTAGATCAGTCAATGAGTTGCAAGCATGTATACTGAGGAAAAAAATGATTCATTTTTATTAGGATGTAAAATTAAAAACATGTACCCAAAATCCTACTATATTGAATGTTTGATTGTGCTATATTCAGTTAAATCGTAAACCCATTTATATATAAAATTATTATTAATAATACCTTTTCATCTGGGTGGTCTTCTGAATAAATTTTTGCATTATCGAAAACTCTTCTGACATCTTCACAGAATTCTAATGGAGTATTATAGTTATCTCCACGTAAATCTTCACGGATGGATGTTAAATCCATAGGTGTACTAACAACTCTTCCATAATCAGGATATTTATCATAATCAATTGGCTCTCTAAAATGTTAAATTTATTATGCACATTAAATAATTAACAGCAAGTAAAAATACTATAGTTTTAACAACTAAACTTTTTAAGTTTTGTAAATTGATTAACGTAATTTCGATTGATTTATTAACAATTTATGTTAACAAAATATTTTATAAGAATAATAAAAACAAAATATATAAATATTCATAATATAATATATAATGTAATATAAATTAATAAGAAGAATAAATCAAGTTAAATAATAAATATACTTAAAAAATACTCAAATTACACTAAGTAGGAATTTTAAAAAGAATATAATTATTCATTATAATCAATTAAATATAATTAAAAAAAATACATGAAATTAAATATTTATAAGAGGTTTTACCTGAAAGGTGTGCTATCTTTTGATATCCACATAATTTGTAAGAATTTTTTACATTCCAATTTCCAATTAAAAGATTGACTACATTCTCGTCGTCTTCTTACTTTTAATGATCTAGGTCTTAATTTACGAGACCGATTTTCAGATGGTTCAACTTTTTTCCCTTCTTCATTGTTTTTATAATTTTGTTGTAGTTGGCGACATAGAGAAGGGACTTCCACAGGAGAAGAAGATCTGAAATAGGTTAAAAGTTATAATAAAATGTTTAAGTATTAGTTTTAAGCCATAAGATGTCATAAATATTTAATCTTAAGTAAAACTATTTACAATATGAAAACAAACATTAAAACTACAACAATTGCATGTATTCACATCTTAGGCAAATTTTACCATACATTTTTATCCAAATAAAAATAATATTCACATTTTGAAATGTATTAAGAATATTATATTTCTAACACATTAACATCTAAAATTATTTTTAATCAGAAGATACTATCTATAGTTTATATCTAATTTTAAAGTGATATCTATATTTTACTTGTTTAGATTTAAAAAAATATAGTAATATAATATAGTACTTTTAATTCTGAATAAAATATTTAATACAAATATCTGTAAATCATACTTAATAATTGTCAGTAATATTTCTGTAATGATTTGAGCACTTCTCACTATATCGCTACCTTCTTCATTGAACTTTTCAGCATTGCTTGCGACATATCTAGCATCAAATTGTACAGCTGCCAAACGCCTATAGAAACGATTTTCCAATCGTGCCTAAAATACATAATTGAATAATATTAATAATTAATTATTTTCTAATATTTATGTTTTACTTTTATTATTGATAAGTCAATGGGGTACTCCACAATATATGCATATGATGGATACTCCTGAATGTCAACTGGTGCAAGAAATGGTTCAGCAAGTGACATCCCCATAAGATCGTGCAGTCCTCTTAATATTCGGTCACAAATTAAATCACGAGATCCACTTGGCCATTCTTTATTACCTGATTCAGGTCGATACAATATATCTTTCATTTCTTTTGTAGTGACTGGTAATGACATACCATTCAGTGGTTCTCCTGAATTTAAATAATAATTAACAATTATAAATTGTATAAAATACCAAAATAACAACTATAAAGTAAACTTTCGTACTCTTAGGGTTAATAGGTTCCATATCCCAAGGACTTAAATTTTCTTTTTCTCCATTATCCCAAAGAACTTGATAACACAAAAATGGCGACCGAGAAGTATTCTGTTCAACTATTTTACCACACCACCAAGCATTATCTATCATACTTCGAAAACGTTGACCTTAAGTAAATAAAATAATAATAATAAAAAAATAATAAATAAATATAATGAAGCAAATAAAAAGTAAATTGTATAAATAAATATAATTAAAACAAAATGATTTACCTTCTTTCCATTTTCTAGCTAATCCAGCTTCATATGTTTGACGGAGAACTAAGAAATCAATTACATCTTGCATATCATGATACTTGAGGTCAAAACTAAATGAAGTATGATCACCATTTTCTTTTAGTACAGCTAAACGCAATCCACACAAACGTGGTGGTCTTATTTCATATTTTATTCCAATTACTTTTACCATTTGAGGTACCTTTATCATTAATTCATGATTAATAGTTGTTATAATATTTTAGAGATGACTCTTACTTTAAGTTCTAATTCTCCCCATGGCGCACATTGTGACTTTCTTAATTTGTAAACTTTTTTAGCTTCTACTGCTTCTAAATATAAATTATAACCTTGTTCAAAAAACATTAAAATATCACCCATTTGTGGACAATAAGGTGACTTTTTTGGTAAGACTTCTGAAAACCATTCAGAAGGTCTATATATTTCTGGAACATCCTAAAATGAACAATATGATTAGGCATAACCATTAATAATGAATATAATTTTTTTATAATTTTTACTTTTTGAACTTTTCTAGGAGGAACGGTTTTAGGTCCTTCGTGTGGAGAAGAGGGTGGTGATGGAGATGAAGGCGGAGTGGTAGGTCTTTTGACACGACGCCTTCGATGTTGAGTACGTTTAGGTGGTTCAAGATTTGTACCACTATCGGCCACCCAATCAGAATATTCAGAACTAGTACCAGAATCAGTATCAGATGATGATTCAACCTTTCCATCCGAACCAATTCCATCAGTGTAATCAGCATCTTCTTCTTCAGATTCTTCTGAGTTAGATGATGATCTATTTTCCTAAAATGTTGATGTACATTAAATAATAATAAAAATAGTTTAATTGTCTTTAAAACAAAATATTAGGTAAATTTAAATAACAAACTTGTGGTTCAGTTTCAACAATAGTTGCTCTAGTACTATATGAATGTTTGGCTTGTGGTCTTTTTTTAGGCTTAATAGATAAAACTTGTGGTTTTTCATCAATTATTAATGGTTTATCACTTTCAAAAGTAAATTCTTCCTCTTCCATAATGCCCAACATTTTTCTAAAAATGAATGTGTTATTGTTATTTATAAATAAATAAAAACTTTTTATATAAACTTATATAAGATACATTTAAAAAAATAACACACAATACATTGAAATTGTCAAGTATAAGTTAACTAGATAAATAAAATAGGTAGCATGAAATCTTAAAAATATTGAATACACTTACAATTCATAAGTTGAAATATAAATAAAAAATTGGTTTTAAAACTTAAATTAAAAACATACATTCGGTTTTGTATTTGATCCATTATTGACAGTTTCAATGGTTTACAAATCATTTTTGGTCTATTTTCAAGTGAAAAGGAACTACCATTTTGTTCTACTGATGGATGTAAACTTATAACTCCTAAAATAATAAAGTATATAATACCAGTATATTTTATGAAGAAACAATATTTTACATACGTGATTGATTTGGTGAATTATTGGATAAATGTTCAACAGTGTTCATATTAGCTGTTCCTCTTATTCCAATAACTTCAGTTCGACCTAATTTAAAATAAAATGTTCAAAGAAATATTTTTAAAAATTTCAATAAATTTGATTTATATCTTATAACTTATAAGTTATAACATATGATATGATGTGGAAGAATGCCATTATACTTAATAGTAAAAGTGTATGTAGGCATAATGATTTGCTAAATTCTCTGTAGAGTTTAAGAACCATACTTTTAAATATTACTTACAACATTATGTATACTAGGGTTTCCACTGGGTTTATACAGGAGTGAACACATTACTGAAGAGCGTAAGCAGTCATCACAGATTAAACAATTTATTTATTCAAATTTTTTATAAACAGGGGAAAATTTTCAAAAAATTTAAACAATGACATGTTACTGCTTATTGTTAAGAAATTATGTGTCATAACCTCCACTGGGGTACTTAATCAAGATTATAACACCATACCACAATAAACTCGCACAATAAGAGGACAGCCCGAATAAAGGCACTAATATTGATAGTTTATTTATAAGTATTAAAAAGAAAATCATATAACATTTTTCAATTACAAAGGGGGTCATTTTATTTCATACAAACTACAAGGGGCCTAGAATAAAAAAAGGTTAGAAACCGCTGATACATACAAATGGTTTGAAGTAAATGAATGTATTGTTAAAATATATTAAAATACTATAATCATAAAACCGTAACAATTACAATTACTTACCTAGTTCATTGATTATTACATCTGCAACTAATTGTAAAAGACCTTCATTTTCTTTTCCAGGCACTAGTTTTTGAATTTCTGGATGATAAGGTGATCCATCTGAGTCAACCAAAAATGGAGGAGGCATTAAATGTGGTTCCATATTAGTTTGTTCATCTAAAACTGAATGATCTGCTGCCCGTAATAATGGCCGATAATCGGTATGGAAAAAAACTTCATATGGAACCTATACAATATATTTTAATATCAGAAAAAGTAAATAAATGTCCATTTTATAGAAAAAATATTTTAAAGTACTTTTCTGCGAGGCGAGGGTATTCCTAATCCATAAGTTAATAAATGACCCTGTGAATCAGTCACAGAAAACATTGTCCCATCAGGTGACCATTTAGCATCATATAGTGCAGCAAAACCTTGGCCTTCAATGGAATTTTGAAATGATACTAATACTTCTCCAGTTATAATATTCCATAAAAATATTTTTCCATCATGACCAGCACTCAACAAAATCTTACATAGTATGTATATAATTGAATATTTAATAAATATTGAAAACTTATTACTAAATTATTAAAGTTATACCTTAGAATGAAATGGATGTGATTCTAATACATAAACTTCTTTTTTATGTCCAGTCATAACTTGTAAGAGTTCAGTAGTACAAGAATCCCAAACTTTTATGGTCATATCTGTGCATGCAGTAATAATCCAACGATCACTTTGATCCCAACATAAATATGTTACAGATGGTTTAATTTGTTTAAGTTCTTCGTCTGTTTTTTTTTCACCAAGGCTGTGTAAATGATTAATTCATATTTATTTTAAATCTATAGATAAATAAGTGTCTACATATTACTACTTTAACCAACTTTTTTTTTAATTTTGTAGTCATGTGCAAAGTTTTATACTTCCACTCTTGATTTTTGTACGCCCAAATTAAAGCGGTTCCATCTTTTGATCCAGAGCTAAATCTTAAGCCGCTATGTGCCCATTGTATTGAGTCAACAGTATCAGAATGAGCTTCAACTTCCATTAATCGTATTGGCGATGATGCATCTGGTGATGGAGGTGTCATTTTGTACACTCTAACATTATGATCTGCACTACCAGTAGCAAACATAACGCCACCAGCTGAAAAAGCACCACAAAGTATTTTGGCACTACCAGGACGTATGCGTTCATTATAAACAGTCAAATTAGGCCTGTGAGAATATTAATAATACATTATATTAGCAAAAATATATTAATTATGTAAGTTAAAATAAAATAAAAAATAAATAACTTACTCAAAAACTGTATTCCCGTTACTAGATCGAAAAGGCCAAAATACAACTGAACCATCAGTACTGGTAGAAGCTATATAACCCAGTCCATTAAATGTTTGTGGGCAAAAATTAACAGTTACAATCATACTAGCATGTGCTACTACATGAGCAATCTAAGTAAAAAAATTAAAGAATTTTTAATCAAATACAGTTTTATTTCATTTATTTAACTATGTTTATTGTCAATGATGGTTAAAAGAGATATTTTCTACAAGTCAAACCCCTCAGAAAATAAATCTAGATTACACTGTTGACCTTTATTACAACTCACAGGTCTAGCAGTTTGAAGGCACCAAACTCTTAATACTTTGTCCATGCTTCCAGCAGCAATTAACGTAGCTTGAGTATTAATCGCTATATCGGTAATTTCAGCACTAGCCCCTCTTAATGTAGATAAAAGACGACCAGTACTTGCTTCCCACAGTTTAACTAAATAATCATCAGCTCCCTAAAATAATTACCATTTTAAACATTAAAAAATAGTATTTGATTAATAAGTAACATACAGTAGCTATATATCTTCCAGATGTATCAAAACAGACACAGTAAACGGCAGTTAAATGGCCAAGAACTCGACCATGAAATTCTACATTTGAAAACTTTGATACGGGTAATAAATATCTTTTATTAACTGACCCAGACATTTCACGGCCAAAGAGCACTTTAACTGAAATATATATTTTAAATTATTAAATGTATTATTTAACATATGTGTTATAAGTTATAACTATTAATTACCAATATTATGACCTCTGATATGTAAAGGAGGCAAAGGTAATGCATTATGTTGACGTGTAAAACAATCAGTAAGTGATAGGTATTTACGTTTTTCTAAAAATAAAGTATTTTTAATACTAGCTCAATTATTATAACATATAATAAATATACTTTGTGTGTTAACAAGAGAAAAACTTCCTTTTCCAAGTAAAGAGAAAACCACTGGAACAGGTGATTTTTCATAGTTGCTCAATAATCGGATTCGCTTACAAATATCTAATAAATGATCTGATTTCACATGATTATATTTTCTTTCCTAAGCATATTAAACAAATTATTAAATATTTAAAAATTAAATCATTGACCTCTTAAGAATAATAAATATTTATATATCATGTAATATAAGATAAATAAACTCAAAACTATAGTTTAGTAGTTTAGTACTAAAATATTATAAAATCAGTTAAAATGTTAAAAATTGTTGAATGTAAAAATCTTTAGCATTGAATAAGTACATCAAAAAATGATATTATACACGACAGTAAGAATGGTAATAAATTATACAATACATGTACTATGGAAGTATAGACATTGGATACATTAACATAACTATGTAATACATTTACTATGTACTATATAGTATTTATTGATTATTGCTATCACCGTTACACAATTTTTTTTATTTTTGTTTATGTATTTTTCATTTAGTTATTTTATGTGGACCACATACAGCCTATACTCTGAAATGTAACCATCCATAGTCCATACTCTAAATGGAAAATCATAAACTTTTGAAAACAAAAAATTTACTTTTTAAATATATCTACTTCCTGAACAGAAAATTTAATTTTTTTAATATAAGTCTTTATAAACCTAAATAAAAACAATTATGATAAAGAAAAATATATTTAAGTTGATTTATGTTAAAAAAAAGCTTCAATAATTAGATAAAAATAATACAAGAAATAATAGAATATTTTTAACATGGCATTAATACTAATTTAATGTTTAAGATATTAAAATATAAACAAGTATTACCAATTCATCAAATGATTGCTGATTTTCATCCCCCAAAAAATCAATTCGTGTGGGTAAGACCTGAAAATTAAATAAATCTTCTTTAAGTATATGACTTACTAATTATTATGATTTATATCTTACATTTGATTCATTCAAGTCCAATTTAAGTGCCTAAGAAATAAAATAAATAAATAATTAATAAACAAAGAAAAAGTTTCATCTACATAACAGAATGCTTTCGAAGATTGCATCATGCTTCAATTTCAACAGAATTTTAAACATAAAATTATATAAATACGTTTATTTGAAATCTTACTTCAAAAGCATTTTTAAATTGACTATCCTTCAAAAACTTGGCAATCAAAAAGAATAACTCTGTAATCAAATGAATACAAGTTTAATCAATGTTTAATATATTTATAATATATTAACCAAAAAAACAAAAGCAAACATTTAAATAACCCATAAAAAATTACAAATTTTCATTATTCCTTACCAGATTTAATACTATCATTTTCCACTTCCGTCATTTCTAATATTTTATTCATGACGTGATATCATTCACTAAATTTTAGTAGCCATATGCATGATATTAATTATACAACCAAAATTGGAAAGTTTATAGGTTTAAAATTATTTCAAAAATATAAATTCCACTCAGTCAATAAAAAAATTAAAATTAAAAACACTGTCACAAATCACAATAAACAAGTGACAAGTATCAAACCAAAATTTCACAGGTATAATGATAAACATTATATATAAACAAACATTCATATTATCACCACAGAATAAAAGTTAAGCTTAACTATATAATTATGTGTTATCATCGTACATGTATCAGTGTCACTATTACGTTAAACAAATTTTCCCCTTTCATCATTAACTATTTATGTATTAAATATATATATGTGTTTTTCCAATGGCTTAAATATATATATATTTATATATTTAAGCCATGAACACCAGACTATATACCAGAGTAGTACTCATGATATAAGGCATAAGCCATTGGATTTATCGGTGTATATTAGAAGACCGAGATTCTAACTTACTATTATCATTGTTGTATATTATTTACTTATTTTTCATTGGTGGTTCTTTAACTTGTTATCATTAAGCGTAAGCTATTATCACTAAAATCATAACTATAATCACAAATTGTTATTTCGCAGTTAGCAAACGTCACGTGTTTTAACCAATTTTTTATAACATTTTTAACTAGTGTATCTTTTTTTTGAAGAATATTATGAAATAGAAACCTAAAAGTAAGTCTTTTTATAAGAAATCTTCATAATTATAAAAAATATTTGTTAAAATACGACAAACGGAATTTAAGTTGTTATAATCCACTTAGACAGGTTTATTGGTGATTTATTATAAACAGTTTGTTTTTATATGTAATATACTCAAATATCTTCATATTCAGTAAATGAGCATTACGGCAACTAGTTCAAAATTCTTGTTGGTGTTAATGTAATCTGAGAAGTAACAATTTTTAGAGATATTGAAAATGTTCTTACTTTGATACCTGAAAATTATCGTTTTAATTAAATAATTTTTCTATACTTGTTTAGATCAAAATGCCCAAAACAAGCTCGGGCTCTAAAGCCCCCCGAACCCAGGGGTTCAATCGGTCAGCTCACAGTATGAACCCGGAACGTAAAACAGAAAATCTTAAAGGTGTGGCTAAAGTAAGAACAAAAGCTACTATTCGAAGATTACAAATGTATAGAAACTTTAAAGCTAAGCGTGATAGAAATGGTAAAATCATTCATGCAGCACCATTTCAAGGTTGGTTACCTTGTGGCGCTCAAGCTCGTGTAGAACCTAATCGTAAATGGTTTGACAATACTAGAGTCATTGGGCAAAATGCTTTACAGAAATTTCAAGAAGAATTAGGTAAAGCAGTTAAAAATCCATATGACATTCTTATGAAACCAACTGGTTTGCCAATCACCCTTTTAAATGAAAAAAAGAAACACGAGCGTGTACATATTCTTGAAACGGAAAGCTTTGAAAGCGTTTTTGGATCAAAGAAAACTCGTAAACGTCCAAATATATTTGTAAGAGATGAACAACAATTATCAGAATCTGTAAACTCTATTAACGAATCATATTCTGATGATAAAGATTTGGACTTGGTAAGAGAAGACACAGGAGAAAAAACTGCCCCTCGTGATTGGATAATGGCTGCTGGCCAAAGCAGACGTATTTGGCAAGAGCTGTATAAAGTAATTGATTCATCAGATGTTGTAATAATGGTTTTGGATGTTAGAGATCCTCTTGGCACTCGATGTGCTCACATAGAAAATTTTTTAAAAAAAGAAAAACCACACAAGCATTTAATATTTGTGTTAAACAAAGTTGATCTTGTACCAGTTTGGGTAACTCAGAGGTGGGTTGCCATTCTTAGTTCTGAATATCCAACTGTAGCTTTCCATGCTTCTCTTACTCATCCGTTTGGAAAAGGAGCTGTGATTAATTTAATGCGACAATTTACTAAATTACATTCAGAACGTAAACAAATAAGTGTTGGTTTTATTGGCTATCCAAATGTTGGCAAGAGTTCAGTTATAAATGCTTTACGATCTAAAAAAGTTTGTAAAGTAGCTCCTATTGCTGGTGAAACTAAAGTATGGCAGTATATTACTTTAATGAAAAGAATTTTTCTTATTGATTGTCCAGGAGTAGTTTATGATGCTGCTAATACTGAAACCGATACAGAGAAAGTATTAAAAGGTGTTGTAAGAGTTGAGCTTGTACCTGATCCAGAACAATATATCCCATCATTAATGGAAAGAGTTAAAACTGAACATTTATCTAAAACTTATGGGCTAGAGAGTTGGGAGGATAGTGAAGATTTCTTATCACAACTAGGTATAAAAACAGGTAAATTGTTAAAAGGTGGTGATGCTGATACTACCTTATGTGCTAGAATGGTATTGAATGATTGGCAAAGAGGAAAAATTCCTTACTATAAACCTCCTCCTGGTTTTGAAGAACCTCTATCAGCTCAAGAACAAGAGCAAGAACCAATTACCAAGAGAGCTGAGTTAAATGTCGCTGAAGAAAGTGATTCAGATGAAGAAACAGAAAACATCACCGCTCCTACTGGTGAAGATGAAAATGCTACTTCAACTGATAGTGATGAAGAAGAAGAAAGAAAGAGAGAAAAACAAGAAAAATTACAAGTAGCACATGAAGCTTATATGAGTAGTTTAACAAGTAAACAGAAAAGAAGTTTAATGTTACGAAATAAAAGAAAGAAAGTTGGAACAGATTTTTATGAAGTTACAAATGTTAAAAACCGTAATAGAGACCGTAAAGTACCAAAAGCAAAATGAAATTAATTTTTTGTTATAAATACATTATAGTCTGTTTAAAATAAATGCATTTTTATTTTTTTTAAACTAATATTTATAACCAATAATTTTATATACAGAGATAGTTAGAATCACTAAAATTGGTGATATTTCAGATATAAATTATAAAGTATACAATAATAATATGTTAAAAAATAAAAGGTGTATACAATTTTCTTATTTACCAAGATAAAGTGTATATGGCTTATCATTGATGATGTGCAATTATTAATTGTTCAGGAACCAACAATACAATTACCTTTAGAGGATTATTGAGAAGTAGGTTCTTGTAATTTGTTGCTAATTGATTTACAGGATATTTCACTATTTGTTAATTCTTATTTTATTTTGAATAAAATATAATTAAAATTGTATATCATGAATAATGATTAATTAATAATACAAATTATCAATCATGAGCAAAATATAGTATAATAGCATAATATTCATTATGTGAAAAAAGTGTTATTACCATAGTATTTTTCAGCTAGTAAAAAACCACTTACTAATACAGGGTATGCCAGTGGGTTCTGAAAAATTTTAATTTAGGTTTGTTAACATTAGAGACAAAATTATAAAGCAAATTATATTTTATTTTGTACAAAGATTGCATTTAACTGTTCTTAATAAAAATTACATTACTTAAGTAGCCACCTTAATTTTCTATGCAGTCAGCTATCCATTTACGCATACTGCCCATAACTCTCTGTATCATATTCACACCAATAGCTGGTTAACAAACCAAAATTAAAATTTGTCCTAACCCACTGCCGCATCCTGTTTAATACTCAAAATTAACAAATAATTTGATTAGAGCTCAATTTTTTAAACCTCATAAACAATAATTTAAAAAATTCTGTATAGTATAGAAAATACTTTAAAAGATGGTCTATAAAATATCAATAAAATTATGGACTTATGATTCTTAAGCTTCTAGAAAGTTGAATATAAAATAATGTAAAAATAATATGGTGTAACAATTTTAATTTTTTTCCCATCTAATTAGTAATTACTAATAAAGTGGTAGAAACCAGTTAATATACTTGACATTAATAAATAAAATAATAAGTTTATAAGAATAAATTAATACAAAATGAGCGGAATTTTTTTGTTTTAATAGTTTCTGGTTTATTAAAACATCTATTGCTGAATTATACTCTCAGTCTTAGTGTCTTAATATCGGTACAAATATTTTATACCAATATTTATTTTTTATCTACTACATGAAATAAAATATTAATGTAAGTAAACAAATATGGATAGGTATTTAATAATATTCAACTGACATAAAGTAACAATAGTTGAAAACAAAATATTTAACATGCTATGAACACTGAACAGAAATATACACTTTAAAATGAAAGTTATTTTGCTTCAAAATTATTGAAGTTATTATTTATTCATACACATGAATTAATAAAGAATACAATATTTACAAATTATTGTTTACAAGTAATCATTAAAATAACCCTGTCTTATGAGGTAAAAATCCTTTGCAATTATTTGATTCGCATAAACATGGAACATCAGATAAATTATTTTGAGAATGAGATCCATCACCTCCATAATTATATGTTATTTCTTCATCGCACTGAATATCTTTTACTGCAAAAATTGCTAGTCTTGGAATTAATGAATCAACCCGTACTGGAATGATCATGCAATTGGGTTGACAACTATGATTAATGTAACGACCAATATTTCCGATAATGGTAGAATCAATGACAGTTGTGGTAGTTTGATCAGAAAAATGTTCATTTATAACAAATATATAATTTACATTATCTAAATTTGATCGTCTCTGTGCTTCAACTATATCAATTATTTCACCAGCATATTCACAAACAAATTCCCCTTTTTCAATAGCAATATCAGTATACAACCCATAACCTTTGTTAAAGTGAGAGATACGCAATCCTATTCGTGGTCCAAGTTGAACATTTCGATTAAGACATGAAGTACATTTACATAAATCATTACATTCATATATTAATTTATCAACGGATATCAATTTACCAAATTGGTTGTAATTATTATAACCAACTAAAGCAATGCATTCGCAACTTAGTGAGTGACACAAATCAGTACAGTTACACATTTGATTGGGGCAGCTGTTAAAGTCGTTCATATTACAACCCGGTCCAGGAATGTTTGTTACAGAATATATCAGAGAATTATCAATATGATCATAATTATCTTCTCTTTGGTTACTGTAAAACATTTTAAAATAGGTTTTTTTTAACTGAAACAAACATATAGAATCATAGAATTATTATTGGATTTATTTGTAAATTATAAGGAATTCAAGATATGAAAAATTATCATTTATCTCTACATACAACACTAAAAACAAAATTTTCTAAACTTGAAAAAAAATTACCATTTAAATAAGACGTATACATTGTTCATTGAATCATTATTTGAATCAAATTATAATTTTAAAGACTTTAAAGTACCTAAGTAATAATTTATTGTGATTTGTGACAGTCAACTGACAATATTATATCGACCATCGACGAAACATTGTGATAAGGGCCAATGATAATATAATCAGTCATAAAAACGACAAAAGACTAAACAATAAATTCATATTTTGTTAAAGGATCCTTATTCTTTAACTACGAACTACCTATGCCCAGACAATGAATTAAGAGAAGTGTATCTTAACACGTGGTCTAAACATAGGATATTAACCTTTTTTTTTACAGGAAAAAATGATATTGTAGTTGTAAACATGACTAAGTGATTATCACTTACATATAAGAAAGTTTATGGATTCTATATTAAAAAAAGTTAGAAGGGATCTCGGAGTAACCAGAATGCAATTTGATTCAAGCAAACACAAAAAATTAATTAACATACCGTAGAAAACATAATAATTAATAGGCATTTACTACAATATTATGAGGTACCGATCTTAATTAATTAACATTTTGTTATAAACTTATAACCTTTATTATAGGTAGATATGTACGAGTAGTATTTATTATAGCTTTAAAATATATTTATTCATTGTCCACTAACAGCTGCTAAGTATTGTGTGAGTGTAGTGTGTACCTATTGGCCTATTCTTAATCAACGTGTAAGAAAGGGGAACTGACGTTTTTATATGGTACTCTTATTGACGGGTCAATAGAAACATATTTTGAAAAATTATAAATAAAAAACTATTAAACTTAAACTTAATTTTTGATGTTATATATATATTCCTGGGTGTATGAGCTTTCTAACCCATTTTTTGTGAAATCTATACTATCAAAATTGTTTTCAGAATAACAGAAACTGTTTAGATTGTAGGTACGTGCTGCAGTTGTGGCTACTCAAAGTTTACATCATTCAGAAACTACTAACATTCCTCATTGTCTAGAAAACAGTAACTTCTAGGTATGTAAGAACAAAAAAAAATCTTAGAAAAGAAAAGAAAATTTGTTATATCTAATATACTTCACTATTTATAAAAAAAAAAAAAGGGATCTGGGGTAAGCACTAAACATCATGACCGTATGAAAACATTCGTATGATTAAAAAGTACCAATATATTTTGTTGTAAATTGTTACTTCACCAGAAGTCTTAATAATTAGATGACACTTCACAATTTGACTTTTTAGGTGTCTGATTTTTATTTTATTTTCGAGATAAAACGTTTTTCCAGAAGCGTAATTTTTAATTTATTTGTAGTTCTCATGATAAAGATTTGTGAACGTATATAGTCATAACCCAACTAGTAAATTTTAATAATTTTGTACAAAGCTTATGTGGTGGCTTGATGCACTAAATCTTCTAAAGTAGGTACCTACGACCTACTTAATGTCTTGACGTTAAAGCTAAATGCGCTAAATGTTGAATGTTAATAAATCCCCATTAGCTAACCATCTACATTTTCAGTAATATTAAGCTTCAAGAGTTTTTTAGTTTAATTTACTTAAATATCCGTGAATCATTTTTTTTTTTAATTTAAGACATTTGACATTATTTTGCGATTACATTTTATTATTTCCAAAATAATATTTTTTTAAAAAAAATGTCAAAACAAATATTTCAAACTTTTTACTCTACTTACTGTAAAAAATAATTGCAAAATATCCTAATGTTAAACTTTTTATCTATACATTCATTTTCAACCCATTTATAATGAATTAACTTGTTCAGTCGAAGAAATATATACCTACATGATGGGTTGAAAAAATAAACAAATTAAGGTTCTAAGATTTTCATTCGGTTTCATGTTCACAAAATCAATAGCTTTTACCGCGTATTACATATTCATTGTAAAATTATTCTATTGAGCCATACGGTCTAAAAACCGGTTACCGCTGAGTAGCTATGAAATAAAATAATAATTGAATGGGTTTCCAGAGCGGGTGCCAGATGTACCTATTGAAGTCTGAAAATATACACATTATCTTCAATTTTATTAAACGATGTCGTTTGTTTTTAAAAAAAAAAAAATTTGATATCTTATACAATAAGTTGTATTTAAACTTTCACTGTTACAAAAAATCACACAGAAACAATCATAAACAGCAACGGTGGACGTAAATAATTTAGTCACTATCCCGAAAACATGTCAATATGTCATTATAATGTTATGCCGACGGTTTAAAATAATTATTGTTATTTTTATTCCATAATTTAAAATCGTATAAAAAATCATTCGAATGAACTATATTCATGATTCTTGCACATTCATGTTTTTAGTTATTATTACTATTTTCATGGTTAGTTTTTCGAGGTTACGTTGCATTGTTTTTTTGCATTAACGTGCGGATAACCTAACGAGTAACAGATGATACACCATACTGCCGAAGTTATTATGTGTGATAATTTTTTACACTTGTAACAATATTGTGATTATGTTGTACTGTTTATACTAATAGCTCTGTGTAATTAGTAATTACTTATAATTCCTAGTTGAAAAATCAATACATGATGAATATTATTATATTGTTTGTTTACCGGCATACATAAAACATAAAATATACATACATGAGCACACACATATCTAGTTTTAAATGAAATTTTGATTTTCATATTTATTAGTTGTGGTACGTTTTTAATTAAATTATATGTCTTAGTCGAATAAAAAAGCTATGCATAGTATTCTGGCAAATATCATTTGAAAATAATTATTATTGTGGAGTGTGAAGTGTTTAATATTACCGATATTGGTTATGTTTCGTACATGTCCATTGTCTATTATACTAGAGTAAATGTATTCAACTATTTGTGACTTAACTTATTGTCTTGTGTACCTATATAATAATTAATAATTATTTTACCGAAATGTATGTTTGTAACACAAATCAAATAATTTAACGCATATATTCATTTGACGACATGGTGTGTATTATTACGTGTTCATATGAAGCATAACTTTTTTCGCATATTGTGTTTCCTCCATACCCAGATAATATTCAAGGATATTTTGATGGTCATTGGCTGGAAGCAAGGGCAGAATGGCCCATTTCGAAATCTGGATTTTTCAGATGGGCATTGTCTGGTATTTTATCTTACAAATAAACGATTAAGGCACATGAATACAAAATTATTATTGGTCAAAAATAAAAATGTTTTATAATAAATAATAGAAACGATTATTGCTAAAATATTTTAATATTTTATGTTTCTATGTAAGAAAACATATTTAGGTATAATAGATACATGTACCTATATTTATTCATACTTTACCTATGCGCTGTTGCGTATATTAGTCTGAATCTTCACAATTTTCGCAATATTCTTGCCTAACAGAAACGATACAATGGTAGCAGTAGCTGGTCGATATTCGAAGTTCACATCTATCTGGACGTGCCACCAATCTATCATCCCAAGAGAAATGAGATGAAGTCTGTGGTAGCACGAAAACCTTCTGTTAAATTTGAGGACAGAATATTGTTACAAAAGATACTTGATATCGTCAACCTACACAGATATGTACTATGTTTGCCAATAAATAACGCCGTATTTACTGGTGCTGATAAAAAATGTTAACGTGAACTTCAACCCGAGTAACACGAGATAATTAAAGAAAATAGAATAATATAATCATAAATAAACTAATTTAAATTGTTTAACAAAAAGATAAATGCGATAGCGTTTAAGGTTAACACGGAGGCAATATGATTAAGCACGGATAAAACACTAAAATCATCGAAAGAAAACATGCATTTACGAGTATATACTTATTTAATAAATAATAATCATAAGAATTTGAAATAGAAAAAAAATGAGAAGGTATCTGATGTACCACAAGGGTTTACCGATAGGCTTAGGGCAATACAAACTTATATGAGCCAAAGGAGACATTATAATAGTTTGTATTTATTTATTGATAACGTATAAGGAAAAAAACTAATAGGTACCTTCGATGTGGCACAAGACCATTTAATAAATATTAAATTCCATGTTAAATACCCGTGTTACTTACTCACTAAGTTAGGCAATGATGATTGATATGCATAGAAACGAGAGCGTCAATCGACTGTGGGTAAACATTTGCGAAATCCAAATTGAATGATATTCATACTATCTTCTCGATGAAAATTGGTCTAAATGATAGTCGTAACGGAAAATTGGCATTTGACATGAGGTGCCACAAAAAACCAAAAACGACAAAATACAATTTTCAATGAATATAGTTGATGTCATCAATTACTCATGGAAAATTCAACTTGATGATCATCATCCATATACATATATGATGATTAAAGACCACGAAATACAGAGCTTGAATTTTAATAGTTACTTGAGAAGAAAGTATTTGAAAAAATGACTTTTTCGTCTACTATGAACAGGGACATATTTGAGGGGCGGGGGTATCCTTCATATCAAAACACTCCCCAACTTACAAAAAATGGCTTAATGTATATTTATTAAGTAATAAGTATTATCATTACACATGCCTATCAAAATTATAATTTTATCCAAACAGCAAAAGTTAAATTAATTTGATTAGATCTGAAGATACGTTTCGAGGTACATTACTTAGCTTATAGATTATCAGGAATAACTAGAAATTAGGTATTCAAATCTCACCGGTTAAATAAAGGAAACCACACTCGCACATGAAGTCTTCATCTGGGCACATCCAGGGCACATAAAATTCCGTCCCATTTTTTTTCTTAGGTAAAGTGAGGAAGGGGAGGGTTAGTATAATATACTATTTACAAATACATACGAGTATATAAATGTATAATTTATATTGATACATATTTAATAAGTAAAAAAACATTATACATAGTTTTAAAGTACTTAAGTTGACTATGTTGGCTTTATACATAAATAAAAGTTCATATAAATGAACGCTCCCCAAAGTTCCACCAGAGTGGCAATGGCCCACCCTGCCCACCTTTAATACGGGCCTGTGCCCTGCGTACCAGTGTTTCAAATGAAAAATCTAAAATTACTTGTCATGTTCTTTATAGTCATTTGAAAAAAGTAATTTTCTACGTGTAAATTGTGTTTTATTTTCAAAAAACAATTCTAAAAACGTGTTGTTGAGGTTCTTAACATTTTGGCCATCCCCCAAAAAATCATCCAAAATACGGCACTGACTATGAAACTGTTCGATGATTTGAAAAAAGCTTTTAGTCACTAAAATTTCCTTGATCATTTTTTGTGTAAATTATAAAAACTTTTTAGTACAACTAATAACAAATTCCAATTTTTTATAATGCAAAGAAAAATAAGAAGAATAATAACTCACAATTCCCGAAGGTATTTTCATTTTGGAAAATCCCACCGAGGCTCATGGTAACTAAAAAAATCTGTATTCCTACATTAATTTAATAATATAAATCGTAAATACACCTTTAAATTTAAATATTATACTTCATAATATTATATAATGAAGAAAAATGGTTAAAGGATAGCACAAAATATGTGAATGTCATATGATTTAGTTAGGACCGATAACATTTAGGTAAAATATTAAAATATTAATTTATTGCTGTATATTTTCTTATTTACCATTGGTACTTCAGTATTTTATGCAGCAAATTAATGTTAAAGCAATAAAACTTCTGGGATAGCATAATGTTCATGTTATGAATTTATGATTAAGTCAAGAACAAATAATTATTAAATTTAATAAAAAAATTTTAACGCTCTATTGTAGATCCTGTATGAAGGCCATATGATTCACCTCAGAACAAAAGAGTTGATAGTAGTTTTAATTGATATTAATATATGTATTTATGTAATTATTGTAAGTTTTAATCATCAGAACAAAAATAGGATTTAAAATATTTTAGTGATTGTTCAGTAATCGTCAAGCTGCCGTGCCAGATATTAGTTATCGCTCAGCTATTTTTGACACCCAGCTCTCTTATTCTGCGTCAGGCGTATGCCAAACCTTCTCATGGCTATAGTGGGCTAGTGATGTGTGTATTCATGTGACTGTTGAACCTTGAATGACACGTGTAGTCGGTCCATCGCGCCGTAGCTGATAAACGTTAGCAGTTTATGAACGATAAAAGTCTAATAATTTTGTACGATAATAAATTATTTTTGTCCGCTATTTAGAGTTAAGTACATAGTATGACTTGTAAGCAGGGGTTTTCCCATAGGGTATACTACAAGCTATAAGACCACGGTAGCACCATGCTTTTGTGTAGGGGCGCCCCGCACAAATCAATACTGTAAAACGGGGTGAAAAGAACATTATTGAACTTAACAGTAATGTAACTTACCTTTTCGGTTGTATTACACACCTGTGTTATATGTCAAAATACTGGTTCCGTTCAGTAAATATTAATTATAAAATTATAATAATTATTACAGTTTTACACTTGATAAACGTAAATTTATTACTTCAATGAAAAACTCAACTTATATCGTTCAATAGCGTCGCTTGAGTATGATTTTTTAATTTAATATCTATATTAATGTCTATGAATTGTTAATCTTCCTAAATTTGAGGGCTTGACGTTGCATGAACTCCTCTCGCAGCACTGCACTTACCCTATGTGAACTTAGTTCTTGAGCTGGCGATAAGTACATTTTAATAGGATACACATTTGATAATTGATTTTTCCGCAGTTTCTTAATGAATTATTTTCACATAGATACTCACAAAAAAGAAAGTTTTATGTAGTATTTTTAAAATTTAGGGTTCCCATAACATCTTACAGAATCCATATCATTTTCTGTGTACATAATTGACAAATTAGGCGTTCTTATATCATAGTCCATAGTCGTTCGTAATTTAGCAACTTTCGGGAAAGCTTCTTCTAATTTATCTGTCTTTATTAAAGTATGTAAGGCTGAGATACCTATTTTCCCGGTACGTACCTACGTTGCATGATGGTCACTAGTCGTATCAACCATATTTAATTGATTGTAGCTGTATAATAATAAATAATATTGCAGTCATCAGTTGACGTGTTATATTTAAATGTATTACTAAAGAATTAGCCGTACTTGTATCATTTAAATTTTGACGAAATTTAAAATTTTTATAATATTATATATACATATGGTTTTTTTAAGAACTTCAAATATTGTCAATTAATGACTTAATACCTAAATATTATCAAATTTCTAGACATGCATTGTTTTTATTGAATCTTTTATACTTCAGATATAAGAAAAAGATTTTTAACATATCAAAATATTTTCAAAAGTATTTTACAATCTTAAATTATATTACTTTTACATTATTTAAATGTCATGTTAAATTGATAATATTGATAATGAAGTGAATCTTTCTTGGTTGATCTTAGGTAGTTTTTTATAATTATTAATTTAGAAAATGATCTTTCTGCTGTAGTTACTGGTGAAGTCAAAATTATTTGAAGTACTATTATTTATTTATTTATTTATTTTTTTTTTTTTTAAAAAAAAAAGGGAGCTTTTATTAAATATTAAGCTCAACAATTAAATTATAGTACAATTTTAGAATATTTACATACATAATACATTATTTATTTATTAATACATATAAACGTCTTTAAGGCTCAAGTACAGTTCGATAATATAAAGTTAACAATACAAATTAATTTAACAGAATACAATAAGTACAATTTTAAATATTAAACATAAAATTATTATGCAATTGGTATAAATTTCCGGAAGGTTATTATCAAATGTAAATTGCAGGGCTTTAAGTACCGAGTAATTTTGAGGTTATATATTACGAAACATCATAAATTCTTCATATAAATCAATACCATCGATATCTTAGAATGCCTGCCGAAAATTAGAATTTTTATATTTAACCTTTTTATTCTTCGCCCACGTGGTGACAAATGGCCGACATAAATTTCAAATATATATGTCCGCATTAAACTCGTAATTAACCATGTTATTGCATGACAATAATAGGTTGACATCGACATTGAAAGCGTGTTAATATCAATACACAAACATTAATTGTATTTTATAACACTCAAATCAATTATTGCTCATAGGATTTCACAAAAATACCAATTGACAACTTAATTTTAATTTCTATTAAAGCTTTACCCACTTGTATTTACTAAAATTATTTTAATTTAAAATATAAAAATTATAAATATATATATTATAATTATTTACCATGCGATGTCTCCTTCGTCTGCTCTAAGTTCGATGGGGATCATCAGATGAATGATTAACATAGCGCAATAAAATAAAATATACCTAATAATAAAGACGTTATTTCGGCCGTTTATGACGGACTGGTGAAAACTGATAAGTGATAAACTGATAAGTATACGTTTTTGACAAATAGCGATTTGATGGCCAAACTCAATTTATTCCGTTTGTAACGTATTAAATGAATGTCCAATAATTTATTTTTGCATCAGGTTGCCACCCGCGGAGCCTTTCAATGCGCGGCGTCCTATGCCACTGCACAGCTCAAACCGCCTTCAATCTGGCCCTGAGTAAAAACTTTGGGTTTTTCGTCATTATGATTGGATGAATTAGAACTTAGAAGAGATAGACAGATTTATTTTCGTGATCTTAGGTGTGCGTGACGAAGCGAGGATGGCAGTATTCATAATTACCCGACTGTTGAAACAGATAATTTAAAATTACGACTTTAATAGAGGTACTTGATAGACAACACAACGATAACGGAGCACCGACGATTAAAAGTGCGTGTGCTTAATGTTAATTTTATGTTGAATGTTACGGCCGAACTCAAACGGCATTTTATAATATATGGTCTCATTATACGAATATTTGCTAATCGATATACCCCATATAGTCACGAATACTTATAAAAGACTATGCGCAAGAATGAATAAGTATATGTACCTGTGGTATATAATTAACGTGACCATATTTTTTTTTCTTCAAAGCGGGACACCTGTACACTTTAATAAGGAAACCACATCATTTTGCAAAAAATAACAATTTTTTTATTGGAAAAAAAACAAACTATTTGTATAAAAATGGCAACAGAAAAACGGAACTAATACATTAATAAGTATAATAATAATAATAATATGTGATCAATAAATACTTACCACAAGTCGACTTTTCTTAAAGCGGGACATTTTAGGTTCTTTGGGGACAGCGGGACACTTAGCTCGAAAGCGGGACTGTCCTGCCCAAAGCGGGACGTATGGTCGCGTTATATATAGTACGAAATCACCATGGTTTCGCGATTATTATATCACAGATTTAATCTGTGATGAAGTATCATAGCTGATTATAATATATCGTATTCGTGCTCACGCCCTCACGGTTATTGTTGTACAACGTATTAAAATGTATAGGAAACCCCAACAACGATTCTAGAGTCAAGCGTGCACTGGAGCAACCTGACTACTCGGTTCAAAAATGTATTGGCTACGTAACTCCAAACGAAGTTAAGCAAATTATTAAAAATCTTCCTAATAAAAAAGCACCTGGCCACGACAAAATTACGAATCTCATGTTCAAAAAATTACCTTCAAAAGGATTCGTCCTACTGTCTACCTTATTTAATTCACTGTTACGTATCGGCTATTTCCCTGCTAAATGGAAAATAGCAACGATAATCCTTATAAAAAAACCTGGAAAAGACAAGACCAATCCGGACAGCTATAGGCCTATTAGCCTCCTAACATCCTTATCAAAAATTTTCGAAAAAGTCATATACACTAGACTCCTCGATTATTTGAACATCACGGACGCCATTCCGAAATTCCAGTTTGGTTTCAGATCTAACCACTCTACCGTCCAACAACTACTACGGATCACGGAACACATCAACTCTGCGTTTGAAATGCACTGTCACACTGGAGCAATTTTCATTGACATTTCTAAGGCGTTTGATAAAGTGTGGCACGAAGGCCTCCTCTTTAAACTACGTAACATAAATACACCAACATATCTTTTTAATATAATTCGCTCATTTCTATTAAATAGACAATATTCAGTCAGCATTAACGATAGTGCCTCTAACCTCAAGTCTATCTCTGCTGGTCTACCTCAACTCTCAAGGTTCCAAACTTGGCCCTATTTTGTTCAACCTATACGTTTCCGACATCCCTCATCACCACGCACACATATTGCATTATTCGCTGATGATACAACCATCTACACAGAATCACGCAACATCGAAGCAGTAACTTCAAATCTTCAAGATCACTTAAATACCCTCTCACACTGGTGTCAAAATTGGAGGATCAAAATCAACGCCTCCAAGAGCAGTGGAGTTATTTTTAGCATACGTCGCTACACTACCCCCCCACAACTAAAATTTGACAGTGAAAATATACCCTGGCAACCGACGGTTAAATACCTAGGTGTAACCCTCGACAAACGACTCACGTGGCGGCCCCACATTGCATCCAAAGTCCAGCAAGCATACCAGCGCATCTCAATGCTTTATCCCATCCTGAACAAAAATTCAACTATCCAAAAAAAATGCTCTCTCTTAATCTACAAACAAATTATACGCCCAATTCTTACCTACGCTAGCCCGGTATGGGGAAATTGTGCATCCTTGCACACCAAAAAAATGCAAATTGTACAGAACAAAGTCCTACGAATAATTGCAAATGCCCCATGGTTTGTCAGAAATTCAAATCTCCACAAAGACTTTAAAATCCAAGTAATCGAACACCATATTAAATTATTAGCTAAAAACTTCCACTGCTCTCTTCCAAATTCATCAGGTGCAATTCACTACAACCTCCTCAATCACCCAACTCATCGTCGTTTAAAAAGAGGTCGTCTCCACGACCTCCTACAATAAGACACTCATCAACACCCAAATCTTCACTCTACACATGCGCTTCTTCCAGATCACTCTACGACCTCTCTGTTATTTATAGTCATTAAATATTGTAAAATGTAAATATGTAAATATGTAAATTAGTATTATTGTAATCACTTTGTTACTTCTAGATATCTAAACTATCAACTGTTAATTAGCCTTAGAACTGAAAATATTTGAATATCATATTAATACCTGTTAAAACTAATTATATATTGTCTAATATCCCAAGATATAGATAGCCTTATGCTAGGAATGTCTTAGTTAAAAAAAAATAAAAAAAAAAAAAAAAAATTAAAATGTATTACAAGACATTTATTAAGACATAAGTAAATAAGTTTAGAACAGTGGTTCTCAATCTAGTTAGGACCGCGGCCCAAATTTTCTTCCAAAAATCTATCGCGACCCTCATAGTTTTACATTTACAGAATCAAAAAAAGTAATTTAAAAAAACAAATTTTTTTTTTTATTACTTTATAATAATAATATAATACTTAATTAATAATTAGGCGTGTGTGATGAATGTGCTTGTTTCCTGCTATTGTTGATAACAGCACTAACATTGACCTCAATTTTAACTTTCAAACACAAGGAGTGCGATAATTTGAGCTTGTTTCTGTTTGTTTTTGATGCCCACCATTGCCGAAAAGAAAGGTAGTAACGACTAACTGAAATTTTACAGACGAGTACCGACTTTGTCCTCATATTTTATCGAAATATTTTTGCGATAACGACGTACCAAAAATACCCGTCGTAATAATTCCCGTAATAATTCTTATATTATTCTTATTACTTCTATTATATAATATTTAATAATTCTATTATAGTTCTATAGTCTATACCAGGGGTCACCAATTAATATTTTTTGGGGGCCGTACCGAAAATTTTGAAAATTTTCGGGGGCCGTCAAAATAGACAAACAAATATTTTTAACATATTACGAGTATGTAATGAAGCATAACACAAATAAAAAATAATAGATTGAAAATAATAAAATAAAAAAAATACAAATTAACAGCAATATTATAATTAAATTTGATATTATAATCTAAATAGAAAGTCAGGGTAAAATTAGTGGGAAAAATGGCTTGTAAGTTTGCTATCGAAGTTTATTCGTATTTTACTATCGGTTTTTACTTTTTTTCCTTGTCTACGGGCAGGATAAAGTGTGTTCGCCTGCCGGATCCCTAGGGGGTCGCGAACTACAGTTAAAAAGAGAAACGCTGGCTTAGAATATAATTTCAATATTTGTTGTTTCACAACAACGATTTATGACTTATTTACCAATAGTGTTATCGATGTTTGCAGACGAAGTAATATTTACTATGTACAATATACATAGATAGGTTATATACTCATTACGAGTACACCGGTGCTGCGCGCAAATTATTTCATGGAAACACTATAATACTATATTATAGTCAAACCAGCTTGTTATTTTCGTAAAACTATACTACAGAGAACTCCTATGTATGTTGAACTCAAATAAAGGGTCATTGTTTCGTTAATCTTAAGATTTAGGATGAGGGTAATAGTTAACCAACCGGGAACTAGCAGTGATTTTTTGACAAAAATCAAATAGTATGTATGTATAACAGTGATGCCCAACCTTTTTTCTTCATTAGTAAAATATTGTCTTCGTTTGAGCTAAATAATATAGCTTACTAAATTGCACCTACTTGCCGTATGCCCATATGGTGTACATTTTACAGTGCATTATCTTTCATATTATGTTTTACTACTTCTGTTAGCTTTTACATGTTATCACAGAAGCATAGAGGTACGCTTTGGAGGAAGGAATTTTTTTATTTATATACATATAGCAATACCTCTTCTCTTTTACACTCACACGTAAAATAATTTCTTTCGACGCGGAATACCCAAGTACATGACGATTATTGAAGCTAGAGTAGGTTCATTGTTATGTAGGTACATGAATCACATAAACGTCATAACCATGTTTCAGCTAAAGCGAAGAAGTCATAATTCAAACATTAAAATTTAGTCTTAAGGCACCTTTCCATTTTGGTACATGCCAGAAAGAATGTCAACATTATTAAAATAAGACAAACAGTTATTTACAGAGTTAAAAATGTACAAGAATTTATTCGACCATAGGGTTTTGTATAAGTAATTTTGAAGTAATTTAGAGACTCTGACGACATTCTTGATGAACCAACCAGTAGGTAACATCTGTGTCACGTTTGGTGCCTTGATCTGGGCACGGAGAGCTTTAATTTGGTTCATTTGGATTTCAGTCATATCCATACCAATTGAAACATCCTTCCAACGAGAGCTGTTACGGATTTTAGATTTCGCAAGTAAAATATAGTGTACTTCGGAAGGTGAGTTAAGTTATATGAAAATAGGGTGTGGTCGATTTCCATGATTACCCAAACGTTTCGCATATTGGACACGGATATTGGACTGGATAAATCTCGAAGAATGTTATTTACTAGACAGTTTGTTTCTGCGGAAACTTCAGACGCACAGTCTGTGACATTAATTTATAAAATGTAATAGGGTTATTTCTTTTTAATATCGATAGGGATTCTTTAAACTATGTTGAAAACATCCGGCTGAATAGGCAAATAACTTGGTTCAACAGTTCCGTGACTATTTGATGTAATGAATTGATTTTTGTACAGCCAACACTGCGTTGAATTTCCTCACCTCCGTAACTACTACGACCTACCAAATTCGGCCGGCGCGCATATTCGATTAGAGTTGAAAATATTTCTCTTGTAGCTAAATAAATAATAATTTGGTATATAATACATTTGAACGGTTACGACCAGACGATACTAATATTACGGGCAAAGCTTATAATAATAATGATAAAGATTTCCGAGAACAGCGATTACTCGGCCCCGGTCCGCTGGGGGTTTCTGCACGGACCTCCGTTGCAGTAGCAGTGGGGTGGCCCGTACAGGAGATGACGTTAGGACAATGATCGTCAGGTGTGTTGCACCCCGGGGCGGCGAGTGCCGCGCGGACCCAGAAACACGATGGCGGACTGCTGTCACCAGCGGCGCGTGCGAACAGATCGATACCGCCGTGCTCGCGTTCCCTGTTCGCGTCCGTCCGGGCGACGGGTTTCCGCGCGCGCGACGAGAACACGTACCCACTTACCGATCGATACACGCGGCGCATGATGTCGGTGTGTGTCGTCGCGCGCGCGATATGATAACGCGTCATGTGGTGGGTGAACGCCCGGTGACGATCGCGGTGATGACGGCGATGATGATGATGATGATGATGATGGCGTACAAATAACATTGTTACAATTACCGCAACCGTTTACCGAGTGTTGCGCATCTCCGCGCCGCCCATGTACTCTGAACTCATTCTCGTACGTAGCGGCGAGTAGACGACGCGCTTTGAGCAACGCGCGGCGGCGAGGGGAAGTGCTTTGGCGGCGGTGCGCGCGAGGGGAAGAGGTTACCAACCCGCAGCCGTAATTGCAATAACTATACTATAATAACAGTGTTATAGCCCACGCACGCATAATATTATAAATTATATTAATAACGATTCGTAATTATATTACGCATAGCGGAGTCCGACATAACGTCGCCCGCCGGTCGATATTTTAAATTATTATTATTAGTGTTTGATCGTAGACTGACGAACGCGCGTAGCCATCGGAAGCACTCTTATTCTTGAGGACCCGCGAGGACCGGTGTGCGATTAGCCGTTGTAGGTGCTCGTCGCGGGGGTACCTCGCACGGTACATCCGACCCACCGATACGCACCGGACCACGAAGGAAGCGCGCGACTAACCGTACATTTTACAACGGACGCAACCGACGGACCGCGCGGCAGTCCCAGATCCCGAGGACGAGCCGACGACTTGGTGCCGTGGGACGTACGGGCAGAGGGGACACGGTCGAAGACCGCAGCTACGTAGTCGCGCGCATCCTGACGTGTTCGGGACGTGAAAAATTATTATGTTCCGTAGTGCGACGACGCGCGACGCCGAACGCGAACACCCGTCGTCGAAATCACGGAGAGCAGCCGAAGCGTCCGCGAAAGCTCAGGAATCGGGGACCAGGGCGATGTTGTAGCGAAAAGAGAGGAAGAAAAAAAAATATCAACAGCGAGACCTAGTCCCGTCGAAGTTGGCAACAGTGGCCCGATAGTATGTGCCAATGGTGATCATGCGTGTTTTCGTTCACTGAAGAGAACATCTTCGTCGCCGCCGCCGCCGCCGCAGCAGCAGCAGCAGCAGCAGCAGCAGAGTGCCCAAGTGCTGCTGATCGTGGTGACTGCTGTCGTAGTGCCGTGCGCCCGTGCCATAAGCGCCGCCCTTCCTCCGCCTCCGGTCCCGCATACCGAAGGACCGTGTCTCGTCGTCCCGTCCGTATAAAACCGCGTCCGTCTCGTGTTCGACCTTCCGATGCCATCACCACGATCCAGTACGACACCGTAGCGGCCAGTTCAGGCTGACCGCGACCACCGGCCACTGCCAATCCACTCGGGCACGATGACTTCATGAATAAAACGTAAGTGACCTGCAACGAGCTGTCCCGACGGTCCCCTTATGCTTCGGCTCTCCAGCAACCCCTCGTTAGGTCTGTGCCCTGAGGCCCACAGCAGTCATCCCGTCGGCCGACAAGCCTTTTGAGTCCGTACACCAGCGTATTTGAGTCTCTTCCTCTCGCTCCTCCTGACGGTGGCTTGAGCTTTCAGAAAGTTTTGGCATTTTTGCATTGCGCCTTGTCTCTGCCTCACATTACACCATTACAATATTCTTGGCAGTTGGCATCAATTCTCGGTTAAGCTGTGATATTTATATCATTCGTGCAATCTATGTTCAGTTTAGTTTGGATCTTTAAGAAGTCTTATCGTTCAATATTCAGTTGTTCCATATGTACACAATACTCTTAACTGCACACAAGCTATTGCTTTGATAAGTTGTCGATAGGTTTGTTTTCTCTATTCCTTTCAAGATTATCATCTTGGTAACACATTTTATTTCAACTCAATAAATTTAAGTTCCATGAATAGGTATCAGACATATTGTTATTTAGTTGGTACCTATTACGTTGGATACGTCCAAAGTTGACTAAGTTAGTTTAAACATTTTGTAGTTCTTAATAAAAATAAAAGTGATCACTACCAAATTTGTTTGAATTGATCATAGTAAATAAAAATTATTTAGTCAAATAATTTTTTATTATTATTATTATTTATTCAAATAATTTTTTCCTGTTTGTACTTAGTATGATGGTAATTTTTTAATCAAGTTAATTTGTTTCAATTTAATTTTAAAAATGTATATATTGTTATTCATTAGTTTGACCGAGTTAAAATGATAATATAAGTCTTATAATATATTTTAATATGTTATGGCTACTGAAGAGACGGTTGATTAACTGGGTTGAAAAATACTTTCAAACTGTACTAACTTAGCCACTAACTATGATAAGTTGAATATGAAAAATTACAACCATGCATTTTAATGAAATCATATGATAAGGGAAAAAACATTCAATTATTTTATACAATCTCATTTTTACTTAGCGTTTGCCCTATTTAACTATTTGAATTTTGAATCGGTATCTGATAACATTGCTTAAACTGTTTATTGTTATCTCACATTTACATCATGTTAAACAGTAGATACTATATAGGTAGGCTTGTTTAAATGGAGTCTGGAGAATAGGATTTAGATGACATCTATTGAACGTATATTTTCATAGATAGGTACCTAGCTTAGGTGAAAGTATTGTCATAAACTGTTCTCGACTGATCCTCGGTTTAAACAGGAAGAAAAAGATAGGTACATAGCTTACTTTTGTTTAATTAAAAGGGTTGTTTTGTTTTTCAGACAGTTACTTTGCCACTGAACGTTCACCATGAATCATTTGAAAGATAAAAAACCTAGTAGACCTGACATTCAAGAGATATTATCAAGAATGAAGAATCGTTTTATCAATGATGGGGATTCTGATTCCGATGACTGTGTGAAAGCAGAAAATGTTGTAACGACAACTGTTGTTGGAAGCATTGTAAATGAAACTCCTGTAGAAAAAAGTCCTGATGATGAGATAGCAGAACTCATGCTACAATTAAATGGGCAAGTTGATGAAGAGCTAGTAGCTAGCATTAGATCAATGAAAAAAATGTATGAAAACCAGTCTGTTGTAGACAGTACATCATTTGCAGATAATTCTGATGAAACTGAACAGGAGAAACCTAGAATTATTTTAACTTTGCGACCAAATGAAAATAAACCGGATTCCTATGTGAGTTCTAGCAACCTTACTGATTACAACTCAAATAGTCCCAAAAGAAAAAAACCAATAATTGATGCTATTCCTGAAGCTCCTCCTCTCAAAAGGTCTTCAAGAAGATCTGTTGATAGTAATCAATCGGTGTTAAAGTCTGCTATTGCTCGTAAAGAAAGAACATACAGTATTGATGTAAATACAAAAAAAAAAATTCCTAAAAAAGTGAAAATAGAACGAAAAGTTACAAATGAAGTGGTTGCTCCTGTTATTAAACTACCAACTATTGAAAATGAAACTGAAGATAATGAAGAAGAAAAAAATGATGAAAGTACTTCTGATCAGAAAAAAAAGAAAAAGAAGTTTTTTAGAGGTGGGCGATATAATATTTTCAAGAAAAAATCTCTACAAAAAGAACGTCAAAAAAATGTCAAAAAATCCATTTGTAATCAATTAAACTCAGATTCTGGACATTCTTATGTATGCTCATCAGAAACAAATTCAGAAAGACATTCTGCTTCAGGTATGCTAAAAATAATTTACAGAATCCTTTTAAATATATTAATAAATTAATATGATTATATGATTAGTCTGTAGTGATATTGGTACGTTAATGTCTAGTGACAGAAATGACCAGGATGATTTGGATACTAATTTATCTACTCTCGATGTTGAAGGTAATAATAAAAGAATAAATATTTTTGAAACTGAT
Source organism: Periphyllus acericola (assembly GCA_949715065.1). NCBI lineage: Eukaryota > Metazoa > Arthropoda > Insecta > Hemiptera > Aphididae > Periphyllus > Periphyllus acericola. The sequence goes on along the minus strand of OX454267.1, from coordinate 31,025,531 downwards.
TTTTCATTAGTTACATTTTATAAGTAAATTATAATGAAACTGATGCATGCATGCATGCTTATATTTAGTATATTTACTTACTAATTTGACCTTGAATTGAATTAAATATAATGTATAAGTTAACCTATTTCAAAAAAAAAATATTGTTTAAATATTTCTTTATTTTTGTGCTTTTGAGGTTTTTGACTTAAGAGGTTTCCATGTATTAATAAGGGGATGGTTCTAGTGTATATTATGCTAAATTGTTAATTTGCAATTAACATTTCAACTTTTATATTTTAATAGATAAAATAAAGTGTGGTACGTCTGATGTTGAAGATAGAGAGTTTCAATTATGCTTGTGTGATTCAAGTATTAATGTAATGATAGTTGACGAAGGAAAAATTTCTTGTAAAGCTGAGGATTGTATTGATGGCAAATTGATTGTATGCCAGAAACTAGCTTTCCATCTGGATGAATATGGATATATACCAATGTTAAGAGCAAATGTTGCATTACCCTTTTCAACATTTTGTGAACATCACATGAATCGTTTCTTTTTACATCACTGTTGCCCACGCTGTGGGAAATTTTGTTCAGAGGTAAATTATAATAATATTAATTAATTCTTACTACTTATTTATAAGATATTATGCATATAATTTTAAAATTAAACATACCTTTATTTAAGTACAGTTGTTGAATAGTTGGTTTTCTTTTACACAACATTTATAATAATTAATAAAAATTAATAATTGTATTAATTTTAGCGAATATAAATTATGTTAATAATTATACTTCTTTCATTAGGGTATATTTATGATGTGCAAAAATAAACATTTTTCTCACATTGGGTGTCACCAAAAAGATAAAGCTTGTTTACATTGTGGTGCTACTGATGTTTATGACATAGAGCTAAAAAGACATGTAATTAAACATAAAAAAAAAAGTTACCACAAAAAAGAGTCACCTGATATAACTGTAGAAGTGGGAAATATGAAATTAACTACTATTGATTGTCCACCAGAAATTGATGCTACCGAGTTGTTTAAATACTTGCAACAACTTAAAGATGAAATTGTTAATCCTAAACGTATTATGTGAGTTATTACAAATTATTTAATTATTGATTATAATTGTATAATATAACATTACCTAGTTAGAAATATAAACTGTAGTAGTTTTTATATTTTTTTTTTCATATTCATAACAATGACTTAAGGGTATGTTTAAATAAATTAAATGAAAACGACAAACTTAAAAAACTTATATCTCAGATAATTATACCTTGTTAACTCTTTTGATGTTTATTATAATGGTTATTCATTATTCTTTCATTCAACATTTTAAATAAGAAATTTAACACATGTTATTACAGATAAGTCATGTTATAATTTTCTTATTAATTATAATGAAAATTGCGAAATTACTTCTATATATTTTAGCGCACTATGTAATAAAAATGTTTTGCGAAGGCTAGCCCAAAGTTACTTTTTATAATGTTGGAGGTGTAGAACATTTAAATACCTTGTTTCTATTGAATTTTTTGTACGGTGTACTGAATATTTTTTAGAATACTGACAAGTATGTAATATTTTGAACAGTTATGTTATTAACTTTGACTAAGTATTTTTTTTTTGATAATTTTTTACATTGAAATGAGCCGTGTGTCATGTCAACTTTTTTATTATTTTAATATAACTCGTATATTAAATACTTATAATTCTGCTCACTGGTTTATTATTAAGAATTACAAATAATAGCTTATATTACGTAATTTAATTTATCAGGTACTCAGTTCTTGGACTTTATCAAGCTTGTGAAACAAATGATATAAAAAAAGTCTTAACAATTTTAGGTATAGTTCAATTTTTAATATATTAAAAATCAGAATATTGTTGGAAGTTGAAAAAAATTGTTTTCATATTTTAGGGGCGGAATGCAATCTTTCATATAAATTTCCTAGTAACCATAACCGAACAGGGCTACATGCTGCAGCTAGTCAAGGACATCTTATGATAGTGTATTTATTACTTCAAGCAGGCGTTGACCCAAATGTGGTTGACAATGACATGAAATCACCCTTGAGGATGGCTGCAAAATTTGGTCATAGTAATGTTCTTCAATATCTTTTAAATGTTAATGGAGCTCCTGAAATACGAGTAATATAGTTATAATTTTCTGTTGATAAAATCATTGTTCATTTATTTATAATTTAAGGATGTACAAGGTATGACTTCACTTCATGTAGCTGCTAAAAATGGACAGTTAGAATGTTGTAAAGTTATACTTAATAAACGACCATCTATGGTGAATTGGAAAGATAATGGAGGGTGGACTCCTCTTGTATGGGCTTGTGAAAACTGTCATACTGATATTGTGGAGTATGAAAATTAAAATATCAGTATAGTGTTTTGTTAATATTAATTTTAATGTACGATTAGATATTTTATGACTTATAATCCAAACACAAGAATATCTGATGATGAAAATAATGTTGCATTACATTGGGCTGCAATTTCTGGATGCCTTGAAGTTGTTAAACTTTTGGTAGAATTTGATCCCGAGGTTAATATGCTTAATGATGCTGGCGACACTGCATTGTAAGTATTAATGTTTATTTAATTTTTTGTCTATGAAATAAATGTTTAAATTCTTACTGTATTTTTTTAATAGGCATATTGCTGCTCGTAAAAATGCTACCGATATAGTATCATTTTTATTAGAAAAAGGTGCTATGGCATGGCATAAAAATGAAGAGAAAAAAAGACCTATAGAATACTGCCTTTCAAGTTCTAAATGCTATAACTTGTTGAAAAAGGTTCCTCCAACGCAAAGAAAACCAGTTTCTTTTGTGAGTCCATTAGTTACTCTTGACCCAGAACCTCTAGAAATTGAGTTAGAAACAACCGAAACACCGGTTTTTGTCAAAACTACTCCTGTTCTTATATCTGAGTAAGTTAGTTATATTTATGCTATTACTTCCAAATGTATTAATTATTTATTATTAATCTGTTCATAGAGATATTACCCATGGTTGTGAAGATGTTCCAATTAAATGTGTGAATGAAATTGATGATGAAACACCAGTAGAATTTACATATATTAAAGAGAACTGTTATGACGTGGGAAATTATGTTGATTCAGCTATGTCCCATATAGCTGTTAGTTAACTTTTTCTGCCTTTATTACATTTTTGTTTATAACATGATTTATTGTGTTTTTTTTTAATTTAGAGCTGTAGTTGTGAAGGTGCTTGTAATACTAGTGAATGTAAATGTGTACAAGCTAATGGTGATTGTTTGTATGATGAAAATGGGTGCTTGAATTCAGATTTTGATTATTTCAGTAAGTATAATATAGAATAAAATATACATAGTTGATTATAATCATTTTTTTATTATAAGCCATAATGTTTCATACTTAATTGACAGGTCCAAGTGCTATATTATATGAGTGCAATTGGCGTTGTAGGTGTCATAAACAACGATGCGGCAATAGAGTTATTCAAAAGGGTATAAAAGTTGCATTAGAATTATTTAAGCATAAAGATATGGGATGGGGTGTAAGAGCACGGCAAGCTATACCTCGAGGGACATTTGTATGCGAGTATGTTATCAAATCATATAATAATAAAGTAGTTCATTTTTTGAAGTAATATATTTTAAGGTATGTTGGAGAAATAATTACTGATCAAAAAGCTAATGATTTAAAAGAAGACTCATATTTGTTTAATTTGGAAAACCCTGTAAGTAAATATTATTATTTTTAATTTAAAAAAAATTAATTATTAAGGCCATCATTATAAGTTTTTGATATCTAAAGAATATGTTTCAATTCAATTTCAGGGAGCTACTCAATTATATTGCATTGATGCCTATAATTATAGTAATGTATCTCGATTTATTAATCATTCCTGTGATCCAAATCTGATGTCTGTTCGATCCTTTGTAAATCACCATGACAAAAGATTTCCTAGAATTGCATTTTTTGCTGTTCAAGATATAAAAGAAGATGAACAATTAAGGTAAATGTAACTTGTTATGCAATTATGTACTTGTTGTGTTGATTAAATTATACTATATTAAAAAATTATAGTTATAATTTTAATTAATATTCTAATATTTTGTTATTATTGAATTGTAGTTATGATTATGGTACTACTTTCTGGAAAATAAAAGGTGGCTTGTTTACATGTAAATGTGGTAAATCGAACTGTAGTTTTTCCGAAGACACTATTAGTAGTCTTGATATTGACTCAGATAATGAAGAGGCAGAGTTGGACGGACGTATTGAACAAATTATAACTGAAAAAGTTAAGTTGTATAATAATGAATTATCAAATCAGGATATAGTTGAGACAATTAAATTAAATATTAACTCTCTGAATCACAAATCTAGTATATCTAAAAATAACAATTTACTAGAACAAAAAACTAATTTCAAAGAGTCAAATATTAATAAATCCGAGCCAAAAAATGGTTTGTTAGTTAAAAGCAAATCTATTAATTTAAATGTGGAAAAAGACAAAGAAGGAAATAAAAATATACCTATACAATTGTTCAAGGAAGATGATGATCATTCAACAAAAGTTCTTGGATCAAAATTAATTCAAAATAAACCACAATCTGTGCTAGATGTATTAAATAAACAATTAGTTGACAAAACGGTGACAAAAGGAAGTACATGTCAATTGTTAATAAATTGTAAAAAACCATCCATAGAAACTGTGAAGAAAGACAAAATTTGTAATGGCAGTAAAGTGATCTCAGAGTTAATTAAATTAAGCAATAATAAAGCAGTTACTACGTATGTTCTAAGACCTAAAACATTCTCTAAGAATTCTACGTCTAGCATTTATAAGAGCAAAAGAGTTGTTGGTGTCTCATCTGATACTTCAAGTTTTAACCAAAAAATGACTCAAGAAGATCAAATTGGTCAATTTATAGAATTTATAAAAGATGAACCAATTTATGATGATTCTGAAACCGAACTGAATTTGATTAATGGGGAACATAAGTCTGTTGATAGTTTAGAAACGCTGTATACAACCGAAAGAGAAGCGTTAGATGTAAAACAGGAACCTAAAATTGAAATAGAATGTTTTCCCCCCTCTGATCAAGATAGTTGGGGGTCAAATGAATCATTTAATGAAATATAAAATTAAAAATGTAGATACATTTTAAGCAATGAAACGTTATTATAATTTTAAAAATTAAGACTTATTTATTATTTTGAATTTATTAGACTGATAATTTGTATTTGAATTGTAATTGTTATATTGATTGAATATGTCAAAGTATAAATTTTACCATAGCAACAGTCAGAATTGATACTGTGAAATATTTTTGGAGCCAATTTCAATGATTGAATATATTTATAAACTTCATTCTAAAATATGATTATTAAACCAAATATCAATTTCATGGTTAAAAATTTCAGGATTATTGTGTTAAAATATTGTATGTATGTATGTATATATGTATGTACCAATAATGGAGTGTTGTAAAGGTTTTATTCAAATTAGTTCATTTTATGGCTAAAATATTTTTGTAGTTGCATGCATGCTTTTGTTTTGTGGTTTGAATGCAACTCTAGTCATTTGGTCTTCCTAATTTAGTGAAATATATTGTAAAATAAAATTAGATTCTTTAATAGTTAAAAATTTACTTTTATGTTTTTAAGTTATGTATTATTGTTCCATATTATTTTTACACTGTTTCCTTATTAATTTGTAAATATAATATTAAGTCTTAGAAAATTGTATTAGTCTCTCATGATGTTTTCGTTTTATCTAATTCTTTTTAAACATTTCTTTTAATTTGTATAAACTTTAAACGTGTTCATTAGGTAGGTTACTTAAATTGTGCGATAAGCTGGTCTTCAAATTTTATAAAAAAAAAAATGTTTTTCAAATTTTCTTTAAAAGTAACAATACTTATAAAATATTTTTCTTTATTTTATTTTGTTATTTCCTCAAAAACTATCAATTGTTGATTTTGTTTACTTTTAAGTTTATTGTTATTATAGTTATTCAATTAATGTTTAATACCTACTACCCATTTATTTGTTTTTGTGTATTTATAAAAATAAACTCTATGACGAGTCAATAATTTTTTTTTTTTTATCTTATGTATAATTATTGCTATTAATTTGTTAGCCTAAGTTAAACTTATTTTGTTATATGAAAATAATTGTTTTGATTACACTATCATAATGCATTACAAGCAAGGTTATTGGTATTTTATTAGGTAGTTAACAAAAAAATAATATACTTCAAGTTTTAAATATGATAAAAATATCAATAACTGAAATTAAATAAATTACAATACATATAATAGTGTGTAATAATTGTATTTGATGAATACAATTAAGTTAAGATTAAAAATAGATAACAATTTATATTAGAATCTTTTGTAGCAATAATCAATGATAACCATAACATGTAGATCACTGAATTCCTGTGAAAACAGAAAAATAAATATTTCACCAGGATTAACAATTTTTATGAAGCAGACAAGTGACAAGATAACTGAATATAATACGCATAATGAAATTTGAATTAACAGTCTGACTTTTCCTTTGAGAAGTTAATTATTATTCATTACCTCCATACGTGTGCACAAATAAATAAAACAAACATGTTAAATGTTCATCTTCAATACACTAACAGTATACCATGTTGGAGTATGAAATAGTGGTTTTCTCGAAATGTTGAAGTTAAATTTAGTGTTAACCTAATGTTTAAAGACCTATAACTAACTGTATCTGAATACATAAAAGTGCAGTCCAAGGTCCAACATAGGTGCAAATAGGGGGGGTGGATTGAGGGACTAAGCCTTGTACAAATATTTCAAAAGCCCTCCCAAAAATGTTTTCTTCTTATTCATTTTTTAAAAGTTTATGATGCAGAGTAAAACATTTGTTTCTTATATAAAGTTGTTGCCAATAAATTGACCATTGGTGAAAACTGAAAATGTGAAATGAATGTCATGAAAAACATGTATAAAGAAGTCAATTTTGAAAATATTAAAGAACATTTAGATAAGTAGTATTTTCTATTTTATTTAAAATCATGCAAGTGACAATAACATACCCTATGAGCGCTTGAGCACGTGTGAAAATCATTCTCATGTATGAGTAGGATTAACACATGTCCGAGATCTGGTCTCTTTACTAATTTAGCAATATAAAACATTGAAAAAGATATTGCAGTAGACAATGGAATAATATTAGAATTTTATAATTTAAGAATTGAGGAAAAAAATAGAGACTCTTCATTAAAAGCACATGCTCTAAGCAATTCCTTAAATCAATATCAATTTATTGTTAATCTTTTTGTTTTGAGTAGCATGCTTTCCATGACACAATTTTATTTGTCTGAAATGCTACGTAAGCGATATACTATGTAAGCGATGAATTAAGAAGTTCTTAATAAGTTTGCTAGCTTGCCGAGAAACCTTGATTTTCTATTATAATTTTTTTTTTTATTTATTAATTATTAATTTGTTGGTATACCTCGTATTTAAAATGTATAATATTCGTTTATTCTTGTAAGAAAATATGTAATTAATTTTGAGTGACTGTAGTAAAAAAATTGTTTACTGCAATGAAGAGTTTTTATACATTTTTTACATTACATTTCATAAAAAATAAAAAAATGAGTTTATTTTTTCTCTGGTGAAGTAATGATGATAGTCCAAATAGTCCAAAGGTCTTTTAGCGTTTAAGCAATATTTGTCATTATGCCTCCTCCGTCATTTCTCCCTAAAATCTAAATACATAATCGGCCCCTCCGAAATTAAATCCTATGCCACTGGGATTGACCTAGTTATTAACAATAGGGAACCGTTCGATTTTGTTCCTTTTTATTGCTTGTTTTCTGTGTGTGTGTGTGCCGGAGGAGTCGTTATTTATTAAATCATAACATTTTTGTATACACGTGACACTGCATATCATTACAAATCGTTAGTTTTTGTTATCGCGTGGTCGACGCGTCGCCGATAGCGACAGTTAAATATATGAGCTCGGTCTGCTTTGTAGTTTGTACCTACTCTGTATTCGCAAACATCACGTTGGCGACAAAGATCAAATATTAAAATCCAAAAAGATGACGTCATATTTGGGCAGTTTGGCGCAATTTAACGTTGATGGTGACAATTGGAAAATCTATCAGGAACAGTTGGAACAATTCCTAGAAGTAAATAAAATTAAAAATTATTTATGACAATCGGCATTTTTAAGTTGTATTGGTCAAGATGCATACAAATTGTTAAGGGATTTGTGCTCACCAAATCTTCCAAAAAAGAAAGAACTTTTGAAGAATTGTGTTCGTTGATGGAAAACCATTTTACTCCGAAAATAAATATTTTCTGGGAGCGAAATAATTTTTATGCGGCTAGTCAGCAAGAGGGTGAATCAATTGCAGATTTCACGGCAAGACTTCGGAATTTAACAACAAATTGCATCTTTGATATCAAACTGGAACGTATTTTAATCGATACATTTGTATTCGGATTGAAAAAGGAGAAAGTCAAGGACAGAATTTCTGAAGAAAAACTAACCATTCATAAGGAGTTCCCTATGAAACCTTTTGTAGAAAGTGGTGGCTGTGTCATAGATGGTTTTGATTTGAAGGTCATCGTGAAGTAATTTGTTCAATACATACCAGGGAGCTTTGGCAATGATACGGAGACAAATTGATTGAAAAGCTTGAATCGTTTGAGTATTGGATTTTTTGGCTGGGCCCCAAAGTATGATACCATATGCCCAGATGGGACGGAGGGGACATTTATATATAAGAATTTGGTTTTGGATTTTGATGTTGGATCTTAGTAAAGGCCTCAGTAAGTGAAGTCAGCTGTTTAAATTTTTTCGTTTTTCCATGAGATGAGGACCCCAAGTAAGTCTTCTGTCGAGTGTAAGACCATGATATTTAACTTGGGTGCAATCTTCATGGGAAACCGCCTTTTGGTCAAAAGAACCATCCCACCACACATTCAGATATGTCTATATTCAGACAACCCTTCTCGGAGCTCTACGTTGCAAGTCGTCAGTGCGTGCGCACCGACTTGCCGGTGGCCTCAGTTTTACCTAAAAAAATACAAATTTCTGGTTTACGCGTCGTGACGAGTACCGGCCGTCAACCATTATAAATCAACAATCGTTCGCCGTCCAAACTAAAGGAGCTTTGTCGTCAGTGTGTGCACACGGACTTGGCTGAAACCGATACATATACCAACATAAATGCCAACATCAGTCATCACCACCATCTAAATACAGTCTGTGTGTGAGTGCCAGGTAGTCCGGCTTTCATCCATTAAAGACTGTGTTTGTTTTTAATATTCCTATACTTCCCGCACCGTGAGTGTTATTATTGTAACAAGCTTGTGAGACCTACAGTCACCTACATCGGCTCTCGGACCTTTGTAACCCCGAGTGCCCTCCTTATAAAAAGGAGGAAGGTAATAAACCCCCCCTTTTATTTTTCCTTTTACTTTTGAGTTATTACAGTATAGTCGCTATAAAAAAAAAGTAGTCGCACTTATTTATTTATTTATTTACTAGCCGACCCGTCACAGCTTCGCCCGTGATTGGTTGTTTATTTTGCCTTCGGACCATGATATGTAGAATTTTTTATTCAAATATTATTGTTTAATGTGATCGGCAAGTAAATATAAAAAACGGTTAATGAAAACGGATTGAAATTTTTCTAGCGTTATAAATGATAAAAATAAATACAGATAAAAAAGAAATAATTTATGGTTGATAAAGAATTTGATTGAAGTTGATGAAGAAAAAAAAAGAATTAAAATAAGAATTTTATAAGACTTCTGAGTATATGATGTTTTTTGTTATATTTCTTGTTGAAATTAAAATCATAAGATGATTCGGGTGTCCAGTTCGAGAAAATGCCACGTATAATTGCCCATGTGAAAAGCACTCTGTACGAAGATCTACGCCAACGTACTTGAATGTTTGACCTTGTGCTTTGTTTATGGTAATGGCAAAAGAAACTTTAACCGGGAATTGAAGCCGTTTGAAAGAAAACGGCAAGTCAGAGAGAATCATGGGAATTCTTGGAATAAATGCAATTTCTCCTTTCGCTGGCCCTGTAAGAATTACGGCTTCTATAATATTATTTCGCAACGATTTTATTTGTAATCTTGTACCGTTACATAAGTTCGGTGGTTGAAGATTACGTAATAATGTAATTGGAGCACCAATTTTTAATTTTAGTTTATGAGGAGGAAATCCCGAAGGAGAAAGAGAATTGAGAAATTCTTGTGGATAATGAATAGCATCATCTGTTGATGTAACTGTATCAATAGATAGATATTCACGTGAGTGTCCATCGAATTTTAGAAGGATGATATCATTAATTTCTTCTGCTGTTACATTTCTTGGAGAGATAATAGCTCTTTCACATAACCACTGATAAGATTTATTGGACAGATTAAAAATGTCAGGATAAACTGTAGAAATCAACTCTTCCACGTTATTGACCACCCGTCCAATCGTGTAATTGACAGAAATGTAACCATTTTCATTTTCTAAAGTTCCATTTCCAATTTTCAACAACTGTGCTGGAAAAATATCGTCCCCTCCGCATAAATAAACTCTCATGTTTGTTCGCAAATAAAGTTTTTCAACATAGTTCCATATAGGGGAAGATTTTAAGCAAGCATTAACGACATCAGCTCGAGTACCTTTAGGGATTACTGGTAAGGTTTGACGGAAATCACCAGCGAAAACAAATGTTATGCCACCCATAAACTTATTATTACACCTAAGATCTTTCAATGTTCGATCAACTGCTTCGATATGTGATCTGTGACTCATTGTACACTCATCCCACACAACGAATGAGGTTTCTTGAAGAATTTTTCCAAGAGGGCCATTTTTACGAATCGGACAAACGTATAATATCAAATAATACATTTAACGGTAACTTGAAAGTCGAGTGAGCAGTTCTGCCGCCACTAAGGAGAGTTGCTGCTATACCAGATGAATTCTCGCATCAATTTCGCTGTCACTGAATTCTTGGTCGTTGTGCACGTAGGCTTGTCAACCATGAGAAGATTTATTGGCAGCTTCAAAGCTGAATGTGCAGTTCGACCGCCTTCCAACAATGTGGCAGCAATGCCAGAGGATGCGACAGCCAACGCAATTTGTGATCTTGACCGAATTGTTGCCAGAATCAACGAAATGACGAACGTTTTGCCTGTCCCTCCAGGAGCATCGAGAAAGTAAATTCCTCCCGTTCTATCATCAACAACCTTCATCAGCGAATCGTATACATTCTTCTGCTCGGCATTCAACAGCGGCACATTTTTTCGGACTCTTTCAGCCTGCTCATCTAGATCATAGTTTTTCTCCCGCTGTAATTCAAGATTGAATGCAGCGTGCCTCGAACGATTTGGCGCTGGCATTCCCAAAGTTAACAACAGACTGCCGCACATGAGCACGCACATGTCTTCGATCAGAACTAATGCTTCGTTGCGCATATCGTCGTTACTTTCAATATCAAAATTAAAATTGGTCGTTCGAACTCTGTGCAAAATGTCATCAACCATCTCGTCCTTGTATTTCTCCCACAATGCATTCGGGTTCGATGGATGACATGTGGCTATGATGATCGCAAACAACGTACGAATTTGATTTGCTGGCGCAGAAACGGTTGCATTGGCGAGTGTTAAGTCCCAATGTGAATCGTTTTCGAGCAAATTCAAGCTATTTGTATTATTATTATTATTATTTATATTTTTATCTGCTAGAGGGCGCCACCGGTGTAACTCAGTTTTTGTCTCTAAATCTCTAACTCACAGGAGTTAGGTCCATAATTTATGCTATAAACCCGCTCCCCGACATTCTCTATCATTTAAAAAAAATTTGAGCCAAATCGGCCCAGCCGTTCTCAACTGATGCAATTTCGAACACATTTTGCGATTCATTTTTATATTATAGATAGATAGATAGATAGATTGTACAATTTGGATTTTTTTAGAAATAAAATTAGGTTTCTTATATATAGAGGGTTTGGACCTAGATCTTGGCAGATTTGATATATTTTTTGTCTTAAATTCTAATAGTAGTGAATTTACACTTAAAGCTACAAATATTTTTGTTTTTGTTTTTTTTTATTTTTCTGATATTTAACATGTAGGTATGTGTTCCCCTTTTATTCTTCTTAATGTGTCATAAACGATTTTTAATTGACTTTGTATGAAATAAAACCATATTATTGAAACGGGGTCACTAAAACATTATTTAAAAATGGCTGGGCATTTATTCTGAGAGTCAAAGTACGATTAATGCTGAATACATTTCAATACTTCTGGAAAATGCTTGTTGTAATATTTATTTATTGATAATTTAATACTATTGTGAATCATGGAAAAAGATTCATTAATAGGTACATTTTTGATAATATCGTATATAAATTAACGAATCTGTTCGAACCTTCAAAGGTTCGCGCCGCGGTGCACCTCTGTCAAAGACCTTCGATAGACATCACGACACCCCCATCGGTTATCCCTCATCGGTGCGTGCGTTCGTCTCGAGCGAACTGGTAGACCAGGAGCCGAGCGGTTTTTGATTTTGTCTTTTGTATGGTCCCGCACGGCGCACGGTAAGGGTGTCGTTCCTGAGCCGGCGGCGGAAAGCCTTTTTGCGGTCACCTGAATGCTGTTGGATATCGCTGCTTTTTCGTCGTCACCGCCCGTTGCTGTTCAGGTCGTACATCTTCTATTGTAATTGTCCATTGTAGGACTTTGATTATTATTATTTTTTCCGATTATAACGCGTTTTGACGAATTGCGTTCGGTACTATCGAAGCGAGTTTTTCGGACTGTCGAATAATTAAAATATCGTCCGATGAAAACAAATACTAAAAAATGTACTTGAAAAAGGCCGTTTGGCGTGAAAAATTGAAAATACTATTGAAAAAAAAAAAAAATCGCTATCATCGTTTTTTTTCATTTTTTCGGATTATAATGCGTTTTGACGTATTGCGTTCGGTATTATCGAAGCGAGTTTTTCGGCCTGTCGAATAGTTAAAATATCGCCCAATAAAAACAAATACTAAAAAATGTACTTGAAAAAGGCCGTTTGGCGTGAAAAATTGAAAATACTATTGAAAAAAAAAAAAAAAAATGGTGATCATCGGTTTTTTCCATTTTTTCCGATTATAACGCGTTCGGTACTATCGAAGCGAGTTCTCTCGATTACTTTACCCGAAACCGGTGCGCGCCCGTCGGAGGTAATTCAATGCAATGCAAATTAGTAGGTCATTTGCGTCGTAATCACCCCGAAAAGACGCGAGAAAGCCCAGTGACGGCGTGTAAAGGTATGCAAAAGTGACATGCAGCAAGGAAACTTCGTACTAATTGTGATGATTTTTCAATTGAATTTATCTTTGTCCAAGAGTGTGCCGTGAACTCTAGCAGTTCAATTTTGGTCTTTGCTCGAAGTGGTAGTACTTTCTTTTTTTTTCGAAATTAGTGTTACCGACGATGAAATATTACCAACGTAACTTGCCTCAATCGCATCGTTGGCCTGGGTTCATAATTGGTGCGTAAAAATAATTGTATGAGTTTAACTTTTTGGCGTTCTCGACGACAGGAATTTAAAAAAATTATTTAAAGTAATTGAATTTATGTTATATACTGTATTTTAACTCTCTAATCCAACACATGCTCAGGCTTAAGGGAGTAGATATACTTTTATACTTCTATTTTATCTTAATCAATTTATGTGCAATTATAAAAAATAAAGAAAAAAAAACTAAAAACCTTAAAAACGAAACTTTTAATCGATTCAATTAAATGGTAGGATACGATTACATAATAGTTGGTATTAATGACACTAAAAATACGAATAAAAATGACAAAACGTTTATTGGAAAACTGCTAAACAGTCAAGTTGGTAGGAAATTAAATCGGCGTGAAAAACAAGACGGGTATCTAAATAATTATAAAAGACCCGGTAATCAAAAGCAACATTCAGTGCAGTTCCCGCGTCTATAATAATACACAAAATGATGGAAAATGCGGAGATTTTAGATGGAAATATCAAAAAAGGCAGAGTAGTTTTTTAATTTTTATTCTTAAATTTCAATACTTTCCTTCTTAAAATAAATAAAATGCAATTTAAAAAGCTTTTAATAGTTTAGCCTTCTCTTAAATATAGAATAAACAATAACACTCTGTGAATGAAGTCCCCTTAATTAATCTAAAATCAAATAAATTTAATAAAAATAAAATAATATTTTACTAATAATAATAATAATAGGGAGGCTCAGACCATTTAAATTTTTTTTTTTGTATTTAAAAGTCCTCACCATCATAAACAATATTCTTGTAATATTTTATTCTAAAATGTGGATAAAGTTCGTTTTCAATAATCTCAAATCTAAAAAAATCTAATAAAAATGCTTTATAAGTCATTTTTATTTTAAAATTTTTTTTTTATATACAATATGGGTATATTCATTTTTTTTACGGTTTAGGTTTGGGTGAAATTAACTTGAATAGGTATTCTGGTAGACATAAAAACCGTTCCGAAATTTTAGTTAATAATTATTTATTCCAAAACCGATTCGTCAGAGAAATAAAATTATTTATTATTAGTTATTTGTTAATGTCCTTGATTTTCTATAAATCATCCAAATTTCTTATAAATGCATATTACCATAACATCACTTAGATATAATCAATACTTTCATCTACTACATTTTTTAATAATAAGTTTACCTCTTTAAAATTAAGATTTATCAATACTGGCTTTGAATTTTTGAACTAATTTAAAATTTGGACCTTTACCAGCTCTTAATTATTTAATTTCTTTAAATATGTTTCCAAATTATTTTTTAACATATAGTTTCAAAACAAATTTTAAAGGATATGAAAGACAAGTAAAAACACTATATAAAATGGGTATTTTATAAAATTTAATTGTTGCAAGCATGAATTGAATTGTAGTTGTGCGTTTGTGTATTTGTTAAAATAGTATTTTCAAATGATGTGAGTTCAAGTTAATTATTTAGTATTTTAGTGTAGAATATATATAGAACCCTTTCAACGAAATAAATGTGTCAAAATATTTATTAATGTGTAATACCACCCCTCAAAAAATATTAAAACATTTTCAAATAAGTATAGTTGGCGTTATATTTTTCCTTAACTGTTGTGTGTATTCACTAAATTATATTAATAGCTATGTTTTTACCAGTTAAAAAAAAAATGAATATTTAGTAAAAGTGATATGTTACTGTATTGTATTTCCAAGCTCATTATAAACAATACACCATGAGCCTCTATATATATATATAATATATATATATATATATATATATATATATATATATATGAGGTTCTATAAGACCTAAATCATAATAACATTACTGCTATGAGCCTCTGGCACGACACTGTGTTCTCTAAGCCTTTAACAGTTATTAACATATTATACTTGGACCTCTGCCATGACATTGTGTTCTCCAAGCTCTAAATTGTATTGACGTATACTGTGAGCTTTTGTGGTATGATGAAACATTACGTTTTCTGGGTTCAAAATAGTATTCACTTTTATTATGAGCTGGTATGCCTTCAATACATTAATCAACCTTACACTTTTACTATAAAAAAAAAAAAAACTTGTTACAAACATAAATAAATATTAAATTAGCCATTGTTTTTATAAGGTAATTTAAATAATATATAATATTATAATAGAATAATTAAATTATTCTTTATTATCCCTTACTGTTGCTAATTATAATGTAATATTATGTATCAATTAAAAGGTAGCATGAATAATTTAGCAAGTTCAGCAGTTTTTGTTTATTAAATATAAACTATTGCACAATAAATAATTTATATTTAATGTTTTAATTAATTGTTAAAATCAATAGTGCTTGCAACAACTAAATATAAAGCTTATTTATTTTATAATTGGTGAAATGTATTTTGTTTTTCTTTATTATTGACATTTGACAACACAATTGACTCACATCTTGATCACGCCAAATACCTACAACCTCTAGTTAACTTTCAAAATCCGCTTTAAAATATGTTGTTTTTTAGTTTGATTACACTAAATTACACCTTGGTTCTTTACACTTTGCGTCCATCTATTTCAAATTATCAATATCAAAAGCTGGTTACTTAACCTAATTTATTATGATACAATGTTGTGCTCCTATTTCCATAGTTGGAGTAAATAATATATATTACCAACTACGAAAATACATACTTCATTTTTATTTAACGAGCTTGTATATAGAATAGATGAATATTTTAAATAAACGGTTCCGAAATTTTAATAAAATAAACATTATGATTATACAATACAAAATATGAAATATAAAATAAAAAAATAAAAAAGAAATACAAAATACAAAATAAAAAATTTAAAATTGATTGACAAAAATAAATAAAACGTTTTGATATAGATATAATAAAAAGAAAATTTTATAGAATATTAGAATACAATTTGTGAGCGTTATCAGTATGTGTGCCTAACGCAATCAACTAAGAATTTATTGAGGTAATTATACCAAACACAAGACGTTTGATAATAATAACTTATAACTTATAAAGTTATAACCAATAGGCCATAATTACAAATAATATTCACATTGAGTCGCGAATATACGGATACGCTGTCCTGGTGACCGACAACCAAGATAAAGTTAAAAGATAAAATTATAAAGCCATTAAATCCTGTATCAACGCATGTCTCAGAAATAACTTGGAAAAATGTTATATCGATGCGATATTTTTGATAATATCAGACCGTAATATGGATGAAACGATAATATCGATGTTATTTGCGTATGCCTATGATACGAGAGCGCGTTTTAGTATCACACAAATGGTCTTGGTGTGTCGGTATCGACGATAGCGTAAATAACAAAATATTATAAAGATGATGAATGAAGATTATTGAATAATATATACTGAAATGCACTGATATATATTATAATATCCAGCGCACGTCCATAAACTTCTTTCTAATAAGAATATTCTTTACTAAAATGTATAAAGAAATAATTGTTGAAATTGTTTTTCTATCATTGCTTGAATGATTGCAAATACATTTTTACGTATTGAGATTGTTCCATTAGAATTTTCTGAGGAAATTTTAGAAATGATCCCATACATTTTGTATTCAAATGTGAATATCGAAATGTACCCTCTACGGAGTTCACTTTTAAAGTCCATATCAACAAAAGAACAATCGAATTTGTCGTGTCTACTTTGTTGTATTAGTGAAAATAAATAATTTATTTCGACAATCCTACGACCTTCGAGAAAACTGTAATTTAATATTTATAATTATATATTTCCAACATTATATTAAAAATAAAATTATTTAAAAATGTAATTTTTAGTTATTTTATGCATACTTTGTTACAATTTAACGATGGACTTGATTCGGATTCAATATTTCTAAATTGCAATTAAAATATAAAGCAGTATAAGTACAATACTGTGTTGAAACTTATATAAAATATAAATATAAATTGATAAATATATAGCGTAATTCTTTGAAAAAAATAAATGACGAAAACAAATAGGAAATAATTGATGGCTATTTACGTAATTTTTGTAAAATCTCATAATGATTGTTTTATTATTTAGTAATACGTAAATCGGATCACTCGATATAAAAAGTTTCACGGTTTATTACTTTACTATTTTGCCCAACTCTTACTTACTAAGTTGAATAATATAATATTATTATACGAGTAGTTCATGACGTGTTTAAATTTGTATAGCATATTATATTTTAGTATCAGTGTGTATATTCATTTTTAGAATTATCAAGCTCATTTCTATTATTATACTTACCTATTGGCTATTATATTGTATTTTGAAATAAAACTAAATAATATTGTAATACATTAAATTACATTTTCTATTTTTTATTATTATTCAAGAATTGAACAATATAAAATATATACCACGTATAAATTATAATTAGTAAACATTAAATGTTACTTACGGTTCATTACGAACTTTCTTCATTATTTTTCTAATACATGTTTTACCTAATCTGGAACGCTTTTTATTGTGTATACAATATAATAATGTACTCTAAAAGTCTGAGGTACCCACAAATAATAATTTTTTTAATTACAACAAAATTATAGATATGAGAGCAATATATTATATAAATTAATTTTATTATTTATTAACTATGGTCTATGATAATATTATAATAATGTAAGCAACCACGTACAATTAAAAAAATTAATAATTAATAAATCAATGACCTACCTAACACGATTGGACCATCGATTTTGAACAAGAGACTTAGTAGTTATTTTTCTAATAGTACGCTTTACAGCAAGTTTTTTATTCGCCATAGTAAACGTTTTACGTAGGTTCGTGTTTCACAGCTTTCACGTTGAACAAACAAACACGATAAATGCACAAGTATATCAATCACCTAAACGTCCTATGTTACATTACGTAGTATACAGACAATCGCATTCGTATAGGGAATATCCAAGATATATTGGGGGCGGGAAACTTCGTAAGACTAAAAATTACGATAGAAACGATACGAACAAAAGTTGTCTAAGACGTAAATTTTCTGCGGTCGAATATTGTTGGAAGTTTCATCAGGACATCTATCTCGGTCAGTGCTGTATTCACGACAGATTTCACTGTTCTTATCGAATCGTATAACTGACGTCTGACGGCGTGTGTAAGTTTCCACACCACCTTAGCTATTTTCTAAGCATGAGGTATTACACCCGGTGCGTTTTTTTTAACGTGGTTTCCCCAGGTAGGCCTAATCCACGAAAGGAAGAATGAACTAACGCCGCCAGTTGTATTGAAATTTAAGAAATTTTACTTTTATTGTAACACAAATAGAACTAGATCAATAAGTATGTAATGGAAATGTTAGATTTGAGTAAGTTAAAAAGAGCATCTTTTTAAGTAGGTACTTTTGTTGTTTATTTTATGTTCAAGTGAATGCTGAGAAAAAAAACGCTGTTAAATTTAATTAAATTTTATATAATGACATAATTAGTTTGAATTTGAATGAAATTTTACAAGAACAATGTTTATGGTAAAAAGGACTTCGTGCCTATACACCTGTTGCGTCGTGTATCGTAATAATTATTGAATGCCTAATGATATGACAGGTAAAAAATGGTAATAAAATGATGAACAACTTCGATTAATTTAAAAATATAAGTGGACTGTATTGAATCGGAACACACAACACGAGTAGAAATAATAATAATTAATACATAATGATGTCCTTAATAATAGTATACATAAATATCATTGGGATGTAGGCGCCCACCTACTATATAATATAAAGGGAAACCTAACCAACTACTCGTTACCGTTTGCCGCCGACCGCTGCGACTGCCCTCGTGACCATAACCTCCAATGCCTGCTTTCCCGTTTCGGATCCCACGACCCACCGGTTCCGCTGATGGCGTTGGACCGAGTCCGCTTGGTGTTCCCTTTATATCACGTGTCCCGCGACACTCCTTGCGCACAAGCCCGAATACCCGCGCACACTCCGACCCGGTGGAATCGCACCCGCGCACGATCACTACCAGATTAAAATCAAGGCTCACAGCCGCCTTGCCCGTTACTGTCTTAAAAGCACCCGCGTACGTTAAGCAGTAACGCCGACAAAATAACCATTAAAGAGTCGCCCGTCCGTAGTCAGTATAATTGCGGAACGAAAATGACACCGATGGCACACGAACCACACCGTGTTTGAGTCCGTACTCAAAATCACGTATTATATCGAAAAAGGCGAAAACCGTATATATATTCCGAACCGCGACGACGACGACGGGCACGGAACGACCGACAGCGACTTCAATGTTCACGGGCCACAATTCGTGTGAGCCGGTTCACGCTATAGGGCGGCGGGGGGTAAGAGCCTTCTCGAATGTTCTCGATGCCGTTATCGGTGTAAAAACCCGAGACCGAAATAGCTCTTATCGCCGTCGTGATTGAGACAGAACAACACCCAAAATGCAATTCCTGACCTAGCCCTAACCCCTTTTAATATTGTTTCCTTTATTTGAAAGTCCTCCCTTTCATAAACATTTTTATTCTTGAGTGCAGTTAATAAAACATATATTTAAGTATTGTTATCGTATAATTTACATTAAAGTGAATGCTGAGCTTATATGATCTTTAAAAATTACATTTTATATATTTAATTTAAGAAATTATTCAAACAATTGAGTACAAAATTTAACAACAAAAATGCTTAATAACTGGGAATTTTAAAATACGAAATTATTAAAAATTGAACATTTAAATTGTTAAAAATAATTGATTTTGTGCCTTTGTGGCTGCTGTCCGCCTACAAGCCCTAGCCCTATTTTAAATTAAAATTAGTAAATCTCTAAAAGTGAAAAAACATTTAAATAAGCGACAAAAAAAGTTGCATGTACACGGAAAGCACTGTAAAAAAAAAGATGCACCATGCATTGAAATCCTGGAACAAAAAATTAACAACAAAAATGATTAATACTAATGATAATTTTATTTTATTTTAAAAAATATAAAATGAAATTGGGAAACATACTCTTTGGTCAATGCGCAGACTGGTCCAGCTGAAGTCACCTAGTTCTAAAAAATATGTGGATAAAGGGGCATTAAAAAATTTCCGGCGATTCGCGTGCCGGAATTTATAATGCAAGACAATATTAATGCATTTTATTTCAAACTAACAACACTTCGTTATTGTTACGCGCGAAGAAAAAAATGCTAATTTAAATAATAATTAATACTAATGCGCATAATAGGTCACCAGGGATATTTCGTTGTACAGCGATAACTCTTAACTTAACTCTTATAATATATATTAACTCTTAACGGTGACTTTGCTAATTATGGTTATGGGATAAGGGATATTTTGTTGTACAGCGATAACAATTTAAAATATTATTTTACATACTAAATAACGCAAAAGCTTTATAGGTACCTATATCGCAACATTAAATATATTTATAACCTGCACGCATGTCGGTTATTTTATTTACACTGTATAAAACACAAATCTCATACCGGTATATAATTTCCAAGATCACGTATCAAGGAACTATATATATATGAGTTGGCCTCTCATCGCGATCCTCTTCTGACAAAAAAAAACGCCGTTAAAATATTTTAAGTTATAAGTTATACACATTATATAATGAGCAAAAATTGATTGATTTCTTTACGGTTCGAAGTATAAATGAAAACTGCTAATAAAATAAAATATATAGAAGATGAGGATAGAATGGTAAAATTACGGTTGACATAGAGCGTACATCTGTATCACGTGCTGAATGGATGATTTATAGAAAATTAAGGACATTAAAAAATAACAATACTTTTATTTCTCTAACGAATCGGTTTTGGAATAAATAATTATTAACTAAAATTTCGATAGAACGGTTATTATGTCTATCTGAATAATAATTAAACTTAATTTCACCCAAAATCTCTGCATTTTCCATCATTTTGTGTGTTATTATCTTTATTATAATGAGGTATCTGATTATCTGGCGGCTGCACAGTTTATCGTAATTAATTAATTAATAATTTTAATATACAATACGAATACGAACAGTAGATTTTCGGAATATTCGAACAAAATAAAAAACGAACTAAAATTACAAATTGTTTTCAAAATAAATAATAAATACATTATATGTACATACATATATTCTTTATAATCTTTTATTAATGTATAATTTTTATAATATTTTTATTTGTAATACATATTTACCTATTATAATTTTAGTTTTTTTTTATCAGGATTATGAAATTTATTCAATAATAAAGTATGTAATATGTAATATGTGTTAAAGTATTAAAATCAAAGCAAAATATGTAGTAAAATAAAATTTATAAATACTCGGTTATAAGACTCACTTTGTGCTGGTCCCAAAGTGAGTCTTATAAGCGGCGTCTACTGTATATATATATACGTTATAACAATACACAATCTCGTCCCCTTATTACTACTCTTACTACCTATTACCAATATATATTATTATAATATGTATATAATATTGCCATAATTACGGTGACAATAGCTCGTAAGAATTTAACAAGATCCCCGACCACTGAGCAATATATGTTTACCATTCCGGCTCATATTTTCAATGTAATAATATAATCACGACATGAACAAGGACTTTGGTTTGCAAAACAAAATGAACAAAATATCCCTGTATTATAAATAAAAATCTGGTTTTATTTAACAATATTTTGATCAATATACAGTCAATGAAAAACTTTGTTGATAAAACTTTTGGTAATTCAACAAATTACAATTTTGTTAAATTGACAAAATGGTTTTCTTGAATCTACAACACCATTTTGTATTTTTAGTTTGTTATTATGAAATGTTTTTTGTTGATTTGTCTAAATTGTTTCTTGAATTTACAATACCATTTTGGATTTTTAATCTGATAATAATGAAATAATTTTTTTGAATTGACAAAATAATTATTTTAAATCTACCAAATATAATATTAAATACATACATTTATAAGTGGAGGAGTTTAGGAAGAATAGGTATTTAGAAAATATGTTTTTTGCAAAAAACAAAACAAAACATTAAATTATTTTTGATTTATTCATAACACCCAGTATATAATACATTATGCATACAATTAAGATTTTAATTAATTTATCACTTGTTTAACTAAGACATTAGATTTATCATACTCTGTAGTTATCTTAAAAAAAATATATGTATAAATAACCACACATCACTTGACTCTATTGGATACTCTACATTGAATATGTGAAAAATCTTAAAACAGATGTTAAAGGCTTTAATGGCTGAAAACATTTTATACTTAATGTTGTCAAAATATACAAGTATTTGCTTTGGATCAAATAGTGTTCCAATAACTAATATACAAGGATGGATTGAACCCATCCCAGACATTTTTTGGAGTGAAGATTCCATGTCCACAGAAGTTGGTGTAACAGTTATAAATGAGTTTTGTGAATCTCGTATACTGTATTTAGTAAAACCTTTTATACCATTTTCATCACGAGTAGATTTTTTCGATGAAGGAATGAATACACGGTGTAATAAATACATAATAACCAGTACTTTTGAATCTGAAAAATGAACAATTTGTTATAAAACATTTTTTCATTTTATAATTAATATAGCACACAAATAAATATTAACAAAAACAATTTAAGTATGATATTGCCTAATGATTGGCTACCCTGATATTTGTAGGCAGGTACTAAATAATGTAGTATGTATATAGATAGGAATCATATATTAAAAGTCTATTACTGAATCATTTTTTGTTCTATGGAATATTGCAATAATAGAATGCTTATTAAATATTGGTATAATAGTACCTACCTACTATTGGAAATGAATTGTTGATACATGCTTTTTAGACTTTTTCAAGTATATATACCTAATTTCTGATTTTAACAGTTCTTTAGTTAGTAAGATTTTAAATAAACTACTATCATTTAATCTTAAATAGGTACAATGTATATTTTTATACTACCAATCTTAAGGTGCGATCCCACGGCGCGTGGCGTGGCTTGGAGCGCGGAGTTCGTGTATATACCGCGCCACCACGAACGCGCTTCAACGTGATCCCACGGCGCGTAGCTCGGTGCGTTCCCAGGCGCGGCCGAATGCAGTGCCAGTTTATTTTTTTTTGGTTTTGAATTCTGGTGAGCATTGGATCATATTGTTCCTTCGCTTTTAACAGTAAGGACGTGTATTGGACGTTGGTTACCGTATTTGTGTTTTTGTATTTGTTTTAATTACCGTATTTGTGTGTAAAAATTTTTTATTACCATATTTATTACTATTTTATTAAATAATACAACATGGGAGATCATGATGAAAAATCAAAACTTGCAATTTGTGCTGCATCATATTGTGTTTTGGCATGTGGTGAAATTTTAAAATCAAATCCTACAAACAAAGCACCCAGAAAAAAAAGACGATATTGGGTAGATGCCTTTTATAAAAGTCGAAACAAGTAAGTAAATTATTTTAAATACTATTCAAAGTGTAAAAGTTTACACTACAAAATATATATTTTAAATTAATTTTTTAGGTATAATGCAACAAATATGCTGCACGATCTGAAAATAAATCCTTCGAAAAAATTTCAAAATTTTTGCCGAATGTCATCAACAGATTTCGAATATTTATTACATAAAATTGCACCATATGTATCGAAAATGGACACCAATATGCGAGAAAGTATACCTATACAAGAGAGATTAGCTGTTACTTTACGATATTTGGCATCAGGTGACAGTTTTATTAGTTTGTCCTACACATTTAAATTTTCTCCTCAAACCGTTTCGAGATGTATTCAAGAAGTATGTAGAGCATTAATACAGGAATTGAAAGACGAAATCAAGGTAAATATAACAACATTTATAAAATACATTTATTGTATTTTAAATAAATAATGTTTTAAACTACGGTGGAAACTAAAAGCATACTATAGAATACAGTCTTTCTAATAAAAAGAACAAAATAATAAAAATTTGTCTGTAAAATAACCAAAAAAACTCAAAATAAAATAATAAAATAAAATAAAACATCTTTTCGAACAAAAAAAATTATTAAAAATGAACCAAAATAAAAACAAAATAAAACTTATTTAAAACAATACTAAAAAATAAAAACTCAATAATTTATTTACGAAAACGTGACGAAAAATTGAACAAGCCGCGCCGCGCCGTGGGATTCCAATACACGCGCCGCGCCAATTTCCTTTTGACGCGGGACACAAAAACCAACAATCATCGGGAACGGTCGCGCCGCGCCGTGCCATGCCATGCCGCGCCACGCCCCACCGATCCCACGGCGCGTTCGTTGTACCGCGCTATACCAAGCTACGCGCCGCGCTCCACGCCACGCGCCGTGGGATCGCACCTTTACAAATATTACCTGTCGTCAAATCGTTAATTATTGAATGTTGTCAAAGTTTGTCTGTTAGCAGGGTCTTTTACTCTCTCTTTTAATACTTCAATGAGTTTATTGCATGATTCTTCAAAAATTAAATTAGAATTTGAGTTGTCTGTGTATAAACTTAAGAAATCAATATCAACCAAGAAATATCAATAAAAAATGTAATAATAATCTCTAAAATACT
Source organism: Periphyllus acericola (assembly GCA_949715065.1). Taxonomy (NCBI): domain Eukaryota; kingdom Metazoa; phylum Arthropoda; class Insecta; order Hemiptera; family Aphididae; genus Periphyllus; species Periphyllus acericola. Next base: position 31,000,402 of record OX454267.1, on the reverse strand, counting down.
AATAAAATCATGTTATTGTTTCAAGATTCTTCAAAATTGTGCCTAGTGAATTTCACAAAAATTTTGCCGCTTTTATTGTTCGAGTGATAATCAGTCACGCGACATTATTATATAATAATGCATAATATGAATGTTATCGGTGGACGGTTCGACGGCCGGTTTTGGCTTTCGTGCGCTAACCGTGAAGACTATAACACGTAGTGGATTGTGTTCGAGTTTTTCTATCATTTTTTAGTACTCTTTTGTTTTGTTACCATTTTTTATACCAGTTACCACCAGTTTACCATTTTGTCATCACCGTCGTCTTGTGTTTTCCTACCACCACCAGCGCGACCGAAAACCAGGTCATAACTTATTATTGTGTATTATTGTATTTATTATGATTGTGTATTATTGTATTTATTTTTCTGTGTATTATTATTATTAATACCCCATAGCTGGCCAGCACCAGTGTGCCCCACTATATAATCCTTGTTACAATATTTAATAGTACAACAATATCTCTTTAAAAGAAAGTAGTTATTTTAATTATTTACAGTCCATTCTACCTCCCTAACAATTATAAAAATGAAATAAGATTATAAGTATAAGAAATACATTTATTTGATGCATATTTTGTATTATTCTATCATTTTTATTTTTGAATCTTGATGTTAATATGTTATTAACTTTAATGAGTAATATATATAATTTTATATATATATGTATACATTTTTTTAATTATTATTGAAAAATTAAGCTATATGCTACAACTTCTTCCAGCACTGGGGTAGCGTAACAAAAAAAATTATGGGATTACTTTTAGTATTCATTACTAAAAGCCTACAATGAGTATTAAGAAACTTTAGGCAATATTTTCTATCCATTGGTAAAAGAGAAAATATTGTTGGTGTAAATAATTTTGAGGTAGTTACATGCACAAAAAGTGTTGAAACATGTATGGAGTGTCTCCTTTATCTTATATTATAAGATAGATATTCAGATTTAAATTCAGTATAAGATATAATAATAGATAAACACTAAATTTAAATTGTATATATTTATATGTATATTGTATATGAAGAGTATAATATACATTATGGAACTAAGTTTTTAATAAAACAAATTGAAACATTAGTATAATCATGTATTTTTTCTAAAATTGAAAGATACAATTTTTAAGTTTGCTTATGTATAGGGCTAGGAAAATGATGCACTAAAAACCTACAATAAAGATATTAAAAAATTGCCAATAATGCTCCAAAAAAAGCATTTTAACCAGTTAGATGCAACAAACGATTAAATACTTGTCGGCATAACGTATTAACAACAACTGATGTGACTCGTGGGCCATAGCTCCGCGATAAATAACAATACTCCGTACGTTAGCACGCGAATATAAACCCCCATGGAAATTCTTATAATTAGTGAATGGCGAATGCTAAATAATATTATTGTAATTTTAGACATAGTAAACAAGTCAATAAGTATCGTTCTCATTGCGTCTGAAGTCCAGATAGTCAACGTAACCACAACTCCCCACTCGGTAATCACTTTGACAACATTTAAAAAAGAATTTATTTTCAGAAATATTTTCCGATAAGGTGAAGCCACGAAATATATATAGTAATGAAAATAAATTGATAAAGAATAATTTAGATAAATAAGTACGTAAATGTTCTAAAAATATCAAATATGCGTATAATTAACAAAAACTAAATAAAAAGCTAATAAACTGACACTTAAGTACCAAAAAAGCATTTATTTACGAATATCATAAGAAAATGCAAAAAAGGCAAAATAAAAATTGTAAATTTGAACTCTGTGATGTATGAATCGAATTTTGTTTTTGATTAGCTATGTCCTGGAGTACTAAGAAAGAAAATGCAAATGCTACAAAATCCTAGCCCTACTTATGTATTTTTAATCATTTCTGTTTTGTATATGTTTAATATTTAATTAATAATACTGTTTATTAAATAAGCTTGTTGAGATAATAAAGGTCTTAATTAATAATTATGATAATGTATATATTTTAGGATACTTCAGCTATTCTATTGACTCCATCAAAAAAAAAAAATTAAAAACATTGCAATATATTTGAATGATAACGATGAAGACGAAGAAGACGATGATGGAAAAGAAAATGAACTTAACCCGTCAGTGGTCGCGATGATTTTTATAACACCGTTAGTCGCGTGTGAGCGCGACGCTCTTTATACCTGTTTTGCCAATTTTGCATACGATTTTCATTAGAATAAGTTTAAGATCTTAAATTAAAGTTTGTGTTTGTCGGTGAAACAAGAATAATGCATTAAAATATTACTTTTATTTCTTATAATGATTAAAAATAATAATATATTTAGAAACTAAAAATCAAATACATATCATCTTTTCAATACAACTTTTTATAATAACAATTTAAAATTAACTTTGTTATACCTTATACACAATTTTAAAAATAGTAATGATAAATTTAGTAAATTTCGTAAGAATTATTATTAATTGTAACATTATGTATATGAAAAAAAAAAAAATGGAAAAAATTATAAAAAAAATAAGCATTTACTTCCTAACGTTATTCACTATCAGACTCGATTTCATTATTTAAAGCAGAAATATTGATATATTCATAACATTTAATTTTTTCTATATTTGTACATATGTCGATATGAGGTATTTATAGTTACACACGAAATACACCAGAAACAAGCCAGTGATGACCAAACTCGTTTAAATGTGAGCGTGGCGCTCACATCGCGACCACTGACGGGTTAAACAAGAACCATTTGTCAGTAGAGGAAAGAGAACAACAGTCCTTGAATTTCAGTCCTCTAAGTCTAATAGCGGCCGAGTAATGGCGAAAAAACGATTTGTTATCGATAATTATCGTATACGATTAAAAAAACGCTCTAAATCGGTCAGATTGTATCCGATCGGGTTCAAATATAGCTCAATCGACGTAGAATTTCCTTGCGGTTCCAATGAGACCATTTCCAGCCCTCTAAGTCTAATAGCGGCCAAGTTATAGCGAAAAAACGATTTGAGATCGGCTAAAAATACAATAATATGTATACGATAATTATCGTATACGATGATTATTGTACACAATATTATTGTATAATCTAATATTTCGAAGAATAATCGGATTCATAAAATTTTAAAAACGCTCTAAATCGGTCGGATTGCATCCGATCGGGTTCAAATATAGTTCAATCGACGTAGAATTTTCTTGCGGTTCCAATGAGACCATTTCTAGCCCTCTAATTCTAATAGCGGCCGAGTAATGGCGAAATAACTATTTGAAATCGGCTAAAAATAAAATAATATGTATAGGTATACGATAATTATCGTATACGAAAAAAAAATGCTCTTAATCGGTCGGATTGTATCCGATCGGGTTCAATTATAGCTTAATTGACGTATAATTTCCTTGCGGTTCGAATGAGACCATTTCCAGCCCTCTAAGTCTAATAGCGGCCGAGTTATTGCGAAAAAACGATTTGAGATCGGCTAAAAATACAATAATATGTATAGGATAATTATCGTATACGATAATAAAAACGCTCTAAATCGGTCGGATTGCATCCGATCGGGTTAAAATATAGCTCAATCGACTTAGACTTTCTATTAATACTATTAATCTTGTAGATGATAAACTTATACCATTAAAGGTTGGTTTTCCACATTTGATTAAAGTACAATCGGAGCTTTTTGAATACATTTGTGTCACATTATTACATGCTGGACATTGTCCAGGTTCTGTGATGTTTATTATTGAAGCCAATCAACACCTAATACTATATATAGGAGATTTTCGCATTCATCCGGATGATTTTAAGTTTTTAAAACCTCTATTGAATGAGAAAGACGGATATAACAGCCCAAATAAAGTATGATCAATGTATTTAGATACAACTTTTGCAACAAATTATAAATAACTAAAAAAAAACTCTGAAAAATTCAGATATTTATTGTAATATCGGAAAATTATGAAATATAATTCATGTTAGTATGAATTCTTGCCCAGGTGAAGATTTCAGACCAATGTTAAAATCACTTCTAAGAATAATCGGTCTTTTATTGAAACCATTATGTCTTTTAACAATGTCTTATTTTGAACTACATATATTGCATGAATCGAATACAAAGAAGTTGTGTAGCACTAGAAATACTAGTAGGTGTATACTATAATGAATATAATTGGTTAGGTTAATTTTCATTTTTGTAAGATCGTGTTCAGTAACTTTTAATGATGATGAACATTTTTAATTTTCGAAATTGCAACACCTGCTCTAACAGTGTTTTGCTTGAAGCGTACTATAGTATGAAATTTAGGTATTTCATACAACTGATCATTGTTGATCCATGTTTTGTTGAGCGCCATTATTTTACAATTTGGAAGCACAATATCAGTTTATAAATCTGATGCTTTAATACAAATAATGATAAATGATACATCATATAATTTTAATAAATATCCATGGTAATGACAGCGTTACGAATATTGGCCTTAAAAAAGAAGTTTTATCTAGTTCATAAATATATTTATGTTAAAAAAATTGTAATACAAGTAATAATAGGTGAATTAAGTATAAAGTTAGTTTATATTATTTAGAATATCAATTTTTTTTTACATTTACAAAACTTAACCATTATACGCGCGATAACGCAACTGAACCGTTGACAGAAAATGGTCTACTAAATTCTTGCGGCTAGGCCATCTACAGAAACGCCATGAATGTTGGAGGTAGGCAACTTAATGTACGCCCCGAAGCAGTGATGCTGCGGTGCCATGCCGACTGACTAGTCGCATATAATATTATTGGATTTCAGTGTTGTAAAGTGCTTGAGTATAAGTATTTGAATAAAATGTAGAATACAATAAGTATTCAAATACTTTTTAAGTACTCAAATACTTATTTTAAATACTTCTGGAAAAAATACTTAGACGTAGTATTTTAAATACTTTACCAGAATATCTGTATTTAAAATCAAATACTTTTTTTAATCGTATCACATTGAAATAATAAATTAATTAGTAAATTTATATTAATAGAATTCATCAATAATTTTCAGGAAGTGTAATATTAGTGTACAATCAGATGTTAGGTTAGGTTTTATTTTATTTTAATTTATTATTTTTACTATTATTAACCCTTAACAGGTTGCATGGACCATTGGACCTTATAAAAGTTGTACCTGCATTACATAAGTTTATATAAAGAGACTATTATTAGGTTTATACAATGATAGTTTTATAATTTATTTATTCAAACATTTTATGTCATAATTGATAAATTGATCGTAGAAATGGAAAAACGAAAAAAAGCTTATTTAAGATTAGACGAATGATTTAATTTTTAGCTGACAAGAGTTTAAAAGATGAAGAAATAAAAATAAAGACAAATAATTTAGTTGAAGCCTATAAAACCGATATGGAATGTGAATTTGTTAATGGGTTTTTAATATTGAAGAGCTTTCTAGAAACTGGAATGTCTGTCAATGAAATGCTAATGAAACAAATAAGGACCAAAATGGTAAATATTTTTCTAAATGTAAACAAAGTATTTATTGATTTTTTGGACTTCGTGTGAAGTTGAAAGATCATTTTAAATTTTAAAGAGGGTTAAAAATTGCCTGCGATCAACTATTGGAAAGATCAATTTTCTTCATAATCGGTACTTGCAATCGAACATAAATTGCTCCAAGAAATCGAAAAGTTATTGAACCATTTGGAAAACAAAAAATGTCGCAAAAATGATTAGTAACTCTAAAGTTATATTTAAGAAAAATACTACACAATAGTGTTATCATTTCGTTACAATTATCTTTTTTTTTTACTTAAATACGAGGAATAAAGAAATATGCAAAAAGGTATAAAATAAGTTGTTTTTTTATGGTTTCTGAGAATTTAATTTTAAATATACTTGGTGTAAAATTATTTTTTTTAAGATGTATCAAGATTGTTATCAGATATAAAGTTATAATTATATGGATTAAAGGATCTAGGATGGTGTGGTTGTTTCGGCCCGGACGTTTAAGCAAAATTATAAAATTAAATAATAATATTATAATAAAATCCCATTTCAAAGAAATATTATTTGCAATACCATAAAGAAATATAATTTTATTATTACAATCATAATTATCAACTAATTTTTTTGTGTGTGTGTTTTGAAATTTTTTTACGTTTCTTGGAAGACTGTTTTTTGATACAAGATGTTCGTAATATGTGTCACACCAGCTTTAATTTTTTTGAGGTTTAAAATGAAGGTCCAAATTGTTGGATGCATGCCTATTTGTACATTTAAACGTCGGTTCGCGGCTTCAGCGTGATTATTCATCCGGTATTTACCTTCTAAAATTCGTTTGTAATAACACTAATAAGTATCCGAAACGAATGTCGTCGAATCGACTTGTCGCCGGAACGTCCGCGTCGAAACGACGGAGCCGAAACGTCTCATTAATTATAAAAGTAAACCTTTGATTTTTATGTTGTAAATATTTTTGTTTTTAAATGCTTAACAGTTAACACTGAGATTCGACACTTCCTCTCCCAAACAGGTTTCTCAATTAAAATACTGGACACCAGGACACTGCAAGGCCATATTAGCTCATATGAAATAAATGCACTGTGCATAGGGTCTACGATAATGTTAATCCGGGCCTGCCTATAGTTGATACGTAATATTCGAAATTATTAGTATATATTCACACAGTTACTTCAAGCATTTATGTGAGCGTTATAACTGGTATCGGATTACATGAGAATGTCATCTACAACGCATTCTTGAAAACATTATAGACGTGTTATTAATATTATTATTATTAATTAATTTATATTTTAAGTGATTTTAAAGATTTTTTAATGCCAACTTTTAGCATACGGTTTACATCTTCCAAAGGAAAAGTAGGCACCCCATGGACGTATGATTATATTTTTTTTTTTTTTTGGAAGGGGGGGAAGTTAAAAGAATCGTTGAGTTATTTCTAAACGTTCTGATACAGGGCTAAACCTTAATAAACCAGGTAAGACTTCCCTAATTCTGAACCAATTACAAAAAGCTCTTAGAAATGTGGCTTAAAATTTTAGTTTTAGTATTGTAGCTTATTTTTACAAAATTCATAATAAATTAGAACACGTCATAATAATAATAATAATGATTGAACATTCATAACTAATAATTCGTATGTTAAAAATATGTTAAATCTAATTTAAATTTCTCTTTTGCAATTGTCGACAAAAATATCTTTTACGTCTATGTTTAAATGGATTGATAAAAGTGTTAAAAATTGATTTTTGAAATTAAGGAGGTGGGTCGAAGCTTTATCAGCCCCCATAAATACGCCCCTGGCATACCTATATCATATCTGACAGTTGTGCTCAGAACGGAATTTTAATTACCTAATCGATGATTTTTATACCAGATTTCGCACTTTTTGTATCCGACAATTTTCCCTTTAAAATTATTTCATTTCAATGCTTTAAACACCGGTATTGAGATTTTTCAAGCAGTTTTCTTTTTTTCAACGATGCAATACGTGGCTTGTCTGCAAGGTCACAACAATTTATTGGAGACCACGATTCATCGAAACTCGACACAATAGCGCGTCTGATGCTCTCGGTAAAAGAAAATAATCGTCTATACGAACCTGCCGCCTGGTCAATAGCTGATTGAAGTCGGGTTGTAAGAGCGATGTCCCATATTATTATTATCGGCAAATGACAATAACAAGATTGTCTTGTGCACTTGTATACATTTGCATTTCTCGGCGATGATTATATTTTTGTTTATGATTTAATATGCCGACTCTTTACACTTGACAACGTTTTTAATTGCTGTGGTTTTTCTATTTATTCGAAGGTCCTTTATTATAATCAGAACGCAAAAAAAAATAAATAATACTTTCTGAATCTAACAGTCTTAATCAATATTCAAATAACACGCCGATATTGTCAACATTATTTAGAAACAAACAGTTATCCAAATAGTACATCAAAATATTTAATAAATTAATATTTAAATTAATTATGTCAATTTGTTGACGTTATAGAATGTTTTCATCTACCTATTGGTAATTTATGTAAGTTAGGAATCGCTGAATAATTTTTATTCATCAGGGCTTCCGCTTTGTGCTCTATGATTAATTTAAACCTATTAGGTATCCTAAATTAATTAATCTTAATTCAAAAATGACCTACAGTTGGCGTGTTAGGTATGCGATAATTTCAACAAATAATTAGTTTTAACCTACCGACGAGAAATATAAATTAATAGATGTAAGTATTGTAGTTGTAATTATTATTTATTTTTAACACGATGCATTGTTTTTTGATTTTTATAAAATAATGTCTTGTTTCAATATGATACATTCAACTGTTGAATATATAATATGTGAGAAGCGTTTTTTTATTTTGTCCCAATAGGTACGTCATATTTCAAATTCGGCCCTATAATTGCTAACACGATTATTAATGAACACGATTGTCAAAGTTGTTGCCCAATTTAGAATTCAGTTTTATCATAAATAATGTTTTATACATTTAAAAACGGAATGAGCGTCACCCATGTTATCAAAGAAAAAACTATACGTTGTCACTAGTTTATCTTGAAACTTATTATAACACATCTTAGTATCTTACGTAAGTAATGGAAAGACGACTATATATATTATATATATATATAGATGATGGTTGACATTTTAACAGCGGCGAAGATGGTTGTATTATTGTTATAGGTACTATAGGTATAGCTACTATTCTGGGTCAACTGCCTGCTATGTAGTATCAAAAACAAAATTCATGGGATGCATATATTAATATTATGAAAATTATTAACTGATTAGGCGTTCGGGTCTATTGAAAAAATAGTGGCACCATCACTATAGTAACACTGTTATGTCATAAAGTTTCTTATTTGTTAAATTCTTGTATATAGCTTCTAAATTAAATTACCTTGAAATATAAATGTTTCACCATCACAACGGGAGATATTTGAAGGTTGTTGCGGGTTACTTTAATAAAATCGTTCTAATACGGTTACATCAAAACGTTATTATTATCAACGCGTTTATAAAACATTTATTCGGTGTAGGTTTAGCTTTAAAGTGAGGTACAAATATGCGAAAATAATTAATATAGTGTCTAAAATATTTGAAATTTCTCACCAAACCTCTGACTTATATTTATAGAATATTGTAATAATAAATATTGTTCCCTAAGGCAAATATCAAATGAACCAGTCACGTTTCACGATCTTAAGGATTATAGTTTTTTTTAAACCATTATTATTCTTTAACAAAAGTAATTTATTTAATGTATCTATACAATAGACATTCGTACTAATAAATGAATAAAATAAACCACTCAGTGGTGTATCTTAATATTTATTTTTATTTTTAGATTATAGTGGTGGTTATTATTATTGAGGGAAATAGTTGATTCATTGCTTTTATATATTGCTGAATGTTAATTTATAATTTATACTTTATATAAATTCATTTCAAAATTGTCAACATTGTTCATGAATGGGTGAGATACAAAGATGGGTATTGCTGTATTGGTGTTTTTTAAACTCGAAACCATTATATATCATTGCTCTCCAAAACTTTTAAGAAATTCAAAAAATGACCCTCTCTCAAAGTTCCAATTAAACACTATTTCCTATCAGTAACCACCCGTGATTGGAACAATGCTTCTGGTCAAAACTGTGTACGCAGGATAAAAAAATTTAATAATTGTTATTATTTATACCTACATTTTTTTTAAAATTTTATGATGTTATTTACTAACACAATTGTTCTAGGACAATAATGTACAAGGTTAGTCATACCTGAATCATTATAGTCATCATTGAATTATTCATTAACAATGACTTACAACTGTTGAAAACCATAATATTTAGTATTCAGGCAGGTGCCTACCTATATTTTTGTTTTGAAATTATAGTAGAAATCCCTATACGAGAATCGCTTGGAACAACATACTGCTTCCAACAAGCAAAACGTTAGGTTCCGGCACGAGCCGATATGATTGTACGTTTAAATATATGTTTACGACGGGTATAGTTATAAGTTATAACGAGTTATCGGCTATAACGAGTAAAATACAATGAATTATAAAATAAATATTCGGTTATAACCAGCCGGCCGTTATCTTTTTCCTATTATGTTCTTATTCTATTATTTAGATCGATCGAACTGCTCGTTATATTGCATTTATATAATAAGTATAGTTCTATGATATTTATCGTGTAGATATTGACTTACAATACAGGTAAGGAGTTTTCAAGTTTATAAAATGTACGGTCGTGTCTCGTGTCAGTTGTCTAAAAACGTTCAGTATGTCACGTCGTCAGTTTACTTTGGACGAAAAAATAGCGACAACTGGGAGATTAGAAAATGGTGAGAAAAATAACGTGATCGCAAAAGAATTTAGCTCCTCTTTGTTTACTATATCAACAATATGGAAAAGTCGGGAAAAATATGTTTCAAACCATGCTACTTCAGGCAAAACGACTGCGTACTGCATAGCATAAGAAACTTGGAGAAGCTGTGCTAATATGGTTCAAACAACAACGAGTATTTAACTTGTCTATAAATGGTCCTATTTAGCGAGCAAAAACTGACCAATAGCTGAAAAAATGAAAATAGAAAATTTCAAATGCTCTGCATCTTGGATTCAGCGCTTTCGACAACGACACAATATTGGTTTTGGCATAATCTCAGGTGAACAATAGGCAGAAGTGTGTTCTAATAGGTCAGCTAACATTTGACTATAACTCAGATTAGGATGATGACATTTATAATGCTGATGAAGCAGGCATTTTTATTCAAATTAACTCCTGATAAAACTCTTCGCTTCAAGGGTTAAAGATTCTCGGGTGCTTAATCGTTTGCTTTATGAGAAAATTCAGTTAACTCTAGGTATTCTCCGAAGCAAAGTTCAATTAAAAATTATTTTAAGAAATTTAATTCAAGTGAATAAAAATGTTGAATTATTTATATATTTATGTATGAATTTATGTAATATAAAATCTAATAGTTAAATATAAGTACGTATGTACACTAGTAAGTTTCAATTAATAATAATAATTTAATAATAACAAATAATAAAAAGTATTTTTATATTAATCGTCGGTTTTTTTGTTGTTTGTATTTCCTGCTTCCAACCAGTAATAACGGACGCTCGTTTTAACTGTATTTTTATATAACGAGCAACCAGTTATGACGATAAAAACTAGCTGACTCTTGAAACTCGATATAACCGACTGTATTTATTATAATAAAAATATAAAATTGTAATTTTCCTTCAGAAAATGCTACATTAATCGTTCTTCAACAGGTTAAAGGCGTTAAAGTGCTGAAGTTTGACTAGTTAAACTTGAACATTCAATTTAAATCTGAAGATATTAACGTGAAATCTATATTTTTGGTTGTAGCATAGATCCAAATTATAGATAATAAGATAAAAAACCTTTTTTAATCTAAATCTACAGAACACTGATCATCCGAACTATTGTCAAGGACGGTGCAGATACACAAATATCGGGTTAGTTGAAATAATACAAATGTTACGTAACGCGTCTAACAACGAAAAAACGATAACCTGAGATAAATACGCGTTCGACCACTGTATGGACTATGGATTATGGACTCATCTTCATATAATATGTAGATACAAACTGGAACGGCGGATACCTGATCAGCTAAACCGAGTAAATCATAAATTTATATCTTGAAAAAATTAGTTTCAATAAAAATTCGTACAGTTATTTTAATATTTTATCATATCGTATGCATTTTATAACACGTACCGGCCTATTATATGGCTCATAAGCCCCCTTAGCCCCCCTTGATACTCCATTGTATCTGATCATCTACGATTACGAGTTTTTTCTTTATTTGCTCGCTTGTCTGGTTAATTGACGTTATTAAAAATATTTACAAATAATTATTATAATTATAATTATTATATTATATCATTTATTTCATAACCTGTACTTGAAATTAATAAATAAAATTGTCAACAATTTAATTATTATAGTTGGGTTAGGTATTATTCCATGTAGGTAAGTTTTAATGTATTAAAATACAAAATCCCACTTTCGTGGTGATCAGGAAAATCTATTTATAACTTCTTCAATGTTTAAATCATAGTTTCGATATAACGTATGTTAGAAAAAGCCATTTCATGGATAACTAACTGCAGTTAGTCAAAATTGTCCCATATTGTTCCTTAAATACGTTTTGAGCTTCCGTAAAGTCGAGAACGATCGTTCAGCTGTGGCAGTTGTAACAGATAATGTGGCTACAATTTTTAAAAGACTGCTTATGTTTGGGATAAAATCACAAAAAGAGATTTTTAATGTTTTTCATTAGGAAATTCTGTGGTTATTTATTATTATCTAAAAAATATTGAAAGAGAATGTTAATTTTAAAATCCGTTTGTATATTTATGTTATTTAAAATTTATTTTTCCTGACTTCATCATGTATAAGCAATTCTTCCAATACAGAATTATTATAAATATTATTTTGCTTTAGTACTTTTTCAGTACGTAAATACCCAAGGCAATATTTCTATTTTATTTTATTTACTTTATTGTTGTATACATATTTTATTTTATTGAAAATTTGATTACTTTTAATAAATTATTTATACGTTAAGAATATTTATTTATTAATTACTTATTCACCATTAAGCAAATAATTTTTAATTTTTAAAATTATATTTTGTTTTTAATTTTACAAAGTATTTGTACTAAAATACACAGAACTGTACTCGAACCGAAACACGTGCCAGAGTCACTATTTGTATTAACACGCGTGTAATCATTAAAATTAGCAAAATACCAATATTTTCTGAGAGAAAAAGTTCGAAATAGGTACTTATGTATATTTTAATTGCTTTGTTTATTCAATTGCATTTGTACATTATATAATAATATTTAATGTTATTATGAATAGTAAAATGACTATAATATAATAAAAAAGTTTATAAAGTATCAAATATTTTACTTTTAAAATAAAATATGCATCTTTATGTTCATATGATTTTTATATTTTAAAAAAATAAGTGTACATTAAAGCAGTATCATGGGAAAGGGGAGTAGACTCCGATTCCTTTATGGACCCCGGTCCATGTGCCTGATTTATGTAACTGCGTGTACATTTGGTACTTTCAACTTTAACTACACTACCAAATTAGTAAAAAAAAGTAAATTTTTCTGCGTCGATTTTTTTAACAATTTTTTCTGCTATTAGAATAATTTATAACACACAGTAGTAATATAGACATTTTTGAAATATTATATAGGTCGATAAATTGGTCGATAAATGTTCACATGAGCGATACATTTTATCGACAAATTGTTGTTATTTGATGCCAAGCTGTGTAAATATGTGTTCTGGCAGGTTAGCCTATACGCTGTGGCAGTATGTAGTGACACCGATACGTATTAGATGTGAACATCGGTATTTCTGATCTAAAGGCTGAAAAAGAAGCTATATGAAAATATGTGATTTTATTAATTTGGATTGCCTGTTCAGTGTCACGGCCCACGGGAGCCTTATGACCTTTGACATACACGGGAAATGTTTCAAAACGGAAACTTCCTGGTCCGTGTTGACTGTTAACAGTTATATAATGATGTGCACCGTTAAAATAATGTTATACGTTTTACAACTTAATAAACACAACGGCTAGCTTTTTCGGCGCGCGCAAAGAAAATACCTACAGTAAAATTCGAATAATAAGGGTCAAGGTTATCGGTACACCATTGTCGTATCATATTTACTTGGTTAACACTCAAAGAAGACCGCCTTTGGAAGATCGCCCGTCCCGTCATAATCTCATACATAGCAAGTGCACGAAAAACCCTTTAACATCAGGCTCTTCGTTGCAAGTCGTGACTGTATGCGGTGCACTGACTGTGTCGATCACCGCGCCTTTTGCTGTTTTAAACAAAGAAGCTCTGCAGTCGTCAGTGTGTGCACGTGGACCTGGCTGATTTATTAATTCAGTGCAGCGCAACTACGAACCCAACTCCATCAATCCAAATACGATTTCTGTGTGAATGCCGAAGAGTGTCCGTAGTATATCTAAGTACATCAAATCCTGTGTCTGTTTCACTTCTTTCCAACCTCGCGCTATGTTCTTATAATTGTCACAGTTGTCAGGCTTATCGAAATCTGGACACCGGAAACGAACAAAGTAACAAGTAAGTGCTATTTTATGAAGCTTTTTAGTCACCATGATCTGCTCTCAAACCTTTATAACCTCGAATGCCCTACCCTTATTGACAAGAAAATATAGGTTCGATTAACAAATATTTATTTGTAAGCGTGTACACTGAACATATTTATTTGTATGCCGAGAAAATCTATCAGGCATAGAAACTCGATCAGCGATAGATAAAAATATAAATCAAAACAATTAATCGCGACAGGAATATAAAAATAAAATACGAAAATAATGGTAAAAATAAAAAGAATAAAATATCATCGTTCGAGAATAATAGGAACTATTGTGATGTACCGGCCAAAGCACTATGTATTTATATTTTTCCCCAATATCACATGATTACCCAGGCTCACATTTGCGCCTCGTTTGCACGTGTGTCACGGCATCTGGACATCCTCCCGTTAGGAGCGATAAATGGTATTCTACTCCATCCTGTGTCGAGTATACAAGTTCCCGAAAAGCAAAATTAGTAAAGTTAATGATTATGATAAAAAAATGAAAAAAAAAGTCCGTGTGCGTCACCGTTGATGACCGGCGAAGCAATAGAGCTCCCGCTACGACGCGAATCGTTTCATTGCGAAAAGAAAAAAATCACTCATGCTAATAAAATGTTGTGGAATTGGCAGGTCTACCTGGCCGTTACATTTGAATAACAATGATAAACTTCTTCTTCTCGCGTCCAGTTGGGATTACCAATAGTTCGCAATCTAAAGTTAATTAGACAATATAATAAAATAAAACTAAGTCAGCAATAACTTATTAATAAAATAATTAGACGATTACCTAATGTCGGCGTTGGAGAGACTTTTTATTTACTCCGTGGTGCGCGGTTGGTATTTTGAACCTCACACAATACCTACGACGAATTTTAGTCCCCGTTGGGAACGCGAAGTGCGAAAGGTATAGTGTCAACACGCTCAACGACCTTACTCTGACGAAGCCTATGGTTGTGCGAAGTTAATACACAAACTGCTTTATTTTCCCCCACACAACCAACAGCGAGTCCTTGATGCTATAATAATGATAAAATTAAAATAATGTCAAATCATTTTTTAATGAAATAAATTCGCCTGCCTATTATGTAGTCTGAACATTTCCATTCGGCATGCTCAGCATTTAGTAGTATTTTTGTTATTAAATAAAGTGCCCGCTTCCTGGCTGTACAGACGCACTATTCAAATATTATAAGTACAATATGAATAATAATATTTTAATAACTATGAAAATATTTAGTTAACTTATACGTCTTATTTATGATTTTATCAAATTTGTATGTTATTTTATGTTTTAAACAAAGTGTAATATGTTGATTGTCAATAAATTATTTCAAGTTTAAGATCCGTTGGCTGTAATTGAAAATAGTAAGTGTCTGATAATATTAATTAATTATATAATATAATTAATATATTAATGAAAATGATCCATGTGCATTTAAATTAATAATATGAATTACATTTTTTGTTATTTTATTCAATGTGAAAATTGTTACGACTTTTGGTATATTATGTAATTTTATCATTTATATTAACTTATATGTTTACAGTGAATTATTTATTTTTACCTGAATTGTACTTGTTATGTAATTTATATTGATTTCACTAAAGACTACTAATTCTTCATCATAGAAAAAAACCGTTAGATATTTATTTTTTCAAATGTTATACATCATAATTTTATACACGTAGATGATTCGCTTTCACTTTAGTATGTCAAGTGTATCGATAGAACAAATACGTGTTAATTTATTTACGTTTATTTAAATATAGATTACGCGTGTATTTAATACGTAACATGAAAGCACAGACAAATGAAAATGAACCACAAAAATCGGAAGTGAAAAACGACCCGAACTCGGCCAAGCCAGATTTGAAAGGAGATTGGTTGAATTTCTTTCTTCTAATTTTACTTTACGCGATGCAAGGCATGCCTTTAGGCTTAGCGTCAGCTATACCGATACTTCTTCAAAGTAACAAAAACGTATCTTACCGAGATCAGGTAAATTTTATCGACTGCAGTCACCTTTCGCTATTGTCAATTTGTATTAGATTTACCGTTATAAACTTCACATTTTATACGTACGTCTTGATGAGTAAGTTAACATTCACGTTGTTTTTTTGTTTTGCAGGCTTTATTCAGTTTGGTAGGTTGGCCGTTTAGTTTGAAAATCTTATGGGCTCCTTTGGTGGACGCGCTATACGTACAAAAAATCGGAAGGCGAAAATCATGGCTCATACCTGTTCAATTCCTAATGGGTAAGCAAATGAAATAATATAATAACTAGGTCTCGGATTTGAATGTCCCAAAAATGTCGAAAAATGTTCTTTCTAAAAATTAATTTACTATACGTTAAAACTCTAAATAAAAATGTGATAAAGCATTTCCTTCATAACATATTATAATTAATTTTATTTAAATAACAGATAACCTAATAATGTTTTTTCAGTACAAAATATGTATTTATATTTACGATTTTCATTTTTTTTCTGTTATATTACTACAAGTATAGGTAAAAAATGGCATGAAAAAATAACGCCCTCAAAACTCAAAAATTTCAAAAAATGCAAAAAATTATGCCCCAAAAAAAGTTTATTGTGAGAATAGTGTGTAAACTCGTAGCACATTTGTATCTTGAATAGCATCGTGTTTAGCATTTCAGAAAAAATCCAAGTCCTTGTAATAACCGTCTTTATAGTTTATAAACAATGATCCGTGACTAACGTTTGGAATAAACCAATGTTCGCGAGCCTGTTAGTGGTGTACTCCGGGTTATACGCCAAAACGCAGTACATACGAATCGAGAGATACGGTATAGTAATAACCGCCAGTACTGCCTTGAACGGTTAGCTTTAGAATGAATTCGCTTCGCGAAAACGCGAAGAAGCCAGAAGGAATTTTTCTTTTAACAAAATCATCTCATTTGCACGTAACAGGGGCGTGCTTCCTTTTCATGTCCAACAATATCGACGAATGGCTGCCCGAAACGGGGAAACCGAATATCGTGAAACTAGTGTACGTGTTTTTCATCGCCAAAATTCTGGCCGCCACACAGGACATAGCCGTTGACGGTTGGGCACTGACTATGCTGAAAAAGTTGGTGATGTTTGATTCGATTTGATTACGTGTATTGAGCCAATGCGGCTCTAACCGTACGCACATCATAATAACAATAATAATAATAATGATAATATTAATATATGATGAACGATTTCGACTTTGTGTAGGAACAACGTTGGCTATGCATCCACGTGCCAATCGTCGGGTCAAGTGATGGGCATAATGATAAGTTCTGTGTTGTCTGTGTTGTTTACCTCAGAGAGTTTTAGCAATAAATACCTACGGTTTACACCGGCTACGGGAGGAATAGTAACCATGAGAAGTGAGTAGAAACTAGAAATATTGATTTCTATATAGGTATCCATATTCAATTATATCTGTAGTGGGTAGGTTGAAAACAAGATTTTTTCGGATAGGTATATATATTTTTTGAAGAATCTGTCTATTTAATTGAATAGTGCGCTCAAATCGAACGATCATACATTCATACGGATTGATTTGATGCATTTAGATACAAATATCGCTAGAAAGTAGATGCAAAGTTAATTTTAATTTTGAATCAATTAAAAAGTTACAATAAATATACTTAATACTTAGTGAACATTCTTATGACTCATTTAAAGTGTTGTCTAGTTTTGTTCATCAATTATTAATCCATAATCAATATAAAACAATTTTAAATACGATAAATATTTTATTGTTTAGGAATCTAAATTGTCTATCATTAGTTATTACTGATGAGTAATAATTGCTGATTCAACACACTAGACAATAATTGTATATCAACTACCGGGCTAGCTCTAATAATAATATAAATAATAATATAAATAATATTAATACCTAATAAAAAGATTTAACCTACACTTCATAGTATAATGTATTTAATACAACTGTTTAAAATACTTTCAAAATTAATTTATAAATATAATAATTGTAGAGTAATTAATTAAAAATTATTATATTCATCAAAATTAGTCGAAAACTAATTTTATTAGATTGAAAATTAAATCAATGATTAATTATGAGAAACAAAAAAAAAAAAACTCTCAGACCCCCGACTGTGATTGGGTCATGACTATTGGGCCTCATGGGGACTTATGTCCCCGTCCTAAATTTACGCCACTGTTCGTACAAACTGGAAATTCTTATTAATTCGCAGTATCTGTATAGAATAATAAAATGTGGTTAATGTATATTAACCGTTTGGTCATTAGTACTTATTACCGAGTACTCAGACTCAAACTTTAATCAAACTGTTTTTAACAGTTTTATCATATTTTTTAAATATTTTATTATCATTATATTAATATTTTAACGGTACATTTTACATTCCATTAAAATCAGTTTCAATGATATAAAAAATAATGATTAGACAAACAATAAATGTATTGGAATTAACATGATGTCCGTCATAAACGGACACCATGTCAAAATATTTACGATATACGGATATACTACCCCCATATATTACAGTTTTAAGAAAAACATTAGGTTATAAAATGATTTAGATTTATGGTGATTATATACTAAATAATAGAATTATTGATTAATTGAATCCAATTTTTTTTTTTATACTTGATAAAAATGTTTTTTAACGAAATCTATTTCGTGTTACAGAACACCAGGGTAAGGCCAAAATACTCCTTTAAAATTGAAGGGGTCAATGGATCAAGGTGTAAACTGACATTTTTTAAATTGTTCAGGAACGCTAATTCAGTAACTAATTTATTATTAAACTGCAATCATAACATGAATAAAAGTGTTAAAATCCATTAACAATCTGTTATATTGAATTGTTACACAAACTACCACCTTTATCCACCACAACTAATGGTAAATTCTTCTAATAACACCTTTATCAGTTTACTATCTCGGTAAACATGAATAAAAACATTTTCAGTCTTTCATTTAATATGTGTTACACTATGACACATTTATTCATGCAAAAAAGGCGTTTTCAAAAAAACGTCAGTCGACACATTTATTCACTGACTCCATCAATTATTGTGAATTATATAAAAAATCAAAAAACTTTAGGATGACTGTAAAAAAAATGATGTAATAATGATAATTAATAATATGCAAACATCTGAAATATCATACATAGATATCTTAATAATAAATAGTTACTTCATAATGGTGAAAGTACTGTGATAAACTGTTCTCGCCTGATCCTCGATTCAAATAGGAAAATAAAAAGTTACTTTATAATATAATGTTCTAAAATATTTTATATTAATATGAGTACAGGTGTACTTATTATTTTAATAGCATGATCTAAATAAAGTACAAAGGAATTGATAAAGCATTTAATATTACCATAACACTTATCATCAATATGACAGCTAATATATTATATAACACAATGTATTCAATTTGAACAGGCTTGTTTTTCGTTTGGGGCATTTTATTTATGTTGATAACAATATTGATTGCCATATTCAAAAAAGAAAAAGATAATAGATTAGAAGATGATCACGTAAAGCTCAACATTTTTCAAAACTATTCACTACTATGGGACATTTTGAAGCTACCTAGTATTCGAATAATGGCATTAATGCTATTGACAGCAAAGGTAAATTTATAATTGCTTTCATATTACATCATAAATAGGTATACGTATCATAGACATAGGTATTTTGGGGGAACTTACGTAGTGAAATCTCCATTGTGCTTTTGACAGCCCCGAGTTCCTATAGTTGAAGTTATTTTAAATTATAATCGTATCTTACGTTAACTTTAATATGAATATCAATCGATTATTACCTTACAGTATATTTAATCATATATTTTAATCTACGCCTATGATATTATACTTCATAAAAATTATTTTAATCACATAATTAATATAGATTTTAGACAGATTACAAAAATGAGTCGATAAACCTCTATAAATTAAATTTAGAACTTCAAAAAATAGATTTTCCATAGTTCTATCTACTTTTCATAATAGGTACACAATATATTTATGCCTATATATACATTAATAATGAAGATTATTGATTCAACTATTGAATATTTTATGTTTTAGTAAAATTACCATAAAACAATGCATTTAATAAAATCGTCATCCTAATATAGTGAATTATTATACTGTACAATTTGTGATCAATAAAAATGTTTGTTTAAGATTGGATTTGCTGCAACAGACAGTGTGTCGATTTTAAAACTCATTGACGCTGGAGTGTCAAAAGACAACATAATGATTATTCATACAGCCATGTTTGCTGTAAAAATGATTTTACCACTTATTGTAGCGAAGTATACTTCAGGTCCAAAACCATTGAGCATATATCTAAATGCGACTCCCATCAGGTAAATACTTTTAAATTTAAAAACGGACCACATAACCATATCACCATAAGAAAAAAAAATCATCAGTCGTCCAAGTATTATATTTGGTGTATTCATAAAAATGTTCAGTTTACATACTAAAAAAGTACTTTTAACTTGAACGGATGCGCATTTAAACAGTAACATTGTCATCCGTTGTGATTATGGCACACTGCTATTTGAATTGGATAAATATTTACGTACACATTTTACTCAAGTCTGAAAATTTCTTGTAATCCATGTAAGTTGCTGGTTACTAAACAAACAAATAGTAAATATTATAAGAAGCTATCTACAATAAATTCCTTTTGAATCTCGAATTTTTTGACCTCATGAACCTTTTTCCGGTTTCCATTAAGATTCGATACAGCATGAATCTACTGCACTTGGATTCTTTCGTTAGATCTACCTACATAAACTGTACGCTCTTCAGCTCTTGTAAAACGATCAGATGACATACGTACTATAATAATATACTATGTCGGAGGTCTCTATCGTATGTTAAAATCCTTAGTTTAAACCTGATTTCGTTATTTAAAATGATTAACTTGGCTCCTAAACTTATTGGTTACTCGATTTTTCTTAATCACGCAAGATTTAATTTTAAATTTATAATTTTAATAAGTATTTCTGAACTTTCATTCCTGTGATTCATCTTCATTTTATTAAGCTTTTATTCAATACGCATTTCAGATTACTTTGGAATCTGACATTTGCTATCCTAATTTATTATACACCAACATTGATAACATACCATGGAGTCGTAGATGTTCCAATATATTACTATGCAGTCTTAATATGTATACTATCAATACATGATGTAAGTTGATAACAATTATAAATAACATTTTTATAAAATTACTTCACAGGTTTTTTTAAGGTGAATCATTTTATAGACAATAGCTTATGTAGTGATTTTTTAAAATTAAAATATATGAAAGTAAAATATTTATTTCAATAAATTGACACATGTAATAATCTGTTTATAGATTCTTACTAATCTTATGTCGGTAGCTGTATCAGCATTTTTCTCGCGAGTTAGTGATTCTCGTTTTGGCGGCACTTATATGACCTTATTGAATACTTTATCCAACCTAGGAGCAGCATGGACGTCTTCAGTTTCAATTGCAATGATTGATTTATTAACGTTCAAAGAATGTTCACTTGATTCCAAGAATAACTGTTCCACATTAGATCTTCAAAAGGTAAGACACTAAAATAATTTAAATCAATTTATTGATATTCTAAAAAAAAAAAGTTATAATATACTATTATTTTAAAATCAATTACTGTATCTACACAATGTAGGGATATGTATAGAATATGATATAATAAGCTACATTATATTAGCTAGGTATATAATTTAATTAAAGAATACAATTTATCACAATCATTTATTTCAAATTCGATGTTCGATTTTATTTTATTTTTTTTACCGAGACTAATAAATATAATTTGTAGGATTAAAATTAAAATGTACTTATTTTGTTGGACTAAAAGCATTTAAAACAGAAAAAAAAATTTTAATTGACCAAGGATTGGGTTATTTTTTCCAAAGAATTATATAATTTTAATTTTAATGTTTGTCTTTCAATGTAATTTGATGATTTAATCTTTCAGCATAATACTTAATTAAAAACAATTTTAATTATGGTTTTCAATTTTATATTATTTTTTCATTAGACATGTGCAGCTAATGGAGGTGAATGTAATGTATTAATGAATGGCTATTATGTAGAAGTTGCCGTATGTACCATTATTGGAATCCTTTGGTACGATGTTTTTAGAGTTGTTCTAAGAAATCTTCAAACAAAAGACTATACTCATTGGCTCGTTAACGTCAAGAAACCAGTTAAAGAAAACGACAAAAATATATGCACAATTTCTGTAAAGTTATCGTAAATTTATTACTAGTTTACATTTTTTCTTTTTATTATTATTATTTTGCTTTAATTTTAGATTATATTTTACATAAATTGTGTTGTTATTTTTGAATCGTATAACAGTATTATAAATTACTACAGTATAATATTATTGTAATACAATCATATACGTGTAATTAAAATTATTATACTTTATTTAAAATTGTATATATATTTTATTATGTTTTGTTATGTATCATGATGTATTTTATAAGTTATTCTTTTTTATATTTTTGTTAAATTAAATGTAGCTATTTGTATATTAAAATTACAATGGCCAAGACTGTCCTAGAGTATTATGTTATATAATAGTCGTTTAGTTACATTTACCATTTCGTTTTAATAAATCTCTTACCATTTTTTTGCGAGCTATTTTATAATCCTTTTGTTGTGATATTATTCGATACAATTATATCGGGTGTGTAATGCTATACTATGCAAATACCTTAAACAAATTATCATATGTCTTATATTAAATTCTGACGTACAACACAATCGCTCACTTTTAAGAAGTAAACCATTTATTTTATCTACTTTTTATTAAATATTATTTGATTTATTGTTATTTAAATTGAAATACCTTAACGCACAGATTTGAAATAATACTATTCATTTTTTTTAATTATAAAGCGTTGATACAAAATGCTGTCTTACATATTTATAATGTTAACTATACTTAATTAACATTATATTTGAATGGAATTTTAGTAAATACAATTGCAAGTAAGTTATTTTATTTACCATTTAAAACGGGAACTTTTATTTTCTCGGGAAACTGTTTAGATATGGATACATTTAATCTAATATTGGTATCTAATATCGATAAATGCATATGATAGTATGCACTTGCTATATAATAAACATAATTTAGTCTATTGACTTAGTACTTATACATTTAATATTAGACAATACTTTGCAAGAATAAAAACAATCCATTGCTATTATATTTAACTATAAAATTTAACTTTTTTAATTTGTAAACGTACGTACCTACATATTTATTTCGTATTAATAATTTAATGTTTGATATAAAGGATATCGGAATATGAATGTAAAATTATTTATATATTCACAGTTTTAGTAGTGATTAATAACTATGAATAATGACGATTTGTTTAAAACATTATAACAATATGATAATTTGTTTATAAAAAAATAAATAATAGTGGTGTAATTGAGATATTTATGAAACTCCCGAGTTTATCATGTACTTTGTTGATTTAGTGTATTTAAATTTAAAATATTGCTGTCCATCAGATATTAAAGAAAACAAAATACTATAAGGACGGGCTGTAGCGCGCCGTAAAGACAATTATATTAAATTATTAGAATATGAAATAATGTACTATGGAATCCATTTTTCGCGACCCTTATGTCATGTGTCGCTGCCCAAGGTTTTGAACCACTTACCTAAATGAAAGAGCATAGAACAAACAATGTTACTATTAATTTTATCAAATGCCATCGAGAAATCGGTGTGAACAAAATCAAACTTTTAGCCAAATATGAATTAAGATCCTAAGATTGCTCCTAAGATATTTAAATACTGAAAACTGTGTAAATTTGTAAAGTTTAATATGTGAATATCACCGTGGATAAATATTTTGATAAATAACCGTTGAGTGCCTTATGCAACTGACCCATTATCAGCGGCGACAATAATATACATACATTTGTAGTAAAAATATCCCAAAGAATTAGTCTTTATGAATAAATGTATAATATTATGATACATCCAAAGTGATCACAGTCTACAAATTGTTTATAGTAATATGGAATAAATTATTTTATTTTTGAACAGGAGATATCCAAAAATATTTCTCAGGTGAGCGTTTAAGTCTAGATATATTTGGATACCAAGATATATAAAAAATATACTTAATAAATAGACATCGGCTAGAGAATCAAATGTTTTAGATAATAATAAAGATATGTAGGAAGATATTCTTTTAATTAATATACTTTGTTCTACAATTGTTGAAAAAGTTGTGACTTTTATTATGACTCGTACAACAGCTTAACCAGCTAAGTTTACTGGATTAGGGCATAGTACAAAAAAGAATCGACCATTCCTTATTTATATTGAATTATATATTTTAATATATGTATACCTTATTTTCAGTATATTTTTCATTTATTTAATACGTAGGAAGCTATATTATTTCTCTGTAATTATTTTATAAGCCAAAGTTAAAAGCAGAGCCTGTTCCTGTTGATTACATCATGTATAGTAAATTATTCATCTTCTTCAGTGCAGATTTGGTGATTTTTTTAATTCGCTAAATCATTTAACATTTTTTTGTGTATTTTTAGTCATGATAACAGGATTTTATAAACATGATTTTCCTCTTTCTCGTCTGATAAATATTTTTCATCGGTATAAGCATAAAAGCAGTGACAGTAGAATTGTACGTAAAGTCAAATAAATGCGAGTAAATCCAGTGACGCATTTAGACATTTAGCGCTTTGAGGAAAATAAAAATTTGCTGCCCCCTTTGACGACCTTTCATCTATACTCTATAGTCTATTCAACTTAAGAGTATACCAGTTTGCGCATGCACGACTAAACGAAATCCTATGCCCGATCCATACCCTAGGAACAAAGAAAAGAAACTATTGGCTTTATAATAATCAGTTTTTTTTCAAATATTTTTTTAATAATTTCACTAACCCTAACTTTCTCTCCAAAGGAAAAATCTTGTGTACACCATTCAATCCTTGATTATTATTCATCATATTATAGAAACAATTTAAATTTTAAAAGTTATATAACTCAAAATTAAACAATTTTCCGACGCCCGGGGTAGTTGCTGCTTTTGCCCCTCTTCCAAAATGTGATCCTGAGTAAATTATTAATTTCTGGCTGAATGTTTTTCTTTAACCATATTAAAATATGAAATTTAATTACATTTCAGAATGTAAGAATTGTGATCCCGACAATTTGAGGAGATATGTGAACTATTTATTGGATAACTTAAGTAAGTAAAATATAAATGCAATAAATATTATAATATAAGAAATGATGAGACTCCTAGGGCCTGGTAAGATTCAGGGAATGGTCTTTTAATTTTGTAACCAATCTACCATTTCTCTCGAAAAAACAATTCTGAGTGAAAGAGGTCGATTAGATCAGTTAATATTTTACTTTTACAGTGTTTGTCATATATTTCTGAAATTACACACGTATTATTTGATTTTGAAAAGAAATTTATTAAAATTAAATTATTGATGTGAATGATTTTTTATTATACTCGTATATGTATTCCGCAGGGAATGTTCAAAGACCGGGGCGAGCAGTGCCTATGCTCCAGGCTCCATGCCTTAGATTTGTCGTTAGAGCCCTGAGGGGCTGCTCGTAGATTTTTTTGAAGTAGTGCACGTTTAAAAATGAAAACATAATTTTAATTACACAAAAAATAATACATTTTCAAGTCACCGCCCGATGAGGTTTGTCATAATCCTAATTAAATTTATGTTTTGAAACTACCGATGAGCTTAAATTCCATAGTATTTTGAGTTATATGATATGACGAGGTGTTCTTGAAAAAGTTTTGAATGAGCAAATTTAATAGACGGCCCTGTGTATTTGTTTTATGTTTTCAATATCAACGAATAATTATATATAATGTTTTTAACTTTTCCGATATTTAGGATGACAAACTATTAAGTTTTTAGTACAATTAGTTGTTTTAGTTATAAGACCATGATTTTTTTAATTCTGATCAAGTATTGGTATGAATCAAGTTTTAAGTAAATGTTTCTAAAATATGATGTAAAAAGATTTCTTTAAACCGAGTTAGAACTTTTTTTTAAGACGCAAAAATAATATAATTGTAAAAATAAATTAAATAGTTAGTTATATACTTTAATTTTAAATATTTATTTCATACAAATCTTCTAGATATTGACACATCGCTAGCAGAGATTAAGTTTTTTTTAATTTATTTTATTTAATTTTTAATATTTTCAGTTTAGTAGCAATATGGTATATATATAGATATACATATAACAGATTCAAATATTTCTATAATTTGTCAACAAGTATGAAATAAGATAGTATTAAAATTATTTAACTCTTATTACAGTATTACCGTTTATTGGTTGGTATACTATGGATAAGTACATTTTTTTTTAAGAGTTTAATTTAACTCGCAAAACGTCAACAAAATAGTGAATTAATAATAATCATTATAACATAAATACATACATATGATCATGATTAAAATAACATGTTTCACTATTTTGTATTACCAAAATAACTAGGTTCAAAACTTTAAAATGTAATTAATAATTTAAAATGTTCTTAATATCTCTTTCTACATCAGCAAATAGTTTACCCTTTGATTTAAAGAATAATATAGGTAACTTCGTTAATTTTCTATACAAGTATGAACCTACTTAAAAATTAAAATAATTTTGTGTCATATAAAAAATTGTTTACACCATCTATTACTTTTGAAATGGACCAAATAATTGTTATAAGTTCAATCAAAACTAATACGATCTCTGAATTATTTTTTTTTAATTTAACTCAAAAGTTATTTTTAATTCCAAAAACAATTATAGGTCTATTTCCTAGTACTGATTCAATTCTATAAGGGCGCCTATTGATATTATAACGTTAATATTCTCAAAAATGATATTTGTAACAGAGTATAACGTTATATTCAATGAAGGATTCGATGAAGGTCAAACCTTACAGTAGAACCGTTAATTCGGTTACATCTTATTTTCGTCCCAAATCGAACTATTTAAAGCATAGGTAATATTATTATAGATGATGCATCCAAAAATGCATGGATGACTACATTAAATAATGGTAAGTAGATTGATATTTTACCAAAGAAATTACAATGAAGAATAAGAATAAGCATTGATTTTAGAATAAACTTTATTTTTTCTAAAATCAATGGAATAAGTAACTTGTACTCGCTGATAAAGCTGCACCAAATTTCCCATGGAGGTGTAATAAAGTTGCGTGGAATCAACATAAGATTACCATTCTATGGCTCTACTGAAATAAAGAAGAATAAAAGATTCTTTTTAATACATATTCATTCTCCATGGCTAGAATATAACGAATTATAATGGATTAATTTCGAACTATAAGTACATATCACTGTTTCAACTGAAAAATCAAAAAAGAATTGTAACTGGATTGAATATTAGACAGTAGGTTGTTATATAACAGACATACCGACAGGCTAAGTTTCTTTAAGTAATGTTATGATAACAGTTTGACATAATAATTCAACTGTATATTTCTGTTAATAATTATATATGCAGTTATATAACTACAAGTATTATTAATATTTTTCAAAAAGTTTAAAATCATAAATTATAATTTATAACAAATACTTTAATACTTTCATTTTATATTGTCAAGGTCTGTTAAAGAAGTTCATTTTTTACTTGTTCGAAATAATAACAAGCGTACATTGTAAGTATACAATTTTGGCTAAATTACCGGGGCTTCTTGCTATATATTGTATTACAAAAACAAAGTGAAAATAGTTTATGAACTTACAAAACTGCAATTTAAACGTTTTTATACGAAACTTGCATCGAATACCTCTTGATTCTTACCATAACTCCATGCCTACCAATAATTTTCCTGAAAAACTCTGTCGAAACGAAATTGGATTCGTGACTTATTTTGACAAACTGTAAAATAAAAAAAATAATCAATATAAAACAAAAACAGTTTAGAATTTCTACATTCTTTTCCAATAACCTAAATATTAATGATTAAAATATGACGGAAATCATAAAACAAATGTAAAGTTACTTATTTTGTGATTTCCGTCAAATGCAAAGGTACTTTACGTCTTTAATTTTATTACTTACTAAATTATATAAGACTATTAATGTTTAAATTTATATACCGTTCAAGTATATATAAAATATTCCTCATTATCAAGAGGTAATAGTCATGTTTCATTAAAAGTTAATACGTCTTATATATTATTCCGAAAACATTTTTACTTATAAAACTATAAAAAAATAACTGTATTTAGGTTGGCGAATGTAATTTACGCGAAAAACAACCAAAAAAAACACAAAACTAAATAAAAGGACAATGTGTAATCTGTGCCATTTTTTACCTTAAAAATTGTTATTTCCGCTATTATTCACCTTATTCAAATCGTAATTTACGCCACTTTAAAATAAAAAGTATACCTATAAAATAATAATAAAAATATATTAGTATAGTACGTATACTTTATGTATGTTAAATAGCTAAGTACAAAGTTTATCAGTATTTTTTTATTATTTTTTTATATCATCAAGATTACTGAGCTTCACTGAGAACAAGTATAATACATACTTTATATTGTCATATAAATTGTTTTTCATATGATAGGTATTCATGTTTTATATTCCTAAAACAAATACATTTTATGAAATAAATGTTGGAATCTTGTGTCATTAGAAATAGATGACATAAAATCTTCAACATAACAATCATTGACTTCATTAGGAGATAAAAATGGCAACCCAAATGGATAGTTTAACCACTTGCTTTCTTTTGTTTTATTATTTTGATATACATTGGATATGCCTAACTCCTGAATTTTTATATACCACGATTGAGTAAGATAAAATCTTCATTTTATTATATATTTTAGTGTCGTCCCACACTTGTTTTAATGTTTTAATTCCAACAATTATTGAAGCTAAAATATGGCACAGATTATATATCCCATTTTGTTTTCTGTCGTGGCGCAAATTAACAAAATTAATTTTTTTTATGTGGCGCAATATACATATTATATTTTTATTTTGGCGAAAATTATATAAGCACAAAAATTTACCTATTGATGGCGCAAAATACATGCAATAAAATTGGCCCAAAAAACCATCTCCCCATTTAGGTGGTTAGATTTGATCACAATACTTGATAGAATTATGAGATCTTTGCTTGTTGAAATTAAATTTGCTAAAATTTAATCATTTAAATCCAATGCCAAGTAATAAGAAGTATTTATTTCCTAATTATTAGGGACCTCGAAAATTCTCCCTAAAGATTATTGCAAAGGTGAGTTCAATCATCTAAATATAATATAAAAAAGAATAATAAAATGGTTATAAAAGTTAAAATATTATCTATACTATTTTGAACTCAGCTTTATGTAATAATAGATAGAGAAATGATAAGCCTCAGATAAATGACTCCCAAGGCTGTATCTTTTTTAAATTCTGTGTGAAACAATGAGAGTATTGGTCTATCATGTGTGAGTTTTGTTATTTTTGTATGTCCGTGCACACGATTTTGACTATAACAGTTTTCCAAATTACAAAGAAAAACAGAGATAAAGTTGCAAAAGCTTCAACCGAGATCAAAATACAAACCTTGTACCGTTTAGTTTATTTCATCATGCACTATCCATTTGTCTATGATTCAAGGATACAAACTTTTTAATAACATTTTTTTTGTAGCTAATAAAAAAAATGTTGCCGCAAAGTCGCAAATCAATTTAATAAGTTTTACAAATTTAAATTTTGACGAAATTGTGAATTTCAACGAATTTTTATTCTACGGTATTAGTTATTTAGTTGACATTATATAAAATAGAATTATTAATTGTGGTGACTCGAAACATTTACTGAGTTCTTATATTAGCATTTATTAGATATTTTTAAAACTTTTTTTTAAAAATGTTAGAATATTAAAAGCTCAATCTACCTTTTTAAGAATTTTGATTCTTATACTTTATCGACCATATTTAGAAATATAAACTGATCAGTTTATATTTCTAAATATTTTCAATCACCCTTCTTCTTTAACCCGGAATCATTCTGAGAGAAATAGACAGTGGAACATTATTTTCAAATTTAAAATACCAATACAAGAATACCATTCAGTCATCCCTGTGTCTCACGTGAACTACGATTTTCACCCATTTTTAAATTAACTGATGGTGCACTAATAAACTCACACTTTTCTTGATATAAATATATATATTAAAAATCACAATTTATTTACTTTTTATTTATAAATAACCTCATAATCTGATAGTTATAGTTGATAACTGTCGAATAGGGAAAGAATCAAACATTCCCAATAAGTTTGGTTATCATTGAAGAGTTTAATAACATTTAAATATAAGTCAAAATATTAGGTATAAATAATATCTTTAAATTATTTATTTTATATTTATAGGCCAAAATTCAGAAAAAGGTAACTAAATTAAAAAATTATCATAATATTAAAAATCATAGTCAATCTGTTAGTTAAATTTAAATATTTTATTGAATTAGAGTTAGATGAATAATAATTTCTTTTTGGGCATTAAGTTTTTATAGTTGAAATCAAAATTATATCTATATATTTTATTATGTAAACTATTCTAGTTTCTGTGAATTATTTATTTTAGTATAGTACATGCTACATGGTTTATTTAATGAAATTGACATTATAAGATTTCTTGCCTATATGTACATAATAAATAATTGATATCATCAAAATGTTTTCTTTAGATTGTTTGGGTAAGTGATAATCAAAATATAATATGTATAATGTAATATTATGTGATATCCCT
Source organism: Periphyllus acericola (assembly GCA_949715065.1). Taxonomy (NCBI): domain Eukaryota; kingdom Metazoa; phylum Arthropoda; class Insecta; order Hemiptera; family Aphididae; genus Periphyllus; species Periphyllus acericola. Next base: position 30,969,324 of record OX454267.1, on the reverse strand, counting down.
GTTGGTTATTATTTTGGATATAATAAGATCCATGTTAAACGCCAAACAATTTAAACATAGTCATACAAAATTAAGAGTTTTTTGCTTAAGAGTTACATGAAATTTTTTACAAATCAATATTTATTTTTCACAAAATAATATTATTATAAACGTACAATAAACTATAACATTTTATCAATATGGGGATAGATATATCGAAAGCCGTTATTAATTAGGTATTTAAGAAAATATTGAAATATTCTTTGAATTATATATATAACTAAATATTATAATTGTGTGCCGTTATAGCCGATATGGATAAAACTGAATTAAAGGAACTTGGTTGTAAGTATTTAAAATATACCATATGTGTGGACCGTTTCAATAGAAACTATGATAGCAATCGTTTTATAGCACAAATTTTATTTTATATTTACAACTTTCTAATATCATAAATATTAGAGATTTGAATAAAATTTTAAATAATTGTATATGCTGTGTTGTTTAGATAAAGAAATAGGAATCGTTCTTACTTCATGTTTTTTAAAAAAGGTAAGTCAAAAATAAAATATAAAAACGTTTTTAAATACAAAAATATATGAATTTTTTTCACATTTATAATTAGTTATTTTATAAGTGATTATTAATAATCACTTTATAATCAATTTCAAAAAAATTATAATTTGTTATCGTGTTTAACTATAGTCTATAAGTCGTGATAGTTCATTTTTATAAATGTTTCAGTTAATAGATTGCAAACAACGAGTAAGACATCAAATTTTAAATATAAATTCATCTAATGAAATTAATTTTTTTTTTTTTTTTTTAATTGATCTTTTAAAAACATCGGCTTCTGTGGCCATTAGTTTACAATTTACAATAATTTAAATTATTTACAATTACGTATTATATAACATGTGGAAAGGGCTTAAATTAGGTTATATAGCTGGATTTCTTTTATATACTGTATGATGTTGTGGATTGATTGGGTGTCAGGTCCTAATGTTTCTCCGATTTGTTGAGATATGTCGTATTTTTTCCTCGTATCATCATATTTTCGGCATTCAGTGATGATATGTTTTACTGTGAGGTCCACTCCGCACGTTTCGCATATGGGGGGATCATTTTTTTCCATGAGATGCCTATGTGTGATGAAAGTGTGGCCTATTCTTAGGCGATTTAATATGGTTTCCTCTTTTCTATTTAGTCCGGGGTTTTTCCATATCTGTATGTTGTTTTTAATTTGGTTTAACTTTGTGTGTTGGTTTATCCATTGTAGGAGCCATTTATGATCTAGGACTTGTTTAATTTGTTTTTTTTTTGTCTTCATGTGTATATATATTTAGTAATGGGGTGTCTGGGGAGGAGGCAGCTTTTGACGCTTCTAGGTCTGCTTTTTCATTGCCTTGTATGCCGCAGTGTCCAGGAGCCCACATATAGCATATATCCATCCCCATACCACTTGCTTCATATGTTTTTTCTTGTATTAGTTTGGATATGTCGGATGGATGTGTTATGTTTTGGATTCCTGTGATGCTGCTGAGTGAATCGCTGATTACAAGGTAGTTGTTGGGTGTTGTATCTTTATTTTGTATTATGTGCAACGTCGCATTATATATTATTATTATAAATTAATTATACCCCAATTACTACGGCTTTAATAAGGTTTGAATATATAATGGTGAGGTAAAAAAAAACAGTATACATACAGCATGTTATCTTAGCAACTTAAAAGTACACATATATTGTATTATCGATATTATATTGATAATATTGCATTTAATAAAAATATCATAATTTTCGGAAAATTTTTTTTTTTCAAAGTTTAGGACATTAAAATATTAACCTATCTTATTACAAAGGGTGGTTCTACTACTATATCTTCAGAAATATAAACTGATTCAAGCTACCTCTTTTACTCAGAAACCTTTTTTCGAGGTTAATGTGGTATAGTGGTTTCAAGTTTAAAAGACCCATTCCTACGTATATCTCACATAACCGAGTAGTCTCACTTGACTTCGGAGTTTTTTTATTTTGTAATTATTTAAATTATTTAGGCATTATTATTTATATTTAAAGTATTTCTAAAATAATATCTTTAATTTATTGACGGTGCCTGTTTATAATTTATTATGATATAGGAAATATTTTAGGTTATTTCTAAAATAATATCTTTAATTTATTGACGGTGCCTGTTTATAATTTATTATGATATAGGAAATATTTTAGGTTGTTATATCTATAGCAGAGGTTCCCAACCTTTTTTGACTCACGGCACCCCTAATAATTTTCTAAAAATCCGGGGCACCCTATAGACTAATTCGGTTTTATTTAGCAGTGCATAAGTATAAACAAAAGTAGAAAGACGTAGGTATAGGGTATATACAAATATTATATTTTATAAAATAAATTATTACATTGAACATTAACTTTATTAAGATACACACAATGCTATATTTTATTTTTCATGAAATCGTTTTTTTTTAAAAAATATGTATTTCAAATAATTTCGCGGAACCCTAAATAAAGTTCGCGGCACCTTGGTTGGGAATCTCTGATCTATAGTTTAAATTAATAAATGTGTTATTATATTTTTTAGAATACGTCCAGAAATATATTGAATACGTTAAATCAAAAATTGTAATCAATGGCACGTATTTTATTGCCTATTATTTTCATCAGACTATATAATTCTATTAAAAGAATTGGTATAAATACATGTTGTACTTTTTCATTAATAGTTAATACCATTGACAATATAAATTTACAAATCTATTATATTGATAAATGTTTTATTAATAACGTTTTATGTGAAATCAATTTAAATATCGTCGTCATCACTGTTTATTAAGAAAGGACATTATTATAACACTAGATTTGTAAAATTCTCCAATCGAGATATTTTTGTTTCGAAGTATTTCACAACTTCTAGCGTCAAGAATAATAGTGAATCCAAATTATCTTTAAAGTATACTCGTACATGAATTTTTACTAATATAAATTAGTTATTTTTGTTATACGACTACTATGATTTATATTAAATCAAAATTAATAATACTTTTTTCTGAGGTTTCTGCTGTTATGCATTAAGGAGCGTATCCATTACGCGCGGCAAACCCTCGAACATTGGCTCGCGCGGCAGCCGCGCCAAATGGATACCGAGTTGCCGCGCGAGGAAATTTTCTTTTTTCCGCGCGCGGCATGCCGTGCGGAGAGCCAAATTTTGTCGGTAAAATAGCGCGCGGCAAAGGAGTTTTAGTTAATTGCTCGCGAGCAGTGTGGACGGTCGTTTTCATTCTTCACATTCGCTCGCGCGGCAATATATTGTTTTTACCACCATCATGGACAACGAAAAGTGTCGCGTCCTAATAAAATTATATGGTGCTAAAGATTTTTTGTGGAATAGTAAATCCAAACTATACCACAATAAGTCGATGAGGGAAGATGCTTGGAATGAGATTAGTTCAGTAATGAACATACCTGCTCCCGAATTGAAGAAAAAAATGGCAACTCTTCAGGCGTCATATAGGAGAGAGAAATCAAGAATAAGTAAAAGTCTTATTACTGGTTCTGGTAAGTATTGCACAGTACTGTAAATTACAAAAATGTATATAAAATTAATGTGAAATTATAAACATTTATATGTTCAGGTACAAAAAATTAATTTATCGTTTCATGCCAATTTAGACAATTAATTATCCCATGATAAATTACGTATAAATCTTCTTGGTTGTCACGTGAAAATGAACGATAGAATCGCTAGTTCAGTTGAGCGACCTGGATAACTTGCCGCGAGAGGCAGCCGCGCTCTAAAAAAATTTGATACTTAAAATGGCTCGCGCGGCAAATAAATGGTTTGCCGCGGACGAACATGGCGCGCGCGGCTGCCGCGCGTAATGGATACGCGCCTTTAAGATAGTTTTAAGAATTTCTAATTTCTGTTTATATAATACTTCAAACATTATTAAAATAAGGAAATAATTCAAAATGTATCAAACATTTTTGTTCTTCACATTTTCTTGTATCAATGGTACTTATACTAAAAATTTAATTATAATATTATATTTTTATTTATATTTTAGGCCAAAATACTCACTTGGGAACAACTCTCGTTTTATTCTGTTCCAAAATTCAAACACCAACGGCTTGATGAGAAAAATGTTTTAACACGTGTATTATTTTATTTTATCCCAATAACTTTACTGTTTATAATAATCATAATTAATATATTGTTTAAATATGACGATGTTTTGTGGTGTATTCTAAATAGTTTTAACTTATTATCTTCTTGTAAACCTTATAAACTCCTACGATACTAAATAAATGGAAAATACATTGCCGGCTAAAAAGTTTATAACGTGAATTACATTTTAAGGTTTGTGTTAAATTATACACCTGGCATAAGGAAAAAAAAAATAAATGAGTTTTAAGAATATAATTTAGAAATCGTTATGTTCATAAGAGAGTATGTGACTTTAACATTAGAAACAAACTTATTTACTTCATGTTGCCTGTATTATTTGTGAAGCAATATTGTTATTCTTCTTACGGGTTAGTGATTCTCGTTTAGGTATTAGGTGGCACTTACAAGTGAGTTACCTATATGACATTATTGAATAGTTTTATCAACTTATAATTGAAAAGTATTTGATAGTGTAGATAGATATAGTGAACGATAGATCGCAACAAGTTAAATTAGGTGATTCTATATCAATGAGTATTAAGGCGTTATCCGGTGTCCCACAGAGTGGCCACCTATCGCCACTACTTTTTTATTATTTATAAATGACATTACAAATATCTTTAAAAACTGTAAATTTTTAATCTTTGCTGATGATCTAAAACTTTATTTGCCAATTTATTCAATTGATGATTGTGTTAAATTACAATCTGATGTGAACAGATTTTATTCGTGGTGCACAACAAATGGACTCAGCATAAACGCTGAAAAATGCTCACAAATAACTTTTTCTCGTCAAAAATTAAACATAAAATTTAATTATACAATTAATAACTCTGGCCTTTCGGTAGTGACACAGATAAAAGTTCTAGGTATATTATTGTGATACCGATGAATAAACGATACGGGATCGGGTGGCAGTAATGTACGAAACAGTTCCCACCCGGTCCTAGTTTTAGTAACAGAAAAAAAAAAAAAAGGTATATTATTGTCAAATGACCTGTCTTTCAATAATCATATAAATATGATCTGTAATAAAGCGCTTCGGGTATTCGGTTTCATACGTCGCAATTGCTCAGAATTTAAAAATCTGAACTGCATTAAAATCTTATATTTTGCTCTAATCCGTTCGATACTGGAATATGGCTCAGTTGTTTGGAACCCTCACCAAGCCAATTTGATAACGAAGATTGAGCGTATTCAGCACAGGTTACTACGGGTACTTGCGTATAAAATAAACTTAAGAACAGTTATCACTGGAATTTGATATTGAGTCCCTTGATAAACGCAGAAAGTTGACTGATGTACTTTGGATTCATAAATTATTAAACTCTCAAATCAACTGCCCTGAACTGCTAAACCTCATACCCTTAAATGTCCCGTGATGAAAACAAATAAAAAAGCAGTCATAAAAGAACAGTATAAAGTCGAATGTAATGTAAGTAGGGGTTTGCCGCTATCGGTTTTGTCGTCGCCTGGGTTTCAGCCGGGTAGTATAATAGTTATTAAATTATGTATAATATATCATTGATTTTATAATAATAGTATATTATTAGTTATTACTGATTTACCCTGTATTCCTTTATCAGAATCCTTTGGTACAATACTTTTAGGGTTGAACTTGGAAATCTTTATATAGAAAGACTATACTCATTGGCTTGTCGAGTATTGGAGATATTCATCAAAATAATATTTAGAGTAAAAACATTTTTAAATTAATGAAATATATTATTTGACATTTAAAATTTTAAAATTTAGTAAATTATTCCTCATCCAAGCCAAGGGAGATTATTTTGATTAAATTGTATTCTTAAATAAATTGATGAGTGATACATATACGTATATTTTAAACATTTATTTTACAATCAGATTTAAATTAAAAATTAAAAAGAAATATAAGAAATCATTAAGTCATATTTTATAATATAAAATTCTGTTGGCTTTTGTTAGTTTATAGACAAATATGCGATTTAAGCGCCATATATTCAAGAGTTTGAATATTTCTTGAATTTTTTCACGATGAAATTCCGATTGTGTTGATATGATGTTCAAATATACTCGTAAAAATAAGTGCACCGTCGAGTAAAAACCGTTTATAACAATGAACTCTAAGTCAGTTTTCAAGCATTACTATATAATTCCACTAGGTCATCGTCAGTCGGTATCGGTAAACGAAATCGACCAAGACTGTGCAGTGCACAGGTATTACGTTTTGATAACGTTTTTTGAAACCCGATTGTTGACACCTAAACTACCATAGCGATCACTTATCCGTAAATATAATTGTGCTGGTCAAAAAAAAAAAACAAAAAATGTTTGATATAACATTGGATATTATATATACAGGTGTATTTAAATAGGAAGCTGGCTATAATGAATAAATAAGCGGTTTTATATTTTGTAAGTACTGACAACTGATTTTTATTGACAATTTGAATGTTTGAACAGTACGGAATTGAAGACATTTTGAATTGTTTCATACTTTTGCGAATGCTTTTAGTCTCTTACAAGACTTTTACTTTATATTCTCAACATAGTTGAATTCATTTTGAATCATTATTGACCAGACAACCTTTGATTTAAGGCAATAATGGGTTCTTACAGCATGCACCGTGAAGAATCCACAGTCACGGAGTTGAAGACGAACCTGGTAAATTATTGTTTAAATAAAATGAGACACAGGACAATCGATGAACAGCTCCATGACATATCGGGAATCATGAAGAGTTCGCTGGATCTCACAATCGAGTACAAAAAAAGCGGATTAGAAGTCAGTTACAGAATTGGCTTCCAAAGTGCTTCGGTGATCGGTACAGACGAATCGGTACGTATGCGAAAAATAGAGGCATAGAGCGAACACGAAAATACGCTTAATAGTAGTGGTTTTGCGCGTGGAGTTTGTATATTTAAATCCTATTTGTTTTCACTAGACATGTGTGCGACAGTGCAAGTTAAACATTTTGCACAAGCTAAAGGTTTTCTGCAACTTCAAAACCGGAATAACACCGCCACCGTCGGTTATGCAGACCCCAAGTGTCCGAACACCCAAGTCGACCATCACGCCAGACGTTTACTCTGAGGTCAGTGAAATTATTATACAATGCGCTATGAGCGTCACAATGTTCTTCCACTGCAGTATATTAAACACAATTATAAGTTATCGTGGATTTTAAATTCGTATACCCGTATGTGTTTGCATAGATCAATTTATGTAAGGAACGCGCATCCGGGAAAACGGCAAATAAAGCGTTTGACGTGATTGCCCTGGTAGACCCGGAAACGGATATTCCGATTGAGCTGTGTGATATCGTGAACAGCAACAAGTGGCCGTTGGTGCTCAAGATCAGGTATTTCCCAACGGAGTGGGAAATGACCTATGAAATCGGTCCATACCGAGCTTCGGCCGAAGGTTCCGTAGAATCGGTAAGTGTAGTTTCTATAATTGCGCGTAAAGCTTTTTTTCAATGCTCTAATCGTGTGTATATTATGTTTTTAGACGTGCATGCAACAGTGTAAAGTGGAAATGTTGCACGGACTAATGGAGTACGTTACCGAAGACAAGGAAGAAAAGGAAGACGAGAAAGACAAGGAGGACAAGGCAGACAAGGAAGACGAGAAAGACAAGAAGGACAAGGCAGACAAGGAAGACAAGGAAGACAAGGAAGACAAGACAGACAAGGAAGACAAGACAGACAAGGAAGATACCAGAAAAAACGTAGTTGCCGCTGAAGAACAATCAGAAGCCGTGATAGACATCCCTTGCCAAGCCGTAATTTCTCTTAAGGTTAGTGAAATGGTCATTGGCGCAATTATGGGGGCATTGGAGGTGCTAATCTCCCAAATTGTTTTTGTGTTTACATATTGATAAATATGGTTTTCTGAATAAAAAATAAAACTAAATAGTTTTCATCGAAGTTAAAATATATATACATATAAGGGTGTTCCTTAGCTATAGATGATGAAAAAAAATAGCAACATTTTTTTGGGCTCACCCCCTAAAAACGTGTGTATGCATATAATAATGAATTACGAAAAATTTTGAGGCAATCAAACAAGGTAAACCCGTGCCAAATTGAACCTAAAGTTTGAATTAATTTAGTTTTTGAATATTTATGAGAATTTTTTATATTTTTTTAAATATTTCACAAACCGTTGAGTAAATCGAAATCATTTATATAATATGTTTTAAATAGAACAAAATTGTCTATAAATTATGTCTTGAGAGACAAGATTTTAATACCGTCTACTGTTCATGAGATATATTTACTCAAATGTATAAAAATACCGTATTCTCAAAATGTTTACTATTAAAACTATATAAACATTAAATATATTATTATTAATGGTAAATATTCATCAGAGTTTATGTATTATGAAATATTTTTATTTATTGAAGTATATAATTAATGATTTAAATTAATATAATTTTTTTAATGTTTCCTTTTTACAATTTGGATACATTTGTCTGTGTTCATGAACACATTGTAGTACATATCGTTTTTGTTCTACGTTGGCTGTTTACGCTTCATTAAAGTCTGCCATTAATTTCACACCCCTCTCAGCTGTATCATTGACTATTTTTAGAGATTTTATTAATTCTTTGCCATTAACAAAACCGATATGGTTAGATTATAATTATTATATATACTCTATAGGATGGCGACTCTCAAGAGGATAAACAAGGAGAAGCGGGTGAAAACAAAAACACCAAGAAGTGCTGCGAGTCAAAGTCGACGGAGAAACATATGCAGGAACCTTCGAATCGCTTGTCGGTTTCTACGGAGGAATCGGAATCAGATCGGTCGACTCCGGATTTAAGTCATAATATATCATGGAATAATATGGTCAAAACTCATGAGGTAAACAATCTGTTATATGTTTTAGTTACCAAAAAATAGTTTAAAAAAATTGAAACACAGAATTCCTAAACGTAACCTTATTGTATAATAATAAATAGCAAAAAAAAGACAAAACCGAAGAAAATCCACGACGTGACGCAAGTAGTAAAACGGACAAGCCTGCGGCTGTTGTGGAGTCAAAACTACAATTTCCGGAAAAAACGAAATGCACTGCAGTTCCCGCGAAGATGCCAGCTGGACCCAGGAACACCGAACCGCCAAGGACACCGTGCAATGTCTCGGAAGCGCATGAGGTTAGAATTGAAACCCCCGTTCCCCTACGAGTCGAAAAAAAAACAACAATTTTGCCGCGTGAAAGTTTTTGCTTAATCGATCAAAAATACTGAAATATCTGTAAATGTACTTTTAATCGCAGGCGTACCTATGAAGTGGTAAACGTAACTCGTCGTGTTCATTTATAAACATTATGGCGCTTCTATATTGTACACTGCGTCGATATAATAATAATCAGAAAACGTTTACGTTTTTACTTTGTTTTCAGAATTACAGCAATGTAGCTTCCGAAATTTTGATCAACATCTCGGAAGACACATTTCAGGTGAGCGCCAGGAGGTTTTTCTTTCTTCTCGTGCGAACCAGCCGCGTGAATCAAATGTACGTGAAGAGGATCATGGATCGTATTGTATCAAATGTAAGCATCTCCACCGATTATTCCACGATTTATATTGGTCGATTGCGATTGATGAGATAAGGTAAATGCGCTCGCCCGCCGATCAAGACGAGACCCATCGCCGGATACCAGTCTGCGAGCCGTCGTCATTCGAAACAAATCGTTAATCGGCCATTAAGCTAACTTTAAACTCAATTATATGTAAAATAAACCATAAACATTTAAATAAGACTAAAGAAAAATATTTTTAATCGTTATACAGTTCTATTCGTAACATATATAATTATATAATATTTATAATTAAAGCGTATTTTTAACGATGTTATACTATTAACTGACACCCCGTGCAGGCAATCGACAAGCCTGAAAACTGCGGCTTATATGCGGATCTGTGTTGCTATGTGATCAAAATGGCGTGCACGGACTCAAGATTAACCATACAAGAGTTGGCGCTCACGATCAAACTGGAATTGATACAATCGTGCAGGGACGTTCTGACTCGAGACGGCGTATTGCCTCGAGCGGGAACGGCTCAACGATTGCCTCGTAACACGCGGCAATCGGAACATTTTGACGCAAAAGTTCACGATTATACCCTAGCAACGTGCAGGTATGTTATTGAGTTGATAGCTATTATGATTAGACTGCGGATTTAAATACCCTAAGACCAATACAAATGTCTGAAAAAAAAAAAATCGATTTAATGCATAAAGTGGCAATAATACGTACATAAGTGACGATTGCTACTAATATGCGGCGATGATCACGAGGAATTTTATCTAAATTATTATAAATTTATACCCATACTTATAAAATATAAGAAATAATCCCTTATCACGCAAAAGTAGATAAATAATAATAAAAATAAACATCGAAAAAGCTCTAATAATTAAGACAAAAGATTCATATTTTAATAATTATTTGATGTATATGTTACGGGTGAAGTACAAAAACGGTTAGTGTACATATTACCCGGGTAATGTGAACCTCATCCATACGAACAGGGTAATGTATACATAATCCAACTTAAATATGAAGTATCCAATCAATTTATACATTATCCGGTGTGATGTGGATAATGTATTCGTATAACTACAATCGTAAACTTATAACGTCGGTAAAACATGACCAACGCATCAAACACTTAAAATGGTACAGATAATACAGAGTCTTTCTAGTAGCAAAAACCAAATTATACTTATTCAAAAAAAAATTATTTATTATCATTACTATTAAACTATAAATTATATATTTGAACAATTTTACTATTTACTTAATTAAAATTTAAAAGCGAAATACAATTATTTATTAGAACAATTTGAGTTTGGATGACATTTAGAATTACAAAGTATTCCCCCGGATTTGCATTTACATTTATTTGTTAAGCATTTAGTAACAATTCATAAACACTTCTTAAAACCTTGACCACCGGAAAAAATATTGTTAATTAGCTACTTCACGCAAAGATTTTTTTGTGGCTAAAACTTCTAAAATATCTATTAATGGTTCAGAGCATACAGTAAATTGATTTCTGGAATAAAGTTGATGAAGAGTGCCATTTTTATTACCGAGTTCGTAATATTGATTTTAAGTAAATTTTAAGTAAATAGACACTGCTTCTTGTGTTATATTTTTATACTTTTTTTTAACTTCAGCATTCATGCGGTGTTTTCCACCATGCCCAATACTCAAATGTACATCGTGTAGCACATCATAGATATTTTCATTAGTAATATAGTACAAAATGTTTGTATTACCTTCCAACAACGGCAATATTAATTTATCTTCTTACCTACCTTACCCACTCAGTAGTAGATAATGTGTAAAATACCCGAGTAAAGTACGAAATAAACGTTTTATAAATAGTATTTTTACTTTATCCAATAGGTACAGGTAGTGTACACATTACCCGGATAATGTGAACACTAACCATATTTTGTACCTTACCCGTAACATATACTCGTATACTATACGTATACAAATCAAACCTCATTGTGTTTGGTCATTCCGAAAAAAAATACAATTATTTGCACTGAAGTATTATTTGCTTTACTTACAAGTTATAATATTTAGAAATATTATGTTCTAATCACTGTGCGTGACGTTTCGCAGGCTTATGGGAGAACTGTTCGTGCGGGACGAAATGTTCAAGACCGTAATGAGTACCGTCAACACCTTCATGATGTCGCACAACGCGCTTTCTCTGGAATGTCTGTGCGTTTTGTTGACCATAATCGGACCAAAATTCGAAAAGGTAATATAAATTATAACATACATGCCATCGATGACATAATAATTAATAACGATTTCCTTTACTCACTAATTTGTTCCGTTTTAATAATACATTTTTAAGTAAAAATCTGTAAATTTAAGTTTATTTATTTGCCATGAATACTTCAGGTTTTTTTTTATCAACCTCTAAAAAATGATCAAAAACGTGTTTCGATCTAATGATAGTTCCGTCCAATTTTATTGGTTATGGTTTAGAAACTTTTTTGGGGTGTCCAAGTACCGCGACGAAAGTTTCATTGCAATCAGTCAAACGGTCAGTGAAAGAAGGAAGCAATCACACATGATTTGTCTTTTATGTACGAGTACATGGATAGAACATATAGATCGTTTTCACTTGTTTTTTACTCACACGACCGGTGCAAAGTTACACGTGAATTTTTATATTACAGTTATAACTGTTCGTGTCACAGTCGCACATACGTAAATAATAATAACAGTCCAAAAATTTTCGAAAACGAAATGAGTGGGAAACTTTGTGCACCGCATACATACCACTCATGGTAGAACTTGAGAAAGCTAAGCCCTCGCCGATCTCTTCCTCTATCCATATTTACCCTCCGTGGTTGCAAGATAATTTATGCCTCATTATAATACTTCTTTAATGGCTATATTTTCGTTAAATCCTTCGTTGTATTATATTCGCTAAACGTATGTGAATCGTTCGTATACATAGATTATCGATTCTCCGGCAAGATTTTATGCACAACTGGACAACTACTTGGTCACCGGGCGCGTGGGCAACACTCCATTGCCTCAGCGAACCTCACATATGATTGATATTCTGCTGAACGTACGTAGCTGGTGTTGGATGCAGAATTCGGGTTCGCGGCGAGGAGTTATCACAGGACGAAGGACGAAGGTCGAGGGAAGCCGTCGAGGCCGCTGGATGCAATGGAATTCTCCGGTGGAATTCAACGGCATGGCCCGAAACAGCTATCAGTGATGCCTGCAGTGCACCCTAAGCGCGTCACGTTCAACCCCGTGGTGGGCTGCGTACGAGTTGATTCCCGGGTACCTGTTTACCTGTACCGACACCGTTGAGTTGATTCCCGGGTCATTAGAGGGTACGTACGAGTTGATTCCCTATTGTTGTATATCAATTATCAATAGATTATTATATTTCTCCAGAAGCTAGTTTTCCACCCAGTATATGGTCTCAATTCTCAACTACTTTAAATAGAACTACGAATAGTTGTGAGAGTTTTCATTCTAAGCTCAACAGTTGTTTCTATAGTGGGCACCCAAATATTTTTGTATTTATAAATGAGCTGTTAGAGGTACAATCAGAAACATATATTAAATGCAGGAGTAATGCAACTAAGAAATCTAAAAAACAACAAGAAAAACAAAGAGATGAGATGTCACGGTATAATAATAAATATAATATAATTCAATAAATAATTAATAAATAAAAATTGAATGATTTTCAAAATATGAAAAAACTAAAAAAAACAACATTTTTGAGAAACTTGTCAGCCAACCTCCTCTTGGTGTTTCTTGGGTTATGCTAATAGGCTGTATATTTTACTAAATATTGAATAAAATATCTAATGATCTGGGAATCAACTCGTACGTACCTCTTAATGACCCGGGAATCAACTAATATATGAGAAAGGTCTCGGGAATCAACTCACCTATTGCGCCGTGGTGTTTATTGTCTGCTTTCGTCGAGACCAGTAGTAACATAATAAGTCAATTTTTCAATTTTTCCTAGCCGTAGCCGATATTAATATCCGTTATCAATTAAGTCCTATTAAGTCAAAATTATCTGCTACAAATACTATAAGATAAATTAAGAAAAAATGTGTATACATGGTAGGGTGGTGGTTGGTTAAATTAATTGGGTCTAGTTGGCAACATAAGGTTTTTTATACATCTGCGCCACTTAGGCTATTTACAGGGTGGAGCGGAAAGTGACCTTAGTCCTTCTCCATTTCAATTTCATAAATTGAATAATACGGTTCGTTATTATTATTGTGATTATTTATCGATGTTATTAAAATGAAAAATAGTAGGAAAAACACGATTTTTAAAGATGTCGACGGTTTGAGTTATCCTGCACACTTATAGGAGTATAACGTTGAAATCTATTTGAGGGGACTGACCATGGTATTCGAGATATCGCGAATCGACTATGTTTTAAAAAATTAGAAAAATTACAATTTCGATACAAATATGGTTATATAGAAAAAGAAATGAAAAAAGATCAATGTTTCTAAAAAATTTGACCTTTTTTCATATCTTTTTCTATAGAACCATATTTGTATCGAAATTGTATTGTTATACAATGTCGAGTGTCCATGTTTACTATATACTTTTCCAATATTTTTAGTTTTGTTCGGTTGAGTAATTTAATTATTAGTAAAATATAAAAATCATATATTCGTGCACTTTTCCTTTTCAAAGTCTATACGCAGCTATAATCAAATGACGAATCAATTTACCCGTGACGTGTCCAAAACTTCCGTTTGATTTTGAAGTATTATCAATATGCACAATTAACACAGAACCATTTCATTCGGAAAACTGTGATATCATCAGTGCAATTGAAGCACGTTTAAAATTAATAATTTACATGCCACTGTTATTATACTGATCTCCGTGGCATAGAGAGAACAAAAGAAAAATAGGAAGACGTGAAAATGGAAATACTTAAAGGTACGTTTTTCATACATTTTCTTGTATATGAATTAAATATTGAGCGAAACAACCACGAGCACGTATAAAAAATATTGATATCGCATGGATTTGCCAATTCAAGTATTCAGCGGCACTACATATAATCGAATTAAATAACATCAATGATAAATAATCGATTTTTGGGTGCACTTTGTCCGCCACGTGTGCATTATTATTGTACGCTAAACTCGTCAACGTGAAGTCATCAAATATGATACGTGACCTAACCGCATATCCTTCGCATAGTATTTTCATAGTCTTAGAATGCGATGTGGATTGAGCATGGAAACGATTGGGTTCAAACAAGATACGTTGGTCGCAGTCGCAGTTTTACAAGAATAGTATAGACTGTTGCTCATTATCGTCACGGCAACGAAACCTACATAGTTGGGACTTGGCGTAACATAATTTTTTGAACAGAACGCGTGGTATAGTATATTTGTACTTATAATCTCATATTCCTGTAATATTGTTATAGAACATGTATGTGTACGATGTATATGATCCTAAGTATATGCAATAAGCATACTTTTCATAATATATAATGTACAATTGTTATGCTCTCCTTCAACATGTCTGGAGCTGACTGCCCGCTTTCGACTGCGGTGGTGCTTCATGCTGTTGAAAAAACAAACTCATCACTATACTTTTGTTAATGTTTTGCACTGGAAGTTAGAAGTTCGCAGGTATTTGAAAGAAATTGCACCACTGAATCTCAGATGCTGTGGATGCCGTGACACCAGATATGATCAGCGGCGTTTGGGAAGAATTTGAATATCGTATCGATGTATGTCGGGTGACCGGTGGGGGTCATTTGTAACTAAAGTTATTAACACTTGACTATTTTAAGAATATACTTTACTTTATTTCACCCTTATATCTTCATTTTTAAAATAAATATAAATTTTTGAAATCGGATGAAGTTTTTTGATACATGGTGTATATCATTATTTACCGAATTAATTACAGCCTATTTGCGTTCGATATCATCTGGTAGTGGTATGTAATAATAAAAAAAAAATCTAATTTTTGTGTATGGAAGTTGTGAAAAATCATCTGTCTTTCCATGTTCAATCTCCTTGAGAACACTTTAGAACAAATTGCACAAGTTGAAACATAGATGAAAGAATAAATACTGAAAATAAAAAACATAATTCACTAAACCGTGTTTAGGAACAAATTGATCAAATTAACTCGCGTATGTGAAATCGATGGTGAAAAAATAAAAAGACCTGTTACCCATCCATTCCAAATAATGACTACGATTTCTATGGGATCAGTGGCACTTTTTTTCAATTGAAAAAATACCACGATACCTAAGCTATCGTTAGTTTATATGTAAATTGTCTATTTTTATGGAAATTAAAATTCAATGTATAGTCTGTAGAACCACGTTATTGTCACTTATTTTTATTCGCTACGTTTTCTACCGTATTTTTTTTAATATGTTTAAATTTATAATTTTGGGTTAAGACTTTTTTTGGCAAAGATGGTTTGAAAATATATATCATAACTCATACGAGTACATGATTTAGGTGCAGTGAATGTATATAGACTTTTACTTACAAGACAAACCACAATAGACATTTATAAACAAAACATGGTTTATATAGAACACTATATATCATTTAAAAAAGGATGCTAAACATTGATGTTCTCTGTAGAAAACACTTTGATAGTAATTGCCCCAAACATATTTGTTCCTGACATCCCTGCGAGCATTTCATCCAAGTCGGAAGACTTATAGTCAAATAATGGCAACAAGGAATTCCTATATCTGATTGCTGAAGGTACTGAAAGTGCTTATTATTGTGATAATAGCGGTTAGATTTAATTCATTATTTTAATATATATATATATATATATATATATATATATATATATATATATATATATATATGTTGTATGTAGTGATATGAGAGGATTAGTTATTAGCTTAAATTCAGAAATGAATGAGGATAATTGGATTGTTATAGATTTGTGTGAATACTCATTATTATTTTGAGAAGTATTATTTTGAGATTTAATTCGAGTAGGTTTTTGACTTGAAGTGAGGGAATGACGAGGTGTCTGTTAAATCCGGAGGAGAAGTATGGGTGTTATCACCTTTAACGTCTTCCCCATTTACAATATTACTATAGTTAATATTACCTTTTTTGTTGAATTTATTATTTGGAATGGAATTTGCCGTGATGGAGTTTCTACAGATACTTGTGAACTTGACATCCACGATAGTTTGCAGTATGATCACTACCACAGAGTACACAGACAGGTGGCTGATCATTGGTCTTGTTACAAGGTGAGGTTGGATGGTTGGAGTTACAGCGAACACATCTTGATGGATATGCACAATAGGTTTTAGAGTGTCCGTACTCTTGGCAGTTTATACACTGGATAATATCTCGTCTTTTTTACGGTTCTTCTATTTTTATCTTTGTGTTAAGTATTGAATTTTGATGAAAGATATCTTTATTGATTTCAGTTGGTTCTAAATCAACGAAGAATATCGGAAGTATACTTTTTGTGGTTTTGTGTAAAACGTTTATAACACTGCGTACTGTGTATCCAATTTCTTAAATTGCAATACCTATATCTACTGTTGGGATAGATGGATTTAAATTTCTAATAACTATACGGAAGGATTTGTCTTCCTGGGCTTATAATGTGTGGTATTCAGCATTAGACTCTTTTAAGTATTTTATAATCGATCTGTAAGTGTCAGAGTTGATGGATTGTATCTTTAAGTTTTTAGAAGTTGATTTGACAAAAAAGTTGTTAGTTCCAACTAAATTGATTAAAATAGTACGAAATGCTGCGAAGTGCAACAATCCGCGGACGAAAATTGGTGGTGGTTTGATTTTTATTTCATCCGTGTCTATGTTAACATTGGGTTCGGTTTTATTTTTATTAGATTTAGTTTAATTTGTTTCAATATTAATATTTTCATTATTTTCATTGTCGAGAATAGCGTATCTATTTGTTGATGCAAAAGTAGGTTTGATATTTTTTTATTTAAGTTTGACGATGAACTATCAGTGGAGAGAGTACGTTTATTTTTGGAATGTACTATTTTATATTCAGAAATATTTATGTTGCTTTCGAGGTTGTTCGAAAAGACATCGTCACTTGAAGCACTCTGTACATGGGATGTATTTAGAGTTGATATTGTTTGATTTGTTATCATTACGGTTTAGATTAGCATTACCATTTTTAGGCATTTTTCGTTATCGGGTTACGTACGAGAAGAGATTACGGCTGCCGCCTACTGAGACAGTCAGGGAGACCGTGTTGTCTTTGGTAGACTAATTATAATTACCCGTTTTTTGTAGATTACTAGGTGAGAAGTATTTTAATTCACACGAGGAAGATTCGGGTTGAATCAGATTTTTTTTCTGCATCCAGCTGTAGTAAAATCAAATTTTTCTGAAAAAGCGGGTTTAAGAAAGAAAACGATTTATGTTCAACGGAATAGGACACATGTGTAGAGGTCGACGTACGATGAGTCGAAAAAATGGTATTATTTTATATACTTATAGTTAAAAAATTATTACAACTGTAGACTTTTATAGGTAATATTGGTAGGGTTCCATGTGCCTACAGCTGATTGTCGTTTATAAAAACGAATACTTAATGGCTAATGCTGTCCATGACGTTTAGCATACATCCACACCCACATTTTATAATTATTACTCATCTTATGAATAAATAAAATAATTCTGCTTATTTATGTATGGAGATGGAAATATAATATGAATATGACAATAAACAACAAGATTTGAGATTAATCAATATTAAAGAACGTAATTTAAGTTCTATAATAGAGCGTACTCACGAATTTGCATAGCTTTCATTTGAATAGCTAAAATAAATTAGCATTATTCCGAAGGTGACTAGATAATATTTATTTTATCACATTGGAGCATTACCGTAAACACGAAACTCGATTTCAAAGAAATACGTACTCGTATGTCCGCCTGCAACGTATAGACCTGACGCTCCGACGTAAACGAAAACCAGTATTCAAAAAGTAGTCGACGGAGGGGATACGAGACATCAAGCATTCGAATATCTCCACAGTTAACAGTTACGTAACTGGCGTCCCACTGACGTGAAGATTCTTCGAGAAATCGGTCCGGCTGCTCCTCCGTTATTCGATGCAACTGGTAAGTACGTTTAATTTTAATAACATACATTTAATCTGAGCAGAAGTAGAGTGTGTGTTCCGTTATTTAATTCTGAAGACGTCTTCGCTTCGTGTGAAAACAATTATTGACGTATACAAGCTACTTTGTTTCTAATAAATATGTAAACATGTAGCAGCGGATTCGGTGTGTCCTATGTAAGCGGGTACAAGTTCTATTCAGTGCTCTCGGTTTTTGATACGTGTATTGGTTCACACGTGTACACGTAGTCCGTAACTTAAATAATAAAATATATGAACACGCGTGTATTTGATTACACGTGATTTTAAATTTCATGTACACATATATCCCTGTAGACGGGTGTTAAAAGTCCATTACCACCCGTGCAATTAAGGTCCTGAAGATATTCTTAAATACACGTGAAATAGAGACCACTAGTTATGTTGCAACAGATCACATCAGGTGAACGTTTTATTTGAAATAAAACGATACTGTATATAAATTATAATATTATAATCCTGTTTTTGATGATAAAACCGGATTATACATGAATATTGGAGAAACATATTAGGGCGGGGAACGAATACCGATGACTATATACACGTACTCTCGCGTTTCGTATTTTTGCTTGACAACGAGTCGCGTGATTCGAGGTATCGCCGTATCGGTGGTTTGATTGTTGAACAGATGGAATGTCTGCGTGTAACCGTGATAACGTACACATCACCGCAGACTACATGATATTAGAATCTCTGATATCACCGGTACCCTAAATGCAGGTTGCGTGACATTGAGTATTGCGCGCGGAAATATGTTTTCTTCTAAACTTCTAAGCCGCGATAGTTACCATATTATCTGCTCGTGGTAGGTACCCAATACCCATAGGCCATAATGCATAATATATGAGTGTATGACATATGCATACGGGGCACCGTACACGAGGCCGTGTCAAAACCATCGTGTTACGATTAAGAATCGCCTATAAAATTAAAATTATGTCAATTATAACGAGTAATTAATATAATTTGGTCGATATTATGGATTTTAATTACAAAAAATTATTACTCGTGTAGTAACCAGTTAATAGTTACTGTACGCACGCATATTTTTAAGGGTGCCCCACTAGAATTTACGCAGAGCGATATCATCCGTGTTAGAGATCAAATTCTGCTTTTTTTATGAGCATCCCTTGAGCAAAAGCTATTTTTTTGAAAATTGTTAGGTAAATATCAGTATATTATTAAAGAAGTTAACATCTATACTATTCCAGTTATTATTTTTGTAAAATCCGAAGAAAGCCATTTTATCGGGCTTATTTTTCTGAAAATGTTGACGGTTCAACTTTCAACATTCATTAATTTCTTGATTTTTAATAACATTTCTAGTTTAAGAGGAAATAGTGAACAATTTACACAATTTAAAATAATATCAACATAATCAGCAAATCTTATTGGAAAAAATAAGAGTTGATAATGATTTACATTATTTCTTCGTAAACTAAAAAATTATCAATAATCAAGTGAAAAATGAAAGTTGAATCGTCAACATTTTCAGAAAAATAAGCCCTATAAAACGGCTATCCTCGAATTTCATAAAAATTATAAAATAAAAAGTTAATTTTTTACCTTCTTTAATAATAAGCTGATATTTATCAAACTGTTGTCGACAAAATTCCCTATGCCCAGCGATGCTCACAAGAAATATAATTTAATTATCTCTATTAACACGGAAGATATCGCTCTGTGTGAATCTCGGCGGGACGACCTGTATATTTATTAACTTCAATAATATATGTAATAAAAATCATTTATATTCCATATCGTGTTCAAAAATAACTTCATAGTTTATTTTGAACATTCCAGCTTTCTTGTTTTCTTACATTTCATATTCAATGAACGCCGCTTATAAGAACTTCTTTTTTATTAATTATTAACTTTATTTGTTATTTTCATTTTATATATCTTATAAATGATTAATTATTTTGTTTGCGTTTTGTTACTATTTCAACCTTCGGGTAAAATATACTGCTCGTACTCGTATTGCATATTAAAACTAGTGCCCCGGTGATGTACAGCTCTCCTCACCACTACTTGAGCCTTTAGAGCCTCTTTTTTCGGTGATGGCTTACCTACGAACGTGACGTCATGTCAGCCTCCCCCGCGTCACTTTCGTAATTATTATTTAATTGACGCTTGTGGCTTCATTATAGACTGACAAATTTGCGGATCTTCAGGAGTTTGAAGATCGCAATCGATATCCATCCAATCCTAGTAGGTTAGAACTATTGAAGACATTTGAGTCTTATGCAACCAAAGTGGTAAGGCTTATAAAGTTATAACCACATTTTTTAATGTTTTTGAATACGTCTGGACTGTTCCATGCGATTTTAAGTTGTTGAACTGAATAATTCACTATATCTTTCAAACGTGGATCTAAAAAACTCGTTTATCAAAACTAAATTACATTATTCTATTGACTATTATCTTATTGTTAAGAGTTATATAGAACCATTTGAAATGCTAATTTCAAAATCTATTATGATGAAAAAGTTACTAAAACAGTGCGGTTTTACCTCTCTTTGAATTGAATATTTTTATAAAATATTATCTTTGCAATAAATAATAATATTTTTTTGTTAGCTTAAAAATGGACGCTGGTTTCAAAGAAGAGCGACCTCCACATCCAAGGGCTCGAGCCAACATTTTTGAAATTCTCACATTTTGGTAAGTGTACCAATAAAAGTATAATTTTTAAGTGAAATACTATATAGCCTAATGCAAATTGTTATTCATCACATACGTTGTCTCATATGTCATTTGATATTAGATTCAAATCTTTAAGTATTTATGTTTATTAATTATATTGTATTGTATTGATTAAATGACAAAGATTAATTTATTAATAAATTTAAATAAATGTATTGGATATTTTCAAAATATCTTAAAACTATCTTTATTCAGGTGGACTTATGAAATTTTCAATACGGGCTCAAAAAGAGATTTAGGGATAAATGATTTGTATCAAACACTAGACACGCATTCTTCATCATCATTAGGAAATGCATTAGAAAAGTAAATATTTCAATCAGTATGTACGTATTTCTATTAAATATATTGATTATTTTGTTTTAGAAAATGGAAAGAAGAATTATTGAATGCGAAAAAAAGAGATCGACATCCAAGCTTATTGAGAGCTTTGTATCAAATGTTTGGATCAAAACTAATGGTTTATGGGATAATTGTCACATTGATTGAAATTATATCTGGGTAAGAATAAAAAATATTTGAACATTTATTAGTTTAATAAACTCAATAAACTCAATAAACTCAATAAACCCAACTTTTATGCAGTATTGCAGCCATAATTATCGTATTTACACAGTACGTAGGTACTTATACTGTCAATCCCAAGTTATACGTTGGTGCGTTTGATTTAGGCATATGTAAATATATAAAATAATATTTCGAAGTTAAAAACATAACAGTATGTACATAAATATAAAACATTTATACTAAAACAGTTAAAATAATTGAAATCGAAACCAGCCAAAAGTAAAAAATGTGTGATTCTAATTTTTCATAAATCGATTAAGAAGAAAGATAATTCTATTTTAAAATGTGTTTATGTAGAGACATAAATTATTTCCTAATATTTTTATTTCTTGTCATCTATATTTTTTTTTAAATAATGTATGCAAATAAATGTTTAAACAATAACTATTTTTCTACTTGGCCCTAACTTATTGTGTACTGTTTTATTTTTGAAATTTGAATAAATAATTCAATTTTTTTTTTATTTAGGACAAACATATAATTTACTTAAAAATATTTTTTTAGTTATATTCTAAATTTTGTATCATACCATATAGTGTTTACCGACCATATTTCTTGGGTCTTGTAATTGCTCAGTTAGATCCAGATACGACATCAGATAAAAGTTCTCAATCTGGAATATTCTATGGCATATGCTTGTTCGTATCCGTTACGCTGAAGACTTTTGGTTTTGTAGCCTACGATGTGACCACTACACATATAGGCATGAAGATGCGCGTGTCTACGTGTTGCCTCATTTACAAAAAGGTTTGTTATTATTAACAACTTCAACATTAGATATTATAAGCGATAAGCTGTATAGGTTTTAATCTTGCAACATGCAAGCATAAATAATTCTGGCAAGATAATGAGACGTAATTTAGTAAGTATAGTGACACGTGTAAAAAGTAGTGCAGAAAGTGTAGTTAACAAATTATAAGTACATCATTGGTTATTGCATATATATTTGTATCATAACTATTGTAAATGATTATAGGCTCTGCGATTGTGCAAAAGTTCTCTTGGGGACTCTAGAGCTGGCCAAGTAGTAAATTTATTATCAAATGACGTTAATCGTTTCGATACTGCAATATTCTTCGTGCCTTATATTTGGACAGGCCCTCTACAAACCATTGTGGTCACATACTTTTTGTGGCAAGAAATTGGATTTTCGTCAGTTATTGGAATAGTTTTAATAATTATTTTCATTCCAATACAAGGTGCGTAAACAAATAATCGGTTTACTTAAGTTCCACGCAAAATATAACATAGTGAGTAATATATAAACAATAATATGTTTGCAGGATGGTTAGGGAAAAAATGTTCTGAACTTCGACTGAAAATAGCTGTAAGAACTGATAAAAGAGTACGTTTAATGAATGAAATTTTATCCGGCTTACAAGTTATAAAAATGTACACTTGGGAAAAGCCTTTTGAATATCTTGTACAGAACGCGAGAAAGTACGTGCGTGTAATTCATTAAGTCACAAACTATTAAGATTTAATTGAATGATCAACTAGTTGGAATATTGAATGTAGTATTGATTTGTTTTTGTTGTATTATTGTCAGGGATGAAATTCAATACATTAAAAAATCTGGTTATATCAAGTCCTTTTTAATATCGTCCTGGCTTTTCCATACTAGAAATGCCTTGTTTTTCAGCATTTTGTCATATGTGCTAGTTGGAAACTTTATCACCGCTCAAAAAGTAAATTGAAACTTCCAATATTGTAATTATATTTGTTTAAAAGTACTAAATAACCATAAGGCTTACTTGGGTTTTATGTGTATATTTATATAGGTTTTCGTCGTGACTTTATACTATAATATATTGCGGACAACAATGACATTTTTTTTTCCTCATGCTGTTACACAAATATCTGAGTTGTTGATATCAATTAAACGTATACAAGTAAAAATATATATAATTCATACATTAAAATTTAACAGTACCTAGCTATTTACATATAACGATACATAAATTAATCTATTATAGAATTTTTTACTACATGAAGAGAGGCAAAATCAAATGATCGATTGTTCGAAAACTGACAAACACGACAACAGTTCTACTACCGACGAAGAAGTATCGTTATTGAACTCCAAAATTGCGTTAAATATAAATAATCAATATAACTTGGAAAATCTAAGCAATTTGGGCATAATAATTTCCAATGCAACAGCTAAATGGACAGATGCTCAATGTAATAATTCCATAGAAAATATTAATCTGAATGTTAGACCTGGTCAATTAGTGGCTGTCATTGGTCCTGTAGGAGCAGGAAAAGTATGTATACAGTCGAATACAATGAAATACAATAGACAATCAATATTATTTTTCGATTATAGAGCTCGTTAATACAAGCTATATTAGGTGAATTACCGTTACACGAAGGAAATATTTCTGTGCGTGGTGTAGTATCATATGCGTCACAGGAGCCATGGCTATTTGCGAGTTCAGTACGACAAAATATTCTATTTGGTTTGCCAATGGATAAGGAACATTATAAAAAAGTAAGCCAAAATTATTATTATTTCAAAAAATGCTCTATAAATCTTTAATATATATAATTATTTTAATTTAGATTATTCAACTATGTGCCTTAAAAAAGGACTTTGAACAATTGCCTCATGGTGATAAAACAATTGTTGGTGAAAGAGGAGTATTACTAAGTGGAGGACAAAAAGCTAGAATAAATTTAGCAAGGTAAATTAACAATTAACAAAGATATATGAAAGATAAACATTGAACAATTTAAACAAACATTCAGAAATCTATGATTTGCGATGGTTGAAGCCTAAAGGTTTTCAGCGACCCTAATCAATTATTGATTATAACCTCACGAGCCAATAACTCTTAGTCTAAGATAATAAAATCATGTACTTGAAAACATAAAACCCATCAATAGATACAAAATACAGTTGTATTGACAAATTATTCATGGTGAATTAAAGAATAATGAAGTTTATATATTCCAGAGCAATATATAAACAAGCGGATATTTATTTATTGGATGATCCTTTATCTGCTGTCGACACTCATGTTGGAAAACACTTATTTGAAAAATGCATAAAAGGTTTTCCTATTCGATATTTTCAATGCAATGAAATTTTATGTTTTTTTTTTTTCTTAGGTTATCTTAAAGAAAAGATGTGTATTCTTGTTACCCACCAGTTACAATATTTGACTAAAGTTGATCGTATTATTTTAATGAAAAATGTAAGTATGTATTAGTTATAAAAAATATCTGATAATAATTAATATACTCGTACTTTTTCATAGGCACATATATTAACCGAAGGAAAATACAATGACCTTCAAGCCAGTGGCTTAGATTTTACAAAGTTATTTGGATCTTCGGTAGAAACAAGTGTTTCGGATAATGAATCCATATATGAAAATACAGGTCCTCAGACCATTTTGTTAAGAACAAACTCTTATCAAAGTATTGGATCTACCGTTGAAATACTTAATCACGACAGAGTTCAAAACGATCCAATTGAAGTATCTGAAACTTCTTCGTCTGGAGATGTTTCGATATCTGTATACTCATCATACTTTTCTGCTGGTGGAAATACAAAAAAACTAATGTTTTTATTATTTCTATGCATTTTTACTCAAGTATTGGCATCTGGTGGAGATTTGTGGATATCATATTGGTACAATAGTGCAATACTTATAATTTCAATTGTATTATTATAAAACATTTCTTTATTTTTTAGGGTGGATTTAGAAGAACACGTTTATCGTTATACTACTAGAGTAGATAACAGTCCACTGACACCTACACTTGATAGCACTTCAATGACAAATGTCAATTATAATTCATTACTGGAGGGGTATATTTCAAGACAAGCTTGTATCATAATATTTGCTATTTTGACGTTTTCTGTTATTGTGGTTATTTTAATGAGAAGTGTTCTGCTTGTGTCAGTTTGCTTAAAAGCTTCGTTGATTTTACATAATGCAATGTTCAACTCTATAACTAGAGCTACAATGTACTTTTTCAATACAAATTCATCTGGTAAGAATTACGAAATGTAATCTAATTTAACTCAAGTTTAAACTGAACTTGTGAATAGGACGAATTCTGAACAGATTTTCTAAGGACATGGGAGCTATCGACGAGCTTCTACCACCAATTATGATGGACTGTATACAAGTAATTTTTATACATTTTTTCGTATGATACGGTGAAAAATGATGATTGGTAAAATGAGTCATTTACCAGTGAATTATGACTTTATGATTAGTAAATTTATTATTATTATGACCCTGACACTACGAATCGCACAACATTTCCGCTGCCTTGCATGCACATTTTTTGTTGCCAGAACCAGATTTGCAGTTACGTTTTTTGAACCCCTGATGACCAGCTACTTCTTGCGGCTTTGCGAAGAGTTATTTATTTTTCTTTAATTTTCTCCATGACTTTATCCAATTTTAAGAACTTTTCCATACAGGAAGATATCTGGGCTATTTTTTCGACCTATTTTGTTCTTAGAGGTTTTAATATCACAAATTTGGTTAAATAATCTTGGTCGCTACAATACTTAAATATCTAAATTTATATTTTTCTTGCAAAAACAAAAACTACATCTTTTAAGTTGGTCAAATAGCACTAAATACATAATTAACTCCGAATTAACTTGTAATAAACGTCATAACCGGTAAATGTCTACAATTATAATGTTTACCAACTTCCAGGTAAATGACATCATTCATCACGTTGACGTTTTTTACCGTAACATATACACCGTAATCTAATGTTTTAATGTATACAATAGCTTGGACTGTCAGTGATGGGAATCATTACCGTTATTGTAATAGTAAATATTTACTTTGCGATACCGCTCATAATAGCTGCAGTTATAATTTTTAAACTAAGAATTTTATATTCATCCACTGCTAATAGTATCAAACGGTTGGAAGGAGTGAGTAAGTCCAATATATTTTTGAAAATTCACACCATGTTCTAAACATTAACTCGTAAATTATAATAAAATTGTAGCTCGTAGCCCCGTATTTGCTCATATGAACGCGTCTATTCAAGGTCTAACCACAATTAGAGCATTTAATGCAGAAGATATTTTGTCAAGAGAATTTGACAACCATCAAGTAGGTCAAATATATTATATTATAAATGTTTATATAATGTTTTCAATTTTCTAGGACTTACATTCTTCAGCATGGTATTTGTTTATATTATTAAGTAGAGCGTTCGGTTTTTGGTTGGATCTAGTCTGTATTGTGTTCGTAGGTGTTGTAATATTTAGCTTTTATTATAATGATAGTAAGTTAAAAATTGAATACGTATGATAAAATTGTAAATTTATATATTTCATAATTGTTTACGTTGTTTTAATATAATAAGATACGTCCGGAGGATACATTGGTCTTGCAATTACTCAAGCAATAGGGTTGGTTGGTTTTTGTCAATTTGGAATGAGACAGTCAGCAGAATTACAAAACCAAATGACATCTGTTGAAAGAGTACTCGAATATACAAATCTTCCACAAGAATCGGCGCTTGACACACCTCCAGGTTTTATTCAACCATTATTTATACATGATCAAACAAGTATATTAACTAAGCTATGAACGACTTTTTATTCAGATGACAAACCACCAAGAGCATGGCCTCAAAATGGACGGATTGAATTTAAGAATTTATTTTTAAGATACTGTATAAATGATCCACAAGTCTTAAAGAATTTGAATCTTAAAATAGAATCAAATGAAAAGGCATTATAAATATAAGTTTTTAAATTTTGACTGTTTATTCTATATTTTTCCAATATATTTTATATAGATTGGAATTGTCGGAAGAACTGGTGCTGGAAAGTCATCCTTAATAAGTGCATTATTTAGATTGGCTCTCAATGAAGGCTCTATCTTGATCGATGATATAGATATTAATAAATTGGGATTACACGATTTGCGATCTAAAATTTCAATAATTCCACAAGAACCGATATTATTCTCCGGAACAATGCGAACAAACTTAGATCCCTTTAATGATTACGAGGATGATACTCTATGGAATGCGTTAAAAGAAGTAAATGAGCAAAAAGTACTATTATTTTTCAAATTATTAACAATTGTCGTTACAGGTAGAACTAGAAAAGGTCGTTAATGAACTCCCTCTTCGTCTTGATTCCAAAATGTCTGAAGGTGGTACTAATTTTAGTGTAGGCCAAAGGCAATTGATTTGTTTGGCTAGAGCTATAGTGAGAAGTAATAAAATTCTCGTGTTGGACGAAGCCACTGCGAACGTCGACGCGCAGTAATACAATTTATTTACACTTATAAGGTATTTTTTTTTACTCGTTTTGTTATTTTCAGAACTGATGCGTTGATACAGAGAACTATAAGAAATAAATTCCGATCGTGTACTGTATTAACAATCGCCCACCGTTTAAACACTGTTATGGATTCGGACAAGGTGCTGGTAATGGATTCCGGTGAAATAGTCGAATTCGATCACTCTTATAATTTGTTGAAAAACAAGGAAGGATTTTTGTACAGAATGGTAAAAGAAACGGGACAGGCATCATCTGATACGCTTCAAAGTGTAGCTGCCAAAGTAATATAAAAGAAATATATTTGTTTCCTCGTTAATGCTTATCTAATTATATGCGTTTTTTAGAGTTATAAATCTATACATATGAGTAGATGAGAATTGGGTAAAATGGAAAAAAATAGTCTGGTGCTGAAGATTATGTGAATTTAATATTTGTTATTAGTTTTTCTATAAATAATAAAATTATTTTGCTCTTATTTAAGTTTCCTTATAACATTTTATTTTAGTTTATGCAATTAAATTCGAAAGTGTTAGACATTTTATTGATTTTCTGTTGTTGAGTACTTAAAATTATATACTTTTGTT
The DNA here is from genome assembly GCA_949715065.1 of Periphyllus acericola. Taxonomy (NCBI): domain Eukaryota; kingdom Metazoa; phylum Arthropoda; class Insecta; order Hemiptera; family Aphididae; genus Periphyllus; species Periphyllus acericola. Next base: position 30,940,321 of record OX454267.1, on the reverse strand, counting down.
TTAATAAATTTACAGTTCAAAATGTTGGTGATGTATTTGCTGGTTTTTTTTTTTGACGTAATAATATTTTTGTTCTATTAAATGTATGTACATACTTTATCAATCATGATGAATTGATGACAGTGGCGCAACCAGGGGGTGGGTCCCCGGGTCCGGACCTCCCCTTGAACCGTGTCATGTCTTTCTAAAATAATAAAAATTTTTGACAAAAATGAACCGAGCTAATATTCCAACCAAAGATCTCGAAGAATATTTTAGAATTACTTTGTTTCTACCATTTCTTGATTTGTTTGTACAACAATTAAATAATCGTTTTGTTAATCATCAAAATATAATATGTGGATTTCAAATGTTACTTAAAAGTTCAGTGTTTCATGAAGAAAAACTTAGAAAACTTGTTGAGTTTTATGCTAACGATGTTGATGATTTTTATCGAGTTAAATCAGAAACAATTTTATGGAATCGTTATTTGACTGACAGTTATATCCAATATAATAGTATAATTTAAATACTTAATGAATGCAATCCCGATTTCTTCCCAAATATATATAAGCTATTGCAAATACTTATCACACTTCCAATTACTTCATGTGAGGCGGAGAGATCATTTTCCTCACTTAAAAGAATCAAAAATTACTTGAGAAATACCACAGCAGAAAGAAGACTCAATGGGTTAGCTGCTCTCAATATCCACTACGAAGTCCTGAGGAAGTAATAAATCATTTAAGCAGTACAAACCATCGCTTAGATTTAATTTTATAAACTCTACAGCATTGTACATACCTACCTTTATTTTTTACATTTAACTATCATTCAATTTTACATTATAATTACAATATTTACATTAAACAAAGAATAAAATAATAATTAAATTTGCATGTTAATTTAAAATAATTATACTTTTGGACCCCCCCCCATTAAGAAAATCCTGGTTGCGCCACTGATTGATGACCATTGTAATTGTTGAATTAAATGATTATGTTTTAGATCGATCATGAATAAAATGAACTGCACTGATTAGTAACAATAAGTAATATTTTATTAATCCATGACTTACTCATAAGTCATAGTTATTACCATAATGTAGTGATCACAGTGCCTGATGAGTCCGTCTTATATACACGTAATCTATCGACACATTTATTGTTATTCTACATGTGTGCTTCTTATATTCATTAATAGACAATATTACAAGCCAATATAATATCACACGCATGTTACTTTAAATTATAAATAGTTAATAGTTAATAGTATATGCTGAATATGATGTATCAATTATACGAAATTAAGTTATATTTAACACACCCCCTTAATGTATGTACAGAAATTGATTATCACACTCTGTTGAGTGTTGTGAGTGTTGATACATTATTTTCTATCTTATGTGACATATTGGTGTAGATAATTCTTTTGCGTCTACTAAATTTAATTTATTATTAAGTTTATAAGCGTAATTTGTTTGATGTATAAATATCGATCCATTGTTACGTCTAACTATTTTCATATCTAGAAAATAATCTGAATTATTTTGTTTTATTTCAAACTGTTTTTTTAGACCTTGCAATATAATATTTGTTTTTATTGTGCTGCTTGATGCTATTAAACCATCATCAACGAAAATAGCTAGTATTATTGGGTCGTTTTCATTATGATTATAATAAATGCATGAGATATGAACCTTGCTGTAAATTGAATTCTAATAGAAATTGTTTAAATATATTATTCCAACAATTCAAGGATTGTTGTAACCCATAGAGACTTCCAATCAGTTTGCATTCACGTTCTATTGAATCTTTAAATCCAATTGGTGACTTATGTTCATGTATATTTCTCCTTCAAAACACCGTACCAAAAGGCTGTTTTTCGAATTATTTTAACTAATAATTTTTTTCTGATGCGACAGCTATTATTGTTCTAATAGATTCATTGCGCACTACTGTAGAAAACGTTTCAGTACAATCTATACCATACTTTTGCCTTTATCCGTTTAATACTAATCGATTTATTTTTCCTTTTTTATCATATTTTATTTTATATACCCATGAATTGTTTAAACATTTGCTCCCACAGGTAACAATCTCCATGTGTTATTTTGATGTAGTGAATTTATTTCCTCACACATTGCTGCTCGATCACAGTTTATTGCCTCAATATAATAAATCGGTTCGCATGCAATCGCTGTACATGCATATCTAATTGGTTTTTTTATTTGACCTTTATCTCTTAGATTATGCGGATTTATCACTTCGCATTATTTTTTCATGTATTATTTAATAATTGATCTTTTATTTATAATATAGGCCTTTATTTTTTACTTCTTTAATCTTATATCTACTGACTGTTATCTCATCTTCTGGCCATTCATTTTTAAATACAACTTCTCTACACATTTTGATTTTGTTTGTTTTTGGATAACATATCCTATTCCCTTTTACATTTTCCAAGTATCCAACAAATATTCCATTTTCACTCTTTGGATCCAAATTTTGTCTATTTTGTTTTTAAATACATATGTGTTAATACTTCAGTCTCAAAAGCTCCTAAATGGTGTATGTTAGTTTGTGCCTTATAATATAATTCATACGGAGATTTATTTTTCTCTGAACTCTTACCTGTTCAATTTAAAGTATTCACACTTTCTGCCCAAAGTGATTTGTCCAAATTTCTTGCATACAACATTATTCTCGCTGCTTCTATAACAGTTTGATTTTCCCTCTCCACTTTGCCATTATGTTCAGGAGTATACGGAACTGTTAACTGATGTTGAATCCCATATTTTTGTAATATTTCTTCAAACACTTTATTTATCATATCTGTACCATTATCAGTTCGTTATGTTTCTATTTTACACCCAGTATCTGTCTTAAAACATTTAATAAACGTTTTCAATTTATTTCAAATGAACCTTTGTTTTGTTTTTAATAAAACTTATTCTTCTAAAATGTGATAAATAATCTTTAAATAACAAGGAATACTTTGATCCACCAATTGATTCCTTTTCCATCGACCCACATAAATCTGCATGTATTAATTCACCAACACGTGTTGTGTTCCTATATAGTACTCTGCTTAAATGTGTTTCTATGTTATTTTCTGATGACGCATGGGTCACAGAAGAAATGATTTTTCTCACCTGTAACTTTTAAATTATGTTTTTCTAATATTATAGTTACGTACTTTAAATTTTGATGACCTAGTCTTTCATGCCACAATCTCAATACGTCATTGATGGCTATATTTACTTGTGCTTCTTAATTATCAGGTATAATGATTTTAAATTTTACCTTGAACAATTTTCCTTGTCTTTCGCCTGTACAGACTTTTTTCCATTCCTTGAAATCACACCATTTTTTTATCGGATAACTTTATCTAATGCTGTACAACATGAAAATAAGTTATACATAAATTTAGGCACGTATAAAACTTCTATATAACAGATTATTTTTATTCCATTTATTATTCGCAAATTATAATACTTCGATATTACCTTTTCCTTCTGCTAATAAAGTTTTACCATCGCCTATTTTTACTTATATTGGTTTGTCTAATAATACGTAGTTGTAGAACCACAACTATTTACAACTCATATGATCTGATGCTCCTGAGTCAAAAGGCCAGCATTCCTCAATGTTTTCAATATAACATGTTCCCGTGATAAATGCATAACTATTATCCCTTGTATTTGATTCTCCTAATGTCCTTTTTTTATCATGATTATTCAAATAGTTCTTACATTGTTTTTTCCAATATCCTGGTAAATTACAAAAAAAGCTCTTTAGTTTTAACTTTAGAAGTCGATTATCATTACCTTTGGGTTACTAATCAATACTTAAGACCGGAAAATGTAATTTAATGTACTAGATAAGTTGCTCTGTCCAGCGAACTAAAAACAATTTACTGGAGTTGGGTAAAATCTGGTGTTTCCGCGATATTGATTAAATTGTGTTAGTTTTTTTTATCGTAACTGAAAATATAATAATCGGAGGGATTTGAAATTATTACAAAACATATAAATACATTTTCTAGAGATGGTGTGTATTTCAAAAGATTTGAACGACTGTTATACTATTTATAGGTATTTTAAATTTAGATAAAATGATAATCAAGACTATCACTTTCATAAAGGGGTTCTTATTTAAAAAAATTTCCTTTTTGTTTTTTATATATAAGCATTATAAGCCCATTTCTCCTGACCTCTTTCACTCAGAATCATGTTGTTTAAAGCAATGGTTTTGAGAGACAATGAGACTTTATTTAGTCTTTATTATTGGTTTCAATTTTAAAAGACCAATATACCAGTATAATTCACCCATCCCTGTAACTCACCCTACCTTGGAGTCTCACCCCTTTTTTTATAGCGATGTGTCTGTTAAAAATGTAGAACATTTTATATCACAAAAAATTTTAAAATAGGATGGATTTTTGTATCTGAAGGATTGTGAAAACAATGAAGTTTCATACTGGATATGTGCTCATAATATACTTTAGCTGTCTTGCACATTCCCTATTATGTTGTTCAGCTATTTCATGCTTAGCTATTTTGCCGTCGCTATTTTGACGTTCTCTATTTTAGCTTCTTGGTTATGACTTATGACGGTGACTCGATGGAATCATAGGTATAATAGAACAAAATCTTCTACTACTACAAGTGAAAGAGTACATCAGTGATATAAGTATAAATTTAACCTTATGTCAATGAGTATCTGGCCTTATATAATATGAATCAACATTCACATGCTCAATGTTAAGAACTATGTTAATTATAAACTTTTCTGTTAATTTTTACTTTAGGTATTCTTATATACATAATTTATTATTTAATAAATTATTAAATATTTACTTTATGAAATGTCTGAGTAGTGTCTAGTACTCTAGTAGTAAGTACGCGTTACTTTTTTACTAAACATGGGTGGTATAAAGAATATTGTATTCCCAATACTTGATATGAAAATAAAAAATATGTCAAGAAGTTAATTCAAAAGAGCCAATGATTTAATAATAAATACTAAAATTTTGTAAAATTTGTAAATATGAATTATTTAAAACCAACATTGACTGTATTATTATTTATATAATGATGATGGTTGAAATATGCTATTTATTTCGAAATCAATTAAAAACAAGATTTTATTTAAAGTCCCCCCCTTTCTTACAAAATTGCTGGTTATGATACTGTTTCTAGTGGATTATAATTTAAAATTAATAATAATAGAACTTGCTTGGAGTATTATGGAATTGTATATTTTTACGATCTGTTTCGATTCACCTCAAAATGTCATTGTAACCTACGTCTAAAAATGAAAATTTTTTTCTAAATTAATAGTATCAAGAATGCGTATATTTTTTTTTTAAATCAAAAGTGGTCGTATTGCCATAAATATTTACACGTTATTTTATTCTTATCAATACCATTTATAATATTTAATCATTTTTAATAAATCTTTGATTATTTACATATTTAATATAAGGTCATATGTCATTATTTTAAGAGTATTAACCACGAAATTATTTTATTTTTTTAAATTATTACATTTACAATCGATTTATTAATTTATATAGACCATAGAAGTAAATTAAATCTCTTACATTGAAATATCATAATAATTATAACTTATTAAGACGACCAAATATTAATTTAAGGTTCTAATTATTTATAAACTATTACAATAGCAATATAACATACTACATAAATATATTTTAAAAATAAAACATTGAACGACAAATTAATAATATAAATAAACAGAGGATAAACAAAAGTGCAAAACATAAGACACAAATTATTACTTTTTACTAATTAGTTATACACAACACGTAAAAAAAAAATTTACAATAATGATACATAACCGTTGGTATTTTATGTGATTATAATATTTAGTACATGAACGAAGAAAATAAAAATATGATATAAATACATATATGCTGTCAAATTCAATAACGGTTTTGACGTATTAATGCGTGATTATTGGTGCGGGAATAATTTAAGTTTTAATTACTATTCTCATAATGAGACGAAGTGAGTATGCACGTTTTAATTTCTGATTCAATGACTAGATTTTATAAGAATCCTTTTTGGTCTCGTTTGTGGCAGAATAAACAAAACTCTAAATCTAGGATTCTAAATATTGTACGGTTTTTGAATATAAATTTTAGTCTAGGTTTTCGTTTGCCTAAAAAGTAAAAACCATGAAAATTTGTTTTTAAAACACTTCGTTCCCTAACCATCGATCGTAATAAAAACCTATTTCTAAAAAATGTTTCCCTCTATAATAACTACTCATGTTTTCAATATTATTTTTTTTTTTTCGACCTTGTTTTATCTTCTACGGTAATGGGCTATGGTATTCTAATTCTTATTAAATATTTGGTTAGGCTTAATAGTGGGGCGTGTTTTAATAACTTGTTTTGTATATAAAGAAATCAATATAATTATATATCTTGGTGCTCGTGATGGTCTTACTGGCATCCTTCTGAGCTCTTACTTATTCCTATACGTTCCTAGCTAGAAGGAGGGGATGTATCTTGGGCTCTGGTATTATGTAGATGTATTGCTTAATATTTACTTTCTAATGTTCATAAAATATATTTTTAAGAAGAATCTCGCCGCATCCTCGTGTAACAAGTTAGTCCGTTGAATTTAACTTTAAATAAAGACTTGAGTAAGCGCACCCTGAGTAAATTTTATTAATTTAACTAACACACGCTTAAAGAAATGTTTAATAAATATTAAAATTTAAAAAGATTACGTACCAGCGTGACGTGCTTGTTGCCGTTGTAAAATTTCATAGAGGCAAAGGAAGGCAACACTCATATTAACAGGTATTGGCAAGTAAACATTTTTATTACAGTTATACCTTTGTATCTTCGAATACCTATAATGTTTGTATTCTATTGGGGCATCACTGACATATTATATTTTTACAATACACATAATACTAATAGAGTAACACTACAAAGTTCCTCTCCTCCACGTGCTACATTATTACAAGATTGGAAATCGTCTATATTTTAAAAAAAAATACTATTAAATTATTTTCCTTATGTATACACAATCTGTACACTATTTGTACAATAAGGCTAATTTATAATAAAAAAAAAAATCTTGAACAGCAATATATATGGTATAATAATAATATACTAGTAAACTGATATTGTTATTATTTACTCCAAATACAATTGAAACATAATCTAACAACTGAATCCTCCAATAATATATAGGCTTAAAATAATGACTGTCATTATTTAACAACTGCAGTCTAGTGTGATACTCGAGTCATAGGTAATTTTAAAATTAACTGGTTCAAGGGACCAACAGAATTACAATTTTCGACATTTGAAATTGCCAACCACTTAATAATATGCCATAGTATTATTTATCCCAACTACTTGGCCTCTGATATTATAAATAACTAATTAAAATTTGGTATAATGATCGCCTTTTTTTTGCACATCACTACTAAATAGTTAAATTTTGTAATAGCGCAAGACTACTATTAATTATTTGTAATTTAATATAACTTTAATATATACATTAAAACAATACTCTTGTCAGACTTGAGTAGTATACTGTATTTGGAGTATTGCATTCAGATTTCCAAATATTTTTATTTTTTTTTTAAAGTATTCATTACAGTATTTCGAATACTTTTTAACGCTCAATAACCTTTTTTTAAAATAATTTCACCATTTTTCCGTCATATAAATTGCATTGTATTTTGTACTCATATAAAATTTGGTTCATAATATTTTACAGTTATAAAATTTTATATTTAATTATTTTTAGTGGGACACTATTGTTATTTTAGTTTTGAGTAGTCCTCTCGTCAAAAAATTGTTATAAATTACACCTGGCCATAAATCAAGAACCTTTGTTTATATGCTTATATTTTGTATATGATAATAATATCAGATATTTATTGTTAAGTTGTAAATCATAAATTATAACAGTTATATAATATACAAATGTAATACAATTGTTTATATTTAGATAATAACTTTAAATTTTCGCAAAAGTATCTATATAATTTTTCAAGTATGTAAAACTACTAAAAATAAAATTATTTTTAAAGTATTCTAAATAATATATTATAAGTATAATTTTTATGAAGTATTTGAATACATATTTGGAATACTATTTTCCCTAAGTATTCGAGTATTTATTCCAAGTATTTTTAAAAAGTATTTTTCTCATTCTTGTATACTGCAATACTTCCTTTTGTGATAAAACTGCATAATTCATGTTTCCAATTTTGATATTTTGATATACTAAATTTGCTAAGGTACAATAAATGATATAAGAAAAGTTTTAAAGGAATTCTTTGTGTTTATTGTTTAATTTTTAAAATTAATATCTAGACCATTTTTATATCTACTATATTTTTGTAACAATTATAAATTATGTAATATTATAATATATGTTTATTACAGTTTTCAAATGGACACAGGTATTAAGAAAGTGCGACCTCCGCATCCTAGAGCTAATGCTAGTATTTTTGAAATCCTCACATTTGGGTACGTACACTAATAAATTATATAATACCTCAATAAAAACCTCTTATTTATACTTATTTCGGCGTATCACTTTTTAAATGAAAGGGTAACATTCCAAATTTCTTTAAACACGTCTTTGACTAAAATAATAAATTCTTATTTATTTATATTTAACAAAAGGTAATAAATGCTATAGATGTGATAAGCTATTCATGAAAAGTACTAAATTATTCTATAACACATTTTGTTATATGTAAAATGAACTGCATTCCAAACCACTAAAACCAGTTTGTTAATTTTCTTCACTTATAAAAGTACTAAGTACATATGTTTATCCGTGGTTTTATTATTAATTAGTGAACTTTAATAAATTAATGATATTATTAAATAATTTTTAGATTTAGAGTGAATAGAGTAATGCATTTATTTTATCCTGATCTTTTTTTTCTTCAAAAAACCACCTCCCCACAGTACCAACAAGACAATATAACTTTTCAGAAAAATTGCATGTTTGAATACATCGGAGCAATTCTTCTGGTCGAAATCATGTACACAGACACAAAAAAACACTCATATTGATAAAACCGTTATAAGATATCGTTATAATAAAAAAAAACCTTCGGGTGGTTTATAAAAAAAAAAAATATATTGATAAAACCAATAGATACATTCCTCGTTTCTCTCAAAATTTAAAATATTATATCGCTCGAATTATGTTTCTTATACCTATAGATTTATGCGATTCAAATTTCTGAAATATTTTAGAAACATCTAAAATTTATTGAACAATGATGTAACATAAAAAAAGATGTGGACGAATGACGATCATTTTGTTCTTTACACATAGGATTGAGTTTTTAATTCTTTTGTATTAATTGCATTTAGATGGACTTTTAATATCTTCAATATAGGGCGAAAAAGAGATTTAGAAGTAAGTGATCTGTATACAACATTAGATTCACATTCTTCATCATTATTAGGCGATGCATTAGAAAAGTAAATATGTGAATAAATACATATTAATTATTTTTAACAAATTTACCCATTTTTTTCGATTAAAGAAAATGGAGAGAAGAGCTATTCAACGCTAGGAAAAGAGATCGACGACCTAGCCTTTTAAGGGCTTTATTTCAAATGTTTGGCACAAAAATTATGTTTTATGGAATTCTTACGTCATTGCTTGAAATTATACCTGGGTAAGAATGAACTAATGAAACAATTTTGAAAATGAATGCTGAACATTACTAATAAAAAAAAATAAAAAAATAAAAAAAATGCTGAACATTTATCAACTTCATAAACATTGTATATATAATATGTTACTTTGAAAGTGGGAAAATATTGTATACAATGGCTATAAATAATTATTAATTCTATTACAATGCTTGGTTATTTTTCATATGATGTTTGATCATTGAACACAATGCTAAAACTGGTCCGGTGATTGGGATAACTTTAACGCTATATTATTAATAAATAATATTTTATTTTTTAAATTTTAATATGTTATATTACATTTATAGAAAGTATGAATGATTTTGACTGTCTCTTCTTGATTTTAACTTTTCAATATATTTTGGTACAAGCGGTGTGTTTAATACTTTATTATATAGTGCATTTCAGCCATTTTTCTTGGGTTTTGTAATTGCTCATTTTGATCCAGAGTCACAGGCAGATATGCGTTCTAACCTCGGGATATACTCTGGACTGTGCTTGTTCGGAACCGTTATAATAAAGAATTTCAATTTCGTAATTTACGATACGGTTTCAATGCATATTGGCATGAAGATGCGCGTGGCCACTTCTCGCCTTATTTATAACAAGGTACAATGTAAGCTCTTCTATACATAGTCTCATTTAATTCAATTTCCAGAAGAAATTATAGACTAAAAATATTTTTGCAGCCTTCTTTTAGCCTTATAGTGTAAAAAAGGTCTTAAGATAGTACTTAAAGCCTAATCGAAAGACCTAACTAACGCCATGTTACTATGGAACTTACATCTAACTACTATATTATGGAAATTAGCATTTGTTTTAAATTTGTATTATGAAAGAGAATTTTAACTGTAAAACATCGTTTTTATTTTTTCAATATCACTTATACTAAAAAAGTTATTATTGTTTTAAAATCGATTATTTTTTAACTTCAATAACTTTTTTTGTAGTTCCGATATCGAAAAAATAAAAACGACATTTCACAGCTTTATTTCAAGCAATCCTGTATATATAGTGAAAATGTTGTTTCTTATTTAAGACTGTAGCCTTCTTGGTTCTTTCCTGTGCAAAACAGTTTTTGCTATATTTTATATTTGTAAGATGAAAACAACACATACAGGTGTAGCGTTTTCTTAATGTTTCAATAATTCAACGTTATCCTTGAACCATAGGTTTGATAATACATTTATTAAACGTATGCAAGTTTTTTATTCAGTTCATGAATATTTCTAGTCAAACTTGTTTTCTATCATATATCTGAAATGATTGGAAATAAAACTTGATACTTATAATGAAATTATTCTTATATTCAGGCGTTACGACTAAGCACAAGTGCTTTAGGTGATACCACGGCTGGTCAAGTAGTGAATTTATTATCAAATGATGTAAACCGTTTCGACTCTTCAATATACTTCTTGCCATACTTATGGATAGGACCTCTGCAAACATTAGCGGCCTCATTATTTTTGTGGCGAGAAATTGGCGTTTCATCAGTATTTGGAATAGCTATAATAATTGTTTTCATTCCACTACAAGGTACGTTAAGTCAAAAAGGAAACAATGTATACCCAACATTAAAAATATGTTTTTTATTCTCCTTGCTTGGCAGTTTATAATTATTCGAATTCAAATGAATGTTACTACAGGGAATATTAATAATATGATTAATAACGAAAAAAAAAATTATTTATTTATAGGTTGGCTGGGAAAGATAACTTCCGAACTTCGATTGAAAATAGCTATTTTGTCGGACAAAAGGGTGCGTTTGATGAATGAAATCATATCGGGCCTACAAGTGATAAAAATGTATACTTGGGAAAAGCCTTTTGAATATCTTGTACAGGATGTGAGAAAGTAGGTACATTCACAGGGTGTCCCATAAGGATTTAATAATTAAAATATATATGTATAATGTATATATTTATATTGAAGTAAAATGAAATATAAATGTTTCAGTTAAAAATTATAAAATATATTTCTACATGAACATTTTTTTGTGTAAGTTGAAGATTTTCGACGAATGAATACGTAATTCACAGCTTAATTTATGACAGTAATAATGATTCATTGCGATTTAGTTTCACAAACAATATGATTTTTGATATATTTTTTTAATCTACAGAAAAATAATATAATAAGTAATTATAATATGTATTTTGTTAAGTGCTATCATAATATCTTTCATATTATCATTTTTAGCCTGATAAAGATATTTTCTGTAATTCAAAACAAATAAGTTATTGAGCCAGTGGCGCATCCAGGATATCATAATTATCGCATTAAAAAGAAACCCATCATAAAATTTTTAATAAAAAAAACTTTATTTTAGATTTTAAAACCATAAACTATACATTTAAATAAGATGTACTATTTTATTTTATATTATTTGGGATTATTTGGATAATTATTTAAAATTTCCTGAAATTTCAGGGGTAGCTGGTATATGCCACTGTTCAGTAATAAAGCATTTAAAAAGATAAAACCTATAAAGCGAATGCTATTAAATTTTTACAATAACCCTATACAAAAATGTATACTTAATTTTTTAACTAAAACATTGATTGACAAAAAGTTATAAAAAGTGATAAGACATTTGAAAAAAAAAATTGTTATTCTTATTTTTGTAATAAATTATATTAATTAACATAAGAAATATTGAAATTGTAAAATCCTCGTGGAAATTCCAGCATACTATGATAAAATTGAGTATTGAATGATTTAAACATTTAAATTTGTGATAGGAATGAAATTGGAAGTATTAAAAAATCCAAATATATCGGGGCCTTTTTAATATCGTCTTGGCTTTTCCATACTAGAGTTGCATTATTTTTTAGTATTTTGTCGTACGTGTTATTTGGAAACTTTATCACAGCTCAAAAAGTGAGTACATTTGAAAAAATTTTAAATACAATAATTATATACAAATTTAAAAAAAAAATGTAAATTCACATAGGTTTTCGTCGTAACTTTGTACTATAATATATTGCAAGTATCAATGACATTCTTTTTCCCTAAAGCCATAACGCAAATAGCTGAGTTGTTAATATCCATTAAACGTCTACAGGTATGCATATATTTATCATTCAAAATTCAAAATTGACTGTGATTTACTTATATGTTGTAATGGGGAACTCTAACTCATATTTTCAGAACTTTTTATTGTACGAAGAGAAAAAAAACCAAATAATGGATTGTTTGAAAGATTATAAAGCTATGAAGAATAATGGAGTAAGAAAATCAATGGAATTAAAAAACCAAGTTTCTTTCAAAAACGATGGTATTCAAAACAATTTAGAAGAACCAAGTGATTTAGGCATAATAATTTCCAATGCAACTGCTAAATGGACAAAAGCTCAATGTAATAATTCCATAGAAAATATTAATCTGAATGTCAGACCTGGTAAATTAGTTGCTGTCATTGGTCCTGTAGGGGCAGGAAAAGTTTGTATACAATTATGGACAATGAAATCGAATAGACAATCAATATTATTTCCGATTATAGAGTTCGTTAATACAAGCTATATTAAGAGAATTACCGTTACACGAAGGAAATATTTCCGTGCATGGTGTAGTATCATATGCGTCACAGGAGCCATGGCTATTTGCGAGTTCAGTACGGCAAAATATTCTATTTGGTTCACCAATGGATGAGGAACATTATGAAAAAGTAAATCAAAATTATTATTATTGCAGAAAAGGCTGTATAAATCAGTAATATGTATAATTATTCTAATTTAGATTATTCAACTATGTGCCTTAAAAAAGGACTTTGAACAATTGCCTCATGGTGATAAAACAATTGTTGGTGAAAGAGGAGTCTTACTGAGTGGTGGACAAAAAGCAAGAATAAATCTAGCAAGGTAATCAACTGTCAAACCATGTATATAATAAAGTATTATGTAGCTATCGTAATGTATTAGAATACCATTTTAGCCCAAGGATGTAAAAAACAGATTTTATAAATTACTATAAGTTATTTTACAGGGCCGTATATAAACAAGCAGATATTTATTTATTGGATGATCCATTGTCTGCTGTTGATACTCATGTAGGAAAACATTTATTCAAAAAATGCATTAAAAGTAAACACAATTTAAAACAATTATATTATATTAGTATACTACTCGTACGATATTCAATGTTATTATTTTAGGTTATCTAAAAGAAAAAACTTGTATTCTTGTAACACACCAGCTGCAATACTTGTATTATGTTGATCATATTATTTTAATGGAAAATGTAAGTATTGAGAAGTCTTTAAAATAGTATTTAGTTGTTATTTATGATCATCAATAAAAATGATCGAATAATATTAATCATTTAAATTATAAAAATAAATTGATGATAATCTTATTTTTCATAGGCAAAAATATTAGCTGAAGGTACCTACCAAAGTCTTCAAACCAGTGGTTTTGATTTTACGAAACTACTCGGCTCTTCAGTGGAAACAATTATTTCAGATAATGAATCCAAATATAAACTTGTGGATACCAAACATTTGGATCAGCGTACCATTTCATCGAGAAGAAATTCCTATCAAAGTATTGGATCGTCGATTGACGAACTTATATTTGAATATGAAGAAAACAATCCAATTGAAACACCCGAAATTTGCTCATCTGGAGATGTTTCTATTTCTATATACTCATCATATTTTTCTGCTGGTGGAAGTTCGAAAAAACTATTCTTTTTGTTGTTTATATGTGTTTTCACTCAAGTGTTGGCATCTGGAGGAGATATTTGGATATCATTTTGGTACGGCCATATTGAAGTTTTTATTTCAACGATAAAAATCCGAAATAACGAAATAAAATTCTAAACTATCATTATATGGTATAGGGTTAATTTAGAAGAACATGTTGTTCATAAATCGGATGAAGAGGATAACAAAATGTCACTAGCAGCCACTCATACTATCACTACAACGACTCATGAAATATCGGATCCATCGTTCATGTCATTAATTTCAAGACACAGCTGCATCATAATATTTGCTATTTTGACGTTTTCTTTGATTTTGGTTATTTTAATAAGAACTGCTACGCTTGTATCAGTTTGTTTAAAAGCGTCATTAAACTTACACAATGCCATGTTCAGCTCTATAACGAAAGCTACAATGTACTTTTTCAACACAAATTCATCTGGTAGAAAGAATGTAAAGGAAAATAAATAACCAAACACTTTATAATGCAAATGTTTTATTAATAGGACGTATTCTAAACCGATTTTCAAAAGACATAGGCGCGATCGATGAGCTTTTGCCAATAGCTTTATTGGACTGCATACAAGTAATATAAAACACAACGTATAATACTTTTCAGTCGACTACTCGAAAAATCACTCGTAACTACTGTCGACCGTAACCGTATACCTTACTAGTCAGTAGTAACCATGCATGTGTCAAGCGCTAATATTAAAGAGTAACTACCATAAGAGCAATCCCATTTCCCCAAGTACTGAAAAAAAAACGAAAATTATTTTATATTTTACAGTCGGTCACGGGGAATTATTCGAGTCGCTGTTTAAGTAATAATTACAATAATGTTCGTATAAAAAATATGTAATAATATAATATTTTTACGTTTCGATAGACAGGACTGTTAGTGTTGGGTATCGTTATCGTTGTTGTATCTGTGAACATTTATTTTATGTTGCCACTCATCATAGTCTTGATAACCATTTTCAAACTTAGAACTTTATACTTGTCGACCTCACGAAGTGTTAAACGTCTGGAAGGAGTAAGTACGTATAAATGATTTTTCACGGTGAAATTTTTTTCAAAATGTAATTTGTTCAATTTAAAAATTGTAGCTCGTAGTCCAGTATTTAATCATTTGAATGCGTCCATACAAGGCCTAACCACAATTAGAGCATTTAATGCAGAAGATATTTTACTAAAAGAATATGATAACCATCAAGTCAGTAAAATGTATATTATAAAAATAATATTTATATAAAATTACAAATGTTCTAGGACTTACACTCTTCAGCATGGTTTTTATTTATATCGCTGAGTAGAGCATTCGGTTTTTGGTTGGATTTGGTCTGTATTATATTCGTAGGTGTTGTAATATTTAGCTTCTTTTATAGTGATAGTAAGTTAATACAAATTACCCTTTGATTGGATAAACAAAAGAACATTGACTTAGTAAAGTGGTATCTTATTTAAGATATATATGGAGGACATGTTGGTCTTGCTATTACACAAGCAATAGGATTGGTCGGTTTTTGTCAGTATGGAATGAGACAGTCAGCAGAACTACAAGACCAAATGACATCTGTTGAGAGAGTACTCGAATACACAAATCTTCCTCAAGAGTCTGCGCTTGAAACACCTCCAGGTTTTATTCAACTATTATTTATACAGGAACGAACATGTATTTTAACTATGCTGTGTTAAACTGTTTGTATTTAGATGACAAGCCACCAAAAGAATGGCCTCAAAATGGACGAATCGAATTTCAGAATTTTTATTTACGGTATTGTTTGAATGACCCACCAGTTTTAAATAATCTTAATCTTAAAATAAAATCAACTGAAAAGGTATGATAAAATATTTTATTTTAGATTTTGACTATTCCTTTAAACAATTATATTTTATTAGATTGGAATCGTCGGAAGAACTGGTGCTGGAAAGTCATCTTTGATAAGTGCATTATTCAGATTGGCACTCAACGAAGGTTCTATATTGATCGATGATATAGATATTAATAAATTGGGATTACATGATTTGCGATCTAAAATTTCAATAATTCCACAAGAGCCGATATTGTTTTCCGGAACAATGCGAACAAACTTAGATCCCTTTAATGATTACGAGGATGATACTCTTTGGAATGCATTAAAAGAAGTAAATGATCAAAAAATACTATTTTTTTTTAAAAATTATTGACAGTAAATTGTCGTTTCAGGTAGAACTTAAAGATGTCGTCAAAGAATTACCTCTTGGTCTTAATTCCAAAATGTCTGAAAGTGGTTCTAATTTCAGCATAGGCCAAAGACAATTAATATGTTTAGCTAGAGCTATAGTGAGAAGTAATAAAATTCTCGTGTTGGATGAAGCCACTGCGAACGTCGACGCGCAGTAAAACAATTTATTTACACTTATAAGGGGTTTACTTTAATTTTTGTTTACTCGTTTTGTTATTTTCAGAACTGATGCATTGATACAAAGAACTATAAGAAATAAATTCCGATCGTGTACTGTATTAACTATCGCTCACCGTTTAAATACTGTTATGGATTCAGACAAGGTGCTCGTAATGGATTCCGGCGAAATAGTCGAATTCGATCATCCTTTCAATTTGTTGAAAAACAAGGGAGGATTTTTATACAAAATGGTAAAAGAAACGGGATCGGCCACATCCTATACGCTTCACACTGTAGCTACCAAGGTAATAAAAAAAAATTAATTGGGTTTCTTTATCATTATGAATCAAGGTTACTTATTAATCATTTACATTTTTTTTTTTAGAGTTACAAGACTATTCAAATGGGTAAATGATGAACGAAGAGAAAATAAGTTGAGTGTTAGACACTATGTCTATCGAGAACTTATATCAAAAGTATTGAACTATTATACTTTTATATTACCACCTATAATAATCATGTGAATAATAAATTAATATTATTGTCGCTAAATGTTACACGATTTATAATCATTGAATAATACATTGTGTAGTATATTATTATTTTAATTATTATACTTAAATCATCAGTTAATCAAATGTGAAATATTGATCATTTTTACTGTACTACTTGGGATATAAGATTTAATTAATCCCATGGAAGTTTAATAAATGTCTTACCTAATTAAAGTAATATAATATTGGAACATTTATATTAATCTTGTGGCATGCCACAAGTTAAAGTTCGGTAAAAAATAGTACTCATAGAAGGAAGAATGAATGAACGATGAACACCCAAGTGTGTTTAACGTTAAAAATATAAAGTATATATATATAAAGGTATAAAGGTAACTTAAACATTAATAAAAAAAGTTGATGGATATGAAGGTGAATTAAAATTTCTATTGTAAAAATATTTCTTATACCTTCTTCTGATTCTTATATACTTTTATTGATTATAACGGTTTTATTTGCGTATAATATATTTTCTATGTCAAACAGGACAGTTATTATTAATAAACGTTTGAATTTGAAATGTTTATAAAACTCAATAAAATCACGAAATCTGCCAAACTTTTTGTAGTTAAAAATGTATAAACATTTCGATATCAATGCTTAAGACTTAAAATATAATAAAATGTACTTGAAAAGTTGCTCTTTCTAGCGAACGAAAAATATTTATCAAAGAAGCATAAACAAATATTATGAGCGTTAGAAAATTATATTTTGATGATATCCGGGTGTTTCCGTGATATCGATTAAACGGTGCTATTCATTTTATCGTGAATCAAAATATGAGAATTGGAAGGACTTTTTTATAGAACACTTAAATAAACATTTTTTGTAGATGGTTTACATTTAAAAATATTTCAATACTTTCAACGCTATTTATGGGTATTTGAATTTAGATAAAATATATAAAATTAACGATGAAGAGTGATATTTTTTTACTGGGATTCCAGTCTCAAAATGTTAACTTTTGCTCTTTATAATAATAAATATTATAAACTGATTGTTCCCGAACTCTTTCCCTCAGAATCGTGTTTTTAAAAACAATAATACATTGTTTTGAATTTAAAATATCAATATAGCAGTATAGTTTACCCGTCCCTGTAACTCACCCTACCATGGAGTATTGCTCTTTTTTAGTTATCTAATTAAAATTTGTTTTTTGTATTTGTGCGCAATTTGTTCCCATCGTCACAATTATCAGTGGTTAATGGTAAACTGTTATTAAAAAACTACATTAAAAAGTAATTTTTTGAATTCCTCAACAAACTTCCGAATAATTGAGGAAAACAGAGAAATAATACCACAAAACATCAATCGAGATAGAAAATCAAACTCTGCACCATTTACTTGCCACCTTCACGCACTAATCACTAATTTATGTTTCACGGATAAATTATTGTTCATAAAATGTTATTCGTTACCAAATATTAAACTTTTTCGCTTGCGGCAGAAGTTCAAGGTTAGACACAAGGCAATCACAGTCGATATATTAGATAGGTTGTTTCATATTACATATAATTTCTTCCAATGTGATCCGGATCTTAACCTTATGAGTGGGCAACGCCCTTGTTGTTGGGTGGGCACGTCCACCGGTACCGGGATTCACTTATCGAATCATATATAAGGACCGCGATACTAAACAATGGTATCACACGTCCCTAGTACACACACCGACCACAGGTTGAAGTTTGCAGATCAGTTTTGTAGAAAACTCAAGAACAGAAATCACCGAATTCGAAATGGCTTCTTTCAAGTGTCTGGTAAGTGATTTTTACGACATTGTGTAGAAGTTATAATTTTTTTTCGCATATTTCTGATTCAAAATATTTTTACGCCAAGGAAACAAGGTTTTTTTTATGTTTGTCTACATTACGTATTTTTCGAAAAACCAATATTGCTTTTATACGCATAAAGCCAAGACAAACGAATGCTTGAAAAATTGAATGCGTATCGGTAGAACCAATTAGATTATTTAACGTGTTAAACGATAATAATAATAATATTGACATCGCTTTATGGAGGCCGATTCACAATCTGTTAAAATTTCAACAGACATGCGAATACAAACGTATCCGAAGCTGTTTGAATGTATTAATTTACATTAAAATATACTCGTAACTTCACGGTGTAAATTTGAAATTGGCTTTCCGTGTGCGTATCACACGCATGATTTCGACCAGCTTGCCGTGCGCGAATACGTAAATATATATAAATATATTCAACCGTATTATCGAATTGAAAAACCGTTTAGCTCGTTGGGTTAATAAACTACTGCGGTAAAGTCACTCGTGCAAGATTCTTTCGGTCTTCCGACTCGGCCGTGAAGTCAGGACACGGTTATTTCGTACGCACTAGAAAACTTATAAGTTGAACCGATTTATTACTATGCTATATACGCTATTTGATGTAGTTTTTTTTATAATATTGTTTTCCTTTCAATTACAGATATTCATCGCCTTGGTCGTGTACTCCGTTGCCGCCGAAGAGGAAAACAGGGAGAAGAGAAACGCCTACATCGCCGCCGCACCAGCTCGTAAGTGTAACAACGCGATATTGCCGCTTAAAATTTTGTTTTCGTCTTATCTGCCCCACAAATTTGACAACATTTTTTTTTCTTTCTACAGCGATCTTGTCTTACTCTGCTGTAGCCCCAGCTGCGTACCCTTACGCGTACTCCGCATCTGCTCACCCAGGTAGCTTCTCGTACGGTTACTCAGCTCCAGCCTACGCAGCCACATACCCGGCGGCCACTTACCCAGCATCGACATATCCAGCAGTCCGCGCCTACCCAGCAGCAGCCGCATACGCCGCTTACCCAGCAGCAGCAGCATACGCTTACCCGAGCTACGCTGAAGATGACGGTTCATACTGGCCAGGCAAATACGAAAAGAAATATGTCCCAGCAGCTTACCCGGCCGCCTACCACTTCTGATTACCACACTATCGACAATGACTCTCCAACTCCCGGCAATTTACAATTTAATTTTTAACAAACCTATTGTTTCTAACAATAAATAAAAATGTGATCTTTTTTAAATGGATTTTTTTGTTATTTCACCCCTTGGTACCGTGGTGACGACGTGAGTAATGCAATTTGCAATTCTATGTATATTGGAAACGCACATTAAGATATACACGGGCATGGGATCGATTAGTCGAAGAAACTTAACAGTCATCTTCGAAAAATGTTTTTTTTTTTTTCTTTGAGAAAATACGACAAACATCAGCAACAAAGAAAAACATGTTCCCATGCAACATAATCAAGCAGATAGTGAAGTACGGTATAGTTTACGATTGAAGGTTCTATTCTCGATTTTAGCTGAAGTTTTTTTCATCTTTTATATTTTTTTCTTAATAATTCAGGGAACCGTAAAACAATTAAAAAATCACCCTGGACTTACTAATCATCAATTTCAATATTTTACTTCTGATCGGTGATAAACGTAGCCTAGTCGAAATCATGATCACAGATATAAAAAATAAATAAATAAACACACGTCATGATAAAATCAATATATCCCTCGTTTCAAAAGATAATATTATAAATTGGTTAAATTTCAATTATCAATCATATACGTTTAATATATCGAAATACATTAAATCTACCAAAATTACCATCTAATGCAAACATTTTATAATCAATAAAAACCATAAAAAAATTTAAAAAAAATGGAGTATGAAAGTTATCTGTTATCTAAATATCTGTTACATTAAACGAATAATGTATCTGTAAATTATTTTCGAAGATTAACTAAAAAAATGAACGTTGCATTGAAATCTGAGACTCAAAAATAATGCTTCAAGACTTCGTGATGAATTAAGAACTATTGCACAAATATATTTTATAATAATGGATTGTGATACAAAGATAAGCAACTGAGCGATCAAATATCATTTTACCGCGGATCGACGACGCACATCTGCATATTTTCATCAATAGTCACTGGATCGGTACGTTATCAATTCAAATAAGAGAGAAAAAATATTTAAGAAACACAATATCTGTATAAAATATTGTTCATACATTTTCTGAGTTTGAGATTATACTTGATGTCCCTTGTTTATTTTGAAGAACCGATTAAATGATCTTACATTTAATACTGGCTGTGCATACAACTTTTAAAAATTGATTGTGAAGAAGCTCTGAATGAATTAGAATTACTAACACGTAGAATGGATATTAGTGTAATGAAACTGTTATGGTACCAAATAAGTATTAAAGTGTTATACCTCTAATGTGAATATTTATATATTATGAAATTATTTGTATCCATGCGTGGATTTATTTTTACTTATATACATTATGTATATCGCAATGGTATTATTGAGAAGTGCATATATGATAAACATGAAAAAAAAAGGAAT